>OU343220.1:297889563-297990806 GCA_910596185.1 Chrysanthemum makinoi
TGTTGCGGTGCTCCGGTCGTCTAACTCTTCGACACCAAATGCTCCAATGTCTTCTTTTCTGTGAGGACGTGCAGCCTTCTGTTAATTGCACCAAGGCCACCAATGTCCCATTAGGTAAGAAAGCTCTGTCTGGGTCGCTGCCTTCCATGCAGATCTTCCAAGGATATCCTTGGTCCTTGCTGGGTGCTCTTGTAGTTTTAAAGTAAGAAGTAAAGACATTTAAATATCTCATGTAGCATTCTTAATTCTTCTCCATTTCCTTTGAACACCCCATAATTCGCCAATAGTGTCAAATTCTTGACAAAAGTTCACACTCAAATATCCTCCTGATCCTTCTATTAGTTTGTATAAATCAAACAATTGAACATGTACTCCTTTTATACTTGGAGGGATTGGTCCAGGAAGTGGTTTCTCAAGGTAGTGAATGTAGAACCATCTTACAACCTTATTGAATCTGGTTCTGAAGAGTCCCATTCTTGGCTTACGATATCAATCACTACTACCACAAGGCTATAAACACCCCAAATAGAGACGGTTTTATAAAAACCCTATTCTATTCCTATAAAAAAAATAACTGGAATGGAAGGAACTTCATTGGTTTTCTTGAAAACGTTTTCATAATACAACACATAAAACTGGGTTTGCGGTAAAACCGGTCTTTTTACATTAACATAGACACTGGTGTGTAGGTAACAACATGTCTTTATGTATTTACGTTTTAGACACCGTTTTTAAAGAAAGCAACCGTGTGTTATTCTCTCTATTTTGAACTTCCAAAAATAATGTGCTAATAATTATTTCTATAAAATTGTCGCTACTTTGAATAAAAACTAAAAAACACCATAAATGCTTATAAAAGAATAAATTAAAATTATAATGGCTCAAAAAAACCTAAAGATAGCATATTCTGTGTAAAACCCGTTGTTTTGATGTTTTCCTATTTCTTCTTTTTTTTTACTTTTTCTATAACCAATTAAGTTGTTAGACTTTAGATATGATTAAAAGTATCATAACGGTATAGTTACATCAGAATTAGTAGGGATGGGCTCAGAATCGGCTTAATATATATGCCTATACTTGGTTATATATATATATATATATATATATATATATATATATATATATATAACCAAAGAAATCTTTGAAGACAGGGAGGGTAGTAGCAGCGAATTTAGCATTAGGTGAAAGGCTTGTGGATCATTGTTTACGGTAATATTTTCCTTGGTCTACACTGATATTTGTTTATCTGTGGAGGTGTTTAGAAAACTCAGCAGTGGTTTTGACTGTGTTCCAAACATGTTTTTTTCGTAATCCTCCGTAAGGGTTTACATTGGGAAATAGTTGGAATATCAAAAAAAGAGAGGCCTCGCACAAGTTAAATGGCATATTAAAGGAGTCCTTTATTTAGAATAGCTTAGAAGAAACCAATAATAACAATTATATATTGATTCACGTCCCAAGAAATAGCATTCAATTTACAATCCAAATAGAACCATTAAAAGCATTCAAGATCAAACTGGAGTAGTGGTGCACAAAGAGGTTAACCGGTTCGGTTTTTGATCCGTCAAAACCGAACCGTTTGGTCAACGGCCAAAAACCGTCGGGCCGTTAACCATCGGTTTCGAACCGTAGTGAAGCTGGAAAAACCCAACCGGTCCAAACCGGTTTGGGCTCTTTTGAACCGTTTTGGCCGCCTAGTTTTTGGCCGCTTTTTTTTTCGCGTTTTCGTCGTCGTTTGTAATCGTTTTTTGTTTCGTGTATTAATAAACTAGAACTTTTATTGTTTCGTGTATTAATAAACTAGAACTTTTATTTAATAGAACGGATCGGAGAATACATGATACATCACACATTACATATAAACTTAAAACACAACACATAATAACTTAAACATAAATCATCGATAACTTGATACGATACTCAACGTTAACTCGAGATCTCGAATCAGGCATCAATTGCAGGTGCTTGGCGGCAATACTTTTGTGTGTGAACCCTCAACGGCACGCCGGAAGTGGGTTTGAATAGGGTTAATATACAAAAAAGTTACTAAACTTTCAAAAAAAATTGTCCTAAGTCACTAATGTTTATCTTCTGTCATCTAGGTTACTATACTTTACGTAACCGGTTATCTTGGACACCCAACCTTTTTTTACCAGTATTTTGGCTGACGTGTACACACACCAAGTTGTGACACATGTTATCTAGGTCACTAAACTTTGCGAAAAATTTGTCTTAATCACTAACGTTTCTTCCTGTCATCTAAGGTACTAAACTTTGCGAAAATTTGTCCTAAGTCACTAATGAAAATTTTTTCCTAAGTCACGAGTTGTGGCACATGTTACTGAAACTTTAAAATTATACGATTTTATACACCTTTTAAAAAAATTTATTCATTTTCATTCGCTTTTATACGTTTTTTTTGTTTTCTTACGTTTTTGTCCGTTTTATATCGTTTTCCGTCGATTTTTGTCCCATTTTACGCCCATTTTTATCGTTTTATGTTTTCATCCGCTTTTTATATGGTTTTTACATTTTTATACGTTTTATTCGTTTTCATCCGTTTTCGCTCTGTTTTTTTTGCTTCATCCATTTTTCTTATGTTTTGCCTTTTTCTAGTTTCATTCGTTTCCGTCCCTTTTTATGTTTGAAAACATAAGAAAATAGGCGAAACGAAGAAAATTAGACAAAACGTATAAAACATATAAAACGATGAAAACTAATAAAATGTATAAAAATGTACAAAATCATATAAAACGGACAAAAACGTAAAAACGGATGAAAACATAAAAACGATAAAAACAGACATAAAAATGGGACAAAACGACGACCGTATAAAAAAAACTACAAAAACGTAAGAAAACAAACAAAAAACGATAAAAACGAATGAAAATGAATAAAACGCTTTAAAAACGAATGAAATGAATAAAACGTATAATTTTAAAGGTTCAGTATCATGTGCCACAACTCGTGACTAAGGACAAATTTTTCATCGTGACTTAGGACAATTGTTCGCAAAAAGTTTGTTCCTTAGATGACAGAATGAAATATTAGTGACTTAAGACAAATTTTTCGAAAAGTTTAGTGACTTGGGTGACACATATATTGAAAAAGTGTGCCACAACCGGTTGCCCTTCCATGTAGTGACTAGGGTGGCACATATAAAAAGATTTAGTAACATATGTGAAAAACCCGTGAAGTATAGTAACCTAGATGACAGAAGATAAACATTAGTGACTTAGGACAAATTTTTTTGAAAGTTTAGTAACTTTTTTGTATATTAACCCGTTTGAATAAACATAAACAATACTTACATTGAGCCATTCGCTTGCCATCCGACATTTCGATGTAGTTGTAGTGAGCCCAACCTTGGGATACCGTTGCACGGTCTACCGGAAAAAACGAACAATAACCTTGGCAGGGGTGGTGAGGCGTGCGGATCACCATTAATTAAATGCTTTCGATTTTTATTTTTTAGAGTGTAATTTAAATTGTATAAAAGTTGCAAAAAATAAAAACACAATATATTTATTTATACTATTCTTACAATGGCAAACTTGTAAATATTAAAAAAAAAATCAAATTTTGAAAGTTTACCCGCCTTCCCGCTCAAAAAATACAAAATTGAAATTTTAAAATTTGAATATTGGACCGTTTGACCGTTTTAACCGGTTGGACCGTTCTTAACCGTTAACCGGTTCGGTTTCAAAATTTTGAATTTTTAAAAATTGCCGCCTAATTCAAAAATTCAAATTTTCAAAGTTTGAACCGGTTTAAACCGGTTAACCGGTTTCATTTTAAAAAAAATTTGCCGCCTAGTTAAAAAATTCAAATTTTTAAAACATATAACCGGTTTGAACCGGTTTTTAACCGGTTAACCGGATTTTTTTTCGTTTTTCAACATTATTCAAACTTACACTGAATAAACTTCAACTTTTATTTATAACGTCGGAAATACATAAACAGAAAGGAAATACATAAACTTAATAGAAATACATCAGAGGAAATACATAAACTTAAAACATAATACATCAAAGGAAATACATAAACTAATAGTCGTCATCGGATCCCCTAGCTTCTTGAGCAGTTGCATCTTGTCTTAGTTCTTCATCGGAAAGCATCTCGATTTCACCCTTTATGCCTCTTCCACGTAGACCTCCCCTCGAAGTCTCCGCATTTTCAAGATCCTTTATCTTGCACCTCGCTTCATTGCGTTCAAGTGATCTTTCAAGCCCATACACATCTCCAAAGAAGCCGGTGTGAGTCTGTTTCTCAGATTTGATAAAACCCTTCCACTTGTTGAAAAAGCGGATTCAGAAGCTACCGAAGTAGCTTGTACACTTAATACATCACGAGCCATTCGGGATAGAACGGGAAACATTGTTTCCTTTGCTTTCCAAAACGCCAACTGATGAGTGTGTAAATACTCATCATTTTTGTTCCTTCTACACTGCAAAAACAGTCAAAAACACTTTGAAAAGTCTCAAAAAGACAGAAAAAATATTTAGACTGTATTTTATGCAATAATTGTCAAAATCTAGTCCCTGGTTATTCAAAACATGTAACTTTTCATAAAAGGCCCTCAGGAATTTTTAAGTTGTCAAAATTAGCCTTATAAAGCTCAGTTTTGCAAAATGGCAACTTTAGTCCTTGGAATTTTAAAGATTGACAGAAATTACCCCGGGACATTTTTAATTTGAAAATTATCATTTTTGGTCTTTGGGAAAATTAATCTTGTCATAATTAGTCCTTATGATGAAATTTGGAAAATTACAGCTTTGGTCCTTCAAGTTTGGTCAAATGGCAAATATGGTCCTTGTGTATTACTTCCAAATCAAAACTGATCAAAAATAAAAAAAAAACAGATAACAAAAACAAACGTCCCACCTCTTTCCCCTTTCCCTGTTACCAAAACACTCAACCCCTCCCTACATCCTTTTACCCAGAAATCACCCATCCCCAAGAACCCTAAACCCTTCTTTACACAGTTTCTCCCAAATCCCAAACCCACTAGCTACCTTTCCCCCTTTCCATGCCATCCATCTGGCAATCCAAGCTCAAAAAGACCCAACAGATGGCTTGGATTAAATCCAAAATGGTACCTACTTATTGGACGGTCTGGATTGATTAGAAGAAAGCACAAGTGAGGTTTTTGGCTTGACTGCTCTCACAGGAGAAGCACACCCTTGAAGGATGAAGACCCATGAAGACCCTAGTATAAATAGTGGATTGTAGCCATGTTATGAGGCACCCTTTTTTTTCTTAGTTTTAAAAATTCAGTCTTAAGTTTTCTTTAAAATTCCTATTGTAAGGTTCTATTTTTTCAATGAAAGTATCTTTTTTTTATGTTACAGCTCCTTAGTGCATTCAGTTGAATTGTGATCTCCTAAGTTAGTGTTAATCAAAGCTTAATTTCAGTTTTCATCAAAAGTATTCATAAGTGCAAGTTTAGAAAAGGTTTCAAAGGGGTGTTTGTTTTAAGCTGCTAGGTGGTCGAAAACACGTTTTCACCCATTTGACTTTTCAAGTCAAAGGTATTTTATCAAGTGAAGATTAGTGGGAAATGATTTCACCAGATTTGAGCAAGTTTGGATAAAAGCAAAACGGATTTTCAGTTTTTTTGTGCAACTGTGCAGATTAGCAGCTGTGCTGCTGATCTCGCCCTTTTTTTCTCAGTCAAAATGATGTTCAAATTGTGCTAAACTTGTTTTTATTAAGCCCTTGCATACCCAACTTACTTTTTTCAGTTTGAGCATTCAAGTTGTTTCTAGCATAGTGTAATTTTAAGTTGAAACATGATTTCTACTCATTTTTTTTCTGCATTAGTTACATCGGCATTCCCCAGTGACAAAAGATTATTTTTAAGCTTAATAAGAGCTCCTTTCTTGGGTCCCTATTAGCTTTTTGTAAATCTCTACTAGCCTAACTTTGTTTTTGCAGCTTGTACCTTGCTTGGAAGCTCACCATTCAGCTTAAAAATGAGCTTGAACAGGCCCCTATAAGCTGTTTGAGACCCTGCAGCACAACAGGTCACCATTCATTTTTTTTAGCTTATCATTGATAATATTAGCTTAGTTAGTTAAGATTTTAACTTATTTAGGTAGAATAGATTTAGGATTTAAGTTTTAGCTTAGCAGGTTCCCTTTAGAACTTATTTCATTTAGTATATGTTACTCTTACTGTGTTAGCTTAGGATCCCCTTAGTGTAATTGCAGCCAACTGTTCTCCCCTTTCACTATTGCTTTTTAGCTTATTACTAGATTATTTAGGATTACACCTAGTTTATTTTGTGACTTAGATAGCTTATTCGTGCTTAGTGTTCTCCCTCAACTGCTTATCTAGTTCCTATGTAACTGTCAAAGGGGGTTTGGTTATATTTGTGCTTACTGTTGGAATAAGCTATGTCAAACAGCTTGTTTCAAGCTTTCCAAAAAATTAGTCTTTACAAAAAATCTTCATTTTGATAAGCTTTTTAAGTTTCAAAAAGGAAAAGTTAAAAAAGTAATTTTCAAAAAGGGTACCAAGGGATTCAAACCCTGGTCCCTTAGCCCAAGCACACACAACATCCCACACCATGACCAACTGCCCTTGGGACTTTTATCAGTCTTACTTTGCAAAATCAATTCCTTAAGGGCGTTTGGCAGTTTTACTTTAAGCACTTGTTTAGCTTATTTTTAGCTTATTTTCAAAAACAACCACCACAGTTTTTAATTTTCCTAGGATTAGTGAAGTTCAAAGTACTTTCTGTGAATTTTTCAGATTTTTCAAAATTAGATTAGTATTTTTAATTAATTAATTAGATTAAGTTAGTTTTTAATTCATAGTAATTAATTTAAAAGTCAAAAAAATACCCGGTCTTTTTCTAAAATTATTTTTAGTCAATTAGGACGTAGGAAAATTAATTTCACACCCGTAGCCCTTAAATTGCAAAATTTTTACGTTTATGGCTAGGGTGGTTGCCGGTTTTTACGTTTTTTAGTTTTAGCACCCTAGGACTTAGTTTAGCCTCGTTTTATCATTTCTTAGGCTTAGTAGTAGTTAGTTTTTAGTTTATTAGGGTTCCCTTGCCTTAATTACTTACCCGTTAATTAATTTGTAGAAACGTAATTCAAATCAACAAATCATTAAAATCAATTCAAGTTCAAATCACGAAACTCAACGAATCCTTCTATTTCACACCTCGTTGGGACACGACCCGGGAAATCACTTTTCCGGTATCACTTTTATCACACCCGTGAGATTTGATACGTTGACCTTTTCCTAAAGGGTTAATTTGGTTCAATTTTACGATTAATTTGATATATATTGATATTGTGTTTTTCACCACTCACTTTAACCAATCAAATTTTGCAGCCACGGGAGGTGTGTTAAGCACAATATCGATTTTGCGATTAGTGATTTGAAGAACCTTCCTCGTGAAGTTATTGTTTTTATAAAAATACAAAAATACAAAAATATTTTTCTTTTCTTTGTATATATATGTAAAAGATTAAAAATATAAAAAGATTTTCCTTGTTGTTTTAAATAAAATAGAAGACACAATCAATATAACATTCTCAACCGAGGTGTTATCATTATAAGTTCCCTAACAAAAAGATTTAAAACTTGCCTTTGTGTCGCCATGTTTTGGTTTACTTTTATCGGTTTAACAAACCGGTGAGGGGTATAAGGACGCCCGACATTAAATTGCGTCAAAGAGACGGGTTTTAACAAGCTTCACGACTAATAAGTCTCCGGCCTTTGTGCTTTTACTTATAGAAGTGATCATTTCACGGGATTATTGGTCTAAGTTCACTGTTTTGCCTCGGCCTTGTTTTAATTGAAAGTGTTGTTTTGAAGCGATGCGCACTCGCCAAGAAGCTCATAGACGAATCGTGAACCAAGCAAACGCACTGTAGACGCACCGTCAACAAATCACAATGACACATAACCAAGGAACGGACCTCAAGTCCCAGCATTCTGGTCCACAAGATCCAAACTCGATCTCCTAACGATGGAGGAGTTTTGCCAACCCACGATGGATGGACAGGGCGGTCCAATTGCCCCGGTCAACATCGAGGCCACGGATTTTGGACTTAAGCATCACATGATTCAACAAGTCCAAATTTTTTGCCAATTTCACGGATCACCGGGTGACGATGCCAACAAGCATCTTGACAAATTTCTCACCGTCACCCAAAGTATGAAGCAAAATGGGGTCACCGATGACGCCTTCGCTATATCTCTTCCCATATTACTTGACGCTTCATGCCACCGCATGGTTTGATCGTCTTCCCAAGAACTCAATCCATAGTTTCGATGAAATGATCTCCAAATTCTTGGCGAAATACTTTCCATCCGCCAATGGTGACGAAACTACGGAATGAAATCAGCGAACTTTAGGCAAAGATCCCGATGAGTCCTTATTTGAGGCATGGGAACGCTTATAAGCTTCGATTGATCGATGTCCGAACCACAATATGTTGCTTGTCACCCAAATAGATACATTCTATAATGGGTTAACATTGAGACATCGTGACACAATCAATGCTGTTACCGTGGTACCTTTATGAAAAAGGCGACCCGAAGAGTGCTACGATCTCATTGAAAACATGACTGCCCACCACAATTATTGGGATTCCTCACCAGAGGAGTGAGTCAAGGAGATCTAATACTCTTCCATCTTCGAATACACCGACTCTAACCAAAAAGATTGAAGAAATATCCACTGCACTTAAATGAGTCAAAATAACAAAAATCAACAAGTGAATGTCGTAAACAAGAGTTGTGAAACTTGTGGTGGTCCACACCCTTATTTTGAGTGTCCAGCCTCCGGTGGCTTCACTCAAGAGAGTATATGCCGCTCGGCTCCTACAATACGGGAGGTAATTCCTACCAACCACAAGGAGACCGAAACCTTCTAAGCTATCATTCTAACAATTACCTTGGACCACCCGGGTTTAATCAAAATCAGAACAATCAAAATGTGCAAAATAGAAATAATCAGCTCAATCAAAATCGAAGTGAATCGAATTTTCAAAATCAACATCAAGGTTTTCAAAATCAAGGAAATTTCAATCAAAACCGATTCCAAGCTCCTCAACAAAACATGCATGCCCTGCCTCCTCAAGCTTCCATTGACATTGCTAATTACATCAAAAGCAATGAAGCTAAGATGGTGTCCATGCAAAATCAAATTACCACTTTGAAGAATGATTTCACTTCCGAGCTTAGAGCTACTGGTAACAAAATTGATCAATCTCAAAGCAAGATTGAAAGCATGTTTGCTAGTCTCATGAGTCAAAAGAATCAAGCTTCAACTTCGGGAACTCTTCCGAGTAATACCATTCCCAACCCAAAGGGTGAATTGAATGCTATTGCTACCCGAAGTGGTAAGTCTTATGAGGGACCCTCGATGCCTAATCCTTCTCTGGTGAGGGATGTGGAACGAGAAACCGAGGTATCAAAGGACAAGGTGCATAACTCAAGCCCATGAAGTACCGCGACAAGTCCAACTCCGGTGGTCTTACCTCCAATTCCGGAACCCGTTGTTCCGATGACCATTCCTTAGCCTTCACTTCCTTATCCTTCAAGGCTTAATGACCAAAAGCTCCGTGATAAAACTAGTCAACAAATGGAGAAGCTTATTCAAATCTTTCAAGATTTGTACTGAGATTAGTTTCATGGACGCTTCTTCTAATGCCAAAGTTCGGTCCAACAATCAAAAATTTGTTGAATAACAAAGAAAAGATTTTCGAAATGGCTAAAACTTCTTTGAACGAAAATTGTTCGGCGGTTATCCTTAAAAGCTTCCCTAAAAGCTAGGAGACCCCGGAAAATTTCTCATCCCATGTGATTTTCAAGGCATAGTTCAATGCTCCGCTTTGGCCGATCTTGGTGCTAGCATTAATTTGATGCCACATTCCATGTGGAAGAAGCTTTCATTACCTCCGCTTACACCTACATGTATGATCCTCGAGCTTAGGACCGCATAGTTCTCGTCCGCTAGGTATAGCCGAGGATGTATTTGTGAAAGTAGGCAAGTTTCATTTCCCCGATGACTTTGTTGTTGTCGAATTTGATGCCGATCCCCGAGTACCCCTCATCCTTGGGAGGTGCTTCTTGAAACGGGTCGCATTGATCGATGTTGATGAAGGGGAAATTACTTTGAGGGTAAACAAGGAAGCCGTCACTTTCAATCTCAATCAAGTTACGAAATACTCCCCCAATTATGGAGACAATTCCGTCAACAAAATTGATGTCCTTGACATTGTGTCGGAGGAGTATTCTCAAGAAATTCTTGGATTCTCGAGTGGCAATCCCACTTCGGTTGATCCCATCGTTGCTCTCTCTTTCCCTTCCTCACTCCGCTTGAGGGAAGTGACTTTATTTTGGAAGAGATCGAAGCATACTTGGCTAGTGACTCGGTTCCATGGGAAATTGATCACGCTCCCATCGACATCGAGGGAGATATTCTTCTCATCGAGAAGATGCTCAATGAAGATCCTTCATCACTCCCTCCTCAAGAACTTCATAAAGAGGAAATCAAAACAATTGAAAAATCTAATGATCCTCCCGAGGTCGAACTTAAGGACTTACCACCATCTCGGAGTATGCATTTTTGGAGGGTGACAATAAATCACCCGCCATTATTGCTAAAGACTTGAGTGAGGATGAAAAATCCGCTCTCATAAAGGTTTTGAAGTCACACAAGCAAGCCATCGCTTGGAACCTTTCCGACATCAAGGGTATTGACCCAAGATTTTGTACACACAAGATTCTTATGGAAGTTGACTTCAAACCGGCGGTTCAACATCAAAGAAGAGTGAATCCTAAAATCCATGAGGTTATAAAGCAAGAAGTCATAAAACTTCTCGATGCCGGATTGATTTACCCTATCTCGGATAGTCCTTGGGTGAGCCCCGCTCATTGTGTGCCCAAAAGGTGACATCACCGCTGTTGAAAATGATGAAAACGAAGTTGATTCCAACTCGATTGGTTACGGGATGGCGTGTTTGCATTGACTATCGCAAGTTAAATGAAGCCACCCGTAAAGACCATTTTCCATTACCCTTCATGGACCAAATGCTTGAGAGATTAGCGGGAAATGAATACTATTGTTTTCTCGATGGTTTCTCGGGTTACTTCCAAATACCCATTGACCCACAAGATCAAGAAAAGACCACATTCACGTGTCCTTATGGAACATTTGCTTACCGACGCATGCCTTTTGGCCTGTAATGCTCCCGTACATTCCAAAGGTGTATAATGGCCATTTTCCATGATATGATCGAAAAGACTATGGAAGTCTTTATGGATGATTTTTCGATCTTTGGGGATTCTTTCCAAACATGTCTCTCTCATTTAGACAAGATGCTTGAACGCTAGAAACACTAATCTTTGTCTAAATTGGGAGAAATGTCATTTCATGGTCAAAGAGGGCATTGTCCTCGGCCATAAGATTTCTAGGAGCGGGATTGAGGTTGACAAAGCTAAAGTCGACGTCATTGCAAAACTACCTCATCCCACAACCGTTAAAGGAGTTAGAAGTTTTTGGTCGCGCCGGTTTCTATCGCCGCTTCATTCAAGACTTCTGAAAATATCCCGCCTATGACCACTTCTTGAAAAGACACTCCTTTCATCTTCTCTAGTGAGTGCATTGAAGCTGCTTCAAACTCTTAAAAGAAATCAAGCACCAATTCTAGTTACCCCCGATTGGGAATTACCATTTGAGCTTATGTGCGATGCAAGTGATTTCGCCATAGGTGCCGTCTTGGGGCAACGAAAATCAAAACATTTTTCCTCTATACATTACGCTAGCAAAACTTTGACCGCTCAAGCACATTACACTACGACGGAGAAAGAATTACTAGCCGTGGTGTATACTTTCGAGAAGTTTCGGCCATACTTGATCTTGTCCAAAAGCATAGTGTATACGGATCACTCCCCTCAAATATCTCTTTGCTAAGCAAGATGCAAAGCCGAGATTGTTCATGGGTTCTCCTCCTACAAGAATTTGATATCTTTATCCGTGATAAAAAAAGGAGCCGAGAACCTAGCGCCGATCATCTTTCTCTCGTTTGAAAATCCACATCAAGGTGTGCTCGAGAAAAAGGAAATAAATGAAACTTTTCCTCTTGAGACTCTTAATGTGGTATCTCATCATGAAAATTCGAGTACCCCATGGTTTGCCGACTTTGCAAACTATCATGCGGGTAACTTTATTGTGAAAGGAATGTCGTCCCAACAAAAGAACAAATTTTTCAAATATGTTAAGCATTACTCGGGACGACCCCTACTTGTTTAAGGTTTGTGCGGATCAAGTCATCCGACGGTGTGTTCACGCCAAGAAGCCATGAAATTCTTAAAGCTTGTCATCATGGACCCACTGGGGGACATCATGGCCCGAACTACACCGCCAAGAAGGTGTTTGACTCCGGCTTCTATTGGCCCACAATCTACAAAGATGCCCATGACCTCGTCAAATCTTGCGACACTTGCCAACGTCATAGCAACATCTCTAAAAGAGATGAAATGCCTCAAAATGCCATTCAAGTGTGCGAAATCTTTGACGTATGGGGCATCGATTTTATGGGGCCGTTCCCGTCTTCTCGAGGGAACAAGTATATACTGCGGGCGTCGATTATTTGTCCAAATGGGTAGAGGCGAAGCGCTACCCACCAACGACGCCGAGTAGTTGTGAAATTTTGAAGTCTTCTTTACGCTGCTTCGAACTCCCCGGCCATCATTAGTGATCGGTACGCACTTTTGCAACGATCAATTCGCAAAGTGATGCTTAAGTACGGTGTCACTCACCGCCTCTACCGCTGATCACCCACAAACTAGTGGGCAAGTGGAAGTTTCGAATCGTGGTTTGAAAAGAATTTTGAGAGGACCAGGTGAAAATCGCGCTCTTGGTCGACAAACTTGAAGATGCACTTTAGGCCTTCCGCATCGCTACAAAACACCCATCGGGTGTACTCCCAAGCTTGTTTACGAAAGGCGTGTCATCTCCCGATCAAGCTCGAGCACAAAGCCTATTGGGCCTTGAAGCATGTAAATTTTGACCTTAAGTCCGCGGGTGATCATCAAAAAGTTCAACTCAATGAATTAAATGAACTCCGTGATCAAGCTTACGAGAACTCATTGATCTACAAAGAAAAGACAAAGAAGATCCATGACTCAAAATCAAGAACGCGCTAACGTAGGTGACCGAGACCTTCTTTTCAATTCTAGATTGAAAATCTTCTCGGGGAAGCTTAAGACCCGTTGGACCGGTCCATTCACCGTTGCCAAAGTTTTTCCATATGGCACCGCTGAAGTTATCTCAAACCGACGGACCAAACTTCAAGGTGAATGGACATAGATTGAAACATTATTTTGAGGGGACATACCATCCATGGTTGTCCCGGATCTCCAAACCTTCCCCATGAACCAATGAATGCGGGGTCGAGTCAAGCTAGCTTAATTTAACAAAAACAAGAGCACACTATATGGGTTTTTACCCATATTTCTGACTTCTTTCTATTTTCTACCACCCTAGTGTGGGAGTTGCCTCCACCGCTGTATATAATGTTTTCAAAAAAAAAAAAAAAAAAATTCAAATAATGGCCGTAGTATTTCCCTTTACGTTCTATGTTTCGCATAACCGCCGGACTTTGAATATTGAGGGCAATATTCATTTCTAGTGTGGGGAATTCTTACTAATTTTATCATGCAATTATACCAATTCCCCCAATTTTGGCCAAAATTTTTTAGTAAGTGTTTCAAGACTTACTCGCATTACGGTTATCAACCGCCATGTCTAATAAACTAAAGGATTGGCTAATCCAAGAGCAAACGGCTCTTGGTAAAGATATTTCAAATCCGTTGACGGCTTGCAATTTGCCCAAAATTGTATGGTGTTCAGCCACCATATCTTTAATTAGTGAAGAGTTGGCTAGCCCGCAAGTTTATGGCTTGTGGTAAAGGCGGTTGGAAAACCATAATTGGTAATCGACTCACCAAAGATATTTTATCTAAAGTTGGCTAGTCCGTAGCAAACGGCTTCTGGTAAAGACAAATCAAAACCGCTGAAAGTCGGTGATTTGCTCAAAATCACATGGTTATCAGTGTACCATAGTTCTTACTTGAACTCAAACATTTGGCTACTCCAGAAGTAATGGCTTTTGGTAAAGAGATTCAAATCCATTAAGTTTTCTCAAAAGATTGCTAGGGACTAGCAATGTTTTAGTGTGGGGATTGATGAGTGTATAAATACTCATCATTTTTGTTCATTCTATTAATCGCAAAAACAAAAAAACACTTTGAAAGTCTCAAAAAGACTGAAAAAATATTTAGACTGTATTTTATGCAATAATTGTCAAAATCTAGTCCCCGGTTATTCAAAACATGTAATTTTTCATAAAAGGCCCTCAGGAAATTTTAAGTTGTCAAAATTAGCCTTATAAAGCTCAGTTTTGCAAAATGGCAACTTTAGTCCTTGGAATTTTAAAGATTGACAGAAATTACCCCTGGACATTTTTAATTTGAAAATTATCATTTTTGGTCCTTGGGAAAATTAATCTTGTCATAATTAGTCCTTATGATGAAATTTGAAAATTACGCCTTTGGTCCTTCAAGTTTGGTCAAATGGCAAATATGGCCCTTGTGTATTACTTCCAAATCAAAACCCGATCACAAAATAAAAATAAAAAAAAAGATAACAAAACAAACGCCCCACCTCTTTCCCTCCCCTTTCCCTGTTACCAAAACACTCAACCCCTCCCTACATCCTTTTACCCAGAAATCACCCATCCCCAAGAACCCTAAACCCTTCTTACACGCTCCCAAATCCCAAACCCACTAGCTACCTTTCCCCTTTCCATGCCATCCAAGCTGGCAATCCAAGCTCAAAAAGACCCAACAGATGGCTTGGATTAAATCCAAAATGGTACCTACTTATTGGACGGTCCGATTGATTAAGAAAGCACAAGTGAGGTTTTTGGCTTGACCGCTCACAGAGAAGCACACCCTGAAGGATGAAGACCCATGAAGACCCTAGTATAAATAGTGGATTGTAGCCATAGTTATAAGGCACCCTTTTTTTTCTTAGTTTTAAAATTCATTCTTTAAGTTTTCTTTAAAATTCCTATTGTAATGTTCTATTTTTTCAATGAAAGTATCTTTTTTTATGTTACAAATCCTTAGTGCATTCAGTTGAATTGTGATCTCCTAAGTTAGTGTTAATCAAAGCTTAATTTCGCCATCAAAAGTATTCATAAGTGCAAGTTTAGAAAAGGTTTCAAAGGGGTGTTTGTTTTAAGCTGCTAGGTGGTCGAAAACACGTTTTCACCCATTTGACTTTTCAAGTCAAAGGTCTTTTATCAAGTGAAGATTAGTGGGAAATGATTTCACCAGATTTGAGCAAGTTTGGATAAAAGCAAAACGGATTTTTAGTTTTTGCAATCGTAGTGATTAGCAAATGTACGCTGATCTCGCCTCTTTTTTCTCACCAAAATGATGTTCAAATTGTGCTAAACTTGTTTTTATTAAGCCCTTGCATACCCAACTTACTTTAGTTTCAGTTTTGAGCATTCAAGTTGTTTCTAGCATAGTGTAATTTTAAGTTGAAACCTGATTTCTACTCATTTTTTTTCAGATTAGTTACATCAGCAGTCCCATATAGCTGACAAAAGATTATTTTTAAGCTTAATAAGAGCTCCTTTCTTGGGTCCCTATTAGCTTTTTGTAAATCTCTACTAGCCTAACTTTGTTTTTGCAGCTTGTACCTTGCTTGGAAGCTCACCATTCAGCTTAAAATGAGCTTGAACAGCCCCTATAAGTCGCTTGAGACCCCGCAGACAACAGTCACCATTCATTTTTTTTTAGCTTATCATTGATAATATTAGCTTAGTTAGTTAAGATTTTAACTTATTTAGGTAGAATAGATTTAGGATTTAAGTTTTAGCTTAGCAGTGTCCCTTTAGAACTTATTTCATTTAGTATATGTTACTCTTAATGTTAGCTTAGGATCCCTTAGTGTAATTGCAGCCAACCGTTTCTCCCTTTCACTATTGCTTTTTAGCTTATTACTAGATTATTTAGGATTACACCTAGTTTATTTTGTGACTTAGATAGCTTATTCGTGCTTAGTGCTCCCTCAATCTTATCTAGTTCCTATGTAACCTGCCAAAGGGGTTTGGTTATATTTGTATTAATGTTGAATAAGCTATGTCAAAATGCCTTGTTTCAAGCTTTCCAAAAATTAGTCTTTACAAAAATCTTCATTTTGATAAGCTTTTAAGTTTCAAAAGGAAAAGTTAAAAAAAAAAAAAAAGTATTTTCAAAAAGGGTACCAAGGATTCGAACCCCGGTCCCTTAGCCCAAGCACACACAACATCCCACACCATGACCAATCCCTTGACTTTATCGCCTTACTTTGCAAAATCAATTCCTTAAGGGCGCTTATGCTTTTACTTTAAGCACTTGTTTAGCTTATTTTAGCTTATTTTCAAAAACAACCACCACGCTTTTAATTTTCCTAGGATTAGTTAAGTTCAAAGTACTTTCTGAATTTTTCTGATTTTTCAAAATTAGATTAGTATTTTTAATTAATTAATTAGATTAAGTTAGTTTTTAATTCATAGTAATTAATTTAAAAGTCAAAAAATACCCGGTCTTTTTCTAAAATTATTTTTAGTCAATTAGGACGTAGGAAAATTAATTTCACACCGGTAGCCCTTAAATTGCAAAATTTTACGCTTATGGCTCTGTGGTTGCCCGCTTTACGCTTTTTAGTTTTAGCACCCTAGGACTTAGTTTAGCCTCGTTTTATCATTTCTTAGGCTTAGTAGTAGTTAGTTTTTAGTTTATTAGGGTTCCCTTGCCTTAATTACTTACCCGTTAATTAATTTGTAGAAACGTAATTCAACTCAACAAATCATTAAAATCAATTCAAGTTCAAATCACGAAACTCAACGAATCCTTCTATTTCACACCTCGTTGGGACACGACCCGGGAAATCACTTTTCCGGTATCACTTTTATCACACCCGTGAGATTTGATACGTTGACCTTTTTCCTAAAGGGTTAATTTATCGAATTTTACGATTAATTTGATATATATTGATATTGTGTTTTTCACCACTCACTTTAACCGAATCACCAACACATCAAAGTTTTCAACTTGTTCAGCAAGGAATATGTGAGATAAAATCGGTTGTGATATATCTTTCATATTCACTGTTCGCTAAACCATCATTTCTTAACCGTTTATTGGGATTTTCTCTTATCTTTTTATATGCAGCAAGTATCGGATTCTAAAAGCCCTTGATGATGATGAAGAAGACTCACACAAGAGGAGGTGGGTTGCCATTATTTTTCAAAATAATATTGCCACAAACTTTTAAAAGAATGGCCAAAGGACTCTTTTGCATCATTAGCATAGTTCGGGTTTGACGCAAAACAACCCAAATCACCACAATCGAGTCAATAAGAACCTCCACCCCGTTTACATTATAACACGGATTTAATGCGTCCGACAAGTAATTAACCGTGGCAAAGTTTCAAAATATTTCAACAACTTTTCTTTCATCCCGGAAACCATGCTAGTATAAACACCACCATTAAATTCAAATGCGGCGATTTGTGAAGACATCAAGAATAGTTGCTCGAGTACCAAATGAGCCGTTGGATAATAAACCCCGACAATTTTTTTGTTGCGTTGTTAAAAACTTCAAGTAGTCGGGTTATTTTTTCAATAGTATCCCAATTATCTTGACTAAATGGAGCACACCTACCCTCCCCGACAATTTCTCATCATGAAAATATTGCAAGGTCGCCTTTTGTCTTAAACCACTTATGAACATAAGATAAGTGGAGTTCCATCGTGTTTCAATATCCCAACAAGGTTGTAACCAATGTTTCCCAGCGATTTCACACATCCGAATGTATGCATTATACCTTTTATTACCCTTTTTAAAAACATCGACTAACATTCTTTTAAAATCTTCTTTCACTTCACTCAAATGCGGATCTTTTAATCCCGCTTGCACAGCCAAGTTAATGATGTGTGCAACACATCGACTATGAAAAAATCGCCATTACAAGGTGGCTCATATTCCATTTTTAGTCCACCCATTGCATTTGTGTTGTTACTAGCATTATCCAACGTTATTGAAAAATTTTTTTCCGTCAAGTTAAACTTATGAAACACTTTTCTCAACAAATTGTATAAAGCTTCTCCGGAGTGAGGAACCGAAAAGTTTTCAAATGCTACGACTCGCTTCATCATTTGCCAACTTTCGGGATCAACCCAATGTGCGGTAACACAAAGGTACGAAAATGGCAAATTATGAGGAGCGGCCCAAACATCGGTTGTTAAATTAACACAAGCATCCATATTTAAAAATTATTTTTAAATCTTGCTTAGCCGTTTTCCACATTCTCATAGCATCGCGTTTAAGAGTCATACGACTTACATGATGGTACTGCGGTTGCATATAATTCGTACACCTCCCCGTCGCCGCTCGTTGTCATAGTGGTTGAACGGCAAACCACGTTGAATCACCAAACCGGCCAGTTTTTCACGGAGTAAATCATGATCGTATGCAAAAATAGTCCCGTCTCGAGCCATGGAAGATTGACCGGCTTCCGGAACCGATTTGAGTGCCTTGCAATACTTTTGCTTGATGTGAGCCTTCAACGTCGAGTTGGAACCGCTAGACAATATACTCAAGCAATATTTGCATTGAGCCTTTTTCTTACCGTCCGACATTATGACGTAGTTGAAGTGTTCCCATGGATCTTTTACACGGTCACACGGTAAAATTTTCTGAACCGTCGCTGCACTTGTTGAACCGGCTTCTCGTGTTGGTGGTGTTGTGGGTGTTTGAACTTTCCATTAGTGTTTAGTGAAATACTTTCGGTTTTGATTTTTTGGAGTGTTTTTTGATTGCTTGAAAGTGGTAATTAACCAAATACATAACACATCTATTTATACTAACATTTGTATGGCAAAATCGTAAATATTTAACAACTTTTAATAAAATCCATGCTCCTTCCCCCTCTTTTAAAAATTCAAATTCAAAATTTTAAAATTCAAAAAAACCCGCCCAAGCCAAAAAAACCGGTTAACCGAACCGGTTTCGGTTCGGCGGTTAAAAAAACCGGTCTTCAAACCGGTCGATTTCTCAAGTGTGGGAACCGGTTCCAAACCACCGGTTTGGATATAAACCGGACCGGTTTGGGTCAAAACCGGTTTTGACCGGTTTGGTTTTTCGGTTTGACTTCAGATACGGTTCGGTTAACCGGTTTTTTTGTGCACCTCTAAACTGGAGTATGTAATCTAAACATTCAAATAATGACAAAATCCAATTACCGAGGGGGACGTGGATTATTAAATCTTTTATAATCAAGTTAATGTTGTTCATCATTTGTTGATCGGACCTGCTACAAAACACGTATAACCAGCCATAATACCATGGATAGCGAACGCGTTAAGACTGCATACAATACAAGTCATGGATAGCGGAATCATGTCGGTGTCAATATACTTGACCGTAAACAACTCACCTTTATGATCCCTATCACACCAACTCTTCAATTCAGATTTCAACCATAAACTGACATTTAAAAACACATTATTCCCAGATTCATCTCGTTCTTGCTTTTATGCATCAGTTCTTGGAATAATATCTTGTCCAACCCCATCTGCAACAACCACAATAGCATGCCCATTTTGCTTCAAACGATCACCAAGAAACTCAAGAGACCACCTTTGCCTTCAAGGTAAAACTGGTTTCGGGAATCAAACAACAATCAACGTCACGGCTGCTTAGGGTTGCACTTAGAGCAATGTGGCCTGTGCTTCAACCCATGAGTTTAACAAAGCCCATGTCATTTAGTGCACTCTCTGCTTCAACGTCACTGATTGCTTGGTTTGCCTTCTCCAAAGCTGTTTGAAACCCAACTGATATATTAATAGTTACCAAGTCATTATCCACTGTGTTAGGAATTGCAGAAACCGCAACATATAACTTTCGACGCTGAATTTCATTAAATATGTTCACTAATCCCCATAGTGTGCCATCTCCCTCAATTATGTACACCTGCATGCATTTATACTGATTAACTGAGTGTTGCATTATTGGTAAATGGAACAACTAACAAGCCATGCATGATGCATCAGTATGTAAATACTAAAACACTATGCATGATGCATGAGTAGGAAAATACAAAAAGAGCATTTAACTTGGGCCTTTCATTTAAATATAGATTAGAAATAATTCATGTGTAAACTTATAAAAATACAGAAAAAAAAAAATAACTAACTCGGGTCAGTAGGGTTGATCTCATGTGTACTTATAAAAATACAGAAAAAAAAATAACTAACTCGGGTCAGTAGGGTTGATCTGAACCCGAATAGGCAAAGCATAACCCGATACCTGACCCTGTTTCGTATTTGGGTTAATCGGGTTGACCCGAGTTAGATTTTGAACCCGAGTAATCCGACCCGATTAAGCTTATTTAGGTTCAGGTCCGGGTCGGGTCAGGATTTATGAAACACCTAAATGCAATGCCAAACACCCCTTTAGTATAGAATTCGGTTCATATAGAAAGAATGCTAAATCTGTATATGTATCATTATTATAGTTCAAAGGGTAAGACCTTTATTATCTATGGTTCTTCAAAAGCTTTTAATTCTGTCGTTCTTATTAATTTCATAAATGCTATTCGTGTGGTAGTGTGAATTATAACTATAAGATGCTTGGTGGAAATAGTAATAAAAGATCTCCAGAGTGGGTCCTCGTTAATTATCATCAACAATTTCACATTTTGAGGGAGCAAACAGTCCATACACATGATGTCGGTAAATTATATGCTTAGAAAACATATCCAAGTATATTTTGATGCATGTAGTCATATAATCAGAGCTCTACGAACTTATAAATAATCAAAAATAAACTAAACAATATACTATATTTGTTCAAGATTAATAAAAACTAAAATATTACCTGATAAAATCCACGATCCTCAATAGCGGGTAAGCCTATAACTTTTCTACCTAAAGTCCAAAATACCCTGATACCTTTATCAATGATATAAACCCAGTTGTACTCCCAAAAACCATCCCTGAATCTTTCCTATACCAAATATCCATAGAAAAAAGTGAACCATAATCAACCTACAAGTATCATGTTTCAGTATCATTACCAGAGATACAATTACACAAATATCTTCATCTCAATTAGGTCTAAAAAGTTAAACAAGTTTTATTTCATATATTGACTTCATTCCAATTAGATCTAACTGTATAATAAACAGCCCAAACACAATCGAAATAGTAGTTAATTGGGGCGATAGAATAATCAAACCTTGTGAGAGTAGTCGACGGCAGGCGTACAGTTGAGAATTGTTATAGTAGCTTTCAGCCTCAGCCTTTGGACTTGGATTCTTTGTTGAATCGGATTGTGCTCTTGCAAGAACATTGCAAGAACGTAACTGTTTTAGAGGAAAAACTGAGAGCAATGTATCCGTATAATGATTAAAGTCAATGTTTTTAATAGAACCGGTCGAGTCACCAGGCACCGGTTCGACCGCTGGGTCAACCCGGTTTTTCCTTTATTATTATTTTATTTTTTCCGACCGGTTAGACCGTCGGGTCTACCCAGGTCAACCCCGTTTTTATTTAAAAAAATGAAAGAAACCAAACCCGGGTCACTCAAAACCCGGGGGTCTAACCGATTAACCCGATTTTAAAAAACCGGGGTTTTTTGACCCGTTTTTGTGGCCGAGCACCGGTCCGACCGGTTGAACCGGCCGGTCGACCCGGGTTTGAAAATATTAATTAAAGTTTTTGTGATTCAAAGTTTTTTGTGAGCTTTTAGAGGAAAAAATGAGAATTTTATAAGGGAATGGGAAAAATGGGAATTTGACAACCCTAACGCTCGAGTTAAATTTGAGAGTAAAGGAAAGGAAAAGAAATAAAAAGCTTTTTATGTTCTTAAGCTTTATTTAAGAGTGAAAAGGGAATCGGTAAAGAAGATGAGTGGAAGATTTGATAGTGAAATCTTCTTCCCACTCTTTGTCGGAAAACGAAAAGAAACAGAATTGAAACTCGAAAACTGAGAAAACTTAGGAGAGCATGAATCAAGTAGGGGTGGTAACGACAACTCGTGAAAAGGTCGGGATCGGATTGGTAAAAAGCTCGAGCGAGTTGAGCTTAAACGAGCTCAAGCCCAAGTTTGAGCCTAAGTTTAGTCCCATTTAATAATCGAGCTAGAGCCCGAGCTTTATATATAAAGATCGATTAGGCTCGCAAGACTAAACGAGCCCTACAAATAATGTGTATATATATATTTTTTCTATACATATAATCATGTATAAACGAACTCAAAAAAATAAACAACCTCGAGCCTAGTGGAGAATGATAGTAATAGCGATAACCATCATGATAATCTAGATGAGATGTTAAAAAATTGCATTAATTGTTTACCGATGCAGAGAAACGATTGTATAATGGATGCAAGAAGCTCACTAAACTTTCTTTAGTGGGGAAACTGTTGGACTCAAACACAAGCCACCCAAGTATTATTTGTTGAGGACTTAAAAAACAAGAGATGGCACATTGTCCTGCAGAATAAACGACGTATAGTTGGTGTTGATAATGTTGTAGACGAGGACGAATATATTCAATTTGACGAGCTGTATCTTTTATCTATCGGTATACAATCTACGGATGATATTCTTGATGATACACATACTTGAGATCCGACCACCGAGAATGATATGAGGTTTAAAAAAACCATGTGCGCGTACGGGTAATAAAACAATTATCAAATATTTAATATAAAAATCTCGTAAATGATACTTTTTATATAAATCAACTAATTAACGTGCTTTCATTTTGATTTATTATTGCAGGAGAAATGTGCGAAAACAAAGACTTATAAAGCTTTGTTTAGTTTGTATATACATATTTTGTTTTTTATATAGTTGAAATTGAAAGGGAAAAAAAAGTGTCAAACCCTTTGAACTAAAATACATAAGATTAAAGTAGTGTCCGATCATTCAGCAATCAAAAAAATACTCCCTTTTTTTTCTTCATTCTCCTCCAAGATCTCTCTCAAATACCGCTAAAAATGATGAATAAAAGTAATCACGAACCCTAAACATCACCACCATCTGACCACCAAACACCTCTCCTGCCAACACTAGACTTCTTCCTCGTATCAGAATCACGAACCGTAAGCAACAAAAATGGTATATCTTTTTCTCTTAATCAATAGTTTATCTTCGATTTGTATTTTTGATTAGGTTCGGTTGTGTTAATTAGTGTTTTTTAATTGTAAATATGTGGTTATGTGTTTACACCCCCAAGTGTTTGTTGTATTGCCTGAATAGAAAAAATTAAATTAAACTTATGCTATATAACAAGTAAAGAGTATTTCATCTTATTTTGAATTACAATGTTATGGTTTAAGTAAAGAGCATTGATAAGCTAATGTTATGGAATAGGCAACCCAAATAGCCCCTGTATATACTTGTATTACTGTAGGTCACCAAGTGTTTACTACCTGTTACAAGTCACTAATAGTAGGATACTTAAATTGTTAAAAAAATTACCAAAAATTTTCTACCTTCTTGTTTTTCTAGACAACAGTTATATGGGTTTGGTTTAGTCGTTTAAATTCCCTAGTCCATTACAATATATTTGTTAATGCGATAAATTATTTGATTATGTAGCTACAGTTATGTTCTTCCTGTTGCTTCTATTTTAGTGCATTGGGTCTTTAACATGAGTGTTCTCTTAGCCACTTGAGTTGTATTTATTTTGTAAACGCACACTAATGAGCTTTCAATATATGAACTATACAAGAAAAATAATGAGACAATCAACTTAATTTTGAGTAATTTATTTTTGATCAGCTAGTAACCTTATAGTTACATAATAATGATTATTTTATGGATCTACATCAAACAAACTTCTTTTTTACACCAAGGCTACTGATCAGTTTGTAAACTTAGAAATGGAAGAACCTGAAGCATCATTTAAGGTTATGAAAATTAAGTTTTTACTGCTTTTAAATTTGTTAACAGATCATGTTAGCAACTTTCACCAGATCCCAAGACTCTTGAATGGGTTTTCTGTATTAATATTATTTTGGTTTCTTGCGTCTTGTATTCATCACTTGGCTTAACCAAAATTTCAAGAGCAAGGGACATTTGGTTGCTTTTGGATAACAAGATTGATTCATGTTTCATTTGTATCTGCTACATTTTCTGATGACAGTAGACCATGAGTTTTGTGTATAGTAATACTCTCAGTCACTTAAGTATCTTGTATTATTGATGCTTAGTTTCGTATCTTCATGTTAGTAATAAGTGATCTTTTTGATGCACCAATTGTTAAGTACCAGTTATGGGGCTTAAAGTGGACTAATATGTAGTTGCATATTTGTTAAGAGTGTTGGTTTGGTGTATTGGTTTGGGTTGTAATCATGTGGTATGTCTTACTTGGTTTGAGTTCTAATGCCCTTTGCTAAAGGGGTGTTTGGATCCTGGTTTTATCAGTAGATGGCAAGTATCATGAACAAGTCTGCTTATTCTTTAAGGTCTTTGTACTTGATTTGGATTTGTTAACTATGGCAGTGATGGTGGGTGACTGATACTCATAGCGTGGCCATTTTGGATTTGTTATTATGTATTTATACTTACAGTTTTAGTTTAATAGAGTTGTTGGCTTTTAAAATATTTATATAAAGTTGTGCTTATTTCGTAATATAGCAATATCATATGAATACCATTATATGTGCAGACTGAAAAAGAGAAAGCTGAGAATAGAAAGAAGTTGATGGATCTGGAACACGATATACAATTGAATAAACCCAAGACTGTGTTAGATGTTTATAATCGTTGGATGAGTGGGGGTGGAGATTGTGCTGAGCATACGCTATTCGTGCTGACAAGCAGAGGTCTTTCGACAAGTTGACGATTCATACATTGTAATTAATGCAACAGACATAGTTGAACTCTTGACGAATCAACAACTCGAGTGTGGCATCCTTACCCGTTTTGAGATGTAAGTACATTTTTTTTGAATATGCAGCTAAAAGCATTGTTCGTTTTCACATAAATTTATGTTGGTGTATTTTATATGTTTAAATTAGGTCACTGTATCACCTTAAGGGACGCTCCTCACAGAACAGGGTTGGTTTCTTGAACCCTGGATTGATTACAGCAGATGCATGCCTGTTTTAAAAGTGGGCTACCCTAGATTACTTAAACCGAGCATTGGAGGTTATGACTTTTATATTGCATCATATCTACAAAGGTACCATATGTTACCATCTTAATTGTCCTTGCAATAATGTTCATATGGTTATTATTTTTTTTACTAAGACGTGTACACGAAATGCAACCGTCACTATGTGCTCTTCATAATATGTCCCAAACATGGAATGGCATTTATTTTGGATTATTCTAAGGTTTCAAGCAAGAATGAGGAAACTTATAGGCTTGCTGGACTTGTGGAGTCGTAAGAATTCTCTTAATTGTTTTAGAATTAACATTTGTTTCTTGCACTGAAACCCATCTTATTTGTTTTTCAGACATATGATGTTTTTATTTCATTAATTTACGTATAAGTTCCTTGGAGTGATGAGCGTCCGTTACAGACAAAGAGTTGAACTACATCACTGGTGCATGGTTTACATTGTTGCGTGATTGATCCTATGGCTGTTATTTCGAATCCTAGTGTTTTTCTTTATAGTTGAATTCTAGTGGTTCAATTTGGAGTTTTTCTAGGATTTATGTTTTGTTGAATTGAAGTTTTATCTTATTTTACTTTATTGATTTCGATAATTTTGGTGTATTTAAATCACTTTATATATATATATTTCTTGCATTTATATTTCTTTATTATGGTGAGTGAAATTGTAGAGTATGGAATTTCAAAAAATTGGAAAATTTCGAATTTATTTTTTTTAATAAAAAAGATTTACAAAAAGAAAGGTTTTGATATAAAAACATATCTTTTTACTGTATATAAACTCATGTTTGATGGTTATATAAAGACATGTTATGGGAGAACCGGTGCCAATGTCTAATAAAAACATATGTGTTTACTCTAATATGGAGACTGATTCTTAGGAGAAAACCGGTTTCGATGCTTTTAAAAGAGACAGGTTGTGCAACCAGTTTCGATCATGGAGATACCCCCCTTTAGAGAGTGGTCTCAAAACCACTCTTCTTAGGCTATTTTGACCAGTTTCTATGAGATTTTGTGTAGTAGTGCATCCTGCTTGATCAAATTGAGAAAAGTTACATAGTCATTAAAAGTTTGAACCTTTGTAGAATAAAGGTTTCCTTTGATCTTGATTAAGTCTCCTTCTAGGCCTTCCTCCTTCTTAGTCAGTGATCCAAAGTAATCTTCTAGGTACTTGTTCTGCAATGATCTCATTTTGTCTTCATCAAAGAACTCAGTTTCCTTGTTATTAAACATATAGGACAAAGTGCATCTGTTGCCATCATACTTAATCTCAAAACCTTGTTTCTCAAGCAAATCAATTTTAAGTATGTTTAGAGTAACCTCTGGTGCATAATGTACACCAGGGACCAAACAACCTTGGCCACCATCTTCAATTAAAACTTTACCAATTCCATAGGTGAATAGAAATTTTCTTTGTTTTTCTAATTATTTGACTAGGAACTCTTCCTTAATATTACAGAAAAAATCCAACTTATAACATACATGCCTATCTAATTGATTACTGACATACCAGATATCATCCCATTTTGCATGATCAGTTCCTTTGATCATGAACGTTGTGGGGAAGTGGATGCTTTCTGGGTATTTGATTAGCACAGTTGGCTTGGTGGTCTTAAAACCTTTCATTCTTCCTTTTGCAAGGTTCTTTGTATCTATCTTTTCAGCCATGTCTTTATCATTGTTGTCCATAGGACAAAATTTGATGATGTGCCCCAATTGCTTGCATTGGAAACACTTGTAATTCTGGTACTTGTTGTGTTCAAGCTTTTTGGACTGTGGTTGGTTTAGGGTGTTGTTGTATTGCGTAACTTCCTTTAATTCCTTCTTTAGCATGTCTCTGCAACCTTCTGAAATCTGCTTTATGCAGGACCCTAAATGGTATTGACCTTTTCTCTTTATCTTTCTCTGGATGAAATCAAGTTGTTGATTCCTTCTCAAATGTCCTCAGTTTTCGCTCTGATGCCACTCTTTGTCATGGCCATAAGGCCTTCTGTTGACCCTTGTCCATTTGTTTGAGTAAGAATTCAAGTTAGCCATTTGTTATAGTAATAGTGTTTGGTATAGGATTGAAAAGGTGTATATGCACTATGCAAAAGTGCAGTCAAAGGGATGGGAGGAAGGAGCAATATATGAAATAAAACCTTTATTACTTTGAATGAGAATACAAAATGTATGTTACAAACTATTTATACTAAATGAGAAGGTGTGATGAACCATTGTGATGGTTCACCAACAGATATGTCTTTTCCTACATAACTGAAAATAACTGTAATACCTATATTAACTGTCAATTAACTGCTAACCATACTAACTGTCAAATGGGTCGAATTGAATACATATGACCCATTCATATAAACCTGCAGACCCATATTAACATGTTCATAGGACTGCATATTTAACTAAGACATATATTAAGGTTTTAATTACAAAGACTAATAATATAGAAGGATTATGATCTTGTTCTCCAACACGCCATAGGTCATAGGTCCCTTGACATGAACGGGTGCTTGTTGTGTTTATTTTTATTAACTAATTTTAATTTAATTTTGAATTAGGTTTTAGTCGTACAATAGCAACGTATTTTACTTTTATACCATTTTAGTACCTGAACTTTTTTCTATTCCATTTAATGTGACGAACTTTCTAGTTTTGTGCTACTTGCACATCCATTAACTTGCTACCGGATAAAAAGTTATTTTACCGGATAAAAATCAACGTGGAATATTTTTAGCACATAAATGGCCCATGTGGTTTTTCGGGTATCACGAATTTAGTCCATATACGTTTTCATCTGTTTTTATACATTTACATCCGTTTTTATACGTTTTCATCCATTTTTATACGTTTGCATCTGATTTCTTACGTTTTCGGCCGTTTTTATCCTGATTTTATCCATTTTTATATGCTTTCATCCGTTTTCATACGTTTTCATCTTTTTTTATAAGTTTCGTCCGTTTTTATACGTTTCATCCATTTTTCTTAGGTTTCCTCCGCTTTTATCCCTTTTATACGTTTTGTCCGTTTTTATACGTGTCCGTCTGTTTTCTTACGTTTTTATACGTTTTCGTCCCTTTTTATCTGATTTTATCCATTTTTTACGCTTTCATCCGTTTTCATACTTTTCGTCCGTTTTTATATGTTTTCATCCGTTTTTATATGTTTTCATCCGTTTTTATATGTTTTCATCCATTATTCTTACGTTTTTATCCATTTTCATCCGTTTATATATTTTCGTTCGTTTTTACATGTTTTCATCCATTTTTTATGCTTTCATCCATTTTTCTTACGTTATCATTCGTTTTTATCTGTTTTCATTCATTTTTTATACATTTTCATCCGTTTTTATACGTTTTCATGCGTTTCATTCGTTTTTATACGTTTTCATACGTTTCATTCGTTTTTATATGTTTTCATCCGTTTTTATACTTGTTCGTCTATTTTTATATGTTTTCATACGTTTTCATCCATTTTTCTTACGTTTTCATTCATTTCATACGTTTTTATACGTTTTCATCCATTTTTTATCTGTATTATCCATTTTCATCCATTTTTATGCGTTTTCATCTATTTGCTACGTTTCCGTCCGTTTTTAAAATTAAAAAACGGATGTAAACGGATAAAATAGATAAAAACATATGAAAACGTAAGAAAAACACACGAAAATTTAAAAAAACGGACGAAAATGTATAAAAACATATAAAAATGGATGTAAACGTATAAAAATGAAAGAAAACGTATAAAAGCAGATGAAGATGGATAAAATCGGATGAAAAATGGAGGATAACGTATAAAAACGGATGAAAACGTATAAAAACGTATGAAAACGAATAAAAGCATGAGAAAAATGGATTAAAACGTATAAAAACGGATGAAAACATATAAAAACGGACAAAAACATATAAAACAGATGGAAAAAATGATGAAAACATATACAAACAGATAAAAACGGATGAAAATGTATGAAAATGTATAAAAACGGATGAAAACGTATAAAAACAGATGTAAACGTATAAAACGGATGAAAACGTATAAAAAATTAATAAAAGTTTTTAGGAACTAAATTTGTGATAATTCACAAACCACAGGGACCATTTATGAAATTAACTCAAAGACTTATTGTAAATGGAAATTCTGCGTGGTATGTCCACGTAGGATGCATAACTCTTTAGTAGATAAAACATGTTTGGTGGTGCAAAGTAGCACAAAACCAGAAAGTCCGTTACATTAATTGGAACAGAAAAAAGTTCACGTACTAAAACAATACAAAAGTGAAAATACGTTGCTATTGTACGACTAAAACCCTTTTGAATTCAACGGTAATATTTCAAACGTTCAAAAATTCTACTTTTACAATAAATACTCCCTTTTACCCCTACCAAAATATTTCTTTATTTTCATATACACTTCCAATCACTTTCAACCAAAAAAAAATAACTAAATAACGATTGGAACATGAAAAAAAATTTCGCCTATCAAAACAAACCTCCATCTTGAATTTAAGTTCACCACAACACGGTACACCATCATACGCCAATTCTAGCTCTTCACAACACACACCATTTCTCAACTTTGGCACACTATATTCTTCCCAACCACCATTCCAAATGATATAAGAAGCTTATAACCAACTCGCATTACTAAGAATTCAACGAATGCCACCAAATTCACTATCACGTGCAGATTTAATCAATGCAATGAAAGTAGAGATCCTAGCAGATATCGATCCTAATTAAAACTTATATTTTCACTTTTTTGTCACTAATATAATAGGTTAATCCTCATAATTCTAAAAAACCTCAAAATAATGTAGAAATACAAAACATATATCGTGGGAAACAAGATGGTCTAAGGGCCGAAACATTCATAAAACATATTCGGTTGTGGGCCGAATATATGCTAGAATAATACTCTCTCGCAGTTTGAGCGGGAGGTCTTCGAATGTTCAAAAACTGGAGTGAAACTCAAGAAATAATATAGTAGGGAGACCGTTAGTAAAGATATCGGCATACTGAAATCGGGAAGGCACGTGAAGAACACGAACTTGTCCCAAATTAGAAAATGTTGGCCTTAAACGTTTGGATCGATGGTCTATAACGTGGTCAAGATATACCAAGTAAAAATATGAACAATTGAATCTGTAAAAGCTTTAATATGAATCCGTCATCTATCTCTACAATTTGTATGTTCTAAGTATATATACATAATGAATGGGTACAATGTAAACGTTGTGATGGTTCGTTTCATCCAACAGATATGTCCCTTGGTTTATAACTGCCTGTAACCGTTTTTGTAACTGTCAAGAAACTACCATAGTTGACTTTTGTGTTTCTGAATTTCGGGTTGACTTTGGGTAGATTGGGATTAACCCAATATTCCCCCCCCCCCTTAATCACAATCGCTTTGTTGTAGATCTTTGACTCCAATTAGTTATCTCATAGTTAGAAACTTGATCTTCGGTAGTGCTTTTGTGAGTATGTCAGCTTTCTGAAATTCTCCACTTATGAATTCGACTTGTAAATCTTCTCTTACGACGTATTCTCTTATAAAGTGGTATTTTATATCGATGTGCTTACTCCTTCCATGAAATACAGGGTTCTTCATTAGTTCGATGGCAGACTTGTTGTCGACCATTATTGTAACCTTTTCTTCTTGTGTGTGTGTAAGCTTGCGTAATAATCTCTTTAACCATAATGCTTGTGTTGCTACTGCTATTCCTGCAATAAATTTGGATTCACATGATGGTAGAGCTACCGTGGCTTGTTTTTGTGTACTCCAGCTGATTGGTGATTCACCATAGTAGAATATAATTCCAATAGTTCCTTTTCCTTCTTGAGTGTTGACTCCGTAGCTACTGTCACTATAACCTTGTATATGGTTTCCTCCATTGTGTTTGTAGGTGATACCATAGTCTTTTCTTCCTTTTACATAGCATAGTACTGGCCTTATAGCTTTCATGTGTTGTTCCTTGGGTTCTTGCATAAAACGACTAAGTAATCCAACGGAATAACTTAAGTCGGGTCTTGTATGTAGCAAATATCTTAAGCATCCAATTAAACTTCTATATTCAGTTGAGTTGACCATTGTTTCTTCATTGTTCTTTGTTAGTCTTGTTCCTGGATCCATAGGTATTAGAGTTTCATTGCAGTCTAGCATTCCAACTTCCTTTAGGATCTTGCTTGCGTAGGCGGATTTTTTATTGATATGTCACCTCCAGTTTGTGTGACTTCAATTCCTAAATATTATGATAGTAATCCTAGGTCACTCATCTTGAATTTTTCTTCCATTTGAGCTTTGAACTTGTCTATCTCCTTTTTTGGTGTGCCAGTGATGATTAAATCATCTACATAGACTCCTACTAGAAGTATTGAGTCCTTTGATTTTTTCGTGTAGACAGCTTGTTCCAAAGGGCATTTCTTGAAATCTAAAGACTTCAAGGTGTTGTCTAATTTTATGTTCCATTCACGTGGTGCTTGTCTTAAACCGTATAGAGCCTTTATGAGTCTGTAGACTTTTCCACTATCTTCTTTCTTTATAAATCCTTCGGGTTATGTAACATACACTTCTTCTTTTAAGTCTCCATGCAGAAATGTAGATTTGACGTCAAGGTGATGTACTTCCCATTTATTATTAGCAGCTATGGCTAATAGTAATCGGACAGTTTCCATTCTTGCTACAGGTGCAAAGACTTCTTCAAAGTCTATGCCATGCTCTTGTATGTAGCCTTTTGCTTCTAGTCTTGCTTTATGCTTGACTATATTTTCATTAGCATCTTTCTTGGTATTGAATACCCACTTTAATCTAATTGCTTTATGTCCTTTGGATAGAGTGTTTAATTCCCATGTATTGTTTCTATTGATGGAATCTAATTCGACCTTCATTGCTTTAATCCATTTCTGATCGCTTGATGCTTCCTTGTAGTTTTTAGGTTCATCTTCAGCCAGTAATACTTCCTCAGTTAATACTTTCTTGGTGTTATCATATAAATCATTTAATGTTCTAAAACCTTGTAATGGTGTATGATCAAAGTTTAGATGTAAATTCCTGGTTGCATTTGAATTACTTTGATTGGTTAATCGTACTGAGGTAGTTTTCGTAATTTGAGAGTTTACTCGCGATGATATTGTAGATGGTATGCGAAGTATTTGTGATTGTGAGGGTGAGTTTGTTGTTGCTGTTGCATATTCATCATCATCATTGTTAGGGAAATCGTTGTCTTCTTCATTTGGTTGGATTTCTTGTTCCTGATGTTCATTCGTAGCTTTAAGGTTTTTGACTTTAAAGTCAAACCATTCAGGTTCATCTTTAGTGTGCTCATTCAAGTAATCCTTCCAATCCCATGCTTCATCCTCTTTAAACTTCACATTCTACTAACACATATCATTTGTGTTGTTGGATCAAATTGTCGGTAGGCTTTTTATCCTTGTTCATTTTTTAAGTATACCATTATGTTGCTTCTATCATCTAACTTCGTCAGATGTTGTGATGGTACCTTTGCATATGCTATGCAGCCGAAAACTCTTAGATTCTCTAAGTTTGGCTTTCTTTGTTTGATTGCTTCATATGGAGTAATGTCTTCTAAGGCTTTTGTAAGAACGCTGTTTAGAATGTATATAGAATGTATAACACCCAAAAATTTTGAGGCATGTTGGTTGTTTTCATTATGCATCTTGTTGTAGACATAATCGTCCTATTTCTTCGTTCAACTACTCCATTTTGTTGCGGTGAGTAAGGTGCGGTAAGTTGTCGTGCTATGCCATTTTCTTTTCAGTATTGAGTGAATTTATTAGATGTGAATTCTCCTCCATGATCAGTTCTTAGCATTTTTTAATGTTGTCCTTAGCTCCTTCTCTATCGTATTCTTGTATTCCTTGAAAGTATCAAATGCTTGATCTTTAGTGTTTAGGAAATACCACATATATCTTAGTAGCCATCAACTAACAAGAATATGTATTTCTTTCTAGATGGTGTTGGTTGTGTAATTGGTCCACATAAATCTCCATATACTAAATCTAAATGTGATGTTGATCTAGTATTTGCTTTCTTGGGAAATGGCGCTCTTTGTGTTTACCAACGAAACAAACATCACAGATTTGTGTTGTATGTTTAATGGCAGGTATTCCTTAAACTAACTCTCTTTCAGTCATATATTTTGGAGATTCAAAGTTGAGATGTCCTAGTCTTGCGTGCCATAACCAAGCATTGTCCTTTAAATTTGCTAATAAGAAAACATGTGTGCCTGTATTCAGACTTGCTTTGTATAGACGGTTTCTCTGTCTTGTGACTTTCATGAATATTTTGTTGTCCATGTCATAAAGTCGTAATTCATCATCTTCCATTACTACTTTACAACCGATTTCGGTGAATTGTCCAAGGCTCAATAAGTTGCTTTTTAATCTAGGAATGTAATATACGTGTGATAAAATTCTTTGTTCTTCGTCATCACATTCTATTAGGATTGAACCTTTTCCTTTGATCTCTATGTGAGATCCATCTCCGAATCTTACTTTACCACTAACATTCTCATCTAGTTCTTTGAAGTGTTCTCTTATTCCAGTCATATGATTGCTAGCTCCATTGTCTAAATACCATAGACTATCAACATTTGTCTCTTTATATCCTACATCTTCTTCGTGTAGTGAGACATTTTGATCTTCAAGTTTTTTTACATGTGGGTCTTCTAATATTGCCATTAGTAAGGTAGGTTCTAAGTCCTCCTCGACAAGATTAGATTGCATACTAGAGTTTGTCTTTGAGTAACACTTAGTTGCATAATGACCCATCTTATTGCATTTATAACATTTTACTTTGCTAAGATCAAAGTTTGATTTGTTGAAGTTGTTATGAGAGTTTTCTCCATTTTTCTTCTCTTCCTTAAATTTTTCGTGGTTTCTTTCTTGTGAAAATTTATACTTTCCAAGTCCACGTCCTATAAAATGTTTTCCTCTATTGTCATGTCATGTGAACATCAATTTTTCTTGATTGCCCACTTGTTTTCCTTTCTTGAACTTAATCCTTTCTTCATAAGTCTTAAGTCTTCCGATTGCCTCTTCCATTGTCATTGTACTTAGGTCGGAATATTGTTCTATAGATGCGACTATTTGCAGATACCTATCGGGTACAACATTTAGTAGTTTCCGTACTGAGGTTTGATCTTCTATTGTGTGTCCTAGACTAGCAGCTTTGTTTACGAGTGTTGTTAGTTTTGTAGTGAAGGTGTCGATTGTCTCATCTTCCTTCATATATAACATCTCAAAGTCGGATTTGAGTGTTTGCAGTCTTGCTTATTGAACTCTGTCTTCGCCAACGTGTCTAGTTTTCAAAGCATTCCAAATGTCTTTTGCGGTTTTGTGCTTTGTTATTTGAAGTAATTGTTCTTCGGGTAAGGACTGATAAAGGAATGCAATAGCGGTTTTGTCTTTTTTCTTATCGGGTTGAGTCGTTTCAGACGGCTCTATTGTTTCCCATAAGTTGTTCGCTTCGAGAATGTTTTGCATTTGAATTGCCCATAAAGAGTAATTCGAGGGCTTTAGGATTGGGCATTGAAATTGAGGTGTACTAGTTGTACTAAGTTCCTTACTTCCACTTCCTTTCGTCATATCTTAAAGATATTAACAATAAATCTCCAAAAGAATTTAACACGAAGTGTGTTGAAAATTTCTTATTTCTAATGAGCTCTTATGTGTTGAAAAGGGTATAAAACTTTATAGGTATAGTTTTAATCCAAAAACTATCCTCGGAGATTATATATTCTAAAAATAAATAACCTAAGGTTAATTACTCCTTAAAAATTATTCCTAATCAATAGAATAAGCAGTGTAATTACTAGGTTATTATACTTTCTAAATTTTGACAATATACTAGTTTTAAATAAAGTAACTTAGCAAAAAAATACAATATATATCAAAATTAATATACACTATATAAAAAACAAAAGTTGAAAGGGTGGCTTTTGTAAAGTTTGGAACCTGGAGGGGTTGATGGTCTAACCCGATGCCTAAATATCCTTTGATGTGTGTAGCCCTAATTTGACGCGCCTCTTTATTAGTCTCTTATCTCTTTCTGAGATAGAGTATGCGTCTCTTTTGAGACTAGAAAAAAAACTACGTCTCTCTTTCTTCTAGGATTAGTCCTGATCTTCTTCTTCTTCTCCAAATCTGATGGTTGACCGCCTGTGATAAGGCTAGGTTGACCGTCCTCGTTCTTCTCCGGTATGTTGTGTTCTACGCGAGCACTTACAATCCCACAAGATGAAACTTAGGGTTTCGTTGAATTGGGGGTTTTCTAACCGTGTGAGAATTGAATGATTGGAGATTGAAATTGAGTCAATTGATGATTCAATTTGATGTTCTGGGCTTGATTCGTCAATGAACAGGTGTATTTGTTCCTTGTTGTGAATCGATTTAATTTATGCCCTTTGATGACTTTGTGTTATCAAATTTGATATATGGTTTTTCTTTGTTTTTGAATCGATTCGACTGTTTTTTTTTTTCTTTTCTTTTTCTTTTTTTTTTTGGCAAAGGATAAAAGAACCTTTTTTGATGCCAGTAAACTAATCACTTTTATGATTGATACCTTGGTGACGAAAAATGGATTTCTTTAATGAAAACAACACAATAAAATGACTTTTTGATTATTGTGTTCCGACTGGTTTTGCAATTTTTTTTTTGCCGAGACTCAGGGTGTTTCGATTCAAGAACAAGGTTTTGAAAGACCTTGGTATATGATGATTTGGTTAAAAATTTCCAAACCTGCTCTGATACCAATTGTTGGCCTTAATTCGTTTGGATCTATGGTCTATAACGTGGTCAAGATGTACCAAGTAAAAATAAGAACAATTGAATCTGTAAAAGCTTTAATATGAATCTGTCATCTATCTTTACAATATGTATGTTCTAAGTATATATACATAATGAATGGGTACAATGTAAACGTTGTGATGGTTCGTTTCATCCAACAGATATGTCCCTTGGTTTATAACTGCCTGTAACCATTTTTGTAACTGTCAAGAAACTGCCATAGTTGACTTTTGTGTTTCTGAATTTCGGGTTGACTTTGGATAGATTGGGATTAACCCAATAGAAAAATCACGAACAAAGTATATATCAATCTCAAAATATGTTTGGTAAGCTGATGTTGGACCAGATACACCGCACTTACATTAACATAATAAACAATAGTAACAATAAATAAAGCAGCATGCAACTCACGTAACTGATTGTGAATCCAAGCAGTTTCAACAACCACATAAGCAACACAACGATATTCAGCTTTAGAGCGAGACAAAGTAACTTGTCACTTAGCACAACAATAAATTATCACCAAGAAACACACAATAACTAGAGGTAGAGCCGCGAGTACAGGACAATCAGCCCGATTAGCATCATTTTAATTAGTGAGCTGAGCAGTAGAAAAAACATGAAGCTGAAGATCATGTCGTAACACCCTAAAACTTTAGTGTTCTAGTTTCCGACATTTAATAGTGTTTGTATAATTTAATAAAGTTATTGGAGTTAGTATTTAACGAAATAAGACCTGTAACACAAATAGTTAACTGAAAAATGACCATCCATGTAACGGAATTAACGATGGAGATTAACGGTGTAACGTAGAAAATATGATTTAAATGATAGAAGTGTCCTTAGAGCACTTACAAAGGTAACGGCATAACGCCGTTATTACCTTAATAACGTCGTTATTAGGCGTTATGCCGTTGGAAGCATCGCGTTATTTGGGCGTTGGTGGCATAGCGTTGGTTTACCAACGCGCGTTAAAAAAAAGTTTCATTTCAACCCCCTAAACCATTTCAAATAAATTTTCACTTACACCCCCTCCACCTATTCAAATTCAAATTTAAATTATCTTGGTCAATTCAGGGGGATAAATTCAAATTCAAATTTGAAATTTAAAAATCAAATATGAGCGGGATTTATTCAGTTTCAAAATCAACTCTGCCTATATAAACAACTCTACCAGAGTTGTTTAGAACACACAACACACACAAGTTACACACACAACTCACACACAAAAATGTCTCAAAGATTTTTCTCTCAGCAATTCTCCATCCGAAAAGTTGCCGGAAACCGCTTTCCAAATCACTTGCCGAAACCAGCTTTCCAACTCTACCGAACCCGATGTTTACTCTACACCAGAAAATGTCTTTCCGGTGGGTTTTGAAAACATCCCGTACCTCCCAATTGTTCCAAGTTCACTTGTGAACAGTCCACAGGTGGATTTTCAAAACCACCCCAGCGGGTTAAGTGAGGCTTCCCTCCGACAACTGGAACAAGATGAAGAAAACGTTAGGGAGATTATGGAAGTGCAAGCACGTGAAGAGGCTGCTCGCCGTGAGCAAGAAGCACGAGAAGCTCAGTACCTCCAAGACAACTTCTTCGACATAATGGAGAGTCGATACATGAATGGGGAGTTTTATTCTCCGCCAACCAGTTTTGATGGTTGGGACTCGGATGATTCGTTTTTTTAAGTTTTAGTAGTTTTATTTAATTTGTGTTTAACGTTTTTTTTAAGTTTTAGTAGTTTTAGTAGTTGTATCTTTAATTTTTAATGTAATCCGTGTTTAACGTTTAATGTACTTGGTGTTTTAATGTTAAATGTGATATGTGTTTTAATAAATGAAGTGTTTATTTTAGTTTAGGAGTTGAAATTGAAAATATGAAATGTTATTGGTGTTATTGGGATGTTATTGTTGTGGGTGTTTTTTGAGGATGTTAATGTTAAATGTTAAAGCTGATGTGGCGCTGACGTGGACGGTGTTATTGGTGTTATAATGTTATTGTTGTAACTGCTCTTATAGGCTTATAACCTTTTAATCGCATAGATTTAAATACTTTGTATCACACTTGTCATGATACATGTATTAAAATAAATTAGGAGAGAAAAATAGAGTTAACACCATTATCCAAAATAAATCACATGAGAACTATAAGGAGGTTTCTTGGTTTAAGCCTTGGGGTATTGGTGTTAATCATAAGAAATAGTTCAAATATCTATGTTTAATTATTTACCAAGGTATGTTCTTAAGGTCATACATTCATGATTATTAATATTATGAAAGAATTTGGGGTTTAGAAAGAATGGCCATTGTAATGATTTTAGACCTTGCTGTAATATTCTTATGATTATAGGATAGTGACTACACGGATGAAATCGACAACAAGCATTTTAGTAAAAATATTGTTATGGAATATAAGTAGAAATTTTGATATAAGAATGTGATGAAATTGTTACTATAGTTATTAACGATTGTTAATAGAGTGTTTGATATACGGCTTTAAAGTGATCAAATATAGTAATTAAAAAAGAAGCTTATGCTTAATGGATAAAATAGTAGTTTCTAATAGTATTAGAATGATTGTCATGTGTTTAGGTGATTGTGGAAAGCAAAGAGAACGTCTAGACCAAGCTTGAGGTAAGTAACGGGTAGAATCTACACGTTTAGTAGTATAGTTACATGTTATAAATGCTTACGATTAATGCTAAGGGCCGTTTCGTGGATTTCAGTGGCCCCGTGTCATTAACACAAAGAGGCCCTCAAACACACATAAAATATACATATGTATAAGTAGTGCATGAATTAATTAAGCTCGAGTCTCATATTGTGTTCATATATATAATAAAAGTGCATGAAATTTGGTGGCCCTCATCAAGCGGTGACCCTATGCAATCGCACCTCTTGCACTCCCCTAAAGCCGGCCCTGATTAATGCTTAAGTAATACCCTGATATAGTATGAACATGTATATGTACAAAATGATAGTCAGGAATGAAAATGTATATGAACAGGATGATAGTCAGAAATGAAAATATAAACGAATAAGATGTTAGTCAGAAATTAGTCACAAATGAACATGTTTACAAACAGGATGATGGCCAGGTATATGAATATGCTTTGCGAACAGGACAATGGCGGGTATGATCACATAGTCCAGTAATTGCATGTCCTGTATGTGCTATAAGTCTTGTGTGGAAACCGTGCTTTATGCACCATCAGTCCTATGTGGAAACCGTGCTTTATGCACCATCAGTCATGTGTGGAAATTGTTCTGTATGCACTCATATATTCTTGTATATGGGCAAGTAGAATAATAGGCATATATGAATTAGTTATGTTGTCATGTGTAGAGTTGGAAACCCGGATTACACCAGTGCAAGAGGGTAAAGGCCATGCAAGAGTACCGGAAAATGACCGAGTATGCATAAAACACAAGGACTAGGTGATTTGCGGGTATGAACATGACGTTAGGACTGGGCAATAACCGGGTATGAATGTGAAATGAGCACTGGATATGACCGGTTGCTATGTAATAGGATTTATCAAAGATGGACCATATAGTGCTTGTGAAATGGTTATGATTTATAATAAAATACCATTTACTCAGTGACTTACCGTTTCAATGTTTACCTTTTTGTAGGTAATGAGATGGCTCGGGGCTCGTAGATTAAGAAGGGTGATTTTGAGGGAACTGCAATGCTCGTAAGCATAGGTGGCGAGCACTCTCATTCATATCCTTTGATTACAACCTGTAAATGGCACGAAATGTTGTAGTCGCAGTTTCATTCGAGTCTTAAACAGTTTTAATTATTTGAGTTTAGGGATCAAGTTTGTACGTTTATGAATGAAGTTATGTTGCTTTGGGTCAAATAGGGGTGTTTGGGTTAACATACCTGCACTTTTTCTATTTAGTGCTTTCGCGTGTCGTATTTATAAATCTTTTGTATGAACGTGATAGTCGGTATACATAAAGTATGCTTTTCAGGTTTCATGAATTATCGACAGGTAAAAGTATGATTTTCAGAAAATGAACTTTGGTTCATCAGTAGGTCTATACGGCGTATAAGGTAGAACCCTATACAGCGTATGAGGCTATATGTCGTATAAGGCTCTACCCGATACGGTGTATAAGGCCAGCTTTTTTTTTTCTTAAAAAAATAAAATAAAATTTACGTGCGTTACACATGATCAAGACTCGAGTACCACGAACATGATCAATCCTAATTTACGGGCGCTAGAACTCAACATGGTCGCTCATAATTTACGGACGTTAGAACTCAACATGATCGATCATAATTTATAAGAACATATTAAACGAACGAAATCATAATATACATATACAATTACTAATAGAACACTATCCATTTACATTATGATATCTATCAATGATCTTTACACCAACACAAGCAATAGTAAATCGAATGTTCTATTCCATATTAATATGAAATATGCATGCATGGCTGCATGGACTAATTACCTTATGACGACGAGTCTATGAAAATGAACGGTTGAGATCGAAGCTATTCTCGAAGAGTAACTAGTTCCGACGTCTGTGAAATTACACAGAGTATAAAAGCACACAATCAAACTAAGTAACTGTAACAAATTTGGAAATTGTTGAAGAGTGGGAGTTAGTTATATATTTCTACTGAAATAACCGATTCACTTGCTAGTTGCTACTAGACTCAGTATTATCCAGGCCCAGCTAACTGGGCTTGGGCTCAAACTATTAACTTTGGCCCGATATTTTTAACTGTTCATTTTAAAAAGCTTCGTTGGGGCTAATGGCCTAATGCTATATAATGTTACACATTTTGCTCTTAATCGATTATACACTTACAATCCCATTTGGTATCGATAGTTTTTCGAATTACTGATTTTGGTCATTTTGAATAAAAATATAGATTGGAAGATCGCAGCAAAACATGAGATACGTTTGAACATAAATATTGAGATAATATAATATTTCTATTCAAACGTATCTCAATTTTAATATTTTTGAATAAAAATTTATTATCAAACTCATTATTTGATAATCGCGACAAAACTTTCTACTTAATTGATAGTATATACTATTTCAAAGAAAGTAGTAATGCTATGCGCGATTATCAACTTATTCGACTTTCATAGAAGGGTTTTGGAAACATATATGAAAGAGTAGAAGAAAAAAGAAAAATAAAGCTAAGTTACAGCTAAAAAAATAAAATCTTGCTCTTTCGTAAAACAAATGAGTTAAATATGCATAGAAAGACAGCTGCATTTTAAGAAATTATTCCAGCCAAATATTTCCACAACTATATTTTAAGTTAGACTAATTAAGAAAATAATAAATGATGATGTTTTGTTAAATTTTTTTTTGAACAAATGCAATTTGACACATGAGTAATACGTGGAGCTTAGTAAGCTTACGCCCAAAAAGTTATAAACACAGCATTCTAATAGGCATGTTAAATTACAATTTAGAGATGCACATGTTATTTAAGCATTTACTAGTACTCTTCAACAGGTGTCCTTTATTTTTTTTATTTTTATTATAGTCATATTATATACTACTAAATAGAACTCTCAACAACCAACCTGCTTAACTCGCTTGGCACCTTTAGAGCCGTTAGAGGATTTGGGGAGGGAGGCTTGAGTTCAAATCCTGTAAGAGGTTTGAATGGCGGGATTTTCTTCGCCGTATCCTTTAATGAAGAGGTTTGGGCCTGGTAACCCCCAGTGTTTGAATCTTAGAAAAGGCAAGGGTTTACCCTATTAATTGTCGTGCCTTCGGCGCATTAGTAGGGTTTTCCCCATCAGATTTGAAATAGTATCGTTCCGACGAGGGAGCTTTCTAGCGCGAACCCTTTAAACAACGTAGTCTAGACATCATAATCACACACGCAAGACTTAATAAGTGGGCCAAAAATTCACCTTTAAAAAAAAATAGAACTCTCAACAAAACATAATAAATAATGTTTGTTTATATTAGAACTTTGGAATGCACATAAACATGTTCCGCTGAAATAAACTATTCTACTGCACACATTGTTTATTAGAATCAAATAAACAAAAAATATGCGAGTTGTGGATCGGGAAACATTGTTGACAAATTGTATGTATCTTTGGTTTTTGCTTTTGTGAGATACATATAATACAAATGCATGTTTTGAACTTTTTCATATTTATATACTAAACAAAAAAAATTTGTACCATAATTTTAGGTTAGTGTTTTGTTTTGTTGTTTTTATAATATGCTATTTATAAAAGGGTTTTTTTGACTTTTGGTATATGTTAAACAGCGTTTTACTGTGTCAATCTCTGAATAATCAGTAGCCACTGATTAGTCCTTATTACTAGTATTTTTTTAAGACATGAGTTATTGATACGGTGGCTATGTTTTTATTCATACGGTGGCTATTTTTTTTTTATTTTTTTTTTATTTTTATAATTTTGTTTATATCAAAAAGCTATAAACCTGAAAATGCGGAACAATAAATATAAAGTTTAATAAGCCAAGCTTAAAATCGCATAAATACGAAAAAACTCACACTGATCAAAAAGAGGGACAAAGAATATTCCCCCTATGATTTGACATCATACGGGGGGTATTAATAGTGTGACCCTTTTTTAAAAGTTGTGAGACTCTCTTTAACACGAAGACAAATTAAAAAAATGGGATACCTTATTCATACGGGATCTATCTCATAGACCTACTAGGGAATATTCTTTTGTCCCCCCTTTTTCCAAAGACAACACGCTTTTTGTCAGCTTCTACATTGATATTTCGGACAGCTTTTAAGCGCTTTATTAAACTTTATATTTACAGCTTCGATTTTCAGGTTTATAGCTTTTTGATATAAACAAAATTATAAAAATAAAAATAAAATAAAAATAAATAAAAATAAAACAAAAAATATAGCTACCGTATGAATAAAAACATAGCCACCGTATGAATAACTCATGCCTAAAAAAATTCTTTTAAAAAGAGAAAATAGTAAGTTAGGGCTCGCTTGGTTCAAAGTGGGGAAAGGGAAAGGGAAAAAGAAAGAGAAAGGAATGCAAAGAAATAAGTGAGGTGGGTAATCAATCCCTTACCCCTCAATTTATTCTATAATGGTTCATTACTCATTACGGGGTAATCAATCCCTTACCCCTCCCTAACCAAGCATTATATAATGAGAAAGATGAGCCCTTTCGAATACCTTACCCATTCCCCACCTCCTTTATCCCCCTAAGTGTTAAGTTATTGGTCCAATGGGATTGAAAAGATGCACTAAAAAACAGACACGTACCACACTGTTGATATTTCGGCTTAGTGGTGGAAAGACCAATGCCGGTGCCACTTTTTTATTTTATTTTCCAACACGTTGTTTTCATTTGAGTTGCTACCTTTTCAGTTTTTTTTCCAAAGTCATTAGTAGCTTTTTTCTTTATGACTCGTTTACTTGACGTCAATCAAAAAGTAATATCAAATTTCATGTAGTAAATTTACGCGTGATAGCAACAATTAGGATATGTTAGTGGTGATTCACCCAGAACAAGGTAAGATAATCAGTAGCAATCCAAGACCAAATCAGATTATCGGATATCACTTGAAATCGTGTAATTACTTTCTAAAGTAAATTATTCGACCTTATGCCAAGGTTACACGAATATCTACTTGGGATAAGACCAAATGTTAGTTATTGAATTAAGCACAAATCAATAACCCTTGCGCTTTATAAGTGTTTTGTTTTTTGTTTGTTTCTCCCTGGTTTTTCTCTATATCTCCATGCTGATGATGTCGATCTCTATATATAGTAGAGAACACTCAACCCTAGTCAATGGACTTTATGAGTGATCAACGGCCAATTAATCACCCATAAAAAGCCTCCATTATCATAGGAATAGTGGTTACATGACCAATTAAACGTGGTCATAAAGCAGTCATAACATCCACTTGAATGGGTCAAAGCTCTACAAGTTAATTCATCGCAACACTACCAAGAGGGAACCAATACACTAGCAGGAGGAACCAATCCACTAGCAAGATGAACCATCACACTACACTAGCAGTAGTAACCAACACTAGCAGTAGGAACCAATACACTAGTAGCAGGAACCATCAGTCACTACACTATCAGTAGTAACCAATACACTAGCAGTACTAACCACTATTGAGTCAGGGTGTTCATGGACCTCATGGGTGTACACTCCGTACCTCCTAACCCAAAACCAGGTGTGAACTAATCCCACAAGTGCAATAAATTTTCCAACAATCCTCCTCAAATTTAGTTCACTTCCTTTGCATGAAAAAACAAACATCAAACAAAACATGTGCATAAACGAAAATATCTTGATGATTGAATTTCCATCTTAGTACATTACACGTTCAAATATTCGAGAATCAGGGTGTTCTAAGAATTGAACCCTTCAACCCATTTGAATACTTGAAGATAAAATACACACAAGTTTTCAAACACTAAAAGCTCCTGACACTATACAAGCCATGTGTCCATATCCAAATTCATAAATGTTGTAAGAGTCAAAAGTCCAAAGCTCCCTGAAGCGGCAAAACTTCAACATTCACATATGTGGTTCCTCTTTATTCATGCTCGTGCCTAGCACTTTTTCAAAGAAATTAACCATTAAAAAGTAAAGACTTCATCCTCCTTTTTAGCAGGTTCTGAGCACAACCTTGGGATGTAATATAAAACATGTGCTCCAGTTCACTGAATGTTCAGCTTTCCACATTGAACTCAGCTCCCAAGTTTCCTTAGGAGGGAGTTGGGTGTCTTAACATTCAGTGACTAAGTTGGACTTAAACTCATCCCTTTAGCAGACTTTATAACCAAGTCTCTAGCCAATCCCTTCATCAAGTGATCAGCTAAATTTTGTTGAGATCTAACAAACTCTATAGATACTACCCTATTCATGATAAGCTCACGAATCATGCTATGTTTGACACCTAAGTGTCTAGACTTCCCATTGTACATCTGGCTATAAGCCTTTGCCAATGTAGTTGCACTATCACAACGGATAGAAATAGGTGCTATAGGTTTTGGCCACAATGGAATCTCAAGAAGCAAGTTTTTCAACCATTCAGCTTCTTTACCAGCAGCTGCAAAGGCCACAAATTTAGATTCCATTATAGAACTGGTGATGCAAGTTTGCTTCTTGGATGCCCAAGAAATTGCACCTCCACCAAGTAGGAATACCCAGCCACTGGTAGATGAATTGTCTTCAGTTTTACTGATCCAACTTGCATCGTGTATCCTTCTAATATTGAAGGATAACCAAAGATATGAGAGACTATAATCCATAGTTCTCTTCAGATACTTCGTACCCTCTGAACTGCTTGCCAGTGATGAGCACTAGGATCGCTAGTATACCTGCTCAATTTACCCACTGCAAAAGCAATATCAGGTCTTGTACAAGTCATGGCATACATTAGGCACCCAATTACCCTAGAATACTCAAGTTGAGATACAGCCTTGCCATTATTAGGCATCAGCTTCTCACAATTATCCATATGTGTACTCACAGGAGTACAATCAAAGTAATTGAATTTCCTCAACACTTTCTCAATATAATGAGACTGAGAGCCAGAAATTCTTTTACTTTCATGTTTGATCCTTATACCAAGGATAACATCAGCCTCCCCAATATCCTTTATGGAGAACCTTGATGACAAAAATTCCTTTGTCAGGTCAACCTGATTTTGGTCAGTGCCAAAGTTCAACATGTCATCAACATATAGACAAATGATGACTCCTTTACCAGATTCATCAAATTTGCTATATACACATTTGTCATATTGGTTAAGTAAATAACCATTAGACAAAACCACTTCATCAAATTTTTGATGCCATTGCTTAGGTGCCTGCTTCAGTCCATAAAGAGACTTAATCAATTTACTCACCTTGTATTCATTGCCAGGCAAGATGAAGCCTTGAGGTTGGTTCATATAAACCTCCTCATCCAATTCACCATTCAAGAAAGCTGTTTTCACATTCATCTGGTGAATATTCAGATTGTGAATAGATGTCAAAGCAATCAACAATCTTATGGTATTAATACGAGCCACAGGGGCATAAGTATCAAAATAGAATATCCCTGACTTTTGTGTAAAGCCCTGAATGACTAGTATAAACTTGATCTTTTCAATAGTTCCATATACCTTCATTTTCTTTTTGAAAATCCACTTGCAACCCAAAGGTTTGCAACCAGGTGGTAGATCAACCAACACCCAAGTGTTGTTGCTCATGATGGAATCCATCTCATCATTGATTGCTTCTTTCCAAAAAGCAATATCCTGGGACTTCATTGCTTCTTCAAATGTCTTGGGATCATCCTCAACAATGAAGCAATAGGAATATTGGTCAGAGACCTCATCCCTTGTTCTTTTAATTAAGTATAATTGAAAATCAAGTCCAAATGACTTTGGATTCCTGACCCTTTTGCTCTTTCTGAGCATAGGTTCAGGTTGTTGAACCACAACCTCATCAAGGACCTTATTAGGGACCTCTGATACACCAATGTCACTAGGAATCCTTTGACTTGGTCTAGGGACTGATGAGAATCTACCCTCATCAAAAATTTCATCCCTTGATTCAATTATGGAGTTAATTGAAACAAATTCATTAGGTTCAATAACATAGAACCTAAAAGCCTTGGAATGATCAGCATATCCAACAAAGATGTACCCAATGCCTCTTTCACCAAAAGTTTTCAACTTTAGATCATGGAGTCTTACAACAGCCCTACAACCCCAAACCCTGAGATAGTTCAGGTTGGGTTTTCTTTTGGTCCAGTGTTCATAAGGGGTAACCTTGTTCCTTTTGTTGGGTACCCTATTTAATAAATAGAAAGCTGTTAACATAGCTTCACTCCAAAACCCTTGACTCAGCCCTGAATAGGACAGCATGGAGTTAACCATTTCTTTCAGTACCATGTTTTTCCTTTCAGATACACCATTTTGTTGTGGATTATAGGGAGCAGTCTTTTCATGGATTATACCAACTGACTGAAAATACTGAGTATCCATGTAATCACCTCCCCTATCAGACCTTAATCTTTTGATCAAAGACCCAAGTTGTAATTCAACTTCAGTTTTAAATACTTTGAATTTATCTAATGCTTCATCCTTGGTATGTAACAGATAGACATAACAAAACCTAGAAGCATCATCAATAAATGTCACAAAGTATTTCTTATTCCCCAAAGAGGGAGTGACATGCAAATCACACAGGTCACTGTGTATTAGCACCTTGAAAAGGTTTCTTAGTTATTTTGGTCAACATGCAAGTTTTACACTTTTCAGTGTCCATGTCAAATGCTTGGATTAACCCATCTTTAGACATATCTTGCATCCTTTTATAGTGTACATGGCCAAGTCTAGCATGCCATAGGGTAGAGTCAGTCAGGTCAGTGGTGGTCATAAAGGCTAAATTATCACATTTATTAACAATATTAAGCCTGAACATTTTATTACACAAATATCCAAAACCAATAAATACACCACTTTTAGACAAAACAAATTTATCAGATTCAATAACTTGTTTATATCCATGATTATTCAAAACACTACTTGAAACCAAGTTTTTCCTTATATCAGGAACATGAATAACATTAAATAAAGTTACAATCCTTCCAGAACTAAACTTAAGATCTACACAACCACGTCCATGCACCAGGGTTGTTGACTCATTTCCCATGTGAAGAATAGAACTATCATCCAATGACTCATAAGTCTTGAACCAGCTTCTATCTTTGCACACATGAACAATAGCTCTAGAGTCAACCCACTACGCAAACATCATCATCCTCGCACATAGTTAGATTCAAATACATATGTAACATAATAAATCTAAAGAGATTCATTAAACATATTCTGACCTTTTAGGGACTTAGCTGAATTACCACTCCCTAATCCACTAGTGCCTGATCCATTGGTTTTACCACCAACATTAACACCTTTGCAATCCCTTTTAATGTAACCAGTTTGGCCACATTTCCAACAAGTAGGTGTTGCCTTCTTGTGAGGGTATGCCCTTGTGTTATCATGATGTTTACGTTTGCCCTTATTGTCATTTTACCTGGTGGAGTTGTTATGCTCCACCATATTGACAACAGATGCACCAGTAGCATTGCCACTCTTTGGCTTGTCATTATCCTGCACCCTGAGAGATTCATCAATTCGCAGATGACTACCCAACTCAACCAGAGTTAACTCCTCCTTCTTATGTTTCAAGGTATGCTTGAAATCTTTTCAAGAAGTAGGAAGTTTATCAATGACACAAGAGGCTGAAATAGCCTCGTCCATGTGCATATTGTGTTGTATAAACCTTCCAAGTATACCAAGAAGTTCATTGTATTGTTCCATAACTCGTCTTGAATAAGTCATTTTGTAATTTGTGAAATTACTTACAAGGAACTTCTTACTTGATGCATCCTCACCATATATTTGGCATCAAAGGAATCCCATAGTTCTTTGGAAGATTCAAAGTTCTGATAAATGTCAAATAGAGAATCAGACATACCATTGAGGATTAAACCTCTGCAAATGTAATCATTATTCTCCCATTTGCTCCTCCTCCCGATCCACGTAGCATCATCCCCATCATCAGGAATAGGAATGGTTAGCACATACACCACGCTCATGCTGAAAAGCAAGAAGTGCATCTTCTTCTGCCATCTCCTGAAGTCCACCCCTTCAAACTTGTCGAGCTTGGCAAATTTTGAAGCCATGTGTTTATATAGCAGCAATTATTGATGGATCTAAACACACACCTTGTGTTAGTGATACTTTGAATTATATTAATAAGTACGCGGAATATACTTTGTAATACTTAGAAGACGGATTGTATGATGTAATGTTAGAAAGATAACACAAAGCTCCAATATTATTAATAAATAATACGAGTGATCTTGCTTATCACTAGGGTTACACCTTGAAGCATACATACCTAGAACAATGACCTAGGACCTCCTTTTATAGCACAAGGAATCCTTTACAAGATAAGTATAATGCTAACAATATAGAATATACACAAGATCTTTTCTATACTTATCTATACACTAATACATAACAATTATCCTAATAACAAGTAATATATGTACTAGCAAAGTGGTAATGTGTTTCCACTGCTAATGCATTCTTCGCAGTTGTCTTCCACAAGCTTATCGTGGTAATCGTTAGCTTTATTCCCAACAATCCTTCCCTAAACTTATGATTTCTCTGCAAATCAATGAGTTTCTTCAATCTGCATCTTCTGGAAGGATTTGGGAAATTCTTTCAAACACTTCACTTTCTTCTTAAAGCCCATAAATCTTAAACATTGATCTTGAATTCTATGTATCAAAGCTCTGACCTTCTCATTATCTTCATGAACTTTTATTCCTGTAGCCAACATCACTGTGAGAGTTCCTGCTCTGAGTGGGTATTCTTTCTCAGCAAACATAAATGCATCCACTCCATCTTTTGTAGAAACATGATGAACTTCACATGAATCATAGTAAGTCCATGTAGTACCAGTACATTGTGAGGATTCAAACTTCCAGAAATCATCACTAACATCTGGTTCATAGAGCCTTCTTAGATCAACCCATAACTGCATTTCCTTCATATCTTTAAGCTTGTCAGCATCAAACCTTTCTTGAACCAATCTCCAAAAAGTATCAAGATCATGTATGTCACATGCTTTGATAAGTTCTTCAAACTGAATGAATGATGAAGTTTCACCACCTAGCCTTGTAATCTTCCATGTTGGAGTAAAATTGCAAGCAATATACACTTCCCAATCAATAATAGGATGTCTGACTTGCAGTGGGTCAGGATAAAAATCTTCTTCTTCAATCAAGATCATACCGTCAAATGTTTCTTCAATGAATTTCACAAATTGAACTTTTGTTCTTCAAAGAAATCTTGTTTTCTTTAGTATCTGAGGTTCACTATCTTTGGATTTTCTCTTCAAATTAGGATATCTTCTTTCTTCTTCTTCAGAGTTCATAGGAATAAAGTCACTATCTTGTCTTTTAACTCTGTAGTAGATACCTTCAACCTGATCATCGGTCATCCCTTTGAAGGCTGATTCTTTTCCAACCACCAACACCTGCAACAATAATCTTTCATCATTGAGATAACTTGTGCCTTGGTTGGTTTTCTTGGTTTCTTTTGACCCTTTCTCGATGAACCAATTGCATCTTGAAGTGCTTGATTATTCTTTATTTGAATGAAGTCCTTCAACTGTGTTTCTTTGTTCTTCGCTTAAAGACTTATCTACAACTAGGTCAATTGCTTTCTTCTTGACTACTGAATCATTAGCAATCAAGAACTCAATCTCTTGTTCTGTAGGTACATAGCTAAATTCTAGAGTCTTTTCTCTGAATATTTTGGGTGGAACAGTGGAAAATGGATTTACATCCATTGGATCAGTGGTTTCCATTCTGTCCAGCCTTTTAGCCTCCATGAAGTCTGCAATCTCTTGTTCATCTAGTCTTTTCTTGTTTGCAACTTCATCTTCTTCAATCTTTCTAGCAACTTCTGCATCATAATCAACTTGAGCTTGTACTTTCTTTGAAACCTTCCTTCTTGGTTGCTCTTCGCTCTGCACAACTGCTTTACCTTTTTCCTCCTTCTTCTTTTCAAGTTCTTCCTCTGCAGTGGTAACATTGGGAACCATTTGCTCTGCAGTGGAAATAGTATCAGTGGAAAATTTTGCAGCTTGCTCTGGAGCTTGCTCTGGTTGACTTGTATCAAGTTGCTGTTGAGGAACATTTTCTTGAGTATCAACTTCCTCAGTACCTTTACTTTCACCTATTTGCTCATCACCTTTATCTCCAAAATCAATTTTCCTCCCCTTGGTTTCAACATCTGTTTTCCTCCCCTGTTTGGGAGAATTTCCCAAATCTTCACCGAATCCCTCTGAGTCACCATCATGAGGTGAGGATGGAGATGACATCACTATCTTTGCAGTTTGCCTTTTCTGTTTCAACACCTACAACTCTTTCTTCAAAGTCTGAATCTCTTCTTTCAGTTGTGTAACATCCTTGACATGTTGCTCCTTTACTTGTGCCAAGTCTTTCTCCAGAGATTCAACCTGCTTAGTTAATTTGGTACAAAGTTCCATCAATTCCATAGGTTGCCCACTGCCCTCAACACTTCCAACTGTGTGACCTGTTGAGAGAGGTGAATCATAGGGCAATGGCTCAGAATCCATCCTAGTTGGACTAGGTTGAAACCTGAAACCACCACTGCTTGTTCCTAAACCAAAAGGATCGTGGGACATGTTGTGTTGTAATGAGAGTAGTTGGCTGTTTTTGCCTCCTCTCATAAGTGTGAGTAACTGGTGGAGTGTAGTTGATGTTTGGAACTGTGATTGTGGGTGTGTTTTGGGATACAACTGGGATTGTTGCATCTTCACCCTGTACCTGTGAAATCTTTGCAAGCATTTGAGGAAAAAGAGGTGTAATAACCCTATTGCCATCCTTATTCATGTTTTGAAAAACTTTGGGCTTAAGGCAACGGATTTTATAAACTCTTGTATGGGGTTGCAGTTGAAATTCATTTAACACTGCTTGCACAAACCTTGGATACATCAAGAATTTTGTTGAACTCTTTACATTGCCTTGCATACTTGTAAAAATATATTTAGACCAATTAAAAATCTTATCTGTAGCTAGACAAACCAAAGGGTAAGCCATTATTGAACTGAATTGTTCATAAGATGTTTTCTTAGGACTTAGGCAATGTAATATAGTATATATTAAAAATCTCCAATGAGGACAGAAACCACTCTTTTTGAAAGTAGCCTTTTTGTCAGTGGTATCATACCCCATGGATGAAAGATGTTCATGAATTTCTAGCATGGGTAATGTGATGATACCATTGAGATCATCCAAGTTGAGAATTCTCCTCAAAGATGACTCAGTAACATCAATAGTTACCCCATCCACTGTGGCTCTAAGAGCATCCACTGTTTCATGTGTATCTCTAATTTCAATGGTTATGGGTGAACGAGTTCCAAAGCTGCTTTGATTTGAGAGATATAGATTGTGGGGTTGAGTAGTAAAGCATACCTTATATGAGTAGTGTTTAGAAAATCCACAATCGATGAAAAGCAGGGCCACTCTTTTAGTTTGACTTTTCCAAATAGGCCACTTGGTTGTGCTTAAAGGTGATTGGTGCCATAGTATCTTTTGATAAAAAATATGTTGTGTTAGTATGAATTGTATGAATAACTTGCCAATTGAGAGAGAAGATATATACTAGTAGGGTTTGAGAGTTTTGCGCAAGAATGATTATCTAAGGAAAAGATTTATCTTAAGAAGATAAGTTGCAATTTGGAAAGTAGATAATCTTCTAAAAAATTTACCCTGTAAATATGGAAAGCAATTTCTCTCAACGGCTAGTAAAGAGTTTGTTCTTGACACAACAAGTTGTAACGGCTAGATCAACAATGGTAAAAATAACACCTGCGCTGGAAACTGTGAACTAGCCGTGGTAATTTTTCACAAAAATTTTCAAGAGCAGTGGTAAGAAAAACATATGAAATTTGGACTGCTCAAACTACCAACTATCAACGGATTTGATATGTCTTTACCATGAGCCGTTTGCTTTGGACTAGCCAACTCATAATCATAAAGAATATAGTGAGTTGATAACCATATAGTTTTTGGTAAACTATCAACCATAAACGGATTTGTTAAGTCTTTACCAGTAGTCGTTTGCTCTTGACTAGCTGATTCTTATGTGTATTAGACATGGTGAATCAAAAACCATTTGTTGTGTGTCTCAGTTACACACCATTTATGATCAACTCCCATCTTTGATTGGTTATGTACCTTCAAGTATTAGTGTAGTACAAAAATATTCATAATCTACTTGTTTTAATCAAAGTTACTTTTAAAGCAAGCCACTCTTCACAAATATCTGCCTAAATTCAATCCGATAATATCTATATTTACTTTTCAACCTACCAAAATAGGTAAAAATAAATATCTCCTTTAATTAACCCTTTTGATTGACTTTGCCTATATAAAGAGGCTCGGCTCTGCATAATCTTTATCAAAACACATATCTTTAGTAAAAAGAACATTGTTTTTCTTGTCACACATTTGTGACACACTAAAAAGATTATACTTAAGCTCTTTTACATAGTACACAGGTTCAAAATCCAAGTTACCAGTTTTGATGACCCCTTTACTAGTAACTTTTCCATTAACTCCACCTCCAAAGCTGACAAACTGTCTATCATAGTGTTCAAAATTTGAGAGATAGGACTTGTTGCCAGTCATGTGCCTTGAACATCCAATATCTGTGCAGCCTTGATCTGATTTCTTTGTCCTTGTATGTTCCTGCACATATAAGAAAGGAGTTAGTTTCCTTTGGAGACCCAAGCCATGATTGACTTGGATCTGCCTCGTGTATCAATATAGTTAAATCTATCAAAGGTCATTGATACACCATTGGGATTGGTTGTTGAGGTAATTCCTTTAGGTTTCCATTCCCAACGTCTTTGAGGCCTTCACAACATTTCCCATGTTACCCTTGTTTTTATTTACAACCCTTACAGTGGAAACTTTTGACTGAGCAGTGGTAACTGCTGGTTTAGTTTTTGGTACCCACTGTTGGTTATATTGAACCCTTTTATTATGAAAAGACCTTTTTCCTGTTTGTGCAGATTTTACAAAAGTTGTTTTAGATTTTGCACTTGCAATGTGTGTTTTAGGGTGGCAGTGTTAACAGATTTAGCTTGATGGCAAAAGTTTTAAGTCCACCTCTTAGTTGAACTGCTCTTGGGATCATATTTTTGTGTGAATTAGGGTGTACTTTGTTTTGAAACCTGTTTGTCTCCACCCTTTTATTCCCATAAACTTCCCTTCTCCCAAAATGATAGTCACAATTAGCATGTACATGTTCAAAGCTACCACAGATATAACATGCTTTATTGTTCATTACAAACTCACTACCTAGTTGTTGAGATTTTACATGATTCCAACTCCTCTGGTTACCCCTAGGAGTTGATGACTTGTTTCTATACATCTTACCATACCTTCTGCTTGATCTAGGTTTATTAGCTTGTTTCCTAGGTTCTTCTGTAATAGTATTTACAACTTTTGGGATAGAAGCCTCTTCATTCTTTTTAACATTTTCATTTACTAAAGATGAGTCACTTGCACTTTCAAAACATCGATTCATGCTTAACCTCTTCCCCACTTTTCACAAATTTGGGAGGACCATATTCAAGATTAAGATCATGAAATTCTTCTAGGCCTGTATGTGCTAAATCTATGCCAGGAGGTGATGGAACACCCCTTAGTGGTGGAGGAACTGTATGGTATCCTAAACCAGACTTAGCTTTACTAGTAATTTGAGCATCCCAAATTTTATCAATTGACTTAGACTGATAATATTAGGTGTCAACAGATAAATTGACATTCTCATTAATCTTTTTAAGTCTTTCAAGCTCTTCTTTTAGTGTCTCATTCACTGCTATCTTATGATCTATCTCTCTTCTAAGAACAATCATATCATCATTATATTTTGACTCATTTTCTCTATAATGCTCTAGTTGTTTTTCTAATATAGATATGCCTCCTCTAAGGTTTGACACAGTATAATTAGCAGCAAACAACGCTGTTCTTTGGTTTTCATAAGATTCATTAAGCCTTTCACATTCTCTAGAGGCCCTACATGTTTTAGAACAACTTTCAAAGTTTTGTACCTCAGAGTCAGAGAAAGCCATGAGAGCATGTTCTGTAGCCACAAAAGCAGCATCTGAAGGTTGTTCCTCTTGTCCATCAGCCATGAGACTCCAATCATAGCTCACACCATCAATTTCCAAAATTGCCTTTGGTTCCTCCACAATTGGTTCTTTCTTTTGCTTGTACCAAGTAGACCTATTGTCCTGCTTCTTTGGTCTTCTGCATTCTCTAGCAAAATGCCCCAACTTGTGACAGTTAAAACACTCTACTTTTTTTATCGAACCCTGTAGTTTCTCCACCATTGATGTGAATTGTCTTGCCAGTCTTCTTGTAGAATTTCCTAGCCCTCATGCTAAGAAGCGCTATTTGCCACTTTATGTCCATCTCCTCCAAGTCATCTTCATCAATTTGCTCTATGTCTTCATGAGTTAATATAGAGCCATTAACTTGAGTAGAGATAAAGGCATAAAAGGTAGGATCTCCAATATCAGCAACCTTCTTCTTTGAACTCAGTAGTGGTAACACTAGCATTACCGATGGAAGCCGTAGAACCGCAGTGGCAAAATCATCATCAACTGTCATCTTGAGAATCATCACTATCGCAGCGAGAGGTTGACACCAATGCCAAGCTGCTAGAGCTTGTACCAAGTTTCCCTGCCTTCTTCAATCTTTGTTCAATGATTTTGAAGTTGTTGTAAAGATCATTGAGCTTCATAGTTTCAATCTCTAGTTTATTTTCCTGATCTGTAACATTAGTATGAAACTCAGCAGGCAAACTTCTTAAAAACTTGAAATTGAGGTCTTCCTTTTCTACCTCAATTCCAAACACGATCGGTTATGTGACAATCTTCTGGAGTTTGGTGAAGATGTTGTCAAGTGAGTCATTGCTTGAAGCAAAGAAGTTTTCATAACTTTGCTTCAACAATGTCTTTTGAGTCTTCTTTGTAGCATCATTGCCACCAAAAGCCGAGCAAAACTCTTTAAAAGTTCTTTTCTTTGTCTTGAATTTCTTTGAAAGCAATGATCACAGTCTTTAGGAAGAGTCATTAATAACAAACTTCCGCCTTCGGTCATTCTTCTTCTTCTCTTTCATCATTAGTATCGGTACAAAACTATTACAACCGGTGTCACCAACTTTCTCAGTCTTCTTCTGAGTCTTGAAGGAATCACCAGTTAAGATGATCTCCCATAGAGCATGATGGATCTGGACACACTCCTTGTGTCAATGATATTTTGTATAATATTATTAAGCACGCGGAATTTACTTAGTAATACTTAGAAGATGGATTGTATGATGTATTGTATGTAAACACAGATTAAACACAAAACTTAAGCTCTAATATTATTAAAGAATAATACGAGTGATCTTGCTTATCACTAGGGTTACACCTTGAAGCTCTTGTGATTAATACGTAGGTAATTAGACGAGTACCTAAGACAATGACCTAGGACCTCCTTTTATACAACAAGGAGTCCTTTACAAGATAAGTATAAAGCTAACATTATAGAATATATACAAGATCTATTCTATACTTATCTAAACGCGTTAATCATAAACTAATAGCAGTGGTAATAATGTACTGGCAGTGGGAATACGTTTCCCTTTGCTAGTGTTAATCCGAGCAGTGTAAACCACAACTATCCGTGGTAACGAATTATTCCCAACAGAGCATAGTCTTGTATGAGAAAGTATTGCTCAATCATTATCCTCCACATCTCAAACTCATTAAGTTTGAGCTTAGGAAGCCTTGGAGCGAATTGGGTGGTTTTCCATCTCCACTGATTTGAGTGAGTTGGTTAAGCTTATTCCTTGGATCTTCTAAATCAAAGTATCAGAACCTTTGCTCTAATGCCACTTGATGGATCTAAACACACACCTTGTGTTAGTGATACTTTGAATTATATTAATAAGTACGCGGAATATACTTAGTAATACTTGGAAGATGGATTATATGATGTAATGTAAGTGAGAACAGTATAACACAAAGCTCCAATATTATTAAAAAATAATACGAGTGATCTTGCTTATCACTAGGGTTACAACTTGAAGCATACGTACCTAGAACAATGACCTAGGACCTCCTTTTATAGCACAAGGAGTCCTTTACAAGATAAGTATAATGCTAACAATATAGAATATACACAAGATCTTTTCTATCTTTCTTCAGTGGTAATAATATGTACTAGCAGTGGTAATGTGTTTCCACTGCTAATGCATTCTTCAACAGTGTCTTCCACAAGCTTATCAGTGGTAACTGTTAGCTTTATTCCCAACAGCCATTGATTATCACAAAATAGTTTACTTTGATTGTTGGTGGTGATTCGCCCAGAATAGGGTAAGATAATCAATAGCAATGCAAGACCAAATCAGGTTACCGGATATCACCTGGAATCGTGTGATCACTTTCCAAAGTAAACTATTCAACCCTATGTCTGGGTTACACGAATATCTACTTGGGATAAGACCAAATGTTAGTTATTGAATTAGGCACAAATCAATAACCCTTGCGCTATAAGTGTTTTGCTTTTTGTTTGTTTCTCCGTGGTTTTCTCTATATCTCCATCCGATGATGTCGATCTCTATATATAGTAGAGAACACTCAACCCTAGTTAATGGACTTTATGAGTGATCAACGCCAATTAATCACCCAAATTAAGCCTCCATTATCATAGGAATAGTGGTTACATGACCAATTAAACGTGGTCATAAAGCAATCATAACATCCACTTGAATGGGTCAAAGCTGTTACAAGTTAATTATTGCAACACCGCCAGAGGAACCAATACACTAGCGGCAGGAACCAATCCACTAGCGGTAGTAACCAACACTAGCAAGGTAGGAACCAATACACTAGCAGCCGGGAACCATTAGTCACTAGACTAGCAGAGTAACCAATACACGAGTCGTGGTGTTCAAGGACCTCATGGGTGTACACTTCGTACCTCCTAACCCAAAACCAGGTGTGAACTAATCCCACAAGTGCACTAAGTTTTCCAACAGGATACAATTTACCATTTACGCTTCTAACTTTAAACATGTGTGGTTTCTATAGGATGAATATACTTTATAAGTTGGGTCGACAATTAAAAGTACAAGTTAGATAGTTGGAAACCTTGAATAAAGAGAAATGTTTGAGTTTTGTTATTATTATTATTTTTTTAGTAACGGGTTTATACCCGCTAATAAATGCAGTTGAGTTTGAGTGTAACATCATACAATCTCATAAGCAAAAACTATCAAGATCAGTTTAAGATCGTTGGAATGTAGGATCATACTTTGAACCAAGATCGTGTGTAACATCATAAGATTAACTAGCGGTTCAAAATTATATAAAAACCTATTTCTAGCAGTTTTAAACGTTATGAGCTTAGAGTCCATTAGGGTTTTCGTATACATTTTTAAGAAAACGGGTGAAAGTCTTAATTAAATATATACATATTGACATATCTAGAATTGGTTATTAATAGGATTTATCAAAACCGTTTGCATGTGGCTATTTGATATGCATGACTTTTATTTGTTATGCATTCATTGTTTATTTGTTTATTTTTATAAATACTTGCTTGTTTGTTTTGTGTAACAAGGGTATTTTTACAAGAAAAATAAACTGACCTAAACAATGGTGAAACATGTATTTTTAAGAATAGTAATCATAATCGTTTAATTGATTGATGACTTTGGTACAATGGTGAAACATGTATTTTTAAGGTTTGCCCTTTTTCAAACCTTCTATACAGTCATTTGTCTGACAAAACGAAGATGCAGTGCAAATATTGGCAGGCGTAACATTATGGCTTGAAACCGACACAACATCCAACAAACCAATCAGTATTTGTCTGCCGCGAAAGATAAGTTGTGACAACCTAACGCAGAAGAGCTAACCACCACCATATGATCGCCATCAGGGTGAAGATACCGATCATCCAATACATCGCATACAAACCGACACACTTATTATTAGGACATGCTTTCGATTTGGTCCTCATACTTATGACAACATAATCCAATGAAGAACAAAAGAGAAAGGTCAACCCATAATAGGCCGAGATAAAGAACAAAAGGACGCTCACACATGTTAAAGAAGATCAGGCCAAAAAAAAAAGAAAACCGAAAGCAAACCGAAACCAAAATCATACTCAAAAACCTAATAACAAGAAAAAAACTAATAACAACAAACACCAATACACCAAACCTTATGCCTGGGAATCTTGGATAGGAAGGAGGTCGGTTGAAGAGGAGAGGTCGAGTATATCACGAAAAGAACCCAAAGGTGGTGATATCTGTGGATATGGATGTGGGCGAAGTAAGCAAAAGAGGCTCACGAAGAGAGGGCCCAAATTATAAGAGGAAAAAAAGATTTAACGGGGGAGAATTTTAAAACTTCGCTTTCTCCTTCCATTATATATAGAGGTAATAACCATATTTTGTAAAAGCTATAAATTAAAAAGAGTAATGCTATTTATGCCTAAAAACTTTAAGTATTATTTGAACTCGGTTTCTTTTCACTAGAACCAAACCCCAACCTTAAACCGATTAAGGAATTCGGTTCAAACCCAAAAACCGGTTTCAATGATTTCAATGTTTGGTTTGCTTTTCTTCGAAGTTTGCCTGGTTCCGTTTTGGGTTTGTGGGTGAAACCAAATTATGCACACCCCTAGACCTAAAAGCCTTGTGCTTTGACAATTTATAATTCTAACCAGAACACTAAACTAACACCGTCATAATATATTGGTGGCGACCAGATGATGCGTTTCAAGACGGCAACATTATACATGTCCTAAATATAATGTAGCAATACATAATGGACTTCATTTGGGTTAAGAATCGAAATCAACACCGTTTACTTTGTTACAATGCAAAAAGTAGCAATACATAATCAACCGCAAAAGACACGTCTAAACACATTCAAAATGGTCCCATAAAAGCAAGATGATTTGACATGTCCATCAATCTTAACAAAAAACCAAACTACATCACCAATATAATAGCCTAGCATTTTGGGTGTTCTATGGTTAATATAGTTAAGGCGATGCACGGAAACGGAGTCTTATGAAGTCCTTATATATCTTCATTCTTCATCGAGAAATAGAGTTATCAACCATTATCTGCATTTTCTTTAGAACTGGTGAATTAGCCATGATGAGTTTCACAAATTCCAACCCAAGAGCGGCGTTCAAAGTTTCAATCTTTACTTCTTTAAGATGATCCAAGTTGAAGCCGAGAGAAGTTTTGGAAATCAAGTTCATGGAAAGTTCTCGAGCATTCATTTTCTCAAAAACTGATCGCAAAAGCAGCAACAATGTCAATAGAATTATAGAAAGAACAATTACCATATGTAATAGCCTTATTTACCATGAGACTAAGTGTCTCTAAATTTGGAGAGCTTTCAGCATTAAACAAAGGGCGACGATATATCGCCTTGTTCCGTTAAGCACATAGATAGATGAAGAAATTTGAGGTTGACTAGTGATGTTGGAAGCTTCGTGGTATACCACCGCACTCCAAGAACTATAAGCATATACCAAAGCCAAAATCAAAAACACAATATCCTTACCGAGATATATCATATTTATCATCTTTAAACTGTATTACCGGTCCATAAACCACGATGAGACAAACAAAGTCGTAAGTGAAGGCACACACTGTAACAACTCAACAAATGTTAACTTGTTTCCTCCAGAATCTTCTTCGCATCCATTTCCTACCTACATTAAAACACCTAATGAAAGTAAATACCATCAATTTTTAATTAAAAGAGCTTCATAAGTGGTATTATGAATCTTACCAAACACAAATGCGTAAGTAATGGGCAATTGGAAAGGAAACGCTGAAACACATTACTAGTAATCTTGACATTGTTAAAGATCACCATTTTCAACCTACTGAACCCATTAAATGTTAATGGAGAATACTCTCGAATTTCACAACACTTGAGCCTTGAGATCTCTAATCCTTGCAATGAAAAGAACGCAGAGGGTAGCTTATAGATGCGGTTGTCCGACATCGTTAGTTTTATTTTCTTCACCCTTGCTCCTTGAAAGGTAACACATTACCGTCAAACTCGTAATCCATTTTAACGAAATCACAACAAATATTAAACTCTAGTATCGGACCCCTGTGTAGTAACAAAACATGGAAGATGGTTTTGACAAACTTGTATTTCTCCAATTGTTCGCAGTTAGATGTTACTTGAACTAACTCCTTATCATAAAATTCAAGTTTAGGCATTCCCTTCCAGCAAGACCTCCAATTCCTTGATAAAATGCTCGTTGTAATTGCATCTCGAATTGGCATAGAAGTTAGAATGTTTTTGATGACGTATAGTCTACATCCGGGTCACGAACCCGGCTAAAGTCCAACACTAACTTAGCCCGGTACGAGTCAGGCTACACCGATTAGAGGTTTGGGCTCACGAAGGCCCAAGCCCAAAGCTATTCACGGAATAGATATCCGATATCTTCTAAAATAGATAGATAATCATTCCCAACCGACTAAGGCGGATACTGAAGGTTGAGGAACACGGAACCAACAAGGATTCCGTGCGTATATAAAGGGAATCACATCCCTCGCTTAAGGTACGATCTACAAACCCTAACTCTCCTTAAACCCTAAACCGACACATTACTCACGCCGGAGGATAATCGTGGGAAACGATCCCACGATAAGCCTAACGGTGTCTTTTGTCTTTAGTGCGCAGTCTCAAACAGAATTCTCAATTGGTGTGGGAACCGGAGCTCCAAACAAGGAACGTCCAACTTTTGCATCAACAAGTGGCACCATCCGTGGGACCCTTCACTAAGAACCAAGAACTAGGATGACAAAGCGATCGCAATCGATTTTACCGAAAGAAGGTGCACAGGGCAACCCCTGCGATCTCTAGGACAACCAGGTCCGCTAAGAATCAAGGATCGGCCAGATTCGCCTTCCCTCGTGGAACCACTCGGGACAACCGGACAACAACTACCACCACCGCCAGAGATCCGCCGCACTCCTTTTACTCCACTCCAATCGGTGCTAGAAGCTAATTTCACAAAAGCACCCGACGACCGACAAGAACAAGGGCGTGTTGATAGAAACGGATACCCCTGTCCTAGAGGGAGTCGTTCCGGAATTAGAGCCAAGTAGTTTTGTCTCTCAAAATTACGAAGCCTTAGCTATCCTCATGCAAGAGGAAGCAAAGAAAAGACCAAGTCGGAGCCTGCATGCTCGGCTAGACTTTGGCCCAGAGTTTGGGACATCTCCACCGCGTCGCCGAAGGAGAAACGGAGAGGGTAATCGCCGCCCCCAATGTTCAATAGAATCGAAGGAGAGTCGAGGGAGATGATACATCGACTCACGCCTATGACCGAAAGTGAGGAAGATGAGAAGCGCACCGTGTCCACACTAGACTTGGTAGCCATGAGTACAAGATAGACTCGGGGAGCGATATTCCCAAGTGAAAGCCCCAAGCACAAATTTCGAGGACAACCGCGAACGCCGAAGGAGAGGAACTATCTTCTTGTAATTCCTCGGACAACGAGGACAGATGAGATCGACATTGGAAATCCGAAGAAAAACCATGACCAAGAAGAGGAGGATATGTCTCTCCCATGGCGTCGCCGAAGGTAGATCGCTTCACTAGACGTATCAATGATTTTTCGGAGAACAAAAAGAGGCGCATGCCTACTAATGTTAAAACCTATGATGGAACAGTGACCACGATGATCACCTAAAAATTTTCGAATCACCGCAACCATTGAAAACCGCCACAACCTCGTATGGTGCCACATGTTCAATTCCACATGGTGGGAAATGCGCGGAACTGGTTCAACAAGCTTCCACGCAGAAGCATCAATGGCTTCGAAGAGTTGAGGAAGGCATTCCGCCTAAACTTTACTCAACGAAAAAAGTGCGCTTAAAATCCCATTGAACTCGCTAGAGTCAAACAAATGACAAGGGAATCCACAAGCACTTTCATGGAGCGCTTCAAGGATGAGTGCATGCAAGTCAAAGCATGTCCCGAAGTACTCAAAATCTCAGGGTTCATGAATGGGATCAGAACCCGAACTTATTAAAAGATTGAATGATAGGATTCCCCAATCCTTCGATGAGGTTATGAAGCGCGATCGATCCTTCTATTACAAGGAGAGGTCCGCAATGATAGCAAGAGAAGCTACTCCAACTACCGGTCACAGAACAACCCGGGAGACAATCCACGATCGAATAGTAACCGAAAAACTATCGCAACCAAGGGAATGGACGCGACAATGACAAATATACCCCGCTTACCAAATCGCCAAAGGAAATACTCGCAACAGAGGGCGCTAACTTCCCGAGACCACCACAAATGCGCACTCCGGAGGATAGGCGTGTCGGCGATGGATACTGTGGATTACCACGCAGAAAGGCCACACCACTAACGAATGTGTCCAACTGCGCCAACTCATCGACAAGATGGTCAAAGAGGGTAGATTGGACCATCCGTCAAGAATATCAAGGAAGGGAAGGACAAACAAAAGAGCGGCAATAAGAAAGAAACGCCTAAAGACAAGCCCGACACAATTTACATGATACAATCATGGCAAATGTCACAAAGCGTAAGGTAAGCCAGGATTTTTCACGAGGAAAGAAAATCTCGTTCCCACCGACCACGAACAACGCATGGTGGAACCACTTACCATAGAGATAAGCGCGGGGGTCACGACATCCACCGCATGTATGTTGATGGTGGAGCTTTTGCCGACATCATGTATGAGCACTGTTTCAAGCAACTGCCCCCGAAATACGCAACCAATTAACCCCACCGTAAAAAGATTGACCGGTTTTACAGTGTGAGAAAATATGGCCTATGGGACAAATAAGATTACCACAAGATTGGGAACGAAGAACACTCAACGGCACGGATGGAATTTATGGTGATTAAATCTCCCTCGCCATACAATGGCATCATTGGGAGACCGTGAATTTCGGCTATACGAAGCAAAGTACCGCCAACATGGGATGCTTAAGTTCCCAGTGGAAGGTGGTATTGTTACTCTTTACAATGCCACTATACCACATAGAGAATGCAACACGATTGCATGCGAGACCGCACCAACCCCAAAGATCATGCGGACGACCAAAATTCCACATCCGAAAGTAGCGATCCACCCGAATACCTGCATCGAGAAATAGCCATTGGAGGGTCACTATCGGACAACGGCAAATCACCGTGTGCGCCTCCCGCAAAAGAACTTAGACATTTTTACATGGGAGCCAAAACACATGACCGGGTACCGCGATCAATCACGAGCACAACCTCGCGAATCCGACAAGGGTACTCGCCATCCGCCGAAGAAACGCGGGCGGGCCCCAGCGCATAAGCGATCCCGCGTAGTACACAAGTTGGTCGATGCGGGAATTATGCGCGAAGTCTACTACCACGGCGGCTTTCTAACCCAAAGAATGGTCAAAGAGCGGCGGTAGCGGGCGAATGTGTGTTGACTTTACGATCTTAACAAAGCTTGCCCACAGATGCTACCCATTACCGAGATAGACCGGAAAATAGAGTCTCTGTGCGGGTATCCATTGAAGTGTTTCCTAGATGCGTATAAAGGGTACCATCAAATTCAGATGGCTAAAGAGGATGAAGAAAAGACGGCCTTCCACACGCCAAGGTGTTCTGTTACACAAAAATGCCTTTTGGCTGAAAACGCGGGTGCCACCTATCACGGTTGGTGGATACCGCTTCGAAAAAACAGTGGGTCGCAACCTAGAAGTCTATGTCGATGATCTAGTCATCAAAAGCCATACTGAAGATGAGCTAATACGCGACATTGAGGAGACATTTAAAACTCTACGAGAGATAAACATGAAGTGAATCCCAAAAGTGCACATTCGGCGCCATCAAGGCATGTTCCTTGGATACTGATTGAACCGACGGTATAAAACCATGTCCAAAAAAGACAAAAGCGGTCATCGAACTTCCTTCACCACGCACGTTGAAGGAAGTCCAATCTCTTAACGGAAAGTTGGCCGCCTAAACAGAGTTCCTATCCAAATCGCCAGAAAAATCGTTACCACTTTTCAAAACACTCAAGAAGTGCATAAAGAAGGGTGATTTTAAGTGGACTACGGAGGCGGAGGAAGCCTTCACTCAGCTTAAAACAAAGATCCGCAACACTCCCAACGCCGTTGCACCCCACTGGAGAAGAACTGATCATGTACTTGTCCGCAATCGATGGAGCAATCAGCAGATCTACTAACAGATAGGGATTCGGTGCAAACTCCCATCTACTTTGTAAGCAAAGCGCTAAAGAAGACGGAGGCGAACTACACCGCCATGGAAAAATTGGTTCTTGCATTGGTGTTTGCTGCTAAACGACTACGGTGGTATTTCCAGCGCACTGACAGAAGAATCACCGATCACCAATCAAGCAGATCATCTCTAAACCTCGATGCATCGGCCGACTCCGAAGTGGAGTGTATTGTCGGGCGAACACAACATCTCCTACGCACCACGCACGGCGCTAAAGGACGATTCGCGATTTCCTCATTGAAAAGCCAGACACCGATAAGGTACCCGCACCAAATAAGACGGACCAACATGATCCATGGATCTTGTTTACAGATGGATCCTCTTGCATTGATGGTTCAGAGCGGCCTTATCCTTACAAATCCGAGGGAATGGAATTCACCTATGCAATCGCGCTTTGAATTTACAAATGACAAACAACGAGGCGATACGGCTCTACTTGCTTGGACTACGCATTGCAACTAGAATGGGTGTACGTAACCTAGAAGCAAACGTGGATTCCCGGCTAGTAGCCAACCACGTGTTAGGCGAATATGTGGCTAAGGAGGATAACATGATTCAGTATCTTGCCAAGACCAAGACACTGATCAAAGGTTTTGACAGGTTCACCATCAAACAGGTTCCTAGAGGGGAAAACCGCAAGGCGGATGCACTGAGCAAGATTGCCTCGACAAGCTTTGCACACCTATCAAAGCAAGTTCTGGTAGAAACATTGAGAAGCAAGTCCATCTCAGAGATGGAAGTCTCCACAATCATAGAGGAGGACGGTCCTACATGGATGACACCGATAGTGGACTTCTTGAACAAAGGAATGCTACCCTGAGCGAGAAAGAAGCTCATATACGCACAGCCGCAGAGATTTGAAATCCGAGACAACATTCAGTAACGACGCCCTTCCTGCAACCATGGCTCCGTGTAGGCCCATTACGTGCAAATTATGTGCTGCGAGAAATCCATGAAGGATCATGCAAGATGCACCGGGACCACGATCCGTTGTAGCACGCGCCATGAGATCCGTTACTATCGCCTACTATGCACCGAGATGCGCGAGATTTAATACGGAAATGTACCGATTGCCAAGTGCATAGGCCAATCCCACGCCAACCACAGCATGAGCTAACGCCGATAACATCACCATGGCCATTCTACAAGTGGGGTATTGACATCGCAGGCCCTTTTCCCGCTGCATGGGATTAAAATTCCTCATATTCGCTATAGACTACTTCACCAAGTGGATTGAAGCAAAGGCGGTGGTAACAATCACGGCAACGGTGAAGCGCTATGGGATAACATTGTATGCCGTTTTGGTCTTCCCCGAGAAATCATCTCGCATAACGGAAAACAATTCGTGACAACCCTTCAAAGATCGGTGAGAAGCTACGCATCACACGCGACTTTGCGTCCGTTAAACATCCACAAACCAATGGCCTAGTGGAACGGGCGATCGAAGCTTAGCGAAGGTATTAAAACACGTCTGGACAAGCACAAAGGGAGATGGGTGGAAGAGCTATCACATGTTTTGTGGGCGAATCGCACTCGATCAAAACCAAGATCAGGAGATACTCCCCTTCTCTCGTCTATGGGACGAAGCCGTCATACCGTAACCGAGATCGGTATGCCAACCATCCGCACTTCTTGCCGAAGTAAATGTGGCAAATAATGATGAAGAGCGGCGACTTGACCTAGATCTGCTGGAAGAAAGGCGTGAACGCGCAGCTATATGCGTGAAGAAAAATGAAGTCAAGAATGAAGGGATACTATGACACTAAAGTAAGAAGTGTCTCATTCAGACCGGTGACTTCGCCTATCGCTAATGATGCAAGCCACGCAGAAGACACAGGTAAGCTTGGACCGAAGTGGGAGGGACCCTATGAGGTTATGAAGCACTAGGAGCAGCGTGCACAAGCTACGGGGCTTGGATGGTCGTGAATTGCCACACACATGGAACATCTGCAATCTCAAAAGGTGCTACCTATAGAAATGGCTACGGCCAAGCGCACAACTATGTATTATTTTTATTTTTTCCATTTCCTTAGTATCATGTTTTTTTTTATTTCTTCATAAACACTTGCAAGTATCAATAAAACGCTATGGGTTTCTAGCTAACTCCGCGACACACTTTAATTTGTTACTTCCATATACTATATGTCTTAACAATTTTTTAACATTTTTGCCTACATGGCGTGCATGCAATATATAAACCCACGATGGTCAAAAGGATAAGTTAACCTAATAAACAACTTGTTGAGTAAGAGGGTTGCAAACCCATCAACGCTGGATCACGTATCCTTGTTAAACACCTTGTTCTCAAGACGTTGGAATAAGCTTTGTGCGCACCCCACCGGGATGCGCAACAATGCACATGTGCACGTTTAACAACTTTGGAACCAAGACACTTGATTCCTTAAATTGGTATTTACAAGACGCTGCATACCATTGATATACACGATTATACTTGACAATTTTTTTCGGATTTTCATACATGATTATGAAATCCTTGTATTATTCACACTTGCATATACAGATAACAACGTATATTCCTTTTACGCAAAGATAAATACGAATAAGTGTGTACATCACAAAAAGAAAAAATATCTTTACAATACCCTTCACAAAAGGAGGTCCATTAATGGACTACGAGTTATTTATCACGATAGTTACACCAGAGATAAACTAAAAACTATGACTACGCTTCAAGGAGGAACTACCCACGCGGCTAGTATCATCCCCAATCTTATTCAAATTCTTAACAAGTCAGATCTCGACGAGCCACGGTGGCAACACTCATAGGCACCCCGTCAGACCGAGGGAGGTACGCCACGCCAATGCCACACATTACGCCTTGCCCTTAATAATTTTCTTTTCAAGAAGCCTCGTCGCATCGCCCAACACTTGTTTCAGGGGGACTTCACTGCCCGTGACAAAAGGATTCGGATATCTCGGGCGCTACAAAACAGAACCCGCAGTTGGGATGCATCGGTCTAAGGTAATAGTTCTGTCGCAAATGGCCTCTCCACCGAGATGACGGGCTAGAGTCGACACGCAAAATTACGCCTATATGGATAGTCCCGATCACGCTCTAGTTCGCCGATCTTGGGGAGTTCCAAGTCCTTCATCCTCTTCATGGCAACACCGTGATTGTCATAAGCCTTCAGATCATAAGTAGGTACCGCCAACGGGTACCTTTAGCAGCTCGCCTCTTGCGCCTTTTCAATGGCCGACTTTCCACGCTCCAAATAAGCACACTTCACCACATCCCCGGCAAGAGTCACGAACCTCTTGTGACTCTGGACACCTAACGCGCTAGCGGAGCCCATGGCTTATGAGCCATCTCTGGCCACTATGGTGGAGAGAAGTTGCGGATATAACTCCTCGTCGTACTCTATGCTTAGTTTACGCAACTTCTCCTCCTGCGTCTCTAGAACACTTTTCACAGTAGTGCCGGAAGTCTTCAAGCGGGAGGTCAGGCGTCTTTGCCATTTTCCAAATATTTAATAGCCCATGACAAGAAGACTTATAGCTCATGCCCTCCGCGCTCTTGATTTATTTGACACATCGCTGCCATTTTCTCATCTAGTTTTTAACATATGACCCAAGAGCCTCTGTTTCGCCTCTAGAATTAGCCAATTGAGCCTCAAGTAGTGCAATGCGCTTGTCTTTCTCCGCGACCTTGGCTAGTTTCTCACCAATACTTTGCCTTTATCCGCCGCAGCGAGACCAGTGTCATCCACAAGTTGTTCCATGGGTGCTTCCCGGCACGTCTCAGTTCGCTCGCGTTTTGGCTCTTCAAATGTGATGATTCAGCGACTTGGACTTGCTTGGGGGCGACTCATGGATTGTTCAAACCTACAAACATGATGAGATAATCACAGCTTATTCGCTATCTAGCTATATTTTGCTACATAATCTTTCAAGGATACTTACGCAGGAATGGAGGTGTCCGGTGATGGGGGCGCGACGCAACATCACTGGAAGATGACTCCACACTAAAACAACGGGCGCTTCTTCCGGAGGTGGCGGTACGCCATCGCCGCGCTAGGCTTCCTTTTGCGCTCCAATTTGGGACTCTCTTCTTCTCATCTGCTTTTTCCACGTGTTCTCGCCGCTATGGGCCCGGTTGCACGGGAGGTGTCTGTATCTTGTGGTACTCGGCCTACTCGTAAGGGAGTTGCTTGAGCGCCAAGGATGAAATTTCACCCGCCGCCTATATCCATAGCTACTGATGCGCCGACACCGAACTAGCACGGGCTCTTCTCCCTCCTTCGTGGGTCGAGTTCCCACCTTTACATCCATTGGCTTTGTCGGTGCACCACATCGAATAGATCCATCTCTGCAACAACAAAACACACACAGTTCATGATAAGAACGGCGTAAATAGTGCATAACTTACGGGAATGTAATTCTACGGCGAAAGCATGAGCACCCACCCGACCATCGGCGTCTAAGAAGATAGGACTTCTTCCGAGCTGCCAAAATAGTTGTGGCTCAGGCCAATATGCACCAAGAACTCCTCGGGGTAGGAGCTTATAGGGATGCGGTTCGGCTATTGTTTCCGCATCCTCTCGCATTATATGATCCGTGAGGGCGCCATCCTTTGGCGGTGTCCCCTTAGCGTAAAAATCGAATGGGCCGGAAAACAAGTGTTGTCAATCCGTAGAAAAGGTTTCCAATTTCGAGCGCGCCTAACTTGTCTGTGTAGCATTGAGGGATCCGTATGCTGAAGGAAACCCACCCGCTTGACCGTGGTGTGGAAAAATGCCCTAAATGGATGGTCGGATTTATGGCCAATAAGTGGCGCTTCACCTCGAATTAATTAATTTCGCCGACCTATACAAAGGTAGGGACAAGTGAATGCGGTAATAATTCAATACATCACTTAAGAATAATGATATGGGTATGCTACCGATTTGCGAATTCAAAAAATCGCGTGTATACACCAATCTTCCCATCGGGAAAATCCGCTATTGATGCATTCGCAACCGGAACTTCCGGATGTACTGCGCTAGGGATATAATAATCTGAGGCAAACTGTTGTAGTTCCTCTTCCGTTATGTTGGATGTAAAATCAGATAATTCCTTAACCATGGTATTGTTATAATCAAGAATGAAGGCGCAGCGCCGTTACCTTAGGGTATTTCAGTTTGAAGGCTTGATGTGTTGGAAGGTTTGCTAATGGCGGATTGTTTTACCGTGTGTGGTGACGGTGAAAATGAAGTGAAGGGGTTATATAATCTTCTCCCGCCACACGATGACCAACACGTGGACTCCACTAACCCTAACTGTGTGGTTCAGATTGCTTGATGGGACAGTGCAAAGAAACTTTCCCCGATTTACGAGGTGCCCATTTTTAATATTACGACCGGATACAATGTATCCAAATAATATTTCTTTGGCTTCTTTGTTACGCTTGGTATATTTTTCACCGACTATGGTTATTAGTCTAGCATCCGCAGCTACGCGACCGCGCATACTAGACGGGGACATGATGACGATAGTCTACATCCGGTCACAACCCGCTAAAGTCCAACACTAACTTAGCCCGACGAGTCGCTACACCGATTAGAGGTGTGGGCTCACGAAGGCCCAAGCCCAAAGCTATTCACGGAATAGATATCCGATATCTTCTAAAATAGATAGATAATCATTCCCAACCGACTAAGGCGGGATACACCGAAGGTTGAGGAACACGGAACCAACAAGGATTCCGTGCGTATATAAAGGGAATCACAACCCTCGTTTAAGGTACGATCTACAAACCCTAACTCTCCTTAAACCCTAAACCGATTACTTACTCTCACGCCGGAGGATAATCGTGGGAAACGATCCCACGATAAGCCTAACGGTGTCTTTTGTCTTTTAGTGCGCAGGTCTCAAACAGCAATTCTCAATTGGTGTAGGAACCGGAGCTCCAAACAAGGAACGTCCAACTTTTGCATCAACAGTTTTCAATGACGTTTTGAGGAAGGGTACTGATTATATCCGAATTGTGGCATTGAACTTTCATCTTTTTACGATGGGACGTCATACTCCACAAGCCTGCAATGTACAATGCAAAAAGAAAAAAGATTCACGTTCTTTACCATATTATCCATGCAGATCTAACCCACTAACTTACACAAATATAGATTCTTGCTTCTAACATATGTGAACTGGCCTTATACACAAAGTAGACACAAAAGAAGTAACTGAAAATTAAATGATGACAAGACATACTCCACCTAAATACTACGTAGAATGCTAAATCCCCTGCTACAAAAAATTATTACCAAAAACTACACTCTTAGAAATTAGAACCAGCGATTATGCAAAAACTTGTCCCACCAAATCATTTGTATCATTGGCCCGTAGCTTAAATTAATGTTGTGCTATCATCATCCATGAAAGGTAAACAATACCGCCAAGATGAGCTATCATTCAGATTGAACTACATGCTATATTTCTATCCCATTATTTGGATGGTCAGATATTTAGTCAAATTTTACACGTAGTAGTCCCTTAGAAATTTATAAAAGAGATTGCTCAAATAGTTTGAAGAAAATAGATCATTTTGATGAAAATGCTATAACAACCAAAAGATGCAAATAAGCATATTAATGCACCGTGGTTATTTCCCCATTATTTCTAAAACATTAGCAGTTTGAAATAAGCAATCCAATACACCTCTTATTAAGGGGGTGTTTGGGTAAGATTATTTTGGGTGCTTATTAGGCATTCTTTTTTATCATAAGCAATCCAAAACACCTCTTACGCCCAACTATAGTTAAACAAGTATAGAGTAAAAGTCATTCAAAGTACATCTCTATCATAATAATGCTATTAAGTGGGTGTTTGGCTAAGCTTATTTGGGGTGCTTATTAGCTCATTGTATTATCAAAATACAATAAGCTTAGCCAAACACTTGCAAAAAAATAGGCATTATTTTTATTCATAAGCTTATTTTGTTCTGCTAATTTCTCATAAGCCCATTTTTTTTATCTGATTTATGAGCTTATTGTGACTTAAGGGTGTTGGCTAAGCTTATTTTTTCGGTTTAAGCTTATTAATAATAATCAGCTAAGCTTATAAGCTTTTGCTAAGTGTTTGGATAGCTTATGACAAACAAAGTGGAAAAAGAAGCTTGTAAGCATAAATAAGCCCATAACTCCATAAGCCACAAAAAAATGAACTTACCAAAACCCCCTTATAAGCTTATCCAAACACTAATATGAGCTTCTTGTTGTTATATAAGCTAATAAGCCCAAAAAATAAGCTAAACCAAACACCCCCCAAATAAGCCCCTAAAAGAATGTTTATAGAAACAAGGCGACCAAAATAAGCTAAAACATACACCCCCTTATAAAACCCATGTTGTAAGCTATAATATTTTGTCGATTTAAATGGCATATAAATCAAAAAGGGATTACCATTGTCTTAAAGGGTTGGTTATCTTCTACACAGTATTTGCAAAGAAAAACCCTTGAAAAACAATGAACCAAACAAACCCTTGTCCCCTGCTTTTAAACACTTGAACGACCTAAATAAAAGGTAACTTGCTTTAAGGAAATGTTTTATTTGGAAAGTGTTACGAAGTAGGTGAGTAAATCGGACGTGATGGACCGGACCAACCAACAAAATCGACTGGACCGATGGACCGGCGGTCCGGTTTAGGTCTACCATTTTTGACAAATTCGGTCTCGGTCCTGTCTGGTCCGGTCCGGACCACAAACCGGAAATTTAGCCATGTTGGACCGGACCAACCGACGGACCGACCGAGACCGGACCGGACCGAGCACATTCGGTCTCGGTCTCGGTCTAGGGTTTTTGCCGGATTCGGTCTCGGTCTGGTCCGGTTTCACCGATGAGCAGCCCTAATTACGAGTATTGTTTTTGATAAAATTACACTGGTAGGCCCTTCGGTTCCGCCCAATTCCATGTTTGGTTCCCCGTTACAAAAAGATTACGCCAGACTTTTCCATCATCAGAGAGCATGGTGTTGGAGGTTAGAGCACAAGGTATCGCAATAACGAATAACACGTTATTGGTATGTCATCTCAGCGTCACATCATACACTTTCCAATAACACATCAATAACTAAAACACTCTCCCTCATAACACACCATTAACATGTTATTGGGTCCCACCAAATATATCACTCACTCACAATACAAAAAGAAAAAGAAAAAAAAAAGTCAGAAGCTGCATTTGGCATGAGCGCATTGCAGTGGCTCAAAACACAAAAGAAAGCATTTGGCTCACCGATTGCATTTTGCCTGGTATCACATTTGGCATGTTATTAGAAACTTTTTGTTGTTTGGCGTGTTAAAGGAGTAGCATACATGCTGCTCTTATAGAACCGCGTTTTAGAGGCACGTGACTATATCATCGGCACCGTACATCACGCCATGTTTGTCATGGCCATAAGGCCTTCTGTTGACCCTTGTCCATTTGTTTGAGTAGGAATTCAAGTTAGCCATTTGTTATAGTAATAGTGTTTGGAATATGATTGAAAAGGGTGTATATGCAGTATGCAAAAGTGCAGTCAAAGGGATGGGAGGAATGAGCAATATATGAAATAAAACCTTTATTACTTTGAATGAGAATACAGAATGTATGTTACAAACTATTTATACTAAATGAAAAGGTGTGATGAACCATTGTGATGGTTCACCAACAGATATGCCTTTTCCTATATAAGTGAAAATAATTGTAATACCTATATTAACTGTCAATTAACTGCTAACCATATTAACTGTCAAATGGGTCGAATTGAATACATATGACCCATTCATAGAAACCTGCAAAGCCATATTAACATGTTCATAGGACTGCATATTTAACTAAGACATATATTAAGGTTTTAATTACAAAGACTAATAATATAGAAGAATTATGATCTTGTTCTCCAACAATCTCCCTCCCAAGATTATAAGCCTTCAAATCTTGATTGTTCTTTAAGTGATGATTGTGAAACCATCACAAGTGCTGTTGTTGCTTGAATCTTCATGTCCTTGCAGCCTTGATGTTGATGGTCCTGAGTACATTCCTTGTAGGTTCTGACCTCTTATGGAGTGTGATAAGATTGGCTGTTCTTGACTGTCTCCGGTGTCTTCTAATTCGACACCAAAATGCTCCAATGTCTTCTTTTCTTTTAGGACTGCAGGCCTTCTCAGCATTGTACCAATTCCACCAATGTCCCATTGGTTAAGACAATCTCTGTCTTTGTCTTCGCCTTCCATGCATTCTTCAAGGATATCCTTGTGTCCTTGCTGTGGTGCTCTTGTAGTTTTAAAGTAAGAAGTAAAGACATTTAAATATCTCATGTAGCATTCTTTAATTTCTTCTCCATTTCCTCTTGATGTTCCCATAATTTCGCCAATAGTGTCAAATTCTTGACAAAAGTTCACACTCAAATATCCTCCTGATCCTTCTATTAGTTTGTATAAATCAAACAATTGAACATGTACTCCTTTTATACTTGGAGGGATTGGTCCAGGAAGTGGTTTCTCAAGGTAGTGAATGTAGAACCATCTTACAACCTTATTGAATCTGTTTCTGAAGAAGTCCCATTCTTGGCTTACGATATCATCACTACTACACAAAAGGCTATAAACACCCCCAAATAGAGACTGGTTATATAAAACCCTATTCCTATGATAAAAAAAATAACTGGAATGGAAGGAACTCAGATTGGTTTTCTTGAAAAACCAGTTTTCATAATACAAAACACATAAAAACTGGGTTTGCAGGTAAAAACCGGTCTTTTTACATTAACATAGACACTGGTGTGTAGGTAACAACATGTCTTTATGTATTTACATTTTAGACACCATTTTTAAAGAAAGCAACCGGTGTTAGTATTCTCTATTTTGAACTTCCAAAAATAATGTGCTAATAATTATTTCTATAAAATTGTCGTTTACTTGAATAAAAACTAAAAAACACCATAAATGCTTATAAAAGAATAAATTAAAATTATAATGGCTCAAAAAAACCTAAAGATAGCATATTCTGTGTAAAACCCGTTGTTTTGATGTTTTCCTATTTCTTCTTTTTTTTACTTTTCTATAACCAATTAAGTTGTTAGACTTTAGATATGATTAAAAGTATCATAACGGTATAGTTACATCAGAATTAGTAGGGATGGGCTCAGAATCGGCTTAATATATATGCCTATACTTGGTTATATATATATATATATATATATATATATATATATATATATATAACCAGAGAAATGTTTGAAGACAGGGAGGGTAGTAGCAGCGAATTTAGCATAAGGTGAAAGGCTTGTGGATCATTGTTTATGGTAAGATTTTCCTTGGTCTACACTGATATTTGTTTAGTTGTGGAGGTGTTTAGAAAACTCAGCAGTGGTGTTGACTGTGCTCCAAACATGTTTTTTCGTAATCAGCTATCTGTAAGGGGTTACATTGGGAAATAGTTGGAATATCAGAAATAAAAGAGAGGCCTGCACAAGTTAAATGGCATATTAAAGGAGTCCTTTATTTAGAATAGCTTAGAAGAAACCAATAATAACAATTATATAATTGATTCACATCAGAAAAGTAGCATTCAATTTACAATCCAAATAGAACCATTAAAAGCATTCAAGATCAAACTGGAGTAGTGGTGCACAAAGAGGTTAACCGGTTCGGTTTTTGATCCGGTCAAAACCGAACCGGTTTGGGTCAACGGCCAAAAAAACCGGTCGGGCCGGTTAACCAGTCCGGTTTCGAACCGGTAGTGAAGCTGGAAAAACCCAACCGGTCCAAACCGGTTTGGGCTCGGTTTGGAACCGATTTTTGGCCAGTTCTAGTTTTTCGCTTTTCGCCGCCGTTTTTTTAGTAATCGCTTTTCTTGTTTCGTGTATTAATAAACTAGAACTTTTATTGTTTCGTGTATTAATAAACTAGAACTTTTATTTAATAGAACGGATCGGAGAATACATGATACATCACACATTACATATAAACTTAAAACACAACACATAATAACTTAAACATAAATCATCGATAACTTGATACGATACTCAACGTTAACTCGAGATCTCGAATCGTGCATCAATTGCGTGTGCTTGGCGGCAATACTTTTGTGTGAACCCTCAACCAGCCGGAAGTGGGTTTGAATAGGGTTAATATACAAAAAAGTTACTAAACTTTCAAAAAAATTTGTCCTAAGTCACTAATGTTTATCTTCTGTCATCTAGGTTACTATACTTTACGTAACCGGTTATCTTGGACACCCAACCTTTTTACCAAGATTTTACCGGCGTGTACACACACCAAGTTGTGACACATGTTATCTAGGTCACTAAACTTTGCTTAAAAATTTGTCTTAAGTCACTAACGTTTCATTCCTCATCTAAGGTACTAAACTTTAAGTGAAAAATTTGTCCTAAGTCACTAATGAAATTTTTTCCTAAGTCACGAAGTTGTGGCACATGTTAATAAACTTTAAAATTATACGATTTTATACACCTTTTAAAAAAATTTATTCATTTTCATTCGTTTTTATACGTTTTGTTTGTTTTCTTACGCTTTTTGTCCGCTTTATATCGTTTTCGTCGATTTTTGTCCCATTTTACGCCCATTTTTATACGTTTTATGTTTTCATCCGCTTTTTATATGGTTTTGTACAATTTTTATATCGTTTATTCGTTTTCATCCGTGCCTTTTTTTATGCTTTTCATCCATTTTTCTTATGTTTTGCCCGTTTTCTATAGTTTCATTCGTTTTAGTCCCTTTTTATGTTTGAAAACATAAGAAAATAGGCGAAAACGTAAGAAAATTAGATCAAAACGATAAAACATATAAAAACGGATGAAAACGAATAAAAATGTATAAAATGTACAAAATCATATAAAACGACAAAACGTATAAAACGGATGAAAACATAAAAGCGTATAAAAGCGTACATAAAATGGGACAAAAACGGACGAAAACGTATAAAACGGACAAAAACGTAAGAAAACAAACAAAAACGTATAAAAACGAATGAAAATGAATAAAAACGTTTAAAAACGAATGAAAATGAATAAAACGATAATTTTAAAGGTTCAAGAACATGTGCCACAACTCGTGACTAAGGACAAATTTTTCATCGCTGACTTAGGACAAATTGTTCGCAAAGTTTAGTTCCTTAGATGACAGGAATGAAATATTAGTGACTTAAGACAAATTTTTCGCAAAGTTTAGTGACTTGGGTGACACATATATTGAAAAAGTGTGCCACAACCGATTGCCCTTCCATGTAGTGACTAGGGTGGCACATATAAAAAAGTTTAGTAACATATGTGAAAAACCCGTGAAGTATAGTAACCTAGATGACAGAAGATAAACATTAGTGACTTAGGACAAATTTTTTTGAAAGTTTAGTAACTTTTTTGTATATTAACCCGTTTGAATAAACATAAACAATACTTACATTGAGCCATTCGCTTGCCATCCGACATTTCGATGTAGTTGTAGTGAGCCCAAACCTTGGGATTACCGTTTGCACTTGGTCTCTGACCGAAAATAACGAACAATAACCGAAGTGGGTTGGTGGCGGAGGCGGTGTGAGATCACCATTAATTAAATGCTTCGATTTTATTTTTTAGAGTGTAATTTAAATTGTATAAAAGTTGCAAAAAATAAAAACACAATATATTTATTTATACTATTCTTACAATGGCAAACTTGTAAATATTAAAAAAAATCAAATTTTGAAAGTTTACCCGCCTTCCCGCTCAAAAAAATACAAAATTTGAAATTTTAAAATTTGAATATTGGACCGGTTTGACCGGTTTTAACCGGTTTGGACCGGTTCTTAACCGGTTCGGTTTCAAAATTTTGAATTTTTAAAAATTGCCGCCTAATTCAAAAATTCAAATTTTCAAAAGTTTGAACCGGTTTGTAACCGGTTAACCGGTTTCATTTTAAAAAAAATTTGCCGCCTAGTTAAAAATTCAAATTTTAAACATATAACCGTTTGAACGGTTTTAACCGTTAACCGGATTTTTTTCGCTTTTCAACATTATTCAAACTTACACCAATAAACTTCAACTTTTATTTTATAACGCCGAAATACATAAACCTGAAAGGAAATACATAAACTTAATAGAAATACATCAGAGGAAATACATAAACTTAAAACATAATACATCAAAGGAAATACATAAACTAATAGTCGTCATCGGATCCCCTAGCTTCGAGCAAGATCTTGTCTTAGTTCTTCATCGGAAAGCATCTCGATTTCACCCGCTTATGCCTCTTCCACGTAGACCTCCCCTTCAAGTCTCCTATTTTCAAGATCGCTTATCTTGCACTCGCTTCATTAGGCCCAAGTGATCTTTCAAACCCATACACATCTCCAAAGAAGCTCGGTGTGAGTCGTTTCTCAGATTTGATAAAACCCTTCCACTTGTTGAAAAGCGGATTCGGCTACCGAGTAGCTTGTACACTTACTACATCACGAGCCATTCGGGATAGAACGGGAAACATTGTTTCCTTTGCTTTCCAAAAACGCCTAACCGATGAGTGTGTAAATACTCATCATTTTTGTTCCTTCTACATGCAAAAACAAATAAAAACACTTTGAAAGTCTCAAAAAGACAGAAAAATATTTAGACGTGATTTTATGCAATAATTGTCAAAATCTAGTCCCTGGTTATTCAAAACATGTAACTTTTCATAAAAGGCCCTCAGGAATTTTTAAGTTGTCAAAATTAGCCTTATAAAGCTCGGCTTTGCAAAATGGCAACTTTAGTCCTTGGAATTTTAAAGATTGACAGAAATTACCCCGGGACATTTTTAATTTGAAAATTATCATTTTTGGTCTTTGGGAAAATTAATCTTGTCATAATTAGTCCTTATGATGAAATTTGGAAAATTACAGCTTTGGTCCTTCAAGTTTGGTCAAATGGCAAATATGGTCCTTGTGTATTACTTCCAAATCAAAACCTGGATCACAAAATAAAAAAAAAAAAAAAATAGATAACAAAAACAAACGTCCCACCTCTTTCCCCTTTCCCTGTTACCAAAACACTCAACCCCTCCCTACATCCTTTTACCCAGAAATCACCCATCCCCAAGAACCCTAAACCCTTCTTTACACAGTTTCTCCCAAATCCCAAACCCACTAGCTACCTTTTCCCCTTTCCATGCCATCCAAGCTGGCAATCCAAGCTCAAAAAGACCCAACAGATGGCTTGGATTAAATCCAAAATGGTACCTACTTATTGGACGGTCCGATTTGATTAGAAGAAAGCACAAGTGAGGTTTTTGGCTTGACTGCTCTCACAGGAGAAGCACACCCTTGAAGGATGAAGACCCATGAAGACCCTAGTATAAATAGTGGATTGTAGCCATAGTTATAAGGCACCCTTTTTTTTCTTAGTTTTAAAAATTCAAATCTTAAGTTTTCTTTAAAATTCCTATTGTACGGTTCTATATTTTCAATGAAAGTATCTTTTTTTTTTATGTTACAGCTCCTTAGTGCATTCAGTTGAATTGTGATCTCCTAAGTTAGTGTTAATCAAAGCTTAATTTCAGTTTTCATCAAAAGTATTCATAAGTGCAAGTTTAGAAAAGGTTTCAAAGGGGTGTTTGTTTTAAGCTGCTAGGTGGTCGAAAACACGTTTTCACCCATTTGACTTTTCAAGTCAAAGGTATTTTATCAAGTGAAGATTAGTGGGAAATGATTTCACCAGGTTTGAGCAAGTTTGGATAAAAGCAAAACGGATTTTTAGTTTTTTGCAACTGTATGATTAGCAATGTCAGCCGATCTCACCCTTTTTTTTCTCAGTTAAAATGATGTTCAAATTGTGCTAAACTTGTTTTTATTAAGCCCTTGCATACCCAACTTACTTTAGTTTCAGTTTTGAGCATTCAAGTTGTTTCTAGCATAGTGTAATTTTAAGTTGAAACCTGATTTCTACTCATTTTTTTTCTGCATTAGTTACATCAGCAGTCCCATACAAATTTGATAAAAAGATTATTTTAAGCTTAATAAGAGCTCCTTTCTTGGGTCCCTATTAGCTTTTTGTAAATCTCTACTAGCCTAACTTTGTTTTTGCAGCTTGTACCTTGCTTGGAAGCTCACCATTCAAACTTTTAAAAATGAGCTTGAACAGCCTATAAAAGTGCTTTGAGACCCCCGCTGACACAACAGTCACCATTCATTTTTTTTTAGCTTATCATTGATAATATTAGCTTAGTTAGTTAAGATTTTAACTTATTTAGGTAGAATAGATTTAGGATTTAAGTTTTAGCTTAGCGGGTTCCCTTTAGAATTTATTTCATTTAGTATATGTTACTCTTATCGTTAGCTTAGGATCCCCTTAGTGTAATTACCATAACCTGTTCTCCCCTTTCACTATTGCTTTTTAGCTTATTACTAGATTATTTAGGATTACACCTAGCTTATTTTGTGACTTAGATAGCTTATTCGTGCTTAGTGTTCTCCCTCAACTGCTTATCTAGTTCCTATGTAACTATCAAAGGGGGTTTGGTTATATTTGTGCTTATCTTGTTGGAATAAGCTATGTCAAACAGCTTGTTTCAAGCTTTCCAAAAAATTAGTCTTTACAAAAAATCTTCATTTTGATAAGCTTTTTAAGTTTCAAAAAGGAAAAGTTAAAAAAAAAAAGTAATTTTCAAAAAGGGTACCAAGGGATTCGAACCCTGGTCCCTTAGCCCAAGCACACACAACATCCCACACCATGACCAACTGCCCTTGGGACTTTTATCAGTCTTACTTTGCAAAATCAATTCCTTAAGGGCGTTTGGCAGTTTTACTTTAAGCACTTGTTTAGCTTATTTTTAGCTTATTTTCAAAACAACCACCACGCTTTTAATTTTCCTAGGATTAGTGAAGTTCAAAGTACTTTCGTGAATTTTGATTTTTCAAAATTAGTTTAGTATTTTTAATTAATTAATTAGATTAAGTTAGTTTTTAATTCATAGTAATTAATTTAAAAGTCAAAAAAATACCCGGTCTTTTTCTAAAATTATTTTTAGTCAATTAGGACGTAGGAAAATTAATTTCACACCCGTAGCCCTTAAATTGCAAAATTTTTACGTTTATGGCTCTCGGGTGGTTGCCTGTTTTACGCTTTTAGTTTTAGCACCCTAGAACTTAGTTTAGCCTCGTTTTATCATTTCTTAGGCTTAGTAGTAGTTAGTTTTTAGTTTATTAGGGTTCCCTTGCCTTAATTACTTACCCGTTAATTAATTTGTAGAAACGTAATTCAAATCAACAAATCATTAAAATCAATTCAAGTTCAAATCACGAAACTCAACGAATCCTTCTATTTCACACCTCGTTGGGACACGACCCGGGAAATCACTTTTCCGGTATCACTTTTATCACACCCGTGAGATTTGATACGTTGACCTTTTTCCTAAAGGGTTAATTTGTCGAATTTTACGATTAATTTGATATATATTGATATTGTGTTTTTCACCACTCACTTTAACCGAATCAAATTTTGGCGCCGTGGAGGTGTGTTGCGACAATATCGTGATTTTTGTGATTAGTGACTTGAAGAACCTTCCTCGTGAAGTTATTGTTTTTATAAAAATACAAAAATACAAAATATTTTTCTTTTCTTTGTATATATATGTAAAAGATTAAAAATATAAAAAGATTTTCCTTGTTGTTTTAAATAAAATAGAAGACACAATCAATATAACATTCTCAACCGAGGTGTTATCATTATAAGTTCCCGAACAAAAGATTTAAAACTTGCCTTTGTGTCGCCATGTTTTGGTTTACTTCTATCGGTTTAACAAACTGTGTGAGGGGTATAAGGACGGCCCGACATTAAATTGCGGCTGTAAAGAGACGGGTTTTTAACAAGCTTCGCCACCTAATAAGTCTCTTCACTCCTTTGTGCGTTTTACTTATAGAAGTGATCATTTCACGTGGGATTATTGGTCTAAGTTCACTGTGTTTTGCCTCGGTCTTGTTTTAATTGAAAGTGTTGTTTTTGGAAGCGCGATGCACTCGCCGCGAAGCTCATAGACGTAACCGAACCAAGCAAACGCACTGAGATACGTGCCGAACAAATCACAATGACACATAACCAAGGAACGGACCTCAAGTCCCATTGACTGGTCCACAAGATCCAGCTCCCGATCTCCTAACGATGGAGGAGCTTTGCCAACCCACGATGGATGGACGGCGTCCAATTGCCCGTCAACATCGAGGCCACGGATTTTGGACTTAAACATCACATGATTCAACAAGTCCAAATTTTTGCCAATTTCACGGATCACCGGGTGAAGATGCCAACAAGCATCTTGACAAATTCTCACCGCACCCAAAGTATGAAGCAAAATGGGGTCACCGATGACGCCCGCTATATCTCTTCCCATATTCCTGACGCCATGCCACCGCATGGTTTGATCGTCTTCCCAAGAACTCAATCCATAGTTTCGACGAAATGATCTCCAAATTCTTGGCGAAATACTTTCCACCGTCAATGGTGACGAAACTACGGAATGAAATCAGCAACTTTAGGCAGCATCCCGATGAGTCCTTATTTGAGGCATGGGAACGTTATAAGCTTTCGATTGATCGATGTCCGAACCACAATATGTTGCTTGTCACCCAAATAGATACATTCTATAATGGGTTAACATTGAGACATCGTGACACAATCAATGCTGCTGCCGGTGGTACCTTTATGAAAAGGCGACCAGAAGAGTGCTACGATCTCATTGAAAACATGATCCGCCCACCACAATTATTGGGATTCCTCAACCGAGAGGAGTGAGTCAAGGAGATCTAATACTCTTCCATCTTCGGAATACACGACTCTAACCAAAAAGATTGAAGAAATATCCACTGCCAGTACTTAAAATGAGTCAAAACAACAACAATCAACAAGTGAATGTCGTAAACAAGAGTTGTGAAACTTGTGGTGGTCCACACCCTTATTTTGAGTGTCCAGCCTCTGGTGGCTTCACTCAAGAGAGCGTATATGCCGCTTCGGGCTCCTACAATACGGGAGGTAATTCCTACCAACCACAAGGAGACCGAAACCTTCTAAGCTATCATTCTAACAATTACCTTGGACCACCCGGGTTTAATCAAAATCAGAACAATCAAAATGTGCAAAATAGAAATAATCAGTTCAATCAAAATCGAGTCGAATCGAATTTTCAAAATCAACATCAAGGTTTTCAAAATCAAGGAAATTTCAATCAAAACCGATTCCAAGCTCCTCAACAAAACATGCATGCCTCGCCTCCTCAAGCTTCCATTGACATTGCTAATTACATCAAAAGCAATGAAGCTAAGATGGTGTCCATGCAAAATCAAATTACCACTTTGAAGAATGATTTCACTTCCGAGCTTAGAGCTACTGGTAACAAAATTGATCAATCTCAAAGCAAGATTGAAAGCATGTTTGCTAGTCTCATGAGTCAAAAGAATCAAGCTTCAACTTCGGGAACTCTTCCGAGTAATACCATTCCCAACCCAAAGGGTGAATTGAATGCTATTGCTACCCGAAGTGGTAAGTCTTATGAGGGACCCTCGATGCCTAATCCTTCTCCGGTGAGGGATGTGGAACGAGAAACCGAGGTATCAAAGGACAAGGTGCATAACTCAAGCCCATGAAGTACCGCACAAGTCCAACCTCTCGTGGTCTTACCTCCATTCGAACCCGTTGTTCCGATGACCATTCCTTAGCCTTCACTTCCTTATCCTTCAAGGCTTAATGACCAAAAGCTCCGTGATAAAACTAGTCAACAAATGGAGAAGCTTATTCAAATCTTTCAAGATTTGTACTTCGAGATTAGTTTCATGGACGCTTCTTCTTCTAATGCCAACGTTCGGTCCAACAATCAAAAATTTGTTGAATAACAAAGAAAAGATTTCCAAAATGGCTAAAACTTCTTTGAACGAGAATTGTTCGGCGGTTATCCTTAAAAGCTTCCCGAAAAGCTAGGAGACCCCGGAAAATTTCCCATCCCATGTGATTTTCAAGGCATAGTTCAATGCTCCGCCTTGGCCGATCTTGGTGCTAGCATTAATTTGATGCCACATTCCATGTGGAAGAAGCTTTCATTACCTCCGCTTACACCTACATGTATGATCCTCGAGCTTGCGGACCGCACAAGTTCTCGTCCGCTAGGTATAGCCGAGGATGTATTTGTGAAAGTAGGCAAGTTTCATTTCCCCGATGACTTTGTTGTTGTCGAATTTGATGCCGATCCCCGAGTACCCCTCATCCTTGGGAGGTGCTTCTTGAAAACGGGTCGCGCATTGATCGATGTTGATGAAGGGGAAATTACTTTGAGGGTAAACAAGGAAGCCGTTACTTTCAATCTCAATCAAGTTACGAAATACTCCCCAATTATGAAGACAATTCCGTCAACAAAATTGATGTCCTTGACATTGTGTCGGAGGAGTATTCTCAAGAAATTCTTGGATTCTCGAGTGGCAATCCCACTTCGTTGATCCCATCGCTGCTCTTCTTCCCCTTCCTCACTCCGTTTGAGGGAAGTGACTTTATTTTGGAAGAGATCGAAGCATACTTGGCTAGTGACTCGGTTCCATGGGAAATTGATCACGCTCCCATCGACATCGAGGGAGATATTCTTCTCATCGAAAAGATGCTCAATGATGATCCATCATCACTCCCTCCTCAAGAACTTCATAAAGAGGAAATCAAAACAATTGAAAAATCTAATGATCCTCCCGAGGTCGAACTTAAGGACTTACCGCCTCATCTCGAGTACGCATTTTTGGAGGATGACAATAAATCACCCGTCATTATTGCTAAAGACTTGAGTGAGGATGAAAAATCCGCTCTCATAAAGGTTTTGAAGTCACACAAGCAAGCCATCGCTTGGAACCTTTCCGACATCAAGGGTATTGACCCAAGATTTTGTACACACAAGATTCTTATGGAAGTTGACTTCAAACCGGCGGTTCAACATCAAAGAAGAGTGAATCCTAAAATCCATGAGGTTATAAAGCAAGAAGTCATAAAACTTCTCGATGCCGGATTGATTTACCCTATCTCGGATAGTCCTTGGTTAGCCCCGTTCATTGTGTGCCCAAAAAAGGTGACATCACCGTTGTTGAAAATGATGAAAACGAGTTGATTCCAACTCGATTGGTTACGGGATGGCGTGTTTGCATTGACTATCGAAAGTTAAATGAAGCCACCCGTAAAGACCATTTTCCATTACCCTTCATGGACCAAATGCTTGAGAGATTAGCGGGAAATGAATACTATTGTTTTCTCGATGGTTTCTCGGGTTACTTCCAAATACCCATTGACCCACAAGATCAAGAAAAGACCACATTCACGTGTCCTTATGGAACATTTGCTTACCGACGATGCCTTTTGGCCTGTGTAATGCTCCCTTACATTCCAAAGGTGTATAATGGCCATTTTCCATGATATGATCGAAAAGACTATGGAAGTCTTTATGGATGATTTTTCGGTCTTTGGGGATTCTTTCCAAACATGTCTCTCATTTAGACAAAATGCTTGAACGTTGTGAAAACACGAATCTTTGTCTAAATTGGGAGAAATGTCACTTCATGGTCAAAGAGGGCATTGTCCTCGGCCATAAGATTTCTAGGAGCGGGATTGAGGTTGACAAAGCTAAAGTCGACGTCATTGCAAAACTACCTCATCCCACAACCGTTAAAGGAGTTAGAAGTTTCCTTGGTCGCGGCTTTCTATCGCCGCTTCATTCAAGACTTCTAAAATATCGAGCCTATGACCCGACTTATTGAAAAAGACACTCCTTTCGTCTTCTCTAGTGAGTGCATTGAAGCGTTTCAAACTCTTAAAAGAAACTCATCAAGCACCAATTCTAGTTGCCCCAGATTGGGAATTACCATTTGAGCTTATGTGCGATGCAAGTGATTTCGCCATAGGTGCCGTCTTGGGGCAACGAAAATCAAAACATTTCCAGCCTATACATTACGCTAGCAAAACTTTGACCGAAGCTCAAGCACATTACACTACGACGGAGAAAGAATTACTAGCCGTGGTGTATGCTGTCGAGAAGTTTCGGCCATACTTGATCTTGTCCAAAAGCATAGTGTATACGGATCACTCGACCCTCAAATATCTCTTTGCTAAGCAAGATGCAAAGCCGAGATTGCTTCGATGGGTTCTCCTCCTACAAGAATTTGATATCATTATCCGTGATAAAAAGGGAGCGGAGAACCTAGCGGCTGATCATCTCTCTCGTCTTGAAAATCTACATCAAGGTGTGCTCGAGAAAAAGGAAATAAATGAAACTTTTCCTCTTGAGACTCTTAATGTGGTATCTCATCATGAAAATTCGAGTACCCCATGGTTTGCCGACTTTGCAAACTATCATGCGGGTAACTTTATTGTGAAAGGAATGTCGTCCCAACAAAAGAACAAATTTTTCAAATATGTTAAGCATTACTTCTGGGACGACCCCTACTTGTTTAAGGTTTGTGCGGATCAAGTCATCCGACGGTGTGTTCACGGCCAAGAAGCCGATGAAATTCTTAAAGCTTGTCATCATGGACCCACGGGGGGACATCATGGCCCGAACTACACCGCCAAGAAGGTGTTTAACTCCGGTTTCTATTGGCCCACAATTTACAAAGATGCCCATGACCTCGTCAAATCTTGCGACACTTGCCAAGGTCATAGCAACATCTCTAAAAGAGATGAAATGCCTCAAAATGCCATTCAAGTGTGCGAAATCTTTGACGTATGGGGCATCGATTTTATGGGGCCGTTCCCGTCTTCTCGAGGGAACAAGTATATACTCGTGGGCGGGTCGATTATTTGTCCAAATGGGTAGAGGCGAAAGCTACCCACCAACGACGCCTCGAGTAGTTGTGAAATTCTTGAAGTCTCTCTTTCTTACGCGTTTGAACTCCCGTGCCATCATTAGTGATCGCTGATACGCACTTTGCAACGATCAATTCGCAAAGTGATGCTTAAGTACGGTGTCACTCACCTTCTCTACAGCGTATCACCCACAAACTAATGGGCAAGTGGAAGTTTCGAATCGTGGTTTGAAAAGAATTTTGGAGAGGACCATAGGTGAAAATCGTGCCTCTTGGTCGGACAAACTTGAAGATGCACTTTAGGCCTTCCGTACCGCTTACAAAACACCCATCGGGTGTACTCCTTACAAGCTTGTTTACGGAAAGGCGTGTCATCTCCCGATCAAGCTCGAGCACAAAGCCTATTGGGCCTTGAAGCATGTAAATTTTGACCTTAAGTCCGCGGGTGATCATCAAAAAGTTCAACTCAATGAATTAAATGAACTCCGTGATCAAGCTTACGAGAACTCATTGATCTACAAAGAAAAGACAAAGAAGATCCATGACTCAAAAATCAAGAACCGCGTTTTCAACGTAGGTGACCGAGTCCTTCTTTTCAATTCTAGATTGAAAATCTTCTCGGGGAAGCTTAAGACCCGTTGGACCGGTCCATTCACCGTTGCCAAAGTTTTTCCATATGGCACCGTCGAGTTATCTCAAACCGACGGACCAAACTTCAAGGTGAATGGACATAGATTGAAACATTATTTTGGAGGGGACATACCATCCATGGTTGTCCTGGATCTCCAAACCTTCCCATGAACCAATGAATCGGGTCGAGTCAAGCTAGCGACTTCGGTTAACAAAAAGTAGCACACTATATGGGTTTTCACCAGTATTTGACTTCTTTCTACTTTCTACCACCTAGTGTGGGGAGTTGCCCCCATCAAGTTGTATATAATGTTTTCAAAAAAAATTCAAATAATGGCCGTAGTATTTCCCTTTTCGTTCTATGTTTCGCAAGATAACCGCCGGTACTTTGAATATTGAGGGCAATATTCATTTCTAGTGTGGGGGGGAATTCTTACGAATTTTATCATGCAATTATACCACCCAATTCCCCCAATTTTGGCCAAAATTTTTTTTTAGTAAGTGTTTTTACTTACTTTTCAGTTACATTTCTATCAAGTCATGTCTAATAAACTAAAGGATTGGCTAATCCAGGAGCAAACGGCTCTTGGTAAAGATATTTCAAATCCGTTGACGGCTTGCAATTTGCCCAAAATTGTATGGTGTTCAGCTCACCATATCTTTAATTAGTGAAGAGTTGGCTAGCCCGCAAGTTTATGGCTTGTGGTAAAGGCAGTTGGAAAACGATAATTGGTAATCAACTCACCAAAGATATTTTATCTAAAAGTTGGCTAGTCCAGAAGCAAACGGCTTCTGGTAAAGACAAATCAAAACCGTTGAAAGTTGGTGATTTGCTCAAAATCATATGGTTATCGATGTACCATAGTTCTTACTTGAATCGAAACATTTGGCTACTCCAAAAGTAATGGCTTTTGGTAAAGAGATTCAAATCCATTAAGTTTTCTCAAAAGATTGCTGGGGACTAGCAATGTTTTAGTGTGGGGGATTGATGAGTGTGTAAATACTCATCATTTTTGTTCATTCTACACCGCAAAAAACATCAAAAACACTTTGAAAAGTCTCAAAAAGACAGAAAAATATTTAGAATGTATTTTATGCAATAATTGTCAAAATCTAGTCCCTGGTTATTCAAAACATGTAACTTTTCATAAAAGGCCCTCAGGAATTTTTAAGTTGTCAAAATTAGCCTTATAAAGCTCAGTTTTGCAAAATGGCAACTTTAGTCCTTGGAATTTTAAAGATTGACAGAAATTACCCCGGGACATTTTTAATTTGAAAATTATCATTTTTGGTCTTTGGGAAAATTAATCTTGTCATAATTAGTCCTTATGATGAAATTTGGAAAATTACAGCTTTGGTCCTTCAAGTTTGGTCAAATGGCAAATATGGTCCTTGTGTATTACTTCCAAATCAAAACCTGGATCACAAAAAAAAAAAAAAAACAGATAACAAAAACAAACGTCCCACCTCTTTCCCTTTCCCCATTCCAACACTCAACCCCTCCCTACATCCTTTTACCCAGAAATCACCCATCCCCAAGAACCCTAAACCCTTCTTTACACAGTTTCTCCCAAATCCCAAACCCACTAGCTACCTTTCCCCCTTTCCATGCCATCCAAGCTGGCAATCCAAGCTCAAAAAGACCCAACAGATGGCTTGGATTAAATCCAAAATGGTACCTACTTATTGGACGGTCTGGATTGATTAGAAGAAAGCACAAGTGAGGTTTTTGGCTTGACTGCTCTCACAGGAGAAGCACACCCTTGAAGGATGAAGACCCATGAAGACCCTAGTATAAATAGTGGATTGTAGCCATAGTTATAAGGCACCCTTTTTTTTCTTAGTTTTAAAAATTCAGTCTTAAGTTTTCTTTAAAATTCCTATTGTACGGTTCTATTTTTTCAATGAAAGTATCTTTTTTTTATGTTACAGCTCCTTAGTGCATTCAGTTGAATTGTGATCTCCTAAGTTAGTGTTAATCAAAGCTTAATTTCAGTTTTCATCAAAAGTATTCATAAGTGCAAGTTTAGAAAAGGTTTCAAAGGGGTGTTTGTTTTAAGTCGCTAGGTGGTGAAAAAACATCGTTTTCACCCATTTGACTTTTCAAGTCAAAGGTCTTTTATCAAGTGAAGATTAGTGGGAAATGATTTCACCAGATTTGAGCAAGTTTGGATAAAAGCAAAACGGATTTTAGTTTTTGCAACTCAGTGTGATTAGCAATTTTGTCTTCTGATCTCGCCCTTTTTTTTTCTCAGTCAAAATGATGTTCAAATTGTGCTAAACTTGTTTTTATTAAGCCCTTGCATACCCAACTTACTTTAGTTTCAGTTTTGAGCATTCAAGTTGTTTCTAGCATAGTGTAATTTTAAGTTGAAACCTGATTTCTACTCATTTTTTTCTGCATTAGTTACATCAGCAGTCCCATATAGCTGACAAAAGATTATTTTTAAGCTTAATAAGAGCTCCTTTCTTGGGTCCCTATTAGCTTTTTGTAAATCTCTACTAGCCTAACTTTGTTTTTGCAGCTTGTACCTTGCTTGGAAGCTCACCATTCAAATTTTAAAATGAGCTTGAACAGCCCCTATAAGTCGTTTGAGACCCCAGCAAAGACAAACAGTCACCATTCATTTTTTTTTAGCTTATCATTGATAATATTAGCTTAGTTAGTTAAGATTTTAACTTATTTAGGTAGAATAGATTTAGGATTTAAGTTTTAGCTTAGCGGGTTCCCTTTAGAATTTATTTCATTTAGTATATGCTACTCTTCTGTGTTAGCTTAGGATCCCTTAGTGTAATTGCGACCAACCTGTTTCTCCCCTTTCACTATTGCTTTTTAGCTTATTACTAGATTATTTAGGATTACACCTAGTTTATTTTGTGACTTAGATAGCTTATTCGGTGCTTAGTGTTCTCCTCAACTCGCTTATCTAGTTCCTATGTAACTGTCAAAGGGGGTTTGGTTATATTTGTGCTTACTGTTGGAATAAGCTATGTCAAACAGCTTGTTTCAAGCTTTCCAAAAAATTAGTCTTTACAAAAAATCTTCATTTTGATAAGCTTTTTAAGTTTCAAAAAGGAAAAGTTAAAAAAAAAAAGTAATTTTCAAAAAGGGTACCAAGGATTGAACCTCGTCCCTTAGCCCAAGCACACACAACATCCCACACCATGACCCGCCCTTGGACTTTTATCAGTCTTACTTTGCAAAATCAATTCCTTAAGGGCGTTTGGCAGTTTTACTTTAAGCACTTGTTTAGCTTATTTTTAGCTTATTTTCAAAAACAACCACCACAGTTTTTAATTTTCCTAGGATTAGTTAAGTTCAAAGTACTTTCTGTGAATTTTTCAGATTTTTCAAAATTAAATTAGTATTTTTAATTAATTAATTAGATTAAGTTAGTTTTTAATTCATAGTAATTAATTTAAAAGTCAAAAAAATACCCGGTCTTTTTCTAAAATTATTTTTAGTCAATTAGGACGTAGGAAAATTAATTTCACACCCGTAGCCCTTAAATTGCAAAAATTTTACGTTTATGGCTCGGGTGGTTGCCCGTTTTTACGTTTTTTAGTTTTAGCACCCTAGGACTTAGTTTAGCCTCGTTTTATCATTTCTTAGGCTTAGTAGTAGTTAGTTTTTAGTTTATTAGGGTTCCCTTGCCTTAATTACTTACCCGTTAATTAATTTGTAGAAACGTAATTCAAATCAACAAATCATTAAAATCAATTCAAGTTCAAATCACGAAACTCAACGAATCCTTCTATTTCACACCTCGTTGGGACACGACCCGGGAAATCACTTTTCCGGTATCACTTTTATCACACCCGTGAGATTTGATACGTTGACCTTTTTCCTAAAGGGTTAATTTGTCGAATTTTACGATTAATTTGATATATATTGATATTGTGTTTTTCACCACTCACTTTAACCGAATCACCAACACATCAAAGTTTTCAACTTGTTCAGCAAGGAATATGTGAGATAAAATCGGTTGTGATATATCTTTCATATTCACTGTTCGCTAAACCATCATTTCTTAACCGTTTATTGGGATTTTCTCTTATCTTTTTATGCAAAGCAAGTATCGGATTCCCTCTAAAAGCCCTTGATGATGATGAAGAAGACTCCGTCCTGACGTAGGAGGTGGGTTACTATATTTTTCAAAATAATATTGCCACAAACTTTTAAAAGAATGGCCAAAGGACTCTTTTGCATCATTAGCATAGTTCGGTTTGACGAAACAACCCAAATCGGTCAATCGAGTCAATAAGAACCTCCACCCCGTTTACATTATAACACGGATTTAATGCGGCCGCACAAGTAATTAACCGTGGCAAAGTTTCAAAATATTTCAACAACTTTTCTTTCATCCCGGAAACCATGCTAGTATAAACACCACCATTAAATTCAAATGCGACGATTTGTGAAGACATCAAGAATAGTTGCTCGAGTACCAAATGAGCCGTTGGATAATAAACCCCCGACAATTTTTTGTTGCGTTGTAAAAAACTTCAAGTAGTCGGTTATTTTTTCAATAGTATCCCAATTATCTTGACTAAATGGAGCACACCTACCCTCCCCGACAATTTCTCATCATGAAAATATTGCAAGGTCACCTTTTGTCTTAAACCACTTATGAACATAAGATAAGTGGAGTTCCATCTTGTTTCAACATCCCAACAAGGTTGTAACCAATGTTTCCCAGCCACACATCCGAATGTATGCATTATACCTTTATTACCCTTTTTAAAAACATCGACTAACATTCTTTTAAAATCTTCTTTCACTTCACTCAAATGCGGATCTTTTAATCCCGCTTGCAATGACCAAGTTAATGATGTGTGCAACACATCGACTATGAAAAAAATCGCCATTACAAGGTGGCTCATATTCCATTTTTAGTCGACCCATTGCATTTGTGTTGTTACTAGCATTATCCAACGTTATTGAAAAAAAATTTTCCGTCAAGTTAAACTTATGAAACACTTTTCTCAACAAATTGTATAAAGCTTCTCGGAGTGAGGAACGGAAAGTTTTCAAATGCTACAACTCGCTTCATCATTTGCCAACTTTCGGGATCAACCCAATGTGCGGTAACACAAAGGTACGAAAATGGCAAATTATGAGGAGCCGCCCAAACATCGGTTGTTAAATTAACACAAGCATCCATATTTAAAAAATTATTTTTAAATCTTGCTTAGCCGTTTTCCACATTCTCATAGCATCGCGTTTAAGAGTCATCGACTTACATGATGATGCTACCGCTGATTGCATATAATTCAGGTACACCTCCGTCGTTTCGACCGTTGTCATAGTGGTTGAATGGCAAACCACGTTGAATCACCAAACCGGCCAGTTTTTCACGGAGTAAATCATGATCGTATGCAAAAATAGTCCCGTCTCGAGCCATGGAAGATTGACCGGCTTCCGGAACCGATTTGAGTGCCTTGCAATACTTTTGCTTGATGTGAGCCTTCAACGTCGAGTTGGAACCGCTAGACAATATACTCAAGCAATATTTGCATTGAGCCTTTTTCTTACCGTCCGACATTAGGGCGTAGTTGAAGTGTTCCCATGGATCTTTTACACGGTCGCACGGTAAAATTTTCGAACCGTATTGCCGCGACTTGTTGAACCGGCCGGTTGGTGGTGTTGTTAGTGTTTGAACTTTCCATTAATGTTTAGTGAAATACTTTCGGTTTTGATTTTTTTGGAGTGTTTTTGATTGCTTGAAAGTGGTAATTAACCAAATACATAACACATCTATTTATACTAACATTTGTATGGCAAAATCGTAAATATTTAACAACTTTTAATAAAATCCGCCCCACGCCCTTCCCTCTTTAAAAATTCAAATTCAAAATTTCAAAATTCAAAAACCAAAAACCCCGCCAAGCCAAAAACCGTTAACCAAGAACCGGTTTCGGTTCGGGTTAAAAACCGGTCTTCAAACCGGTCAATTTCTCAAGTGTGGGAACCGGTTCCAAACCACCGGTTTGGATATAAACCGGACCGGTTTGGGTCAAAACCGGTTTTGACCGGTTTGGTTTTTCGGTTTGACTTCAGATACGGTTCGGTTAACCGGTTTTTTTGTGCACCTCTAAACTGGAGTATGTAATCTAAACATTCAAATAATGACAAAATCCAGTTACCGAGGGGGACGTGGATTATTAAATCTGTTATAATCAAGTTAATGTTGTTCATCATTTGTTGATCGGACCTGCTACAAAACCTGTATAACCAGCCATAATACCATGGATAGCGGAACGCGTTAAGACTGTACAATACAAGTCATGGATAGCGGAATCATGTACGTGGTGTCAATATACTTGACCGTAAACAACTCACCTTTATGATCCCTATCACACCAACTCTTCAATTCAGATTTCAACCATAAACTGACATTTAAAAACACATTATTCCCAGATTCATCTCGTTCTTGCTTTTATGCATCAGTTCTTGGAATAATATCTTGTCCAACCCCATCTGCAACAACCACAATAGCATGCCCATTTTGCTTCAAACGATCACCAAGAAACTCAAGAGACCACCTTTGCCTTCAAGGTAAAACTGGTTTCGGGAATCAAACAACAATCAACGTCCACGGCCGCTAGGGTTGCACTTAGAGCAATGTGGCCTGTGCTTCAACCCATGAGTTTAACAAAGCCCATGTCATTTAGTGCACTCTCGCTTCAGCGTCCATGATTTCTTGGTTTGCCTTCTCCAAAGCCGTTTGAAACCCAACCGATATATTAATAGTTACCAAGTCATTATCCACTGTTAGGAATTGCGAAACCGCAACATATAACTTTCGACGCTGAATTTCATTAAATATGTTCACTAATCCCCATAGTGTGCCATCTCCCTCAATTATGTACACCGCATGCATTTATCTTGATTAATCGAGTGTTGCATTATTGGTAAATGAAACAACTAACAAGCCATGCATGATGCATCAGTATGTAAATACTAAAACACTATGCATGATGCATGAGTAGGAAAATACAAAAAGAGCATTTAACTTGGGCCTTTCATTTAAATATAGATTAGAAATAATTCATGTGTAAACTTATAAAAATACAGAAAAAAAAATAACTAACTCGGGTCAGTAGGGTTGATCTGAACCCGAATAGGCAAAGCATAACCCGATACCTGACCCTGTTTCGTATTTGGGTTAATCGGGTTGACCCGAGTTAGATTTTGAACCCGAGTAATCCGACCCGATTAAGCTTATTTAGGTTCAGGTCCGGGTCGGGTCAGGATTTATGAAACACCTAAATGCAATGCCAAACACCCCTTTAGTATAGAATTCGGTTCATATAGAAAGAATGCTAAATCATAGTATCATTATTATAGTTCAAAGGGTAAGACCTTTATTATCTATGGTTCTTCAAAACATAATTCATGCATAAATGCTATTCGGTATGGTAGTGTGAATTATAACTATAAGATGCTTGGTGGAATCAGTAATAAAAGATCTCGCGAGTGGGTCCTCGTTAATTATCATCAACAATTTCACATTTTGAGGGAGCAAACAGTCCATACACATGATGTCGGTAAATTATATGCTTAGAAAACATATCCAAGTATATTTTGATGCATGTAGTCATATAATCGAGCTCTAATGAACTTATAAATAATCAAAAATAAACTAAACAATATACTATATTTGTTCAAGATTAATAAAAACTAAAATATTACCTGATAAAATCCACGATCCTCAATAGCGGGTAAGCCTATAACTTTTCTACCTAAAGTCCAAAATTAATCCAAAATACCCTGATACCTTTATCAATGATATAAACCCAGTTGTACTCCCAAAAACCATCCCTGAATCTTTCCTATACCAAATATCCATAGAAAAAAGTGAACCATAATCAACCTACAAGTATCATGTTTCAAATATCATTACGAGAGATACAATTACACAAATATCTTCATCTCAATTAGGTCTAAAAAGTTAACAAGTTTTATTTCATATATTGACTTCATTCCAATTAGATCTAATCAGATAATAAAAGCCCAAACACAATCGAAATAGTAGTTAATTGGGGCGATAGAATAATCAAACCTTGTGAGAGTAGTCGACGGCAGACGCATGTTGAGAATTGTTACAGTAGAGCTTTCAAAATTTCTTTGGACTTGGATTCTTTGTTGAATCGGTTTGTGCTCTTGCAAGAACATTGCCAGAACGTAACTGTTTTAGAGGAAAAAATGAGAGCAATGTATCCGTATAATGATTAAAGTCAATGTTTTTAATAGATCAGGTCGAGTCACCGGGCACCGGTTCGACCGCTGGGTCAACCCGGTTTTTCCTTTATTATTATTTTATTTTTTCCGACCGGTTCGACCGTCGGGTCTACCCGGGTCAACCCCGTTTTTATTATAAAAAAATGAAAGAAACCAAACCCGGGTCACTCAAAACCCGGGGGTCTAACCGATTAACCCGATTTTAAAAAACCGGGGTTTTTTGACCCGTTTTTGTGGCCGAGCACCGGTCCGACCGGTTGAACCGGCCGGTCGACCCGGGTTTGAAAATATTAATTAAAGTTTTTGTGATTCAAAGTTTTTGTGAGTTTTAGAGGAAAAATGAGAATTTTATAAGGGAATGAGAAAATGGGAATTTGACAACCCTAACGCCGAGTTAAATATGAGAGTAAAGGAAAGGAAAAGAAATAAAAAGCTTTTTATGTTCTTAAGCTTTATTTAAGAATGAAAAGGGAATCGGTAAAGAAGATGAGTGGAAGATTTGATAGTGTAATCTTCTTCCCACTCTTTGTCGGAAAACGAAAAGAAACATAATTGAAACTCGAAAACTGAGAAAACTTAGGAGAGCATGAATCAAGTAGGGTGGTAACGACACTCGTGAAAAGGTCGGGATCGGATTGGTAAAAAGCTCGAGCGAGTTGAGCTTAAACGAGCTCAAGCCCAAGTTTGAGCCTAAGTTTAGTCCCATTTAATAATCGAGCTCGAGCCCGAGCTTTATATATAAAGATCGATTAGGCTCGCAAGACTAAACGAGCCCTACAAATAATGTGTATATATATATTTTTTCTATACATATAATCATGTATAAACGAACTCAAAAAAATAAACAACCTCGAGCCTAGTGGAGAATGATAGTAATAGCGATAACCATCATGATAATCTAGATGAGATGTTAAAAAATTGCATTAATTGTTTACCGATGCAGAGAAACGATTGTATAATGGATGCAAGAAGCTCACTAAACTTTCTTTAGTGGTGAAACTGTTGGACTCAAACACAAGCCACCCAAGTATTATTTGTTGAGGACTTAAAAAACAAGAGATGGCACATTGTCTGCTAATAAACGACGTATAGTTGGTGTTGATAATGTTGTAGACGAGGACGAATATATTCAATTTGACGAGCTATATCTTTTATCTATCGGTATACAATCTACGGATGATATTCTTGATGATACACATACTTGAGATCCGACCACCGAGAATGATATGAGGTTTAAAAAAACCATGTGCGCGTACGGGTAATAAAGCAATTATCAAATATTTAATATAAAAATCTCGTAAATGATACTTTTTATATAAATCAACTAATTATCGTGCTTTCATTTTGATTTATTATTGCAGGAGAAATGTGCGAAAACAAAGACTTATAAAGCTTTGTTTAGTTTGTATATACATATTTTGTTTTTTATATAGTTGAAATTGAAAGGAAAAAAAATGCCAAACCCTTTGAACTCAAATACATAAGATTAAAGTAGTGTCCGATCATTCAGCAATCAAAAAAATACTCCCTTTTTTTTCTTCATTCTCCTCCAAGATCTCTCTCAAATACCGCTAAAAATGATGAATAAAAGGCGACTTCTTCCTCGTATCAGAATCACGAACCCTAAACATCACCACCATCTGACCACCAAACACCTCTCCTGCCAACACTAGACTTCTTCCTCGTATCAGAATCACGAACCGTAAGCAACAAAAATGGTATATCTTTTTCTCTTAATCAATAGTTTATCTTCGATTTGTATTTTTGATTAGGTTCGTTTGTGTTAATTAGTGTTTTTAAATTGTAAATATGCGGTTATGTGTTTACACCCCAAGTGTTTGTTGTATTGCCTGAATAGAAAAACTTAAATTAAACTTATGCTATTCAACAAGTAAAGAGTATTTCATCTTATTCTGAATTACAATGTTATGGTTTCAGTGAAGAGCATTGATAAGCTAATGTTATGGAATAAGCTACCCAAATAGCCCCCGTATATACTTGGATTAATCAGAGGTCACCAAGTGTTTGCTACCTGTTACAAAAGTCACTAATAGTAGGATACTTAAATTGTTAAAAAAATTACCAAATTTTTTCTACCTTCTTGTTTTTCTAGACAACAGTTATATGGGTTTGGTTTAGTCGTTTAATTTCCCTAGTCCATTACAATATATTTGTTAATGCGATAAATTATTTGATTATGTAGCTACAGTTATGTTCTTCCCTGTTTGCTTCTATTTTAGTGCATTGGGTCTTTAACATGGGTGCTTAGCCACTTGAGTTGTATTTTATGTTGTAAACGCACACTAATGAGCTTTCAATATATGAACTATACAAGAAAAATAATGAGACAATCAACTTAATTTTGAGTAATTTATTTTTGATCAGCTAGTAACCTTATAGTTACATAATAATGATTATTTTATGGATCTACATCAAACAAACTTCTTTTTTACACCAAGGCTACTGATCATTTTGTAAACTTAGAAATGGAAGAACCTGAAGCATCATTTAAGGTTATGAAGATTAAGTTTTTTGCTTTTAAATTTGTTAACGATCATGTTAGCAACTTTCACCGCATCCCAAGACTCTTGCATGGGTTTTCAATTAATATTATTTTGGTTTCTTGCGCTTATATTCGCTCACTTGGCTTAACCAAAATTTCAAAAGCAAGGGACATTTGGTTGCTTTTGGATAACAAGATTGATTCATGTTTCATTTGTATCTGCTACATTTTATGATGACAGTAGACCATGAGTTTTGTGTATAGTAATACTCTCAGTCACTTAAGTATCTTGTATTATTGATGCTTAGTTTCGTATCTTCATGTTAGTAATAAGTGATCTTTTTGATGCACCAATTGTTAAGTACCGCTTATGGGGCTTAAAGTGGACTAATATGTAGTTGCATATTTGTTAAGAGTGTTGGTTTGGTGTATTGGTTTGGGTTGTAATCATGTGGTATGTCTTACTTGGTTTGAGTTCTAATGCCCTTTGCTAAAGGGGTGTTTGGATCCCGGTTTTATCAAGTAGATGGCAAGTATCATGAACAAGTCTGCTTATTCTTTAAGGTCTTTGTACTTGATTTGGATTTGTTAACTATGGCATTGATGGTGGGTGGCCGATACTCATAGCGTGGCCATTTTGGATTTGTTATTATGTATTTATACTTACAGTTTTAGTTTAATAGAGTTGTTGGCTTTTAAAATATTTATATAAAGTTGTGCTTATTTCGTAATATAGCAATATCATATGAATACCATTATATGTGCGGTGAAAAGAGAAAGCCGAGAATAGAAAGAAGTTGATGGATCCGAACACGATATACAATTGAATAAACCCAAGACTGTGTTAGATGTTTATAATCGTTGGATGAGTGGGGGTGGAGATTGTGCTGAGCATACGCTATTCGTGCCGACAAGCGCAGGTCTTTCGACAAGTTGACGATTCATACATTGTAATTAATGCAACATACATAGTTGAACTCTTGACGAATCAACAACTCGAGTGTGGCATCCTTACCCTTTTTGAGATGTAAGTACATTTTTGTTTTGAATATGCAACTAAAAGCATTGTTCTTTTTCACATAAATTTATGTTGGTGTATTTTATATGTTTAAATTAGGTCATCAGTATCATCTTAAGGGACGCTCTCCTCGTAAACGGGTTGGTTTCTTGAACCCTTGATTGATTACTGACAGATGCATGCCTGTTTGAAAAGTGGGCTACCCTAGATTACTTAAACCGAGCATTGGAGGTTATGACTTTTATATTGCACCATATCTACAAAGGTACCATATGTTACCATCTTAATTATCCTTGCAATAATGTTCATATGGTTATTATTTTTTACTAAGATGTGTACACAAAATGCGTCCACTATGTGCTCTTCATAATATGCCCCAAACATGGAATGGCATTTATTTTGAATTATTATAAGGTTTCAAGCAAGAATGAGGAAACTTATAGGCTTGCTGGACTTGTGGAGTCGTAAGAATTCTCTAAATTGTTTTAGATTTAACATTTGTTTCTTGCACTGAAACCCATCTTATTTGTTTTTTAGACATCTGATGTTTTTATTTCATTAATTTACGTATAGGTACCTTGGAGTGATGACCGTCCGTTACAAACAAAGAGTTGAACGACATCATTGGTGCATGGTTTACATTATTGCGTGATTGATCCTATGGTTGTTATTTCGAATTCTAGTGTTTTTCTTTATAGTTGAATTCTAGTGGTTCAATTTGGATTTTTTCTAGGATTTATGTTTTATTGAATTGAAGTTTTATCTTATTTTACTTTATTGATTTCGATATTTTTTGTGTATTTAAATCACTTTATATATATATATTTCTTGCATTTATATTTCTTTATTATGGTGAGTGAAATTGTAGAGTATGGAATTTCAAAAATTGAAAATTTCAATTTATTTTTTTTAATAAAAAGATTTACAAAAGAAAGGTTTTGATATAAAACATATCTTTTCTCAGATATAAACTCATGTTTGATGGTTATATAAAGACATGTTATGGGAGAACCGGTGCCAATGTCTAATAAAAACATATGTGTTTACTCTAATATGGAGACCGATTCTTAGGAGAAAACCGGTTTCGATGCTTTTAAAAGAGACAGGTTGTGCAACCGGTTTGATCATGGAGATACCCCCCTTTAGAGAGTGGTCTCAAAACCACTCTTCTTAGGCTATTTTGACCAGTTTCTATGAGATTTTGTGTAGTAGTGCATCCTGCTTGATCAAATTGAGAAAAGTTACATAGTCATTAAAAGTTTGAACCTTTGTAGAATAAAGGTTTCCTTTGATCTTGATTAAGTCTCCTTCTAGGCCTTCCTCCTTCTTAGTCACTGATCCAAAGTAATCTTCTAGGTACTTGTTCTGCAATGATCTCATTTTGTCTTCATCAAAGAACTCAGTTTCCTTGTTATTAAACATATAGGACAAAGTGCATCTGTTGCCATCATACTTAATCTCAAAACCTTGTTTCTCAAGCAAATCAATTTTAAGTATGTTTAGAGTAACCTCTGGTGCATAATGTACACCAGGGACCAAACAACCTTGGCCACCATCTTCAATTAAAACTTTACCAATTCCATAGGTGAATAGAAATTTTCTTTGTTTTTCTAATTATTTGACTAGGAACTCTTCCTTAATATTACAGAAAAAATCCAACTTATAACATACATGCCTATCTAATTGATTACTGACATACCGTATATCATCCCATTTTGCATGATCAGCCTTTGATCATGAACGCTAGGGGAAGTGGATGCTTCTCGGTATTTGATTAGCACAGATTGGCTTGGTGGTCTTAAAACCTTTCATTCTTCCTTTTGCAAGGTTCTTTGTATCTATCTTTTCAGCCATGTCTTTATCATTGTTGTCCATAGGACAAAATTTGATGATGTGCCCCAATTGCTTGCATTGGAAACACTTGTAATTCCGGGTACTTGTTGTGTTCAAGCTTTTTGACCGTGGTTGGTTTAGGGTGTTGTTGTATCAAGGTAACTTCCTTAATTCTCTTCTTTAGCATGTCTCTAACCTTCTCCGAAATCCGCTTTATGCAGACCCTAAATGGTATTGACCTTTTCTTTATCTTTCTCCGATGAAATCAAGTTGTTGATTCCTTCTCAAATG
>OU343220.1:297990906-298077336 GCA_910596185.1 Chrysanthemum makinoi
GACAAGCATTATCTCAACGAAAAATCAAAGGCCCATTAAGCCTTTCTAGTAGACGTCTATGTAGAATTAGTTTATCATCACTGCAACACCAAAAAGGGAGATAAGCAAGTTCAAAGCTCAAATGGAAGAAAAATTCAAGATGAGTGACCTAGGATTACTATCCTAATATTTAGGATTTAAGTCACACACACCGGAGGTGAAATATCAATAAAAATCCGCCTACGCAAGCAAGATCCTTAAGGAAGTTTGGATGCTAGCCGCAATGAAACTCTAATACCTATGGATCCAGGAACAAGACTAACAAAGAACAATGAAGAAACAATGGTCAACGCAACTGAATATAGAAGTTTAATTGGATGCTTAAGATATTTGCTACATACAACCCCGACTTAAGTTATTCCGTTGGATTACTTAGTCGTTTTATGCACGAACCCAAGGACAACACATGAAAGCTAATAGGCCAGTACTACGCTATGTAAAAGGAAGAAAACTATGGTATCACCTACAAAACAATGGAGGAAACCATATACAAGGTTATAGTGACAAGTACTACGGATTCAACACTCAAGAAGGAAAAGGAACTATTGAATTATATTCTACTATGGGAATCACCAATCACTGGAGTAACAAAACAAGCCACAGCTCTACCATCATGTGAATCCAATTTACATTGCAGGAATAGCAGCAGCAACACAAGCATATGGTTAAAAAGAGATTATTACCACAGCTACACACACACAAGAAGAAAATGTTACAATAATGGTCGACAACATCTGCCATCGAACCAATGAAGAACCCTGTATTTCATGGAAGGAGTAAGCACATCGATATAAAATACCACTTTATAAGAGAATATGTCCTAAGAGAAGATTTACAAGTCGAATTCAAGTTGGAGAATTTCGTAGCTGACATACTCACAAAAGCACTACCGAAGATCAAGTTTCTAACTATGAGATAACTAATTGGAGTCAAAGATCTACAACAAAGCTATTGGATTAAGGGGGGAATATTGGGTATCCCTATCTACCCAAAGTCAACAAATTCAGAACACAAAGTCAACTATGGCAGTTTCTTGACATACAAAAACTGTTACAGGCCTTATACCCAGGGACATACTTTGAGATGAAACGAACCATCACAACGTTTACATTGTACCCATTCATTATGTATATATACTTAGAACATACAAATTGATAGATAGATGACAGATTCATATTAAAGCTTTTACAGATTCAATTGTTCATATTTTACTTGGTATAATCTTGAACCACGTTATAGACCATCGATCCAACCGTTTAAGGCCAACATTTTCTAATTTGGGACAAGTTCGTGTTCTTCACGTGCCTTCCCGATTTCAGTATGCCGATATCTTTACTACGGTCTCCCTATTATTATTTCTTGAGTTTATCACGCCAGTTTTTTGCATCGAAGACCCCCGCTCAAATTGCGAGAGATTATATTCTAGCAATATATTCGGCCCCAAGCCGAATATGTTTTATGAATGTTTTCTAGCCCTTAGACCATCTCGTTTCCCACGATATATGTTTTGTATTTCTACATTATTTTGAGGGTTTTTTAGAATTGAGGATTAACCTATTATATTAGTGACAAAAAGTGAAAATATAAGTTTTAAGTTAGGATCGATATCGCTAGGATTCTACTTTCATTGCATTGATTAAATCTGCATGTGATAGTGAATTTGGTGGCATTCGTTGAATTCTTAGTAATGCGAAGTTGGTTATAATCTTCTTACATTTGGAAAAGTGGTTGGAAGAATATAGTGTGCCAAAGTTGAATTTGTGTGTGTTGTGAAGAGCTAGAATTGGCGTATGATGGTGTGTGTACCGTGGTTGTGGTGAACTTAAATTCAAGATGGAGGTTTGTTTTGATAGGCGAAATTTTTTTCATGTTCCAATCGTTTTAGTTTTTTTTTTTGTTGAAAGTGATTGGAAGTGTATATGAAAATAAAGAAATATTTTGGTAGGGGTAAAAGGGAGTATTTATTGTAAAAGTAGAATTTTTGAACGTTTGAAATACTACCGTTGAATTCAAAAGGGTTTTAGTCGTACAATAGCAACGTATTTTCACTTTTGTATTGTTTTAGTACGTGAACTTTTTTCTGTTCCAATTAATGTAACGGACTTTCTGGTTTTGTGCTACTTTGCACCACCAAACATGTTTTATCGACTAAAGAGTTATGCATCCTACGTGGACATACCACGCAGAATTTCCATTTATAATAAGTCTTTGAGTTAATTTCATAAATGGTCCCTGTGGTTTGTGAATTATCACAAATTTAGTTCCTGAAAACTTTTATTAATTTTTTATACGTTTTCATCCGTTTTATACGTTTACATCTGTTTTTATACGTTTTCATCCGTTTTTATACATTTTCATACATTTTCATCCGTTTTTATCTGTTTGTATATGTTTTCATCATTTTTTCCATCTGTTTTATATGTTTTTGTCCGTTTTTATATGTTTTCATCCTTCGCATATCCATTTTTTATACTTTTATCCATTTTCTCATGCTTTTATTCGTTTTCATACGTTTTTATACGTTATCCTCCATTTTTCATCCGATTTTATCCATCTTCATCTGCTTTTATACGTTTTCTTTCATTTTTATACGTTTACATCCATTTTTATATGTTTTTATACATTTTCGTCCGTTTTTTTAAATTTTCGTGTGTTTTTCTTACGTTTTCATATGTTTTTATCTATTTTATCCGTTTACATCCGTTTTTTAATTTTAAAAACGGACGGAAACGTAGCAAATAGATGAAAACGCATAAAAATGGATGAAAATGGATAATACAGATAAAAAATGGATGAAAACGTATAAAAACGTATGAAATGAATGAAAACGTAAGAAAAATGGATGAAAACGTATGAAAACATATAAAAATAGACGAACAAGTATAAAAACGGATGAAAACATATAAAAACGAATGAAACGTATGAAAACGTATAAAAACGAATGAAACGTATGAAAACGTATAAAAACGGATGAAAATGTATAAAAAATGAATGAAAACAGATAAAAACGAATGATAACGTAAGAAAAATGGATGAAAGCATAAAAAATGGATGAAAACATGTAAAAACGAACGAAAATGTATAAACGGATGAAAATGGATAAAAACGTAAGAATAATGGATGAAAACATATAAAAACGGATGAAAACATATAAAAACGGACGAAAAGTATGAAAACGGATGAAAGCGTAAAAAATGGATAAAATCAGATAAAAAGGGACGAAAACGTATAAAAACGTAAGAAAACAGACGGACACGTATAAAAACGGACAAAAACGTATAAAAGGGATAAAAGCGGAGGAAACCTAAGAAAAATGGATGAAACGTATAAAAACGGACGAAACTTATAAAAAAAGATGAAAACGTATGAAAACGGATGAAAGCATATAAAAACGGATAAAATCAGGATAAAAACGGCCGAAAACGTAAGAAATCAGATGCAAACGTATAAAAATGGATGAAAACGTATAAAAACGGATGTAAATGTATAAAAACTGATGAAAACGTATAGGGACTAAATTCGTGATACCTGAAAAACCACATGGGCCATTTATGTGCTAAAAATATTCCACGTTGATTTTTATCTGGTAAAATAACTTTTTATCCGGTAGCAAGTTAATGGATGTGCAAGTAGCACAAAACTAGAAAGTTCGTCACATTAAATGGAATAGAAAAAAGTTCAGGTACTAAAATGGTATAAAAGTAAAATACGTTGCTATTGTACGACTAAAACCTAATTCAAAAATAAATTAAAATTAGTTAATAAAAATAAACACAACAAGCACCCGTTCATGTCAAGGGACCTATGACCTATGGCGTGTTGGAGAACAAGATCATAATCCTTCTATATTATTAGTCTTTGTAATTAAAACCTTAATATATGTCTTAGTTAAATATGCAGTCCTATGAACATGTTGATATGGGTCTGCAGGTTTATATGAATGGGTCATATGTATTCAATTCGACCCATTTGACAGTTAGTATGCTTAGCAGTTAATTGACAGTTAATATAGGTATTACAGTTATTTTCAGTTATGTAGGAAAAGACATATCTGTTGGTGGACCATCACAATGGTTCATCACACCTTTTCATTTAGTATAAATAGTTTGTAACATACATTTTGTATTCTCATTCAAAGTAATAAAGGTTTTATTTCATATATTGCTCCTTCCTCCCATCCCTTTGACTGCACTTTTGCATAGTGCATATACACCTTTTCAATCCTATACCAAACACTATTACTATAACAAATGGCTAACTTGAATTCTTACTCAAACAAATGGACAAGGGTCAACAGAAGGCCTTATGGCCATGACAAACAGTGGCATCAGAGCGAAAACTGAGGACATTTGAGAAGGAATCAACAACTTGATTTCATCCAGAGAAAGATAAAGAGAAAAGGTCAATACCATTTAGGGTCCTGCATAAAGCAGATTTCAGAAGGTTGCAGAGACATGCTAAAGAAGGAATTAAAGGAAGTTACGCAATACAACAACACCCTAAACCAACCACAGTCCAAAAAGCTTGAACACAACAAGTACCAGAATTACAAGTGTTTCCAATGCAAGCAATTGGGGCACATCATCAAATTTTGTCCTATGGACAACAATGATAAAGACATGGCTGAAAAGATAGATACAAAGAACCATGCAAAAGGAAGAATGAAAGGTTTTAAGACCACCAAGCCAACTGTGCTAATCAAATACCCAGAAAGCATCCACTTCTCCACAACGTTCATGATCAAAGGAACTGATCATGCAAAATGGGATGATATCTGGTATGTCAGTAATCAATTAGATAGGCATGTATGTTATAAGTTGGATTTTTTCTGTAATATTAAGGAAGAGTTCCTAGTCAAATAATTAGAAAAACAAAGGAAATTTCTATTCACCTATGGAATTGGTAAAGTTTTAATTGAAGATGGTGGCCAAGGTTGTTTGGTCCCTGGTGTACATTATGCACCAGAGGTTACTCTAAACATACTTACAATTGATTTTCTTGAGAAACAAGGTTTTGAGATTAAGTATGATGGCAACAGATGCACTTTGTCCTATATGTTTAATAACAAGGAAACTGAGTTCTTTGATGAAGACAAAATGAGATCATTGCAGAACAAGTACCTAGAAGATTACTTTGGATCACTGACTAAGAAGGAGGAAGGCCTAGAAGGAGACTTAATCAAGATCAAAGGAAACCTTTATTCTACAAAGGTTCAAACTTTTAATGACTATGTAACTTTTCTCAATTTGATCAAGCAGGATGCACTACTACACAAAATCTCATAGAAACTGGTCAAAATAGCCTAAGAAGAGTGGTTTTGAGACCACTCTCTAAAGGGGGGTATCTCCATGATCGAAACATATAGAGACTGGTTGCACAACCTGTCTCTTTTAAAAGCATCGAAACCGGTTTTCTCCTAAGAATCGGTCTCCATATTAGAGTAAACACATATGTTTTTATTAGACATTGGCACCGGTTCTCCCATAACCTGTCTTTATATAACCATCAAACATGAGTTTATATACAGTAAAAAGATATGTTTTTATATCAAAACCTTTCTTTTTGTAAATCTTTTTTATTAAAAAAAATAAATTCGAAATTTTCCAATTTTTTGAAATTCCATACTCTACAATTTCACTCACCATAATAAAGAAATATAAATGCATAAAGAAATATAAATGCAAGAAATATATATATAAAGTGATTTAAATACACAAAAAATATCAAAATCAATAAAGTAAAATAAGATAAAACTTCAATTCAATAAAACATAAATCCTAGAAAAAATCCAAATTGAACCACTAGAATTCAACTATAAAGAAAAACACTAGAATTCGAAATAACAACCATAGGATCAATCACGCAATAATGTAAACCATGCACCAATGATGTCGTTCAACTCTTTGTTTGTAACGGACGGTCATCACTCCAAGGTACCTATACGTAAATTAATGAAATAAAAACATCAGATGTCTAAAAAACAAATAAGATGGGTTTCAGTGCAAGAAACAAATGTTAAATCTAAAACAATTTAGAGAATTCTTACGACTCCACAAGTCCAGCAAGCCTATAAGTTTCCTCATTCTTGCTTGAAACCTTAGAATAATTCAAAATAAATGCCATTCCATGTTTGGGGCATATTATGAAGAGCACATAGTGACGGCTCCATTTTGTGTACACGTCTTAGTAAAAAATAATAACCATATGAACATTATTGCAAGGATAATTAAGATGGTAACATATGGTACCTTTGTAGATATGGTGCAATATAAAAGTCATAACCTCCAATGCTCGGTTTAAGTAATCTAGGGTAGCCCACTTTTCAAACAGGCATGCATCTGCAGTATCAATCAAGGTTCAAGAAACCACCCTGTTCTGTGAGGAGCGTCCCTTAAGGTGATACAGTGACCTAATTTAAACATATAAAATACACCAACATAAATTTATGTGAAAAAGAACAATGCTTTTAGCTGCATATTCAAAAAAAATGTACTTACATCTCAAAACGGGTAAGGATGCCACACTCGAGTTGTTGATTCGTCAAGAGTTCAACTATGTCTGTTGCATTAATTACAATGTATGAATCGTCAACTTGTCGAAAGACCTCTGCTTGTCAGCACGAATAGCGTATGCTCAGCACAATCTCCACCCCCACTCATCCAACGATTATAAACATCTAACACAGTCTTGGGTTTATTCAATTGTATATCGTGTTCCAGATCCATCAACTTCTTTCTATTCTCAGCTTTCTCTTTTTCAATCTGCACATATAATGGTATTCATATGATATTGCTATATTACGAAATAAGCACAACTTTATATAAATATTTTAAAAGCCAACAACTCTATTAAACTAAAACTGTAAGTATAAATACATAATAACAAATCCAAAATGGCCACGCTATGAGTATCAGTCACCCACCATCACTGCCATAGTTAACAAATCCAAATCAAGTACAAAGACCTTAAAGAATAAGCAGACTTGTTCATGATACTTGCCATCTACTGATAAAACCAGGATCCAAACACTCCTTTAGCAAAGGGCATTAGAACTCAAACCAAGTAAGACATACCACATGATTACAACCCAAACCAATACACCAAACCAACACTCTGAACAAATATGCAACTACATATTAGTCCACTTTAAGCCCCATAACTGGTACTTAACAATTGGTGCATCAAAAAGATCACTTATTACTAACATGAAGATACGAAACTAAGCATCAATAATACAAGATACTTAAGTGACTGAGAGTATTACTATACACAAAACTCATGGTCTACTGTCATCATAAAATGTAGCAGATACAAATGAAACATGAATCAATCTTGTTATCCAAAAGCAACCAAATGTCCCTTGCTTTTGAAATTTTGGTTAAGCCAAGTGACGAATATAAGACGCAAGAAACCAAAATAATATTAATTCAGAAAACCCATGCAAGAGTCTTGGGATCTGGTGAAAGTTGCTAACATGATCTGTTAACAAATTTAAAAGCAGTAAAAACTTAATCTTGATAACCTTAACTGATGCTTCAGGTTCTTCCATTTCTAAGTTTACAAAATGATCAGTAGCCTTGGTGTAAAAAAGAAGTTTGTTTGATGTAGATCCATAAAATAATCATTATTATGTAACTATAAGGTTACTAGCTGATCAAAAATAAATTACTCAAAATTAAGTTGATTGTCTCATTATTTTTCTTGTATAGTTCATATATTGAAAGCTCATTAGTGTGCGTTTACAACATAAAATACAACTCAAGTGGCTAAGAGAACACTCATGTTAAAGATCCAATGCACTAAAATAGAAGCAACATGAAGAACATAACTGTAGCTACAGAATCAAATAATTTATCGCATTAACAAATATATTGTAATGGACTAGGGAAATTAAACGACTAAACCAAACCCATATAACTGTTGTCTAGAAAAACAAGAAGGTAGAAAAAATTTGGTAATTTTTTTAACAATTTAAGTATCCTACTATTAGTGACTTTTGTAACAGGTAGCAAACACTTGGTGACCTACAGTAATCCAAGTATATACGGGGGCTATTTGGGTAGCTTATTCCATAACATTAGCTTATCAATGCTCTTCACTGAAACCATAACATTGTAATTCAGAATAAGATGAAATACTCTTTACTTGTTGAATAGCATAAGTTTAATTTAAGTTTTTCTATTCAGGCAATACAACAAACACTTGGGGTGTAAACACATAACCGCATATTTACAATTTAAAAACACTAATTAACACAAACGAACCTAATCAAAAATACAAATCGAAGATAAACTATTGATTAAGAGAAAAAGATATACCATTTTTGTTGCTTACGGTTCGTGATTCTGATACGAGGAAGAAGTCGCCTTTTATTCATCATTTTTAGCGGTATTTGAGAGAGATCTTGGAGGAGAATGAAGAAAAAAAAGGGAGTATTTTTTTGATTGCTGAATGATCGGACACTACTTTAATCTTATGTATTTGAGTTCAAAGGGTTTGACACTTTTTTTTTCCCTTTCAATTTCAACTATATAAAAAACAAAATATGTATATACAAACTAAACAAAGCTTTGTAAGTCTTTGTTTTCGTACATTTCTCCTGCAATAATAAATCAAAATGAAAGCACGATAATTAGTTGATTTATATAAAAAGTATCATTTACGAGATTTTTATATTAAATATTTGATAATTGTTTTATTACCCGTACGCGCACATGGTTTTTTTAAACCTCATATCATTCTCGGTGGTCGGATCTCAAGTATGTGTATCATCAAGAATATCATCCGTAGATTGTATACCGATAGATAAAATATCAGCTCGCCAAATTGAATATATTCGTCCTCGTCTACAACATTATCAACACCAACTATACGTCGCTTATTCTGCAGACAATGTGCCATCTCTTGTCTTTTAAGTCCTCAATAAATAATACTTGGGTGGCTTGTGTTTGAGTCCAACAGTTTCCCCACTAAAGAAAGTTTAGTGAGCTTCTTGCATCCATTATACAATCGCTTCTCTCTCATCGTAAACAATTAATGCAATTTTTTAACATCTCATCTAGATTATCATGATGGTTATCGCTATTACTATCATTCTCCACTAGGCTCGAGGTTGTTTATTTTTTTGAGTTCGTTTATACATGATTATATGTATAGAAAAAATATATATATACACATTATTTGTAGGGCTCGTTTAGTCTTATGAGCCTAATCGATCTTTATATATAAAGCTCGGGCTCTAGCTCGATTATTAAATGGGACTAAACTTAGGCTCAAACTTGGGCTTGAGCTCGTTTAAGCTCAACTCGCCGAGCTTTTACCAATCCGATCCCGACCTTTTCACGAGTTGTCGTTACCACCCCTACTTGATTCATGCTCTCCTAAGTTTTCTCAGCCGAGTTTCAATTCTGTTTCTTTTCGTTTTCCGACAAAGAGTGGGAAGAAGATTTCACTATCAAATCTTCCACTCATCTTCTTTACCGATTCCCTTTTCATTCTTAAATAAAGCTTAAGAACATAAAAAGCTTTTTATTTCTTTTCCTTTCCTTTACTCTCATATTTAACTCGAGCGTTAGGGTTGTCAAATTCCCATTTTTCTCATCCCTTATAAATTCTCATTTTTTCCTCTAAAAACTCACAAAAAACTTTGAATCACAAAAACTTTAATTAATATTTTCAAACCCGGGTCGACCCGGCCGGTTCAACCGGTCGGACCGGTGCCCGGCCACAAAAACGGTTCAAAAAACCCCGGTTTTCTAAAATTGGGTTAATCGGTTAGACCCCCGGGTTTTGAGTGACCCGGGTTTGGTTTCTTTCATTTTTTTAAATAAAAACGGGGTTGACCCGGGTAGACCCGACGATCGAACCGGTCGGAAAAAATAAAATAATAATAAATGAAAAACCGGGTTGACCCAGCGGTCGAACCGGTGCCTGGTGACTCGACCGGTTCTATTAAAAACATTGACTTTAATCATTATACGGATACATTGCTCTCAGTTTTTCCTCTAAAACAGTTACGTTCTTGCAATGTTCTTGCAAGAGCACAAACCGATTCAACAAAGAATCCAAGTCCAAAGGCTGAGGCTGAAAGCTACTGTAACAATTCTCAACTGTACGTCTGCCGTCGACTACTCTCACAAGGTTTGATTATTCTATCGCCCCAATTAACTACTATTTCGATTGTGTTTGGGCTGTTTATTATACAGTTAGATCTAATTGGAATGAAGTCAATATATGAAATAAAACTTGTTAACTTTTTAGACCTAATTGAGATGAAGATATTTGTGTAATTGTATCTCTGGTAATGATACTGAAACATGATACTTGTAGGTTGATTATGGTTCACTTTTTTCTATGGATATTTGGTATAGGAAAGATTGAGGGATGGTTTTTGGGAGTACAACTGGGTTTATATCATTGATAAAGGTATCAGGGTATTTTGGATTAATTTTGGACTTTAGGTAGAAAAGTTATAGGCTTACCCGCTATTGAGGATCGTGGATTTTATCAGGTAATATTTTAGTTTTTATTAATCTTGAACAAATATAGTATATTGTTTAGTTTATTTTTGATTATTTATAAGTTCGTAGAGCTCTGATTATATGACTACATGCATCAAAATATACTTGGATATGTTTTCTAAGCATATAATTTACCGACATCATGTGTATGGACTGTTTGCTCCCTCAAAATGTGAAATTGTTGATGATAATTAATGAGGACCCACTCTGCAGATCTTTTATTACTATTTCCACCAAGCATCTTATAGTTATAATTCACACTACCACACGAATAGCATTTATGAAATTAATAAGAACGACAGAATTAACAGCTTTTGAAGAACTATAGATAATAAAGGTCTTACCCTTTGAACTATAATAATGATACATATACAGATTTAGCATTCTTTCTCTATGAACCGAATTCTATACTAAAGGGGTGTTTGGCATTGCATTTAGGTGTTTCATAAATCCTGACCCGACCCGGACCTGAACCTAAATAAGCTTAATCGGGTCGGATTACTCGGGTTCAAAATCTAACTCGGGTCAACCCGATTAACCCAAATACGAAACAGGGTCAGGTATCGGGTTATGCTTTGCCTATTCGGGTTCGGATCAACCCTACTGACCCGAGTTAGTTATTTTTTTTTCTGTATTTTTATAAGTTTACACATGAATTATTTCTAATCTATATTTAAATGAAAGGCCCAAGTTAAATGCTCTTTTTGTATTTTCCTACTCATGCATCATGCATAGTGTTTTAGTATTTACATACTGATGCATCATGCATGGCTTGCTACTGACCCGAGTTAGTTATTTTTTTTTCTGTATTTTTATAAGTTTACACATGAATTATTTCTAATCTATATTTAAATGAAAGGCCCAAGTTAAATGCTCTTTTTGTATTTTCCTACTCATGCATCATGCATAGTGTTTTAGTATTTACATACTGATGCATCATGCATGGCTTGTTAGTTGTTTCATTTACCAATAATGCAACACTCAGTTAATCAGTATAAATGCATGCAGTGTACATAATTAAGGAGATGGCACACTATGGGGATTAGTGAACATATTTAACGAAATTTAGCGTCGAAAGTTATATGTTGCGGTTTCTGCAATTCCTAACACAGTGGATAATGACTTGGTAACTATTAATATATCAGTTGGGTTTCAAACAACTTTGGAGAAGGAAAAACCAAGCAATCAGTGACGTTGAAGCAGAGAGTGCACTAAATGACATGGGCTTTGTTAAACTCATGGGTTGAAGCACAGGCCACATTGCTCTGGCAACCCTAGCACCGCGACGTTGATTGTTGTTTGATTCCCGAAACCAGTTTTACCTTGAAGGCAAAGGTGGTCTCTTGAGTTTCTTGGTGATCGTTTGAAGCAAAATGGGCATGCTATTGTGGTTGTTGCAGATGGGGTTGGACAAGATATTATTCCAAGAACTGATGCATAAAAGCAAGAACGAGATGAATCTGGGAATAATGTGTTTTTAAATGTCAGTGTATGGTTGAAATCTGAATTGAAGAGTTGGTGTGATAGGGATCATAAAGGTGAGTTGTTTACGGTCAAGTATATTGACACCACGCATATGATTCCGCTATCCATGACTTGTATTGTACAGTCTTTAACGCTTCCGCTATCCATGGTATTATGGCTGGTTATACAGGTTTTGTAGCAGGTCCGATCAACAAATTATGAACAACATTAACTTGATTATAAAAGATTTAATAATCCACGTCCCCCTCGGTAATTGGATTTTGTCATTATTTGAATGTTTAGATTACATACTCCAGTTTAGAGGTGCACAAAAAAACCGGTTAACCGAACCGTATCTGAAGTCAAACCGAAAAACCAAACCGGTCAAAACCGGTTTTGACCCAAACCGGTCCGGTTTATATCCAAACCGGTGGTTTGGAACCGGTTCCCACACTTGAGAAATCGACCGGTTTGAAGACCATTTTTTTTAACCGCCGAACCGAAACCGGTTTTTTTGGCTTGGGCGGGTTTTTTTGAATTTTGAAATTTTGAATTTGAATTTTTAAAAGAGGGGCGGGAAGCATGGGGGCGGATTTTATTAAAAGTTGTTAAATATTTACGATTTTGCCATACAAATGTTAGTATAAATAGATGTGCTATGTATTTGGTTAATTACCACTTTCAAGCAATCAAAAAACACTCCAAAAAATCAAAACCGAAAGTATTTCACTAAACACTAATGGAAAGTTCAAACACCAACAACACCACCAACACCGGCCGGTTCAACAAGTGCAGCGACGTTCAGAAATTTTACCGTGTGACCGTGGTAAAAGATCCATGGGAACACTTCAACTACGCCCCAATGTCTGACGGTAAGAAAAAGGCTCAATGCAAATATTGCTTGAGTATATTGTCTAGCGGTTCCAACTCGACGTTGAAGGCTCACATCAAGCAAAAGTATTGCAAGGCACTCAAATCGGTTCCGGAAGCCGTCCATCTTCCATGGCTCGAGACGGGACTATTTTTGCATACGATCATGATTTACTCCTTGAAAAACTGGCCGGTTTGGTGATTCAACGTGGTTTTCCGTTCAACCACTATGACAACGAGTGACGCGGAGGTGTACTGAATTATATGCAAACCGCAGCATCATCATGTAAGTCGATGACTCTTAAACGCGATGCTATGAGAATGTGGAAAACGGCTAAGCAAGATTTAAAAATAATTTTTTAAATATGGATGCTTGTGTTAATTTAACAACCGATGTTTGGGCCGCTCCCCATAATTTGCCATTTTCGTACCTTGTGTTACCAAGACATTGGGTTGATCCCGAAAGTTGGCAAATGATGAAGCGAAGTCGTAGCATTTGAAAACCTTCCTGCCTCTCACCCGAGAAGCTTTATACAATTTGTTGAGAAAGGTGTTTCATATGTTTAACTTGACGGAAAAAAAAATTTCAATAACGTTGGATAATGCTAGTAACAACACAAATGCAATGGGTGGACTAAAAATGGAATATGAGCCACCTTGTAATGGCGATTTTTTTCATAGTCGATGTGTTGCACACATCATTAACTTGGCTGTGCAAGCGGGATTAAAAGATCCACATTTGAGTGAAGTGAAAGAAGATTTTAAAGAATGTTAGTCATGTTTTTAAAAAGGGTAATAAAAGATATAATGCATACATTCGGATGTGTGAAACTGGGGGGAAACATTGGTTACAACCTTGTTGGGATATTGAAACACGATGGAACTCCACTTATCTTATGTTCATAAGTGGTTTAAGACAAAAGGTGACCTTGCAATATTTTCATGACGAGAAATTGTCGGGGAGGGGTAGGTGTGCTCCATTTAGTCAAGATAATTGGGATACTATTGAAAAAATAACCCGACTACTTGAAGTTTTTTACAACGCAACAAAAAAATTGTCGGGGGTTTATTATCCAACGACTCATTTGGTACTCGAGCAACTATTCTTGATGTCTTCACAAATCGCCGCATTTGAATTTAATGGTGGTGTTTATACTAGCATGGTTTCCGGGATGAAAGAAAAGTTGTTGAAATATTTTGAAACTTTGCCACCGTTAATTACTTGTGCGGCCGCATTAAATCCGTGTTATAATGTAAACGGGGTGGAGGTTCTTATTGACTCGATTGTGACTGATTTGGGTTGTTTCGCGTCAAACCCGAACTATGCTAATGATGCAAAAGAGTCCTTTTGCCATTCTTTTAAAAGTTTGTGGCAATATTATTTTGAAAAATATGGCAACCCACTCCTCTGTGACAAGTCTTCTTCATCATAATCAAGGGGTTTTAGAGGGAATCCGATACTTGCTTTGCATAAAAAGATAAGAGAAAATCCCAATAAACGGTTAAGAAATGATGGTTTAACGAACAAAGAATATGAAAGATATATCACAACCGATTTTATCTCACATATTCCTACCGAACAAGTTGAAAACTTTGATGTGTTGGCGTTTTGGAAAGCAAAGGAAACAATGTTTCCCTTTCTATCCCGAATGGCTCGTGATGTACTAAGTGTACAAGCTACTTCGGTAGCTTCGATCCGCTTTTTCAACAAGTGGAAGGGTTTTATCAAACTGAGAAACGACTCACACCGGCTTCTATGGAGATGTGTATGGGTTTGAAAGATCACTTGGACGCAATGAAGCGAGTGCAAGATAAACCGATCTTGAAAATGCCGAGACTTCGAAGGGGAGGTCTACGTGAAGAGGCACAAGCGGGTGAAATCGAGATGCTTTCCGGCGAAGAACTAAGACAAGATGCACTGCTCCAGAAGCTAGGGGATCTGATGACGACTATTAGTTTATGTATTTCCTTTGATGTATTATGTTTTAAGTTTATGTATTTCCTTTGATGTATTTCTATTAAGTTTATGTATTTCCTTTCAGTTTATGTATTTCCGACGTTATAAAAAAAAGTTGAAGTTTATTCAGTGTAAGTTTGAATAATGTTGAAAACTAAAAAAAATCCGTTAACCGGCTTAAAACCGGTTATATGTTTTAAAAATTTGAATTTTTAACTAGGCGGCAAATTTTTTTAAATGAAATCGTTAACCGGTTAAAACCGTTCAAACTTTTGAAAATTTGAATTTTTGAATTAGGCGGCAATTTTTAAAAATTCAAAATTTTGAAACCGAACCGGTTAACCGGTTAAAACCGGTCAAACCGGTCCAATATTCAAATTTTAAAATTTCAAATTTTATATTTTTTTGAGCGGGAAGGCGGGTAAACTTTCAAAATTTGATTTTTTTTAATATTTACAAGTTTGCCATTGTAAGAATAGTATAAATAAATATATTGTGTTTTTATTTTTTGCAACTTTTATACAATTTAAATTACACTCTAAAAATAAAAATCGGAAGAATTTAATTAATGGTGATCCTGCACCGCCTCCGCCACCCCCCTGCCACCGGTTATTGTTCGTTATTTTCCGGTAGACCGCGGCAAACGGTAATCCCAAGGTTTGGGCTCACTACAACTACATCGAAATGTCGGATGGCAATAAATGGCTCAATGTAAGTATTGTTTATGTTTATTCAAACCCACTTCCACTTCCGCGTGCCGTTGAGGGCTCACACACAAAAGTATTGCCGCCAAGCACCTACAGTTGATGTCTGATTCGAGATCTCGAGTTGACGCGGGTATCGTATCAAGTTATCGATGATTTATGTTTAAGTTATTATGTGTTGTGTTTTAAGTTTATATGTAATGTGTGATGTATCATGTATTCTCCGATCCGTTCTATTAAATAAAAGTTCTAGTTTATTAATACACAAAACAATAAAAGTTCTAGTTTATTAATACACTAAACAAAACGATACAAACGACGACAAACCGGAAAAAAAAAAAAAAAAAAGTACTAAAACCGGTCAAAACCGGTCTAGACCGGTTCCAAACCGAGCCCAAACCGGTTTGGACCGGTTGGTTTTTCCGCCTTCACTACCGGTTCGAAACCGGACTGGTTAACCGGCCCGACCGGTTTTTTTGGCCGTTGACCCAAACCGGTTCGGTGTTGACCGGATCAAAAACCGAACCGGTTAACCTCTTTGTGCACCACTACTCCAGTTTGATCTTGAATGCTTTTAATGGTTCTATTTGGATTGTAAATTGAATGCTACTTTTCTGATGTGAATAAATTATATAATTGTTATTATTGGTTTCTTCTAAGCTATTCTAAATAAATGACTCCTTTAATATGCCATTTAACTTGTGCATGCCTCTCTTTTATTTATGATATTCCAACTATTTCCCAATGTAACCCCTTACAGATAGCTGATTACGAAAAAACATGTTTGGAACACAGTCAACACCACTGCTGAGTTTTCTAAACACCTCCACAACTAAACAAATATCAGTGTAGACCAAGGAAAATCTTACCATAAACAATGATCCACAAGCCTTTCACCTTATGCTAAATTCGCTGCTACTACCCTCCCTGTCTTCAAACATTTCTCTGGTTATATATATATATATATAACCAAGTATAGGCATATATATTAAGCCGATTCTGAGCCCATCCCTACTAATTCTGATGTAACTATACCGTTATGATACTTTTAATCATATCTAAAGTCTAACAACTTAATTGGTTATAGAAAAAGTAAAAAATAAAAAATAAATAGGAAAACATCAAAACAACGGGTTTTACACAGAATATGCTATCTTTAGGTTTTTTTGAGCCATTATAATTTTAATTTATTCTTTTATAAGCATTTATGGTGTTTTTTAGTTTTTATTCAAGTAAACGACAATTTTATAGAAATAATTATTAGCACATTATTTTTGGAAGTTCAAAATAGAGAATACTAACACCGGTTGCTTTCTTTAAAAACGGTGTCTAAAACGTAAATACATAAAGACATGTTGTTACCTACACACCAGTGTCTATGTTAATGTAAAAAGACCGGTTTTTAGTTTTTATGTGTTTTGTATTATGAAAACTGTTTTTTCAAGAAAACCAATCTGAGTTCCTTCCATTCCAGTTATTTTTTTATCATAGGAATAGGGTTTTATATAATCAGTCTCTATTTTGGGGTGTTTATAGCCTTTTGTGTAGTAGTGATGATATCGTAAGCCAAGAATGGGACTTCTTCAGAAACAGATTCAATAAGGTTGTAAGATGGTTCTACATTCACTACCTTGAGAAACCACTTCCTGGACCAATCCCTCCAAGTATAAAAGGAGTACATGTTCAATTGTTTGATTTATACAAACTAATAGAAGGATGAGGAGGATATTTGAGTGTGAACTTTTGTCAAGAATTTGACACTATTGGCGAAATTATGGGGCTGTCAAGAGGAAATGGAGAAGAAATTAAAGAATGCTACATGAGATATTTAAATGTCTTTACTTCTTACTTTAAAACTACAAGAGCACCACAGCAAGGACACAAGGATATCCTTGAAGAATCTGCATGGAAGGCAGAAGACAAAGACAGAGATTGTCTTAACCAATGGGACATTGGTGGAATTGGTGCAATTAACAGAAGGCCTGCAGTCCTAAAAGAAAAGAAGACATTGGAGCATTTTGGTGTCGATTAGAGACACCGGAGACAGTAAGAATGACCCAATCTTATCACACTCCATAAGAGGTCAGAACCTACAAGGAATGTACTAGTGACCATCAACATCAAGGCCGCAAGGACATGAAGATTCAAGCAACAATGCACTTGTGATGGTTTCACAATCATCACTTAAAGAACAATCAAGATTTGAAGGCTTATAATCTTGGGAGGGAGATTGTTGGAGAACAAGATCATAATCCTTCTATATTATTAGTCTTTGTAATTAAAACCTTAATATATGTCTTAGTTAAATATGCAGTCCTATGAACATGTTAATATGGGTTTGCAGGTTTCTATGAATGGGTCATATGTATTCAATTCGACCCATTTGACAGTTAATATGGTTAGCATTTAATTGACAGTTAATATAGGTATTACAATTATTTTCACTTATATAGGAAAAGGCATATATGTTGGTGAACCATCACAATGGTTCATCACACCTTTTCATTTAGTATAAATAGTTTGTAACATACATTCTGTATTCTCATTCAAAGTAATAAAGGTTTTATTTCATATATTGCTCCTTCCTCCCATCCCTTTGACTGCACTTTTGCATACTGCATATACACCCTTTTCAATCCTATTCCAAACACTATTACTATAACAAATGGCTAACTTGAATTCCTACTCAAACAAATGGACAAGGGTCATCAGAAGGCCTTATGGCCATGACAAACATGGCGTGATGTACGGTGCCGATGATATAGTCACGTGCCTCTAAAACGCGCTATAACGCGGTTCTATAAGAGCAGCATGTATGCTACTCCTTTAACACGCCAAACAACAAAAAGTTTCTAATAACATGCCAAATGTGATACCAGGCAAAATGCAATCGGTGAGCCAAATGCTTTCTTTTGTGTTTTGAGCCACTACAATGGCTCATGCCAAATGCACTTTTTTTTTTTTTTTTTTTTTTGTATTGTGAGTGAGTGATATATTTGGTAAGACCCAATAACATGTTAATGGTGTGTTATGAGGGAGAGTGTTTTAGTTATTGATGTGTTATTGGAAAGTGTATGATGTGACGCTGAGATGACATACCAATAACGTGTTATTCGTTATTGCGATACCTTGTGCTCTAACCTCCAACACCATGCTCTCTGATGATGGAAAAGTCTGGCGTAATCTTTTTGTAACGGGGAACCAAACATGGAATTGGGCGGAACCGAAGGGCCTACCAGTGTAATTTTATCAAAAACAATACTCGTAATTAGGGCTGCTCATCGGGCGAAAACCGGACCGGACCGAGACCGAATCCGGCAAAAACCCTAGACCGAGACCGAGACCGAGACCGAATGTGCTCGGTCCGGTCCGGTCTCGGTCGGTCCGTCGGTTGGTCCGGTCCAACATGGCTAAATTTCCGGTTTGTGGTCCGGACCGGACCAGACAGGACCGAGACCGAATTTGTCAAAAATGGTAGACCTAAACCGGACCGCCGGTCCATCGGTCCAGTCGATTTTGTTGGTTGGTCCGGTCCATCCTGTCCGTTTGCTCACCCCTACTCGTAACACTTTCCAAATAAAACATTTCCTTAAAGCAAGTTACCTTTTATTTAGGTCGTTCAAGTGTTTAAAACAGGGACAAGGGTTTGTTTGGTTCATTGTTTTTCAAGGGTTTTTCTTTGCAAATACTGTGTAGAAGATAACCAACCCTTTAAGACAATGGTAATCCCTTTTTGATTTATATGCCATTTAAATCGACAAAATATTATAGCTTACAACATGGGTTTTATAAGGGGGTGTATGTTTTAGCTTATTTTGGTCGCCTTGTTTCTATAAACATTCTTTTAGGGGCTTATTTGGGGGGTGTTTGGTTTAGCTTATTTTTTGGGCTTATTAGCTTATATAACAACAAGAAGCTCATATTAGTGTTTGGATAAGCTTATAAGGGGGTTTTGGTAAGTTCATTTTTTTGTGGCTTATGGAGTTATGGGCTTATTTATGCTTACAAGCTTCTTTTTCCACTTTGTTTGTCATAAGCTATCCAAACACTTAGCAAAAGCTTATAAGCTTAGCTGATTATTATTAATAAGCTTAAACCGAAAAAATAAGCTTAGCCAACACCCTTAAGTCACAATAAGCTCATAAATCAGATAAAAAAAATGGGCTTATGAGAAATTAGCAGAACAAAATAAGCTTATGAATAAAAATAATGCCTATTTTTTTGCAAGTGTTTGGCTAAGCTTATTGTATTTTGATAATACAATGAGCTAATAAGCACCCCAAATAAGCTTAGCCAAACACCCACTTAATAGCATTATTATGATAGAGATGTACTTTGAATGACTTTTACTCTATACTTGTTTAACTATAGTTGGGCGTAAGAGGTGTTTTGGATTGCTTATGATAAAAAAGAATGCCTAATAAGCACCCAAAATAAGCTTACCCAAACACCCCCTTAATAAGAGGTGTATTGGATTGCTTATTTCAAACTGCTAATGTTTTAGAAATAATGGGGAAATAACCACGGTGCATTAATATGCTTATTTGCATCTTTTGGTTGTTATAGCATTTTCATCAAAATGATCTATTTTCTTCAAACTATTTGAGCAATCTCTTTTATAAATTTCTAAGGGACTACTGCTGTGTAAAATTTGACTAAATATCTGACCATCCAAATAATGGGATAGAAATATAGCATGTAGTTCAATCTGAATGATAGCTCATACTGACGGTATTGTTTACCTTTCATGGATGATGATAGCACAACATTAATTTAAGCTACGGGACAATAATACAAATGATTTTGTGGGACAAGTTTTTGCACTATCGCTGGTTCTAATTTCTAAGAGTGTAGTTTTTGGTAATAATTTTTTGTAGCAGGGGATTTAGCATTTTGCGTAGTATTTAGGTGGAGTATGTCTTGTCATCATTTGATTTTCAGTTACTTCTTTTGTGTCTACTTTGTGTATAAGGCCATTTCACATATGTTAGAAGCAAGAATCTATATTTGTGTAAGTTAGTGGGTTAGATCTGCATGGATAATATGGTAAAGAACGTGAATCTTTTTTCGTTTTGCATTGTACATTGCAGGCTTGTGGAGTATGACGTCCCATCGTAAAAAGATGAAAGTTCAATGCCACAATTCGGATATAATCAGTACCCTTCCTCAAAACGTCATTGAAAACATTCTAACTTCTATGCCAATTCGAGATGCAATTACAACGAGCATTTTATCAAGGAATTGGAGGTCTTGCTGGAAGGGAATGCCTAAACTTGAATTTTATGATAAGGAGTTAGTTCAAGTAACATCTAACTGCGAACAATTGGAGAAATACAAGTTTGTCAAAACCATCTTCCATGTTTTGTTACTACACAGGGGTCCGATACTAGAGTTTAATATTTGTTGTGATTTCGTTAAAATGGATTCTGAGTTTGACCCGGTAATGTGTTACCTTTCAAGGAGCAAGACTGTGAAGAAAATAAAACTAACGATGTCAGACAACTGCATCTATAAGCTACCCTCTGCGTTCTTTTCATTGCAAGGATTAGAGATCTCAAGGCTCAAGTGTTGTGAAATTCGAGAGTATTCTCCATTAACATTTAATGGGTTCAGTAGGTTGAAAATGGTGATCTTTAACAATGTCAAGATTACTAGTAATGTGTTTCAGCGTTTCCTTTCCAATTGCCCATTACTTACGCATTTGTGTTTGGTAAGATTCATAATACCACTTATGAAGCTCTTTTAATTAAAAATTGATGGTATTTACTTTCATTAGGTGTTTTAATGTAGGTAGGAAATGGATGCGAAGAAGATTCTGGAGGAAACAAGTTAACATTTGTTGAGTTGTTACAGTGTGTGCCTTCACTTACGACTTTGTTTGTCTCATCGTGGTTTATGACGGTAATACACAGTTTAAAGATGATAAATATGATATATCTCATGTAAGGATATTTTGTTTGCTGATTTTGCTTTTGGTATATGCTTACAGTTCAGTGCCTGTGGTATACCACAGAAGCTTCCAACATCACTAGTCAACCTCAAACTTCTTCATCTATCTATGTGCTTAACGGAACAAGCTGATATATCGTCTGCCCTTTGTTTAATGCGAAGCTCTCCAAATTTAGAGACACTTTGTCTCATGGAAAATAAGGCTATTACATATGGTAATTGTTCTTTCTATAATTCTATTGACATTGTTACCTGTTTTGCGATCAGTTTTTTGAGAAAAAGAATGCTCCAGAACTTTCCATGAACTTGACTGATTTCCAAGACTTCTCTGGCTTCAACTTGGATCATCTTAAGAAAGTAAAGATTCGAAACTTTCGGAACGTCGCTCTTGGGTTGGAATTTGTGAAACTCATCATGGCTAATTCACCAGTTCTAAAGAAAATGCAGATAATGGTTGATAACTCTATTTCTCCTGATGAAGAACTGAAGATATATAAGGACTTCATAAGACTCCCGTTTCCACGTGCATCGCCTTCAGCTATATTAACTATAGAACACCCAAAATGCTAGGCTATTATATTGGTGATGTAGTTTGGTTTTTTGTTAAGATTGATGGACTGTCAAATCATACTGCTTTTATGGGACCATTTTGAATGTGTTTAGACGTGTCTTTTGCGGTTGATTATGTATTGCTACTTTTTGCATTGTAACAAAGTAAACGATGTTGATTTCGATTCTTAACCCAAATGAAGTCCATTATGTATTGCTACATTATATTTAGGACATGTATAATGTTGCCGTCTTGAAACGTATCATCTGCCAGTCTGCCACCAATATATTATGACAGTGTTAGTTTAATGTTCTGGTTAGAATTATAAATTGTCAAAGCACAAGGCTTTTAGGTCTAGGGGTGTGCATAATTTGGTTTCACCCACAAAACCAGAAAACGGAACCCAGGCAAACTCGAAGAAAAGCAAACCAAACATTGAAATAATTGAAACCGGTTTTTGGGTCTGAACCGAATTCCTTAACCAAGTTAAAATAATACTTAAACTTTTTAGGCATAAATAGCATTACTCTTTTTAATTTATAGCTTTTACAAAATGTGGTTATTACCTCTATATATAATGGAAGGGAGAAAGCGAGTTTTTAAAATTCTCCCCCCCCCAGTTAAATACTGTTTTCCTCTTATAATTTGGGCCCTCTCTTCGTGAGCCTCTTTGCTTACTTCGGCCCACATCCATATCCACAGATATCACCACCTTTGGGTTCTTTCGTGATATACTCTGACCGACTCTCCTCTTCAACCGACCTCCTTCCTATCCAAGATTCCCAGGCATAAGGTTTGGTGTATTGGTGTTTGTTGTTATTAGTTTTTTTACTGTTATTAGGTTTTTCAGAGTATGATTTTGGTTTCGGTTTGCTTTCGGTTTTCTTACGTTTTTTTTTGGCTGCCTGATCTTCTTTAACATGTGTGAGCGTCCTTTTGTTCCTTATCTAGGCCTATTATGGGTTGACCTTTCTCTTTTGTTCTTCATTGGATTATGTTGTCATAAGTATGAGGACCAAATCGAAAGCATGTCCTAATAATAAGTGTGTCGGTTTGTCTGATGTATTGGATGATCGGTATCTTCACCCTGATGGCAATCATATGGTGGTGGTTAGCTCTTCTGCGTTAGGTTGTCACAACTTATCTTTGCAACAGACAAATACAGTTGGTTTGTTGGATGCTGTGTCGGTTTCAAGCCATAATGTTACGCCTGCCAATATTTGCACTGCATCTTCATTTTGTCAGACAAATGACTGTATAGAAGGTTTGAAAAAGGGCAAGCCTGCCGTGACTATACCCTTGCATGATGGTATGCCATCTTTCAGGACACATTCAGATTCAATGTCAACGGATTCTTTGTCTCATGATTTACATGGCGTGTCATCTGTAGGTACATTTCATTTTTGTCCGATGCATAATTTGGTTTTCGTGATACGGATATGTCTGTATGTATTTTCGTAATGTTTGCTGCTTTCACTGTCTCTATTATGTTGTTCCAGGCTCTGCGTAGAACTTCGCGTTTAGAGTTACCTGCTACTCAATACCCGGATTTATCGATTTCTTCCGCTCCGCTTGCATCTGTGTCACATCCTCCGCTGTTTCAATCTATGGGTCCAGGGTTTACTTCTAGTATACTTGATTTTAAGGCTGGTGTTATTCGGTCGGACCATCATCCTCTTTCGTCCGTCGGGCTGCAGTTATTGGGGGATGATGTTTCGCGTCCCTGTTATGCGGTTCATCCAAGAAGAAATATTCGGTCATCTTCGGGTGTGGTCATTAGAGATTCTAAACCTCCGTCAATGGCCGCCCACGCTCGGTCATGTAGCGTAGCCGTTTGTGATTTTAAAGGTAAGGGGAAAGCTGACATTGAATTCGTTTCCGCCGTGGATGTTGAATCTATCTGCAAATCGTCGTTGATGGATGTGGAACCACTGCATATCTGTGTGACAGGTTCGTCTTATGCTTTTTCATTTACACACCGGTTGTATGTTGCTGCCTGTTAGTTTCTCCCGTTTATCGCCATGCCACACATTTTAGGTATCTCCATCTTATGTTTGGAATGTCTCTATTAGATGAAGGTATGCTATATTTTGATAGGCCGACTGCACCCGTTGATGATGATACATTGGAGTATGTGGCAGATGAGATCCAACGTCAAACTGCCGTGCCATTTTCACCGTCGTTTTCTCAGACGGAGTGTCGATCACCAATGGTATGTGAACACGCAGGTATATTGTTACATGGGTATCTTCATGTCCTTTCCATTTTTTTGGGCCTATATTGTTTGATGATCAATGTTATGTTGTTCATGTAAATGTGTCAGATCCACATATGGATACAAGGGCTACAAGGGTGCAACCCGCCTTTACGTTATCCCAAGGTCCATCTCAAAGGCGTAGATGTGCTGAAGGTTTCGATCACAATTTCCTTAAATGTTTTTATGCTATGTGATACTTTCCTTTGTGTCGCCCAGCTGGGTGATTACCTATATATGTTTGTTAAAGACTAGCTATCTTAGATTCTCCGGGTTTTTTGATGGCTGTTTTTTTGCTGACGCCGGTTGTGCGTTTATTAATGTCATAACTGTTCTATTTGAACATACATGCTGAACACACCGTACAATAAATCGCATGAAGCTACGTTAATGTGAACTCGCAGTTCTTGCATTTCAGATTGCATATGAATGCTTAGAAAAAACTGACAGCATAGGTTTATGAAATGAGTATATCAGAAGTCCTCTGTAAATATCATCCAGTTCTTCTGATATTCGTTTCACCGTTCTAATATCAGATGCATTATTTTGAATGTGTTGCAACGTCGCCTATATACACACCCGCTGTCTCCGACCTTCAAGAACAGCGGTCGCAGGTTGCTGCAAATGCACGCATATCGTCACCAGGTTTTGTATTTATATATGTGTCTATTTATTTACCGTTGCTATTTTAGCAATTATTTTAAACGCCTTCTGCTATATTAACTTGGTCGCCCGTCGTCTTGCTTCACTAATGTAACAGTTTTTGGGTTACAACATGGATGGCAAATGTAGCATTGAATATATGGCATATAACAAAATTTATGCCAATAAACAAAACCTATGGTTCGGATAACGCATCAGCTGCTAAATAAATAGAGAATAGGAATCTATGGGCAGAAAATATTATAAACGAGCGGGATTGCCCGCGCGTTGCTGCGGACCTTCATTTTTTTTGAATTGAGATCGGCTTTAGTTTAAACATCTACACAATTTAACATAATATATAGGTTGAGATACCATTTTTGCCTATGTAGCTATGGTCTTGCAACAGTGTGCGGTTTTAGAACAACCAAGGTAGCACTAACAATTTAACATATTGAGATCGGCTTTAGTTTAAACATGTCGCCAACTTAACATAATATATAACAGTGTGCATTATTTCTACACGTCTTGTTTATTTCCTTTAGTCCATGACTTGGGCTTGTCCGCATATTAGATGAAATTTCGAGGTTACTCCTTGTCCTATTTACAGGTCGATCTTGCCACATCAACTTTGTCTAATGCAAGTGTAACTGATGTTATAACGAACTTCACGTACCATAAGAAATTGTATATTGTAAATCCATCAATCCTCCTAAAATAATTGTAGTTACAAAAGTAGAACATTAGAAATTTTATAATCATATATGACGTTACCTACTTATATTACATTGGTAATTTGGTACAAAAAGTATCCTGAATGAATTTGAGGTCACCATTTATGTAAAAAAAAAATTAAAAAAAATTAAAACCCAAATTCTATTTTTCATACCTGGTTCTTGAGTCACTCTAGTTATTCAGAAAATACGGGGTGTAATACCTTTCTTGACCCCAAAGAATTGATTGATACACCGCCGTCGCCAACTTTGCCACGTCTGCTTCCCAAGATTTCAAGAACCCTCCACGCACCTTACTTCTCCCTTCCTTTTTATATCATTTTTTTTGGGTTTGATTGAATCATATCCTCATCTTCAAATGAAAAAGTTCCCATTTTGACAAAACGGTGTGCCTGTGTTTTGAGGTAGTTTGGTTGGAAGAAGGTTCAAGAAGAAGATGGAGGGGTGGAGATGATGAAGCTGTGCAATTTATGTGTTACAAAAAATAATGGGAAGAAGCATGTTTACAAAAAAATTAATGAAGCTAGATCAAGAGTGGATCTAATAGTACATAGTTGGTAGACACTTGTATGGTTTAGGACATTGTTGATGTACACTTGTATGGTTTATGTTAAATAGTACAAATATTAGATTTCCAATAGGTCTTTAAGCATGTTTGACATTGCATTACGCTGCAATTAAGCTAAAATGGGGTGAACAGTAAAAATGCAAACTCCTTTTGCCCAATCAGATTGTGCCAACACTTGAACTAATCAACTTTTGGTACTGTTAACACCTTTAATCACATAAAGTGGACCAATAGTGTAACCAATTAAATAATAACCGGGTCCTTAAAGATTTACTAATTGTACTATCATTTTTCCATTCTTATAATATATTATAATATTTTGTTGGATCTGGACACACACCTTGTGTCAGAGATATTTTGTATTATATTAATAAGCACGCGGAATTTACTTAGTAATACTTAGAAGACAGATTGTATGATGTATTGTAAGTGAACACAGATTAAACACAAAACTTAAGCTCCAATATTATTAATGAATAATACGAGTGATCTTGCTTATCACTAAGGTTACACCTTGAAGCCTTTGTGAATAATCGTTATGTAAGTAAGTGCTTAAGACAATCACCTAGGATCTCCTTTTATAGTACAAGGAGTCCTTTACAAGATAAGTATAAAGCTAACAATATAGAATATACACAAGATCTTTTCTATACTTATCTAAATACGTTTTCCTAGCCATTATCTAATAGCAGTGGTAATAATGTGCAGCCGGTGGTAATACGTTTCCCTTGCTAGTGCAATCAAGATTGTCTTCCACAACTATCATTGGTAGCAGATTATTCCCAACAATCCTCCCCTAAACTTATGATTTCTCTACAAATCAATAAGTTTCTTCAATCTGCATCATCTTCAAGGATTTGGAGAATGACTTCACTTCTTCCTTAAATTCTGAATAGCTCTTGAACATTGATCTTGAAGCCTAAGTAACAATGCTCTGACCTTCTTACTGTCTTCATGAACTCTTATTGTTGTACATAACATCACTATGAGAGTTCCAGCACTGAGTGGATATTCTTTCTCAACAAGCATGAATGCATGATTGGGTCTGAACCGTCAAGTTTTATCACACAAGCTAACCACTTGTGAATGGTCAACCGTAATAAACTTCAAACAGCTCAGAAACAATGCAATTAAGATCTGGAGAGTATAGTGTTTCCACAGGTCGTTAAGTCCCACGGAGGATTAATGGTGCTTCGAAACTTTCAGATGTCGAATAATCACTAAGGATAGTGATCAGTAAGGATTTTCTTTGGATAATTACACTCTTGATTGATTGGAATGGTAATTGGATACAGAATTATAAAGCACAACAATCAGATTAAATAAACTTAAACGATTACGTTTATTTAAATTACGTAAACGTACCAAATAAAACGTGAGATCTAAGAAATAAAAGACCTACAAATATGAAAATGATATTTTTGGAATCCTAAAAATAAAAGAAATTTATTAGAAAAAGAAAATTATTTTTAAAACTATTTATTTAATTATTATTAATTAAAAACTATTTTTAACTATTTAATAATAACCTAAAATATAAGAAAATATGAAACAAAGCTAGAAAAATGAAATTATGACTTAGAAAAATCTAAAATATTATAAAACTTATTTTAAAATTGAAAATATATTTTTACACTTTATATTTATTTATTATTATTAATGCTTTTTAACTATTTTAAATTCTAATAAATACTAAACAAGCTAAGAAAATTATGAAACTTTTCTAAAAATATCCTATGGTGACAGAAAGCTAAGAAAATTATAAAAACAAGAAGTGCTTAATAATAAGCTTAAAAGAAAATTTAAAAAGCTAATTTTTATTAAATAAACGCTATCACTATTTTAAAAATGATGTTTTTGTGGTTTTTATTTTTGAGAACTATTTAACTACTTAAAATAAGAAACTTTTATGAAAACAAAAATTTTAAAACTTGAAAATAAGCTGTTTAAGAGCTTAAAAATCTCAACAGTGGAGTTATGAGCTTATTTTGATGAATTAAGCTCAAACAAGCTTACAAGCTGAAACCAAAGCTGAAATAAGATGCAATAAGCTCAAAACTACTTATATGAAGCTAATAAACACAAGGAACCATATTAATAAGCTGAAATAATCAAATAAGCACTTATATTAAACTAAGAAACCAAACAGTCCTACACAGATCTTGTAGGCAAGATTAAGCTAGGGGCAAAAACTCCAAAGCTTAAAATAAGTACTGAGTCAACAAGTTGTGTAGGTGAGCTTCCCAAAAAGCCAAAGTACACAAGGTAAGACCCACTATTAAGCTCTGTGTGAGCTTATGAAAATGGCTTGAGTACACTGGTTATTTAGTTTTCACAGAAATGGGACAAAGTACAAGCTAATTGCAGCCCTAGTAAATAAGCTAAAAAGTAAAATATTAAGCTTGGATCTTCAAGTCAGCTAGGTTAGCTTTCCAAAGAACCAAATTACACAAGTTATGGCTAACTAATAAGCTCTGTGTGAGCTTATCAAAATGGACTACTCAACTATGCACAGGGCACATTTTTGAAAAGGTACTTGAAATAAGCTAAGAATTAAGCAGTTAAATAAGCTAATTGGAAGTTATAAAAATACTATTATAAAGCTGAGCAGTTGTATTTTACTATTCCAAAAGCTCAAATGTTGAAAACTAATATTAAGTCCTATATAAATTAATCTATTTTATTCAAAAACAACCAAATTGAAATCTTTGACTTTTCTAATTACTCTATTAGGTTGACTATTATGAACTTTAAGTTGATTCTACTAACTGATTATGATATATTGAGCTAAAATAAGATGAGATTAAACTAAAGTAACAAGTTTTAAGCTACTATGGTGATTTTGATAAGTTATATCCTACAGATTAAGAACTAAGGTGAGATTCAAGAAAATTTTGACTTTTACTCTAACAAGCACTGGTTATTACTGCTACTTTGAGTTCTTATGAACTAATAAGACATGAAACAAGTACAAGCAATAACGCAGACAAGCTCTACCATAGTTCACTAATCAAATCCAAACAGTCCTATACTTAACTGTTTTGAAGCTTTTATCACTAAAACAGATTTTCAAACCAATAAAGCTATAAATTAACTTGAACTAACTATGTTTAGACAAGATCAAACTAAGATTAACAAGAATTAACCACTAATACTAAGAAATACGAATTATGAGAAAATGGCTTACAAATGGTATCCGTAGCAGTAACAAGGACCAAGTATCCACCCTAATAGCACCCTAAGCTAAACCCAAGCAATCCAATCAACCACTGCTCCATCTTCTTGATCATCTCTTTGCTCATTTTTTTATTTTTAACTAATTTTTTTGTATTTTTGGTATTTTTCTCTTTCTTATACTAAACTGAGTTTTATGGGTTTCTAATAGCTCACATAAGCTATATAGGAGCTTATGTGATCTTATAAGTCCACAGCAACAACTAATAACAACATTAGAACATATGAGAATTTTTGAACTTGAAATTGCATAAATTGGAACTTAAACACTGAAATTTATTATTGAAAAAGATTGACAATACACTGAACTTGAGAAAAACAGTACTTTAAAAATGGAAATTACACTTGAAAGCTTAAACTAGTTAAAACGACTTAAGAAATTAAAAATTACTCTCTCTCTACCACATTGCTTCTTCCTTCTTTTATAATGATCATTTAGAGCTTTGTGTCGACATCTGAGATCTTTCCTTCTCTTGAGCCATTGGATCTCTAAATCATCGGAACCATCCATTTGGAGTTTTGGCCAAAAAGTCTTTAAGCGAGTTTTGTTATTAATGGATTTTGGGAAGATGTGGAGGTGGAGGGACAAGGTAGGTGGTGGTGAGGTGATATGAGCAAGTGGAATTGAAAACCATGGTGGTTTGATGGGTCACTGGTTTTGGCGCGATCACTGAGAGAGATGAACGATACATCGGTATTTGACTTTCTTTGACCGCGTTTTATTAATAAGGGAAGGGGTTCCAATGGGATATTAGTGGGTCGGTGGGTATTTGGGTGGCTCAAGTTCAAGGGTCAAGGTCAGGTCCAAGTGTGTTGGGTTTGGGCTAAAGACGGGCGGTTGTGTTATTGGATTGGATTTGGGTTTTGGGTTTTAATAACAAGAGGGTCCGTTTGGTATAATTTAAGCACAAGGATTAATTTTGCAATTCCACCAAACTTGAGGGACTGATCTTGCCCATTTCAAAAGATTCATTCAAGGACCATTTTTGACAATTTAGAATATTTCAAGGACCTTGAATGATAAAACTCCATATTTTTAGATTCTAAGGACTAGATTTGACAACTTTTTAAACTTGGGGACTAAAGCGCCAATTATGCAAACTTGATATGTTTTCATCGATTTTGATATTTTTGCATTTAAAACACATAAAACACTTATTTGTGATATTTTTATCATTTTGATGTATTTACGAGTGTTTTCGAGATGTTTTTCTTGATCTAAAAGGTACAAAAATGATGAGTATTTAGACACTCATCAATCCCCACACTAAGATATTGCTAGTCCCTAGCAATGTTTTGAAACTTTAATGGATTTTAAAGAACTCTTTACCAAAAGCCATCACTTACGGAAGTAGCCAATTGTTTTAATTCAAGTAAGAACCTTGGTACAATGATAACCAAATGATTTTGAGCAAATCATAAGCTTTCAACGGATTTGATTTGTCTTTACGAGCCGTTTATACGGACTAGCCAACTCTTTAGATAAATTATCAATATTATCTTTGGTGAGTCGATTACCAATTATGGTTTTCCACTGCCTTTACCACAAGCCATAAACTTGCGGGCTAGCCAACTTTTCACTAGTTAAAGATATGGTGAGTTGAACACCATACAATTTTGGGCAAATTGCAAGCCATAAGCGGATTTGAGATATCTTTACCAAGAGCGTTTGCTCTGGATTAGCCAATCCTTATGTGGGTTAGACATGGCGGTGATTACCATTCTTTGAGTAAGTGAAAAACACTTACTCAAAAAATTGCCAAAATGGGGGAATTGGGTGGTATAATTACATGATAAAATTAGTGAAATTCCCCCCACTAGAAATGAATATTGCCCTCAATATTCAAAGTACCGCGGTTATGCGAAACATAGAACGTAAAAGGAAATACTCGGCCATTATTTTATTTTGATATACACATCTTTTTTTTTTTTTTTTTTAGAAGATTATATATACAACGTGAGGGGACTCCCCACTAGGGTGGTAGAAGATAGAAAGAAGTCAGAAATATGGGTGAAAACCCATATGGTGTGTGCTACTTGTTTTTGATTCCCGAGTCATTAGCTTGACTCGATACCCGCATTCATTGGTTCATGGGGAAAGTTTGTAGATCTGGGACAACCACGGGTGGAATGTCCTCTCCAAAATAGTGTTTCAATCGATGACTATTCACTTTAAAATTTGGACCATCGGGTTGAGATAACTCAATAGTACCATAAGGATAAACCTTAGCAATAGTAAATGGACCAGACCAACGGGACTTGAGCTTTCACGAGAAAATCTTCAATCTTGAATTGAAAAGAAGGACTCGATCACCAACGTTGAAAGCGCGGTTCTTGATTTTGGAGTCATGAATCTTCTTTGTCTTTTGTTTGTAGATCAAAGAGTTCTCGTATGCTTGATCACGCAGTTCATTTAATTCATTCATTTGAACTTTCCGGTGATCACCGGTGTCGAATATCGAAGTTGGCATGTTTCAAGGCATGCCTTGTGCTCAAGTTCAATCGGAAGATGACATGCCTTTTCGTACACTAGCTTGTATGGAGTACACCCGTGGGTGTTTTATAAAAGTCGCGGAAGGAAGGCCAGTCGTCATCAGGTTTATCCGACCGGGATGCGCGGTTTTAAGCCTCTTGTCCTTTCAAGAATTATTTTAATACCACGGTTGGAAACTTCCACTTGCCCACTTGTTTGGGGGTGGTATGCAGATAGAGAGCGGTGGGTTACACCATACTTTTGCATGACGATCAAATTGGTTATTGCGAAAATGTGTACCACGATCACGATTATAGCTCTCGGAGTTCCAAACCTAGCAAAAAGAGATTTTAATAATTTCACAACAACTCGGGCATCATTGGTAGGTAAAGCTTTTGCTTCAACCCATTTTGACAAATAGTCAATGGCCACAAGTATGTATTTGTTTCCTCGAGATGATGGAAATGGCCCCATAAAGTCAATGCCCCAGATGTCAAAAATCTCACACACTTGAATGGCGTTTTGCGGCATTTCATTTCTTTGCGAGATATTTCCGTGACGTTGACAAGCGTCACATGCTTTGACAAAATCGTGGGCATCCTTGTAAATAGTGGGCCAATAAAACCCGGAATCAAACACCTTTTTGGCGGTGTAATTTGGACTATGATGTCCCCGGTGGGTCCACATGGCAAGCTTTGAGAATGTCAATAGCTTCCTGTCCATAAACACATCGTCGGATGACTTGATCCGCCGCATTTTTGGGGTCGTCAGTAATGTTTAACATCTTTGAAGAATTTGTTCTTACGTTGGGTCGACATCCCTATGAAGTTACCCGCATGGTAATTTCGAGTCGACAAACCATGGGGTAGTAGATTTCCACGAAAAGAAACGCATGAGTGTCTCGAGGAAATGTTTCATTTATTTCCTTTTTCTCGAAAACATCTTGGTGAGGGTTTTCTAGACGGGACAAATGATCGCTGACCAGGTTCTCGGCTCCTTTTATCACGTATAATGATATCAAATTCTTGTAGGAGGAGAACCCAGCGGAGCAATCTCGGCTTTGCATCTTGTTTTGCAAAGAGATATTTGAGAGCAGAGTGATCCGTATACACCACGCATTTGGTCAAGATTAGATATGGCGAAACTTCAGCATACACGGCTAATAGCTCTTTTTTGTAGTGGTGTAATGGGTTTGAGCTTCGATCATAGTTTTGCTCTGCGTAGTGGATAGGCTGAAAATGCTTGGATCTACGTTGCCCTAGGGCGCAGATAGCAAAATCACTTGCATCGCACATGAGCTCAAAGGGTAAATCGGTCGGGAACGCGAGAATGGGTGCTTCATAAGCTTTTCTTTAATGTTTCAAAAGCTGATGCACTCAGGTGAGAAAAAGGAGCATCTTTTTCAAGAAGATGGGTCATAGGACGAGCGATTTTAGAAAAATCTTGTATGAATCTGCGATAAAAACCGGCATGACCTAAAAACTCCTAATACCTTTGACGGTAGTAGGATGAGGCAATTTAGCAATAACATCGACTTTTGCTCTATCAACCTCAATCCCGTTTTTGGAAATCTTATGGCCAAGGACTATGCCTTCTTTGACCATAAAGTGGCTTTTCTCCCAATTTAGACAAATATTGGTGTCTTCACACCTTTTGAGCATTTTATCTAAATGGGAGAGACATGTTTGAAACGAATCCCCAATAGCAGAAGTCATCCATAAACACCTCCATTGTTCCCCGATCATGTCGTGGAATATGGCCATCATACATCGTTGGAACGTGCCGGGAGCATTACATAGGCCAAAAGGCATACGTCTGTAGGCAAAAGTTCCGTATGGGTAGGTGAATGTGGTCTTCTCTTGATCACGGATGGATCGGAATCTGAAAATAACCCGAGAAACCATCTAGGAAACAATAGTATTCGTTCCCCGCTAATCTCTCAAGCATTTGGTCCATGAAGGGTAGAGGAAAATGGTCTTTTAGGTGGCGTCATTCAACTTACGATAGTCAATGCAAACACGCCATACCGTAACCAATCGAGTTGGAATTAACTCGTTTTCTTCATTTGTGACAACGGTTATGCCACCCTTTTTAGGAACAGTGAATTGGGCTAACCAAGGACTATCCGAGATAGGGTAAATCAATCTCGCATCAAGAAGTTTGATAACCTCTTGTTTGATAACATCATGGATTTTTGGATTTACTCTTCTCGATGTTGAACTTAGTTTGAAGTCATCCTCCATCAAGATTTTGTGAGTACAAAACTTCGGGTTGATACCCTTAATGGGAGAGTTTCCAGCAATTGCTTGCTTGTGTGACTTCAAGACCTTTATGAGAGCAGTCTTTTCGTCTTTACTCAAATCTCGGGCAATAATGACGGGTAATTTATCATCACCCTCAAGAAATGCATACTCGAGATGAGGTGGTAAGTCTTTGAGTTCAACCTCAGGAAATTCTTCAGTTTTCTCAACTGATTTGACTTCCTTGTTATGAAGTTCATTGGATGGGAGTGGAGGAGAAGTGTCACGATTTAACAACTTTTCACGAAGAATATCTCCTCCGGATCAATCTCATTGTTATTAATCTCATCTGGAATTGAATCACTAGTGTGAGGGGCTGATGATGGATCATCATTAAGCAACTTCTCAATGAGAAGTATGTCCCCTCGATGTCGATTGGAGCGTGATCAATTTCCCATGGAGCAGAATCACTAGCCAAGTATGCTTCAATCTCTTCCAAGATGAAGTCGCTTCCTCAATTGAGAGAAGGAGTAGAATTGGCTATGATAGGTTGAGAAGATGTGGTGGGATCCCCACTCCAGCAATTATGAGAATAACAAAGAACTTCTTGAGAGTACTCTTCAGAAGCAACATCAATGATATCTATTCGGTTAACCGATTGGAATCATAGTTTGCGGAGTACCTAGAAGTTTGATCAAGGTTAAAGGTGCGACTTCATTACCAACACGTAATGTGATTTCTTACTCAAATACATCAATGAGAGCACGGCCCGTTCTCGAGAATCCTCGTCAACAATGAGAGGAACCCGATGATCGGCATCGAAGTCAACAACCACAAAGTCAGGTGGAAAATGGAACTTTCCTACTTTCACGAATACATCCTCGGCAATGCCAAGAGGGCGGGATATTATCACGATCGCAAGCTCGAGAGTCATGCATGTAGGGTAAGGTCGGGAAGAAAGTTTCTTCCATCTTGAATAAGGCATCGAGTTGATGCTTGCACCAAGATCTGCTACAAAAGCATTCAACCATTCCTGGAAATACACAAGGTAAGAGAAATTTTCCGGGATCTCCAAGCTTTTCAGGAAGCTTCTTCAAGATAGCTGCAGAGCGGTTCTCGTTTAGAGGAGTTTTGCCATCTCAAACGACTTTTCCTTGTTGCTTAACATGTGTTTGAGAGTTGATGCAAACTTGGGCATCAGCATGATAGCATCCGTAAAGCTTATGTCAAAATGTAGTTCTTGGAAAATTTGAAAAAATTTGTCCATTTGATGACCAGCTTTTTCGCGAGAGCTTTTGCTCATTTAACCGTGATGGGTAAGGAATAGAAGTTTTGGATTTGGGGTTTTCAACGGGAACTCTTGGAGGTTCAAAACAACTCTGGATTGGATTTGGGTTTCGGAACAACTTGAGGTTGGACATCGTTGGTTCCTCCGTTATTAGTAGGAAGTTCCTTGTCCTTTGTTGCCTCAGGTTCACTTTCCACTACCTTCGGGGAGAGAAGAAGAAGAAGAGGTAGTAGGAATAGCGGGTCCATTGTATGAAACACCACTTCGGGTTGTGATCGCCTTTGCATCGCCCTCGGTTTAGCGATCGTGTTGCTCGGAAGTTTTCACGAGCAGGGTTGATCATTTAAAGACTTCTTTAATTGTGTCGACTTATCAACACTCTGTTTGTCTCCTCTTGAGACTTCATGAATTGCTTTAAAAGCTCATCGATGTTGATCTCGGAGGAGGTGGAGGGACAATTTGAGGCCGTATGTTCTGATTATAGCCAAAATTCCCTTGATTAGGATTCATATTTCCCTGAAATTGATTCCCTCGATTGAAAGTGTTTTGATTAAGGTTCCCTTGATGTTGGAAACCTTGATTTGGTCCGGGATAGATATTACCTTGGTTTTGATAACCTTGGTTCATTCTAGGTTGATTCGATTCGGTTAGGATTCGGTTAAAACCGGGTGGTTCCTGATAAGTATTAGCACGGTAGTTTGGTTCATTTTGAGGACGGTATTGATTACCTCCCCGATGTGAAGTACCGGCTATAGCATTGGCTTCAAACGGACTACCATCGGTGGCGTAAAGTACATTGTAGTATGCATGAGGGCCACCACAAGTAACACAAACCTCGACTTTCTTCACTTCACCATGTGATGGTGTCTGTGTGAAAGTGACTTTCTTTGGGTTAGCAAGAACCAAAGCCTGAACAATATCTGTGAGTTTGTCAATCTTAGCATCGGTGCTAGATTTACTCACGGGAGATGAAGTAGAAGGTCCTGCGATTAGGCTGAGTTTGATATGCCTTTGTTCGAAAGGGCGACTCGGGACTTGTTTTCAATTATTTGCAAGGCTTCTTTTGTGGTCTTGCTCAGAAATTACCTCCCGCGGAGGCATTTAAAGAGTCTTGATTAGTCAGTTCGCACCATTGTAGAAAGTAACCATTTGCATTAACTCGGTAAAACCATGATGCGGACACTTGCGGAGCAACTCTTTGTAACGATCCCATGCCTCCCCGAATGATTCATCAAATCTTTGAGAGAATTTCATTATCTCATTCTTAAGACTTGTAGTTCGGGATGGAGGATAGAATTCGTTAACAAACTTGGTGACTAGATCCTCCCATGTCTCTATGGTTTTGAGCGGGATGATCCTCATGCACATATTCGATGGTTTAACAAGATTGCATCTACCATCAAATACAAGAATGTCCCACATGAAGCAATTAAGCTTCTTCTGTTCCCATTCTCTCTAGAGGGACAATTCCCCGGCAGCGGCGCCAAAATTTGATTGGGTCTGAACCGTCAAGTTTTATCACACAAGCTAACCACTTGTGAATGGTCAACCGTAATAAACTTCAAACAGCTCAGAAACAATGCAATTAAGATCTGGAGAATATAGTGTTTCCACAGGTCGTTAAGTCCCACGGAGGATTAATGGTGCTTCAAAACTTTCAGATGTCGAATAATCACTAAGGATAGTGATCAGTAAGGATTTTGCTGGATAATTACACTACTGATTGATTGGAATGGTATTTGGATACAGAATTATAAAGCACAACAATCAGATTAAATAAACTTAAACGATTACGTTTATTTAAATTACGTAAACGTACCAAATAAAACGTGAGATCTAAGAAATAAAAGACCTACAAATATGAAAATGATATTTTTGGAATCCTAAAAATAAAAGAAATTTATTAGAAAAAGAAAATTATTTTTAAAACTATTTATTTAATTATTATTAATTAAAAACTATTTTTAACTATTTAATAATAACCTAAAATATAAGAAAATATGAAACAAAGCTAGAAAAATGAAATTATGACTTAGAAAAATCTAAAATATTATAAAACTTATTTTAAAATTGAAAATATATTTTTTACACTTTTTATCTATTTATTATTAATTATTTAATACTTTTAACTATTTTAAATTCTAATAAATACTAAACAAGCTAAGAAAATTATGAAACTTTTCTAAAAATATCCTATGGTGACAGAAAGCTAAGAAAATTATAAAAACAAGAAGTTCTTAATAATAAGCTTAAAAGAAAATTTAAAAAGCTAATTTTTATTAAATAAACGCTATCACTATTTTAAAAATGATGTTTTTGTGGTTTTTATTTTTGAGAACTATTTAACTACTTAAAATAAGAAACTTTTATGAAAACAAAAATTTTAAAACTTGAAAATAAGCTGTTTAAGAGCTTAAAAATCTCAACAGTGGAGTTATGAGCTTATTTTGATGAATTAAGCTCAAACAAGCTTACAAGCTGAAACCAAAGCTGAAATAAGATGCAATAAGCTCAAAACTACTTATATGAAGCTAATAAACACAAGGAACCATATTAATAAGCTGAAATAATCAAATAAGCACTTATATTAAACTAAGAAACCAAACAGTCCTACACAGATCTTGTAGGCAAGATTAAGCTAGGGGCAAAAGCTCCAAAGCTTAAAATAAGTACTGAGTCAACAAGCTGTGTAGGTGAGCTTCCCAAAAAGCCAAAGTACACAAGGTAAGACCCACTATTAAGCTCTGTGTGAGCTTATGAAAATGGCTTGAGTACACTGGTTATTTAGTTTTCACAGAAATGGGACAAAGTACAAGCTAATTGCAGCCCTAGTAAATAAGCTAAAAAGTAAAATATTAAGCTTGGATCTTTAAGTCAGCTAGGTTAGCTTTCCAAAGAACCAAATTACACAAGTTATGGCTAACTAATAAGCTCTGTGTGAGCTTATCAAAATGGACTACTCAACTGTGCACAGGGCACATTTTTGAAAAGGTACTTGAAATAAGCTAAGAATTAAGCAGTTAAATAAGCTAATTGGAAATTATAAAAATACTATTATAAAGCCGAAAGCAGCATTGTATTTTACTATTCCAAAAGCTCAAATGTTGAAAACTAATATTAAGTCCTGTATAAATTAATCTATTTTATTCAAAAACGACCAAATTGAAATCTTTGACTTTTCTAATTACTCTATTAGGTTGACTATTATGAACTTTAAGTTGATTCTACTAACTGATTATGATATATTGAGCTAAAATAAGATGAGATTAAACTAAAGTAACAAGTTTTAAGCTACTATGGTGATTTTGATAAGTTATATCCTAACAGTTAAGAACTAAGGTGAGATTCAAGAAAATTTTGACTTTTACTCTAACAAGCACTGGTTATTACTGCTACTTTGAGTTCTTATGAACTAATAAGACATGAAACAAGTACAAGCAATAACGCAGACAAGCTCTACCACAGTTCACTAATCAAATCCAAACAGTCTTATACTTAACTGTTTTGAAGCTTTTATCACTAAAACAGATTTTCAAACCAATAAAGCTATAAATTAACTTGAACTAACTATGTTTAGACAAGATCAAACTAAGATTAACAAGAATTAACCACTAATACTAAGAAATACGAATTATGAGAAAATGGCTTACAAATGGTATCCAGCTGAAAACAGATAACAAGGACCAAGTATCCACCCTAATAGCTTACCACTAAGCTTCTAAACCCAAGCAATCCACAATCAGCCCTGCTCCATCTTCTTGATCATCTCTTTGCTCATTTTTTTATTTTTAACTAATTTTTTTTTTGTATTTTTGGTATTTTTCTCTTTCTTATACTAAACTGAGTTTTATGGGTTTCTAATAGCTCACATAAGCTATATAGGAGCTTATGTGATCTTATAAGTCCACAGCAACAACTAATAACAACATTAGAACATATGAGAATTTTTGAACTTGAAATTGCATAAACTGAAATTGGAACTTAAACACTGAAATTTATTATTGAAAAGATTGACAATACATGAACTTGAGAAAAACAAGACTTTAAAATGGAAATTACACTTGAAAGCTTAAACTAGTTAAAACGACTTAAGAAATTAAAAATTACTCTCTCCTCTACCACATTGCTTCTTCCTTCCTTTATAATGATCATTTAGAGCTTTGTGTCGACATCTGAATCTTTCCCACCTCTCTTGAGCCATTGGATCTCTCTGAATCATCAGAACCATCCATTTGGAGTTTTGGCGCCAAAAAAGTCTTTAAGCAGGTTTTTGTTATTAATGGATTTTGGGAAGATGTGGAGGTGGAGGGGGACAAGGTAAGGTGGTGGTGAGGTGATAGGAGCAAGTGGAATTGAAAACCATGGTGGTTTGATGGGTCACTGGTTTTGGCGCGATCCTGTGAGAGAGATGAACAGTACATCTGGTATTTGACTTTCTTTGACCGCGTTTTATTAATAAGGGAAGGGGTTCACAATGGGATATTGACTGGGTCAGGTGGGTATTTGGACTGGCTCAAGTTCAAGGGTCAAGGTCCAAGTGTGTTGGGTTTGGGCTAAAGACTGGGCCAGATGTGTTATTGGATTGGATTTGGGTTTTGGGTTTTTAATAACAAAGAGGGTCCGTTTGGTATAATTTAAGCACAAGGATTAATTTTGCAATTCCACCAAACTTGAGGGACTGATCTTGCCCATTTTCCAAAGATTCATTCAAGGACCATTTTTGACAACTTAGAATATTTCAGGGACCTTGAATGATAAAACTCCATATTTTTAGATTCCAAGGACTAGATTTGACAACTTTTTATACTTGGGGGACTAAAACGGCCAATTATGCAAACTTGATATGTTTTTCCTCTGATTTTGATATTTTTGCAATTAAAACACATAAAACACTTATTTGTGATATTTTTATCATTTTGATGCATTTCGAAAGTGTTTTCAGATGTTTTTTGCAGTCTAAAAGGTACAAAAATGATGAGTATTTAGACACTCATCAATGCATCTACTCCGTTTGCTGTAGAAACATGGTGAACTTCACATGAATCATAGTAAAACCATTTAGTACCAGGACATGAACATGAGAATTTCCAGAAATCATCATTAACATCTGGTTCATGGAGCCTTCTAAGATTAACCCATAACTGCATCTCCTTCATATCTTTGAGATCTTGAGCATCAAACCTTTCTTGAACTAATTTCCATAATTTTTCAAGATCATCTCTGTCAAAAGCTTTGATGAGATCTTCAAACTGAATGAATGAGGAAGTTGCACCACCTAGCCTTGTTATCTTCCATGTTGGAGCAAAATTGCTAGCAGTGTATACCTCCCAATCATTGATAGGATGTCTGACTTGCAGTGGTTCTGGATAAAAATCTTCTTCTTCTATCACAATCATTCGAGTCATCTGTTCTTCAGTGAACTTCTCAGTTGGAACTTCTTGTTCTTCATGAAACTTTGTCTTCTTAAATGTCGAGATTCACTATCTTTAGCCTTTCTCTTCAAGTTAGGATACCTTCTCTCTCTTCTTAATTCATTGGAATAACATCTTTGTCTTGCCTCTGAACTCTGTAGTAGATACTTTCAACTTTATCATCAGGCATTCCTTTGAATTGATGTCTTTTCCAACCACCAACCTTGCAGCAATAATCTTTCATCATTGAAATCACATGTGCTTTAGTTGGTTGTCTTGGTTGTCTTCTGACCTTTCTTGACTGAAACAATAGCATCTTGAAGTGCATGATTATTCTTCATCTGAATAAAATCTTTTAACTGAGCAGTTCTTTGTTCTGCAGTTAAAGATTTATCAGCTACAAGGTCAATTGCCTTCTTTTTTATTATTGGATCATGTGCAATCAAGAAATCAATTTCTTCTTCTGTAGGTACATAGCTGAACTCTGGAGTCTTTTCTCTAAAAATTGTAGGTGGAACAGTGGAAATTGGATTTTCCAATCTATCCAGCCTTTTAGCCTCCATAAAGCTTGAAATCTCCAATTCTTCAAGCTTTTTCTTTATCATGAGCAATCTGAACTTGTTCTCTCTTAGAAATCTTCCTTCTAGGTTGCTCTTCACTTTCCATAACAGCTTTACCTTTGTCTTTCTTCTGTTTATCAATTTCTTCACTTGCAGTGGCAACATCATGTTTAACAGTGGGAATATTTGGCTCTGAAGTGGAAATTGGATCAATGGTAAAATTAGTTGCAGTACTGAAAATATCTTGCTCTAGTTGCTCTTCTTGAGTATCAGCTTCTTCGGCACCTTTACTAGAAACACCTTCATTTCGAAAGTCAAGCTTCCTCCCCTTAGCTTCAGCACCTGTTTTCCTCCCCTGTTTGGGAGAATTTCCCAAATCTGCACTGAAAGCTTCTGAATCACCATCATGAGGTGAGGATGGAGATGATAGCACAATCTTTGCAGTTCTTCTTTGCTTGAACCCCTGCAACTCTTCCTTCAAAGTCTGAATCTCCTCCTTCAAAGATGTAATATCCTTGGCATGCTGCTCCTTAAGTTGTGCCAAGTCTTGTTCCAGAGATTTAACCTGCTTTGCTAATTTTGTACAAATGTCCATCAATTCCATTGGTTGCCCACTGCCCTCAACACTTCCAACTGTGTAACCTGTTGGGAGAGGTGAATCATAGGGCATTGGTTCAGGTTCCTCCCTAGTTGGACTAGATTGAAGCACGGAACCACCATCGCTTGTGCCTAAACCAAAAGGATCAGGTACATGTTGTGTTGTGATGGGAGGAGTTGGCTGTTTTTGCCTCCTCTCATAGGTGTGAGAAACTGGTGGAGTATAGTCAATGTTTGGAACAGTGATTGATGGGGTTTGTACTTGTAAAATCTTTGCAAGCATTTGAGGAAAGAGAGGTGTAAAATCCATATTGCCATCTTTATTCATGTTTTGAAAAACTTTAGGCTTAAGGCAATGGATTTGATAAGTTCTTGTATGGGGTTGCAGTTGAAACTCATTTAGCACTGCTTGCACAAACCTTGGATACATTAAAATTTTTGTTGAACTCTTTACATTGCCAGTCATACTTGTAAAAATATATTTTGACCAGTTAAAAATCTTATTAGTGGCTAGACAAACCAAAGGGTAAGCCATGGTTGAACTAAATTGCTCATAAGATGTTTTCTTTGGACTAAGACAATGTAAAAGAGTATGTATCAAATATCTCCATTGGGGACAAAAACCACTCTTTTTGAAAGTAGCCTTTTTATCAGTGGTATCATACCCCATGGATGATAAAGTTGCATGTATTTCTGGCATAGGTAATGTGATGATACCATTGAGATCATTCAATTGGAGAACTCTCCTCAAGGATGCCTCAGTAACATCAATAGTTACCCCCCACGTGGCTCTTAGAGCATCCACTGCTTTTCATGTGTATCTTCATTCTCAAGTGTTATGGATGAGCGTAAGTCCAAAACTGTTTGCTTTGAGAGATATAGATTGTGGGATTTAAAAGTAAAGCATACCTTATATGAGTAGTATTGATTTAGTCCACAATTTGATGAAAAACAGGGCCACTCTTGTCGTTTGAATTTTGTAGATAGGCCACTTGGTTGTGCTCATCTGCAAATTTTAATGGTGCCATAGAAACTTTTGATGAAAAAGATATTATGTCAGTAATAACTGAAGGAATAACTAGCCAATTGAGACAAAAGATATATAGAGGTAGGGTTTAAGAGTTTGCGCTAAGAAAGATTATCTATGGAAAGTATTTATCTTTAGAGGATAAATATCAAATAGGAAACTAGATAATCTTCTAAAAAGTTACCCTATATATATGGAGAGCAATTTTTCTACAACGGCTAGTAAAAATTTGTTACTTGACACAACATTGTAACGGCTAGATCACATGGTCAAAATACTACTGCGTGGAAACTGTGAACTAGCAATGGTAATTTTCACAAAAATTTCAAAGAGCATTGGTATAGAAAACATATAAAGATAGATGCTCTTATCATAGTTGTTAGCAAACTACCAGCTATCAACGGATTTGATATGTCTTTACCATGAGCCGTTTGCTATGGACTAGCCAACTCTTAATCATAAAGAATATGGTGAGTTGATAACCATATAGTTTTTGGTAAACTATCAACCATAAACGGATTTGACAAGTCTTTACCAGTAGTCGTTTGCTCTGGACTAGTTGATTCTTATGTGGATTAGACATGGTGAATCAATAACCATTTGTTGTCTGTCTCAGTTACACACCTTTTAAGATCAACTCCCATCTTTGCTACATAAATGTGAAGCAACAAAACAACCAAAAAAAAACAAAAAACAAAAAAACAAACATATACAACAATATTAGTACCCATAAACTTCCTTTCAACACCAAAGACCATTAGACACAAAAATTTTATGGATTAAGCATTCCAATACCTGTTACCAAGTACTGAAATCTACCCACATCAAGTCATTTTGTTAATAAATCATCATAGTTGTCATCAGTATGGATTTTGACAACTTGGATTAGCTTTTTCTCATAACAATCTCTTATAAAATGGTGTCTAATTTCAATATGTTTAGTCTTTGAATGTTGAACTGGATTCTTAATTATACAAATGGCGCTGCTATTGTCAATATGAATGATGGTATTCATGAAGTTGTACCCATAGTCCAAAAGTTGATTCTGAAGCCATAGAACTTGAACACAGCAACTTGCAGCATCCACATACTCTGCCTCAGTTGATGAATTAGCCACCATTGTTTGTTTCTTGCACTGCCATGACACCATCCTGTTTCTAAGAAATTGGCATCCACCTGTTGTAGATTTTCTATCCAAACTAGCTCCAGCATAGTCACTATCTGAGTAAGCAACCAATTCTAGAGATGATTCTCTAGGGTACCATAATCCCAGAGTAGGAAATGCTTTAAGATATCTGAAAATCTTCTTCACAGCAGTCAAGTGAGAAAGCCTGGGAGTGACCTGAAACCTTGCACAAGCACACACTGCAAAAATGATGTCTGGTCTAGATAATGTAAGATACATCAAAGAGCCAATCATAGACCTGTACATGTGCACATCAACTGCTTCACCACTATTTTCCTTCAAGAGTAGATGTGTAGTCTTGTCTGCAGGGGTGCTAGATGACTTTGCATCATACTTGTTGTTCCATTTTACGTATCAAATAACTCCACCTCCAAAGCTGACATACTGTCCATCATAATGTTCAAAGTTAGAAAGATAGGACTTGTTGCCAGTCATGTGCCTTGAACACCCATTGTCTGTGTAACCTTGATCTGATCTTTTTGTCTTTGGATGTTCCTGCACATATAAGAAATGGGTTAGTATCCTTTGGAGACCCAAGCCATGATTGACTTGGATCTGCCTCGTCTATCAATATAGTTATATCTATCAAAGGTCATTGATACACCATTGGGATTGGTTGATGAGGTTATTCCTTTAGGTTTCCATTCCCAACGTCTTTGAGGTCTTCACAGCATTGCCCATGTGTCCCCTGGTCTTGATTACACTCCTTACAATGGTAACTTTTGATTGAGCAGTGGTAACTGCTGGCTTTGTTTTTGGTACCTACTGTAGGTTAGATTGAACCCTTTTATTAGAAAAAGACCTTTTACCTGTTTGTGCAGATCTTGCAAAAGTTGTTTTGGGTTTTGCACTTGAAATAGGTGATTTAGGGTGAGCAGTGTTAACTGTTTTTGCAGTGGCAAAAGTTTTAAGACCACTTCTTAATAGGACTGCTCTTGGGACCATTTTGTTGTGTTGATTAGGGTGTACATTGTTTTGAAACTTGTTAGAATCCACCCTTTTGTTCCCATGAACTTCCCTTCTCCCAAAATGATAGTCACAATTAGCATGTAAATGATAAAAGCTACCACAGATATAACATGCTTTGTTGTACATCATAAAATCACTACCAAGTTGTTGAGATTTAACATGATTCCAACTCCTCTGGTTACCCCTAGAGTGATGGCTTCTTTTCTATACATCTCGATACCTTACAGATGATCTAGGTTTATTAACAGGGTTTCCTAGGTTCTTACTCCGTAACAGATAACAACTTTTGGGATAGTAGCCTCTACATTCTTCTTAACATTCTCATCAACAACAGATGAGTCACTAGCACTTTCAAAAACATCAGTTTCTTGCTTAACATGTTCCTTAGTTTTCACAAATGTGTTCTTAAGAGGACCATATTCACGTTCAAGATCCTAAAACTCTTCTAAGCCTGTATGAGCTAAATCTATGCCTGGAGGTGATGGAACACCTCTTAATGGTGGAGGAGCTGTATTATAACCCATACCAGACTTAGCTTTACTAATGATTTGAGCATTCCAAATTTTATCAATTGACTTTGACTGATAATACAAAGTATCAACAGATAAATTAACATTCTCAGTTTTCTTTTTAAGCTTTTCAAACTCTTCTTTCAAAGCTTCATTCACAGCTTTTGTATGATCTATTTCTCTCCTAAGAATAATCATATCATCATTATATTTTGACTCATTCTCTCTATAATGCTCAAGTTGTTTTTCTAATACAGCTATGCCTCTCCTAAGATTTGACACAATATAATTAGCAGTATACAACTCTTGTCTTTCATTAGAATATAGATCATTAAGCCTTTTAACTTCCCTAGCAGCTCTACATGTTTTAGAACAACTTTCAAAATTTTGTACCTCGAGTCGAGAAAGCCATGAGAGAATGTTCTGTAGCAATGAAAGCACCATCTGAAGCTTGTTCCTCTTGTTCATCAGCCATGAAACTCCAATCATAGCTAACACCATCAATAGCCAACATTGCCTTTGGTTCCTCCATAGTTGGTTCCTTCTTTTGCTTGTACCAAGTAGACATGTTGTCTTGCTTCCTTGGTCTTCTGCATTCTCTAGCAAAATGTCCCAACTTATGACAGTTGAAACACTCTACTTTCTTTTTATCAAACCCTGCAGTTTCACCACCATTGATGTGAATTGGTTTGCCAGTTTTCTTGTAGAATTTCCTAGCCCTCATGCTAAGAAGAGCTATCTGCCACTTTATGTCCATCTCCTCCAAGTCATCTTCAAAAATTTGCTCTATGTCTTCATGAGTTAATATAGAGCCATTAACTTGAGTGGAGATAAAAGCATAAAAGGTAGGATCTCCAATACCAGAAACCTTCTTCTTTGAACTGCGGTGATAACACTAACATTACCATGGAAACTATAGAACCGCAGGGGCAAAATCATCATCACTTCGACATCGGAATCATCACTGTCAATAGAGGTTGACAACAATGCCAAGCTACTAGAGCTTGTACCAAGTTTTCCTGCCTTCTTCAACCTTTGTTCAATGAGTTTGAAGTTGTTGTAAAGATCATTGAGCTTCATAGTTTCAATATTTGCTTTATTTTCCTAGACTGCAACATTAGTATGAAACTCAGAAGGTAAACTCCTTAGAAACTTCAGATTGAGGTCTTCCTTATCCACCTCAATTCCAAACACAGTCAATTGTGTGACAATCTTCTAGAGTTTGGTGAAGATGTTGTCAAGAGAGTCATTGCTTGAAGCAGAAAAGTTTTCATAGCTTTGCTTCAACAATGTCTTCTTTGTAGCATCATTGCCACCAAACACTGAGCAAATCTCTTCAAAGAGTTCTTTTGCTGTCTGGAATTTGCTGAAGGCAATGATCTGGTCTCTTGGAAGAGTCATTAGCAACAAAATTCGGCCTTGTGTCATTCTTCTTCTTTGCTCTTTCATCATTAGTTTTCGTGCAAGAATGTTACAACTTCGTCACCAACTTTCTCGATCTTCCTCTTAATTTGGAAGGAATTACCATTTAAAATGATTTCCCATAGAGCATAATCTTAAATGAGAAAGTATTGCTCAATCAGAATCCTCCACATCTCAAACTCATTAAGTTTGAGCTTAGGAAGCTTAGCATCAGAGTTGGACTGGTTCTTTTCTATCTCCATTGATTTGAGTGAGTAGGTTAAGCTTATTCCTTGGATCTTCTAAAACAAAATATCAGAACCTTCGCTCTGATACCACTTGTTGGATCTGGACACACACCTTGTGTTAGTGATATTTTGTATTATATTAATAAGCACGCGGAATTTACTTAGTAATACTTAGAAGACAGATTGTATGATGTATTGTAAGTGAACACAGATTAAACACAAAACTTAAGCTCCAATATTATTAATGAATAATACTAGTGATCTTGCTTATCACTAGTGTTACACCTTGAAGCCTCTGTGAATAATACGTATGTAAGTAAGTGCCTAAGACAATGACCTAGGATCTCCTTTTATAGTACAAGGAGTCCTTTACAAGATAAGTATAAAGCTAACAATATAGAATATACACAAGATCTTTTCTATACTTACCTAAATACGTTTTCCTAGCCATTATCTAATAGCAGTGGTAATAATGTGCCAGCAGTGGTAATACGTTTCCACTGCTAGTGCAATCCAAGCAGTGTCTTCCACAACTATCAGTGGTAACAGATTATTCCCAACATATTTTGTAAAAGTAGGCCCCTTCTTTTCACACCGACTTTCATTTAGTAATACCAGATGCATTATGCTGAAGGTGTTGCAGAACCTCCCGTGTATTCACCCGCCAGACCGGAGCCGGCAGAACGTGGTTCGCCACCTGTTACACGTACGCGTTCATCCTCAACAACCGGTATGTTGTTTATACATATGCACCTGTATTGGCTGCTACTATTTTTGGTTGTGATTTTATATGCTCAGTACACATATTCTTGGGTTTTTATATACCTTCTTGCTCATTGGGTATCATCATTTGGTCAGTACATAATAGGCGAGCTCGTCGGGTTCCTGCCTACATGGATGATTTCCCGGCCGACAACGTTGTACGTCCTCAAGGTTTGCCCTCTTCTTCTACGTGTGTTGGCATTGTTTGGCTTCCTCTCTGATATTTGTATCTGTTTAATCAGGCCCTCCTTCTCAATATAAATCATTTGGCGCTTGCCGTTATAGATGCAATGAATGTCAAGCATTGTTTTGGCTAGAAGAACGCATTATTAGTCGTTCCACAAAAGAGTGTCCCGTGTATCATCTTTGTTGTCTTGGCGGGCGGGTGAAAGTATACATGAATTCCCAGTATCCTCCGTATATCCGGAATCTTTTTTCAAACCGTCGCTTCATGGAAAATATCAGGGCTTACAATCAAATGTTCTCCATGACATCTTTGGGTGCTACTGTTGATGAGTCTATTAATAACGGTCGTGGTCCATACGTATTCAAAGTTTCTGGCCAGATATATCACTGGATTGGGGGTTTGTGTCCACCGGAGAACAAAACACCAAGGTTCTTACAGTTGTATATTTATGACACAGAGAATGAGGTGCAAAATAGATTAAGTCATTTTACGGGTGACACTCGAAGAGAGCTGGATCCACAGGTGGTCGATGGGCTGATCCATTTTTTGGACGCACACAACGCGTTGGTTCAATTATTCAGGACCGCTCGTGATAAAATGTTGGCTCATGAGATTCCTGAGTTTAAGGTCCGTGTATTTGGCGTCATTGGTAGAAATCAGTATGAGCTTCCTACATCAGACTCAATTGGAGCAATTGTTTATGATGGTGGGCCAGAGACGGGCTCCGACTTCGATGTCATTATTGAAAAACTTCCTGGAGATCCTCAACGCATTAATAAGTTGCACCCGTGTTATATGTCTTTTCAGTTCCCCTTATTGTTTGTTTACGGAGAGCAGGGTTACCATGTCGGCTTGAAGCTCAGCAACATTAATGATGACTTTGCAGACCCTGAGCGAAACATGTCTATCAATGCTTACTACGCTTACCATATCCACGATCGCTATGGACGTTATAATTTACTGACTCGCGGTGGGAGGTTGTTTCAGCAGTACGTTGTTACCGCTTATTGTAGTATAGAACAAGCGCAAACTGATTTTCTACGAAACCATCAGGATGATATTAGAGGCGAGTATCTGTCGGGTCTATACGATGCCATAACGAGGGGTGATCGAGGTGGATCAAATGTGGGGGTTCGAATTATTCTGCCTGCTTCGTTTACCGGGGGCCCTCGGTACATGTATAGTCACTACCTCGATGCCCTCGATATTTGTCGGGTTCATGGAAATCCCTCATTTTTTTGCGACTTTTACATGCAATGTTAAGTGGCCGGAAATTGTAGAATACATGGAAACATTTCCGCAACTAAATGTTGGCGACAGGCCGACATTGTAGATCACGTATTTGAGCGCAAAATACATTCTCTAATAAAATATGTTCGGGACCGGCAACCTTTTGGAGACATTTCTGCTGGTCAGATAACTTTACTCTTTTACATTAATAATTGTATACTGAGATTCTTTTTCGTTTTGATATGTTTTTTTGCTTCTATCTATATTCAGGTAAGCATATGTAACCATTTTTTTTATTTTTGTTTGCAGTCCTATATGCAGTCGAGTTTCAGAAACGGGGATTACCACATTGTCATTTGCTTTTATGGGTTAAAGAGCAGCATAGGGTTACGAGAGACTGTGACATGGATCGGTATATATGTGCTGAGTTACCTGATCGAGTCACAAACCCAGAGGCATATAGAGTCGTCTCTGAATTCATGATGCATGGTCCATGTGGTATCGCGTTTCCTAATGCTCCGTGTGCAAAACCTAATGGTTCCTGTAAGAAGCGGTTTCCTAAAGATTACTGCCCAGCTACATACGTTGACAAAAACGGTTACGTACACTATAGACGCAGAGATACGGGCGCCACCACAACGAGACAGGGTGTTCAATTGGACAACTCTAACGTTGTCCCTTATAATCTTCAATTATGTCTGGTGTTTTATGCGGATATCAACGTAGAATATTGCGGGTGGACAATGCTTATTAAGTATTTGTTTAAGTATATCTCGAAGGGGACAGATAGGATCATTGCCCGTGTGGTGAGACCGATCGGAGAATCACGTGTTCCATCCACTTCAGAAGGTCAGCAGGGGACGTTGTCTCGATCCCAAAATATATGTTTCGATGAAATAAAGAATTTTATAGACGTGAGGTTCATAGGGCCTCATGAGGCTTGCTGGAGGATTTTCAACTTTGATATCCATCATAGACAGCCTGCCGTTCAGATATTGGCTGTCCATTTGGAGAATATGCAACGGTTAACATTCAAAGCCGGTCAGCGTCTTCAATCCATAGTGAATAATCCCCATTATAAGAAAACAACTCTTACTGAATGGTTAGAATTCAATAAGCATTTTACTTTTGGACGCCACCTGACACACTAGAACAAAAAGTGGATTTGGCCACACCGAATATGTGTGACGATATACATATAGTCACACATGATTTTTCGGCCGTGTGTGACTAAAGGTGCCGCGACCATAGGTACTCTATGGTCACGTGTTTGACTTTTTTTAGTCTCTATTGCAAAAGAGTAACCAAAACCGTAACATGTGTGACTAATTAGGTACAAATTTTGTTGGATTAATCCGTATTAGTGACCATAAACATTGTATAGTCACACAAAGCATGTTTCTTTTGGGTATTTAGTCACATACAATTAAGCATAAAGTGGCCAAAAGTGTTAATAAGTGTGACCATATGTTGTTTAAGGTGAAGAAATATGTCTTTTGTGTGACTATTGATCATCCAAAGGCCACTTGAATTTTATGTTTGTGTGGCCTTTTCTAACATTTAGTCACACAAAGCATGTTTGTTTTGGGTATTTAGTCACATACAATTAATCATAAAGTGGCCAAAAGTGTTAATAAGTGTGACCATATGGTGTTTTAAGTGAAGAAATGTGTGTTTTGTGTGACTATTGATCATCCAATGGCCACATGAATTTTATGTTTGTGTGGCCTTTTCTAACATTTAGTCACACAAAGCATGTTTCTTCAGTCACATACAATTAAGCATAAAGTGGCCAAAAGTGTTAATAAGTGTGACCATATGGTGTTTAAGATGAAGAAATATGTCTTTTGTGTGACTATTGATCATCCAATGGCCACATGAATTTTCTTTTGTGTGGCCTTTTGTAATATTTAGTCACACAAACCATGTTTGTTTTTGTTATTTAGTCACATACAATTAAGCATAAAGTGGCCAAAAGTGTTAATAAGTGTGACCATATGTTGTTTAAAGTTAAGAAATGTGTACTTTGTGTGACTATTGATCATCCAATAGTCACATGAATTTTATTTTATGTGGCTTTTTGTAATATTTAGTCACACAACAAATTAAGCAAACAGTGACCAAAAGTGTTAATAAGTGTGACTATATACATCTTTTAGTCACATTTAAGAAATCAATATATATAAAAACAAATTCAAATATATATCAAAATAAATTCAAATACAATAAAATTGGAATGCATATAACTAAACCAAATATAAAACTCGTATATAACTCTATACCCTAGGACTTCCTTTTATACCCTAAGGAGTCCTAGTCGGCTTACAATACTTTCCTAAATATCTATAATGTTTTCCACAAACCACTAATACATATCATATAAGCAGCACTAACTATATAAACCAGCAGTACTAACTTATAACTAACAATTGTAACTAATACACTAGCAGTATTAACTTCAAGCAGTCTTAATCTCTGCGCAGTCTTAACTTTGAACTAGCATTCGGTACATCCTTGCAGAATTTCACACCTGGTGCTAACCCAGGACCTCTAATTGCAACCGGTACCAGATTCCATTATAAACACATATCCAATGTTCCTACTAGCAATCAAATACACATGAAACAGGTAAGCGGCTTACGGGCTGCAGAGTGTGCGAGGTTAGGATCTGAACTTTGCCATCCTTATCAACAAGGGGCTCTCCCTCCTTGTTTCTCTTCACCATGTCCTCTGCATTACCATGATCTGCAGTCACCACATATATTTAATCTACTTCCTTTATTGCATCAAGGATCATCTGTCACCACAAACCATCTCATAAATATATACAACATAAAAGGTTCGCTCAAAGTTGAAGGAGCACACATCGATTTTCTTAAAATAAAGAGGACAAAGTGACTAGGACTGTCGTATATTTACACAATTAAACTTCACAAATATTCCAAGGAAATTTTCTATAAACAAAATTCTACTTTTTTCACATAAGTGAAAATGACAGGTTTGGTTAATGTCCTCAATGTACACCGTGCACGAAACACCCTGTGCAGCTTATACTTAATGATGACCATCCATATTCTCTCATTAATAGATTTTGGATGGAAACATACAGTAAAACATGGAAACAGCGGATCATGAATCAGACTATATAATGCAGTTCATGGAAGAGGGCTCGGATTAGTTACCATGGTTGTTTCCTTGAACCTACTTATGGACTTTCTTGCAAAATTCTCTTTTTCCTGCACCTTAACCACTTGCATCCTTTTAGAATCACTAGAATACTCAGCAAGGACATCCATCGTATTTATCTCCTGAACAAACCAAAAACAGAACCAAATATCAGCAAATTATTCGAGAACAGTTCTGCATACTTCCTCATATTTAGGACCAGATTCTTTTCTTTTTTTTAATTAAACTAAGTTGCCCTTTGCATTTTAGAACTAACCTGTTCATCGTTGGAGCGTTTAGCACCTCTTCTAGCCTGCATTTCCAGTTCTTTCAGCTCATTTCTTATTAGTTCAAATAGTTAGATTTCAGTTGCTTCAGGTGGTGTATTGTCCTGCACGCATGCGAATACCATTCTAATAAAATATATGAAATGTTGTGAAACATAAAATCTTCATACAGGTATAAATTTTAAGACCATAACAACATATAACTAAAATATAGTTTTACAACGACAACATTTCTGGTGAAGAAGCAACAACTGGGTGATTATCGGATGATTTATAATAACGTATTTATACATAGCAAGTAACACAATGAACAAGAGCCAAGGATTCAGAGTTAACAAGAGACTGGTTTCAGAAGAAGAAATTGCATGAATATGATAACTTTCTCTTCTAAAAGGAGTCATTACATTCGATAAAAGCATGTATTCTGAAACTATTTTGGATCTCTAACTGTGCCTTTCTATACGCCTAGGATATAATCATATATCGAATATCGATCATAGTGATTTCGAAGTACACTTTTAGAGGCGGTTCTGAATGGAGGTCTAGGGGTGGGCTTAGGCGCGTACAAAAATGCTCCATAAGCCACCATACTTACTAATGAAACATAATTAGATAAATAAAGAAATAAAATAAACGAGAATGCCAAAGAAATAGACATATCAGATACTAATATCATGCCAAAGCGATCCATAACTATCCGCTAATGGATTATACGCGCTGGACCTATCTCAATATTTGAATTCCCACGGTTCATGCCTCTATTACTATCAGATTTCCTCTTATCACTAACAGAAATCATCTCCCTAATATCATATACAATTAATTCGATATTAATTATAATCAAATACTGCATTCTTTCTACCACAGGACTATCATTGGTACAATTTCCACTACCCGGATGCAGAGAGTCACCTGCCGAAGCGAATCTGCCTTTGCTCTAAAAGAGACCTCCAAAAATTCAGCCTCTTTGTTGAGTTTCCTTATTTTCTTGAGGTCAGAACAAGCAGCTTTCAGATGCTCCTTCCCAGGATTAAAGCTTGATACATCACGTTCTTGCAGTAATTCCTCCAGCCTTAGAAGAGCTTCGTCAACACTCTCCAACGCCTAAAAGATTGTAGCCGTGAGTTCCATCATTACCAATTATATAAACACTTCTACCCGAATAGTTTAAAGTTGGCATAATACATAAGTAAGGAATTATATGTCTAACCAGTGTGCAAAATGACATTTTTCTTGAAACCAAGCCGCTTCCGACAAATACAGGAGCATCCAAAGGGCCTTGACAATTGAACACAGCTGTCACAGAACCTGCCAGCTGCACCCACAGTTAACTTAGTGTTAAAAGATGTCACAAAAATTTGTCGTGATAATTCTTATAGGAACTGTATCATTCCAGCTAAGATCACGGTTTGTAACAATTTAACCTCTTCTATAGTTCTGATTTATTGTAAAGTTGAATAGATTACTAAGTCGTTTTTGTTTCTACATGTTACTAATTGTGATCGAGAAAGACTAGTTTCTTGACTAAAAAGAATCAAGTTAATGTACCAAAGGTCAAAGCTCAAAAAGTTTCTGCAGAGCCTTCTGAAAAGGAACCCGATGTAAACGCTATTCAGATTGACAGAATAGTAGTTTCACAGTTGCAAAGCTTTTCAAAGAAAGGTTTGTTTTAAATAAATTTTTTTTTATCAAATTCCAATCTTATATGTGAAAGTGAAATTATATTAATGTTTACATACATGCGATACAGGGGAAAGTGAGATTAATGAGAAGCTCGTGGTATCTAGCAAGCCAAACTTTACTGATATAGACAATGACCACAAAGATCCTTAAATGTGCAGCATCTATGCACATGAGATATATGCAGATTGAGCCGCCTAATTGTGTCAGTGCCATTATATGATAGTACTGAGCCAACACCACTACGGGTGGTTTTCTCTTGAATCTGAGACAACCAAACACCCCTTGTGGGACGTCTCTGTTGGACCGAAAACAACCAAACACACCCTATTGTTCTCTTTTTAATCCCAGATTAACAAACAAAATAAATAAGCTTATATAAGCAAGTAATAAACAAATCCAAACACAAACCTCGTAAATCACGGGTTTTGACACAGTATCCAAATCGGGTTTACCCTCGACCGAGAGACCAAATTGATCAAACAAACACCTCTTATAACTCATTTTACCACCACATAAAACTTTGTCAAATCGTTTTTAATCCATCTTTAATCCACGAAAAAAATAAAAATTAAATAATAATCGGTTTTATAAGAAATAACGAGATAGGTGGTGTTTTGGCATACCAAATTGAGAGGAAAGAGAGGAGGGACCGATGGAGACGATGATGGCGGCGTAGGAGTGACGGCAAGGGTGGTTGGTGGCGAGGCAGTGCGGGGTGTCGGCTGGAAAAAAGGAGGGACAGTGATAATGGCTTTGGGGGAGATGTGAGATATATTTTAGGGGGAGATGAAGATGCAAGAGGATGTGATTTTTGTTTGGGGGAAAGAGATAAGTGTGACTGAATAAATGAAAAAAATGGAGGGATATTAAAGTTTGTGATTTTGATTTTGGGGAAAAGTAAGGCGGGATATGATGAAAATATATGGTGGGAATACTAATTTTGGGGAAAATTTTATGAAACAAAGTACAAATTTTGAAAATCATTACAGTTTTGCACATATCCCGTCTATCAAATGAACTCGAAATGTTTAATGTGTTGAGCTCAACCTTATATAAGTTCGACTCGAGTTATTGTTGATTTTTCGAGCTTGTAAGTGATATAGCATATATATGTTTTTTATATATTTTGTATGTAAAATACTTATTTATGAAAGTATTTCGAGCTTAATTCAAACCGAATTCGATTCTTAAGTTATATTTCAATTTTAATTTGTGTAAGAAAACACATCTTGACATATAAATCAAGCTTTTCGAGTCAAGCTCAAGCCGAGTTCAAACTTTCTCAATCCTGGATAACATGATCGGGAGGTCTCTGGATACTTGCTTCTTAGTGTCTGTGACAAACAGTATACACCTACCAAGCCGGTGAAACCCATGCATAACCGCCTTTAATAACTTCAAATACAATTCATATAACCTTCACACCATAACTATACACCTACCAAGTCGGTGCAACCAATACATGACCGATGATGATGGCTAATTCACATGGGTCATAGGTCATGTGCATTAGGTTATCACTTGTCACATTCATTATAATGGGTATTTGACATCATACGGGTCATATGCATCGGGTCGTAGTTGCTTAGAGTGTCATGTTACGACACATCCATGACCGTTGACAATAAGTAATTAACATGGGTAATGGGTCATGTGCATTGGGTTGTAGTGGCTTATAGTGTCATATTATCGACCAATGTTGCAAAAATCGGTCAACTCGGCCGATTAATCGCCGATTAATCGTTAATCGGCCGAGTACCTTGTCGATTTTTTAAAATCGGTCGAAAAATCGGCCTAGGAAAAAAATCAACACTAACCAGTCAAATAATCGGCTGAATCGGCCGATTAATCGGCCGAATCGGTCAAATCGGTCATTTAAAAATTAATTAGGAATTCTACTTAATTTGGGGATCGTATATTTCATTTATAACGCACAATGGGCATCATAATCAGAATTTGAGCATTTTATTGAGGTTTGGAAACATAGCAGGCTTAGAATCGGTTAAGATTTTTAGTTTGTTCTTTAGAAATACCAAAAAATTGCAGGAAATACCAATCCGATTAATCACCGATTAATCCCGACTTGACCGATTACTCGCTGCATGGTGGTCGAATCACCGACTACCGATTCACGATTTTTGCAACATTGTTATCGACCAATACATGACTGGTGATGAACAATGGGTAATTGACAATTGTCATGGGTCATGTGCATTAGGTTTTGTAAACTAAGACAAATACTATACAACAATAAAACAAATTACAATTAAGCCCTAAACAATTAAGCCCTGATCTAATCTAAACTAAAAACACGAAATTACCAGGAACTTAACGAGCCCAAAAACCTAAACTACCAAATTTTAACCCTACAAATGCAAATTTATTTCTTTAAGGTCCTAAATGGTTAAAAATAATTTTAGGAAAAATATTTGTATTTTTCTGATTTTTATTTTATTTATTATGGATTAAAAATACTTTTTATCTTAAAATATTATTAAAAATATTAAACGAAATAGGAAAAATCTGAATTTTTTTGTAAGAGTACTTAAAATTAATTAAAACCTAGGAAAATTAAAACAAGACAATCAGCTTATTGGAATAAGCTACAAAAAAGCTGGAAATGAAATAAGCTAAAACTGCACAATGTGGTTAAATATTAAATTTTGCAAGAAATACCCGTAAGTCCCTAAGCCGCTTGTGGTAGCGGAGTGTGGTGTTAAGTGTGGTTGAGACTTGAGACTAGTGGAGGTCTTGGGTTCGAGCCTTGGGGCTCACCCTTGACTTCCTAGTTTCCCACATTTTTGTTTTTCAATTTTCTTTTGCAAACTTTTAATCAGCTGAAAATATGAACTTATTGTAAAATCAAAATTTTTAAAACTTACAAATAAGCTGGAAAATGAGCTAATAAGCTCAACGGAATACTAAATAAGCCAAGTGTTTAATTGTTAAGCACAATTAAGCATTAAGTAGACACACATATTAACTTACGTGACCATATGTATCGAATTGTGACTACACTTAAATAATGTGTGACAAAATATGACTCAATGATTTAGACACATAAATAAATACTTTATGTGACCATATATATCATCTTTAATTTATTACGTTTTCGTACATTTTTGTATATTTTTTTGTTTTCATACGTCCTTCTCCTTTTTTTCTTTGTTTTGCTACGTTGTGTTCGCTTTCGTACATTTTGTACGCCTTGATATGTTTTTTTTATGAAAACGTTAGAAAATGGACAAAAACGGTCCCAGATGTACAAAAACGTCAAATCAAGAAATAAATGAACGAAAATGGTTTAAACCGTTATGATATTTTACCTTTTAAATCAAATAAGCTACAACTTATTTAGTTTTGCTAAAATCGAAATTTAAAAGTGAAACAAGTTAAAAATAGGCAGTGGGAGAAAAGCAGCGGTTTAATAAGTAGCTTCTATAAGCACTCTTTAAGCTACTAGCCAATACAATGAAGTTTAAACTTCTATATTAAAAAGGAAATGCATTACATTAACGAATAGGTTACTTTGGCAAGATGGTAACACGCTTGACTTCCGTAAGGTAGGTAGCGGGTTCGATTCTCATTGGGGTGTAACATCCTTTTTATTTTCTTGTTATTTTTTATTAACATAATTTAGTCACACATTTGTGTTATGTTGCGATTATTGTAAAGGCATATAGTCACATGATTGTTCTAGAAGAAAATGTGACTATACAAATTAGTTTTTGGCAAGCTAACACAAACTAAACCATAAACACACATATTAAGTTACGTGACCAAAAGTGTTAATAAGTGTGACCATATAGTGTTTAAAGTGAAGAAATATGTATTTTGTGTGACTAATGATCATCCAATGGCTACATGAATTTTATGTTTGTGCGGCCTTTTCTAACATTTAGTCACACAAAGCATGTTTGTTTTGGGTATTTAGTCACATACAATTACTCATAAAGTGGCTAAAAGTGTTAATAAGTGTGACCATATGGTGTTTAAAGTGAAGAAATATGTATTTTGTGTGACTATTGATCATCCAATAGCCACATTAATTTTATGTTTGTGTGGCCTTTTCTAACATTTTGTCACACAAATCATGTTTGCTTTGGGTACTTGGTCACATACAATTAATTATAACGTGGCTAAAAGTGTTAATAAGTGTGACCATATGGTGTTTAAGTGAAGAAACGTGTATTTTGTGTGACTATTGATCATTCAATGTCCACATGAATTTTGTGTTTGTGTGGCATTTTCTAACATTTAGTCACACAAAGCATGTTTGTTTTGGGTATTTAGTCACATACAATTAATCAAAAAAGTTTAGTTTAGTGGTTAAGGCTGCCAGTACAAAGTTAAGTCTGGTAGGTTAGTTTTAGTGGTTAAGGCTGCCATTACAAAGTTAAGTCCGGAGACCTAAGTTAAGTCTGTTTAGTATTCCTAGTCAGTTCTGTTTATGAAAAACATAATAGTTTTTTGTGTGACTATTGATCATCCAATGGCCACATGAATTTTATTTTTGTGTGGCATTTTCTAACATTTAGTCACACAAAGCATGTTTCTTTTGGGTATTTAGTCACATACAATTAATCATAAAGTGGCCAAAAGTGTTAATAAGTGTGACCATATGGTGTTTAAAGTGAAGAAATGTGTATTTTGTGTGACTATTGATCATCCAATGGCCACATGAATTTTATGTTTGTGTGGCCTTTTCTAACATTTAGTCACACAAAGCATGTTTGTTTTGGGTATTTAGTCACGTACAATTAATCATAAAGTGGTTAAAAGTGTTAATAAGTGTGACCATATAGTGTCTAAAGTGAAAAAAAATGTGTATTTAGTGTGACTATTGATCATCCAATGGCCACATATTAAGTTACGTGACCATATGTACTGGATTTTGGCTACACTTAAATAATATGTGTGACAAAACGTTTAGTGTGACCATATATGGCATTTGGTCACAATGTTAGTAGTAAATGTGACTTTATAGATTAGCTTTTGGCAAGCTAACACAAACTAAACTTTAAACACACATATTAACTTACGTGAACATGTGTACTGGATTTTGGCTACACTTAACGAATGTGTGACAAAACATTTAGTGTGACCATATATGGCTTTTGGTCACAGTGTTCAAGTGTGTGACATATATTTGTCACTGTTTATATGTATATCGTGACTAATGCTTCAACCTTACTTTTCATTTGTCACTCGTTCCAATTTCAAATGTGGCTAAAGAGTTGGAAAAACATATCAGTTACCCTTAAATAATGTGTGACAAAACTTGACTCTATGATTTAGACACACAAAAAATTACTTCATGTGACTAACGCATCAAGGTTACTTGTATTTGTCACGCGTTCCAAATTCATATGTGGCTAAATGATCTGAAACAAAATCACTAGATACCTTTAGCCACACAATGTTCAATTGTGTGGCGATACAGTTGTAATGGTTACACAATCAAAATTTTCATGTGTGACTAATTAGTAAATGTTGTGAATTTTCGTACCTTCAGCCACACAAATATGCGAATGTGTGGCCGTTCCATTTCGACCATGCGTGACCAAATCCCGTTTTTGTACTAGTGACATATTTAAACTTTCCGAAAGAATTTGTGTGGAAAAAAAGGGATCGTGAGTGGACACCGAGAGTGAACAAAAAACTCCCATCTATTGGAAGGCTGACGTACATACACCCAGGTTTAGGGGACCTTTATTATCAACGGATGTTGCTTTGTCATCAGAAAGGATGTAACTCATTTCCAGCCATACGTACGGTTAACGGGCACATATATCCAACAAATAGATCTGCTTGTGAAGCTTTGGGCCTGTTGGGTGACGACCGTGAATGGCTAACTGCACTAGAAGAAGCAGCCATATCAGCTACGTCAGAAGAGCTTAGACCATTATTTGTGCAGATGCTAATCTTTAGTGACGTGGCGGAACCTGAGGTTTTATGGAATGCATTCTGGGAATAAATGTCACATGATATTCCTTTCAGGATTTCGCAAACATTATCTATACCTCTGAGACACATGAACGAGCCAGAATTGCGTGGTGGTGTTCTTTATGAACTTGAAGCGACGTTAGGCTTCTATGGTAAATCGTTGCTAGATTTTGGATTGCCGATGCCGCCTCAAGGGTTGTTAGATATGTTGCAGAACCGTTTGGTTATGGAAGAAAAATGTTACGACAGAACATTACTAGCAGCAGAGCAAGACGCATTGGTTCCGCAGTTAAACACTGAACAAAGAGAGATTTTGATGTAAATGTTAACGCAACGGTGAATAAAAGGTAGGAGCTGATGTTCGTATATGGTCATGTCGGCATCGGCAAGACTTTCTTATGGAAGGCGATAATATGCACGCTGCGTGCTGAAGGTAACATTATTCTGGCTGTCGCTTCTTTTGGTATAGCATCGTTGTTATTGCCATCCGGGAGAATAGCCCATTCGAGGTTCAAATTTCCTTTTGAATTAACAGACCACTCTACGTGCAACGTTCGAAAGAAAACACAGATCGCGGAATTGCTGAAGCAGACAGATCTTATTATATGGGATGAGGCTCCCATGAACGACCGTAGATGTTTTGAAGCCTTAGATAGGACTATGCGCGATGTGCTGGATGCGCCTGACGCCGTCTTCGGAAGAAAACCAATTCTTTTAAGTGGTGATTTCAGGAAAACCCTTCCCGTGAAAAAAAGGGGCTCCAAGAACGATATTATTGCATCTTCGATTTCTGAATCATACCTCTGGCAATATTTCAAGCTCTTTGTTCTCACGCAAAATATGCGTCTTAAACGTTCGGGTTTAGACACCGAACAGCATGCCGAGGTAGTGTCTTTCTCAAAATGGTTGTTGGCTATAAGAGACGGCAATATTGGAACTGAAGATCCCGAGGATCCTCAAAATACCTCATGGGTGGCCATACCTGTAAAGCATTGTATAAGGGATTCGGATGAAGCGCAGATGGAGTTAGTCAGATTCATCTATGATGACGATACTCTACAGAGGCCGACAGCAGAGAAACTGCAAAAAAAAAAGCGATCGTGTGTTCGAAGAACGAAACAGTAGATAAATGGAAAAGTGCTGCGGATGCTGCATGGAGAAACTACCGTTTACACCAGCCATGATGAAGCTGTACCGTATGGGGATGATGGTGGCGCAGCAGAACTGCTCTATCCTACAGATTACCTGAACACACTTACGTTCCCGGGTTTGCCACTTCACAAGCTCCATCTGAAGATTGGAACACCGATTATGTCATTACGAAACCTCAATCTTGCTGGGGGGCTTTGTAACGGAACTAGAATGATTGTAACGCAACTGCTTACTAAAATCCTAGAGGCAAAAATTATTACCAGAACAAGGGTTGCTCAAAAAGTTTTCCTTCCAAGAATAACGCTTACGAGTAAAGATGAGAAGCTCCCCTTTGTATTTAAACGGAAGCAGTTTCCTATTAAGATTTGCTACGCGATGACCATTAACAAAAGCCAAGGACAATCGTTGAAACGAATAGGTGTTTACCTCCCGGACCTTATATTTGGACATGGCCAGTTATATGTAGCACTTTCGCGTGCCACATCTTCGGAAGGATTGAAGATACTGATTAAACAATGCGGAGACCAGGCACCTAATACTACCAAAAATATAGTTTATAAGGACTTCCTCACTAAAGTCAGGGGTCGACAGGTTCCTTCTGATTTCGAACCCTTTCACGACATTTATAGGCTGCCACCGTTTGCTTTAATTATATACACCTTTCATTAGCATTTTAGATATTGCCTATTTTCCTTTTTCATGCTTTCGTGTTATTTCTATATTGGTACACGTTACTTATATTTGATCTCTACCGCAAAAAACATGGTTGCTTTCATTTAACCGGTCAAGGCAAACGCTAGCTCATGACATTAGTTATAAATTTTCCTATTTATCATGTCTGATACATCATATCTTACAAACCCAATCTGTTCCTGCTAACATTATTTATTGCAGCCGGTATGTGTACATCTACAAAGCCTATATATATACTCGGCCACATATACTCACATATATATACATAAATATAATGTATTTCCACATTTTCTCATTGCTGCATAAGTTATGTAACTACTAATATTAATGGATATGCCTCACTATGTTTACCATCCTTATTTTAACAGGTGTGTCAAAAAAAGGCCCATTGTTTGTGATATTTCTTCACTATAATGTGTATTCACACACTCATGTAATACAAATATAAAGTGGCATATTAATCCGCACATGCTTATACAACTATCGAGGTCTACCCACAAACTCAGTTTCTTAATAACGTTTTTTGGTATTATAGTAAATATCTACGCTACTCTGTTTAGTGTGTTACCTGTATGCAGGCTAATGTCGACCGTCCTTGATCTTGCTTCACCTCGAACGGAAAAAGGTAAAGACATCGTCGTAGAATCAGACGTTGTCGGTCTTGCAGATATTAAACCAACAACGCTAAATAAAGCTATTGAAGTTAAAGTGTATCGCAAATGGATCTCGAAAACTATTCCAGACCTCACTCTAACCAAGTATTGCTGCATCCTTCTGGAAAGACAGGTACGAATTCTCAAACCAAAACATATTACCAGATTTTATAACAGTAATATAATTGCATATCCATTTGTCGATGTATATGCTGTCGCTTCGTGAAAGGGCCGAGCTATTCAGGCTAATATTGAATTGAAAGATGTTGAGAAGTATAACACGCTTCAAGTCAATTCGGTGTACCGGATTGTGGGTTTTGGATCTCAAAATACTGACAGGTGGCAGAAGACAGTCAGCAATAGCTACACACTTCTATTTGGAAAATTGACACAGATCACTGCTATCCCTGATCAGCCCTTTCCAGAACACTATTTTGAATTCGTTGCCTTCAATGAGTTAGGAAAAAAGGTTGATATGAAAGATCCAACATTAACGGGTACGTAATATTTTAACACTGTCTCTATACATTGGTATTTTATTCTAACTCATAACCACATTTCTAGACTGCATTGGGTATATACGTACTCTAGGAAAAGTAAAGGGAGCAGGGGATGCAACTACAAACAATACACGTAGAATGAAGGTGGAGCTTCAAAACCTCAAGTAAGTAAGCACAAACCTGTATAGCGTAGCTGTCAGTGGCCGCTTATAACTGCCATCATTCTTTTCATGAAAGCGGCTAGAGTGTCCCTTTAACTTTGTGGAATGAGCTTGCGACGGATTTCCCAATGCAGACGTATCTGGAGTTACAACAGCCAGTTGTCCTGGCGGCTAGCTCCTGCTATGTTAAAAGATATGCAGGTATATAAAATTCACTGTCCCGTGTTATAAAGTGTGGCATACCTATTTTTGTAACCCATCCGTATCCTTTTAGCTACGGGCGCTTTACAGCTTTCATCGACTCCCGCCACACACGTATACCTGAATCCCAATGTGCCAGAGACATCACATATATTGGCAGTGTAAGCACCTCCCTCACCTACATGTAGGAAAATATAGACAGGACACTATAACTTCTAACGCATATATTAATGCTCAGGTACAACGAGTTGCTAGGGACGACACCTCTGTTGGAATATTAGCCGCATACAGAAGCCATAGCTGAGGCTGAAATGCCAAACAACAAAGTGGATTTGAAAACATTGCTGGCAATTAACCCAGAAACGCACAAGGTAACAACAATGTTAATAAAAAAATCTAGCCTGAATAACATTGCCGTTGATCATTGGCCACAAAATGCAGGGTGTCCGCTTTACTGTTGAGGCTACATTAGTAAGGATTGATACAACGGCTACATAGTATTTTAACAAATGCGGTGTATGGTACACAGCCGGTTCCAGATTACAGGTACACCCTAAACCCAAGGAATGCAGAATAAAAGAATAGTGCAACTGATCCAAACTGACCCGCCGGTATATTATAAATATCGTCAAAAAAACATATACATTACGTATTTTGCTTTTTACGCCTTTCCGTATAGGTTATGGTTTTACAGTAAACACTAGCTTCATATCTAACCTATAACCGCCAAATTAACTGGTGCAGACCACAACAAATCTATCTTAGTCTTTAAGTCTTAACTTTATGATTAGTTATAGCAAATACACGTTAACGAAAAAATACCTGACAACCTGTGTTTTGGTGTCTGAATGTATCTGCACTATACTCAACTGAATATGCCTAAACAGATGTTCAATCTCCAACATCCTAATCTCATTATTCTTTACGTAATGTAACACGTACGAATGGTTTATAGGACAATAGTATCTCGCTTTAATTCTAATTCCCATCAAGACACCATTTGGAGACATAAATATAAATAGCCTAACTTTTAGAGAAAAATCAGTTAACACACTTACCACTTACCCTTGACAGTTTTCAAAAAAATTCTATTATAAAAGATATGTAAAACACTACTTGACACATGACATATACTTCTTTTGGCTTAAACATTCGCAGGTACTGTTTCAAGGTTATACTTGAAGATTCAAGCGGCACGATTACAACGAGTTGCTTTAGCCCAGAAACGGATAATTGAGCAATCAGTTGCGTGGACTTATTAAAGGAGGTAGAAGATAAGAATCCAAGAATAATACCCGACAAGCTGCACCTGTTAGAAAATACGAGCCGCCTTTTTACAATTCACTTCGGTTCCAGGAGCAAGAAGAATTTTCCAAAATTTGTAGTGGACAGGGCAGCAGTCGTATCTCCGCTGGCACTTCCAGCCCCCCCCCTAAACACCCCAGATGAAGGAACATCAACAATCAGGTCACCTATTGTCCAAGATACGTGTGCATCAGAAATAACCCAAGAATCTACAACCCCGCCACCAATAACACCCGATCCATTTGACAAGCTTGATACAACTACCAACAAGGGACCATCAACTGTCAAGAGGGAGCTCTTTGCAACATGCGACTTAGAAACCGCCGTGGCCAACATCAAAAAGGCAAAAACAGACTAGCGGCCCACCAAACACATGATCTACCCGGTTTAAAATACCGTGAACAATTTATGTGTAGTATGTATAATACTAGGTTTGCTCGCTTGAATAGTTGTAAATAATGACTGCACAAGCTTTTCTACTGTATGCTAACAGACACGTAACCATGTTCATGATCTAGACTGACCAACGGATGTTTGCGTGATCTAAACTACTTTGTGCCACCAACAGACACCACTTATTTTGTACCACCAACAATCACTGCTTACAATTATTCAGTTAACATATATAGCAAAACACAAGAATGGTTGCTCCTTAAAATAACAAGCACTCACTTTACCATTAACCGTTTCCCTACACAACGCATGCCAACACTATTAATCAACAACTACGGATGAAGGCACAAGATGGTTGCAGTATACAAACCCACGACCACGCATTCAATTTAAATCATACGTTTCGCTGACCATGAATCGTACATATGAAGGAAACAAGCTATACAGCTATATATTTTCTAATTTATAGCAGATTCCGCATACATATACGCCTAAGTTTCATCTAAATCAGTAATTTCACAACTTATAAACACCCACAACTATTTCGTACGCATTGCACGACAAAAACATCGCCACTGGCACACACAATAACCACAAACCAACAGTTTATGTGCAACATAAATCTTCGTAAATCAGAAATACAAGGAACCATAAACAAACAATACCATGGAAATCATTAAAACCTTATAAGTTTCATTACCAAAATATAGGCATTAGCCTTACAATACCAACATGTACAGACGTATGTACAATCCTACACTTATACTAACCATAATTTGCATATTGGACGCACCAACATGCTTACACAACTACTAATTGTTGTGTTACTATCCTATATCTAGACTAGACGCTTACAGAACCAGTTAACAAACACATAAAAAGCACCTACATAGCACAACATACTCCCGTAACTACCCAAAAGACAATCACACCAGGATAAGAGCGATAGCTAACATACTTAGACCACACTAATAACAACCTAAGGCTGCAACGAGGTTCCGAGATAGTCTAGCATCAGGTCGGCGGTACGAGCAGCTTCCACGGCTTCGCGATTCCCACTGCGAACACGCTGTTCATCTACTGCAATTGACAGCCTCATTACCGCAAGTATATGTGCAGTAGACGGCGTTGTCGGGCGGCGTTCCGCTTCGTCTAGATACCCTCTCACCTGCCTAATCCTCTCCCTTGCCTCTGAGGCACGTCTCCTAGCACGCCTCTCATACCATAAGTTAACATGCCTATTCCTTTCTACAAACACGAAGCTCTGCCATGATATGTTATCGGAGTGTGCGATCCGAGCAAGCCTCTCAGAAACAGGGAATCCATCAGCCATTTTTGGAAGTAACCCTTTTGAGAAGATATGGCCACCGCCTGATTCAACCAAAGAAGAGATAACTATTGTTGACAGAGAAAGGAGGGTTGTGACTGAAATGATTAGTATCACGAATACATATGAGATATATACAATCTCATTAACGCACACATTGAGCCCCCAAATCCCCATAGCAAGTTGGGAAGGGGAAAGCATGCTCATGATTAATGATTGTTGGAAATAGTGATATAAAAGAAAAATGGCGACAAGACTATACAATACCCAATACCCTGATAAACCAACCGTGCACCTTTGCTTCAAAAAACAAAAATCTGCTTCCATAGTTCTAAGTATCATAAATATTCATAAATAAGTATCATAAATGATTAGTATCACGAATACATATGAGATATATACAATCTCATTAACGCACGCATTGAGCCCCCAAATCCCCATAGCAAGTTGGGAAGGGGAAAGTATGCTCATGATTACTGATTGTTGGAAATAGTGATATAAAAGAAAAATGACGACAAGACTATACAATACCCTAATAAACCAACTGTGCACCTTTGCTTCAAAAAACAAAAATCTGCTTCCATAGTTCTAAGTAGGGCTGTAAACGAACCGGACGAACACGAACGGAGCCTTGTTCATGTTCGTTCATTTAATTTTAACCGGACAAATAAACGAACACGAACGCTTAAACGGACGAAATTTCTTGTTCACGTTCGTTTATTAAGAAAATGAGTTGTTCATGTTCGTTTATTAACACACTAAACGAACGCTAAACGGACATAAACGATCAAACATAAATAAACACATACAAAACAAACATAAACTTTATTAAATTATGCATCTAATATTGTTTATAAGTGTTTTTTTGTTTAGACAAACTAATTTTAAAATTATACAAATGATATACAAACATAAATAAATAAATGAACATAAACGAACGTTAACGAACGCATAATCAGACGTTCACGGACATAAATAAACGGACGTGACTTTTGGTCATGTTCGTTTATTTAACTAAAAGATCGTCAAATATTGTTCATGTTCGTTCATTTAATAAATAAACGAACATAAACGAACTTTTTACCGAACGGTTCATGAAATGTTCAATGAACGTTCAGTTCGTTTACAGTTCTAAGTATCATAAATATTCGTAAATAGTGGTTCACAAAAAAATGCAGCCAAAAAAGATTGCACAAAGTTTAAAATCACGTCACCACATCTTTCGTGTTTTTTTTACTCATAAATATACGGTACCTAAAAAAAACGAAGGCGCACAAACACATATATATTTCCCACCACGCGAAAAATAATACAAGCACTTCTAAATTATAACCAATAAACATAACACATAATCGTAACACCCTTTTCAACGTGCGAAGATTAAAACGCTATTAACAGACCATACCACAACCATATTAAAACAAAATTTATATGAAATTGAGACTAGAAAAGAATGAAAAAAAAAAGTTGTATATGTATGAATTTATATTTAAAAACACATGATATATAAAACAAACATCGACGGTTTATCAAAAAAAGTGACTTTAATGTCGGGCATACCAAAGACACGAACCTCTTGCAAAAAATATAATAACAATTACGTGAAAATGTTAAGTGCTACAATTACGTGAAAATGTTAAGTGCTTTCATTTAAAAAACTTAAAAAAAAAACCATTGATGCTTTATTCTTAAAAGCGAAGAAGGCTACGACTAAAATTATACACCTCGCTAAGCCTGCCACAAGCATATGAAGAAAATTCATAACGTTCTGCTAATATAGTGAACGACGTTTCAAATAAAAGAGTCGTGCAATTTTAAATAACAAATAATCATACGCGATCACCAACAACACTCTATTAATATACCATCATAGCTACACACAATAATTCAATATTACAAGAAACAAAGTTGCCAAAAAAAAGTATGAAATACGTTGAACACCAAAATACTGTAAGCATAAATATTGCAAAAGGTTTATCCACTCAACCTATTAGATAGATATGCACTTATCCTTATCTATCCTTTCAAGAACATTCATTTGACTATATATACCACCAACACCATGTTACAGACACATACATAAAAACATCCATTTGGTACTATCTCTAATGTCAGAAAAGGATGCAGGTGAAAATTTGTCTAAAGAAATAGATTCTGGTGAGCATAATTACGAGGGCGATTTCTTATCAGAAATGGCTAACGCGGCTCTTAAAGAACAGCTAGAAACGGAAGAGGCAGACAAAGCACAGGCAGAAATAGATGAGGCCGAAAGAGAAAGGCTCATGCTTCAAGATGAAGAGGTATTAAGAGAAACAGAAGAAGCTATTCGCAAAGCCGCAGCGGAAGAGGAAGACAAAAAACGTCAAGATAGAGAATACAATATGCTGCATGCGAACTAAGTTGAAAGCGAATACAAAGTTTCGTGTTCATCCACCTATGACGACGGCTACGACTCTAACAATTCTCAAACTTGGGATCATCCGGATTACCTCTAATAATCTCGATATAGGTCCTTTTTTATGCACCGTGCTTTTATTTCCTAAATAATGTAATCCCTTTTTCCATGTAACAAATAAATACTAAACACTTCACCTAATTTTCAGTCCCAAACAAAACTTATACACTTTACTTGCACAAACATTAAACGGGTAACGTGCATACGACAATGCAAACAAACCTATTCATGATTGCTAACGACGGACCACTGTTAAAAAAAAATAAAAGCAAAAACTCAGTAGCAAAAAAACAACACAACAACCAAAAAAAAAAGAGCGATTTGGCATATGAAAATATATTAGAGAATTATTTTATACACCAACTAAATGCGCAAAAAACTACTAATAGGAAATCCACGGTAAACCACGACATCGATTAATATAACAGCAACAACGAGGGAAAAAAAGATTTAGGCGCGCATTGAATACGGTCACAATAAGAAAAAACCTTGAAGAAAAACCCACCTAAAACCCGACTGCCTCTTACTTGGGATAATCCGGAATATGTTTAACAATGTCAGAATATGTCCTTTTTTATGCACCGTGCTTTTATTTCTTATATAATGTAATCCCTTTTTCCATGTAATAAATAAATGCTAAACACTTCACCTGATTTTCAGTCCCAAACAAAAGTATTACACTTCAATTGCGGGAACATTAAATGCATAACGTGCATATGACAGTACAAACAAACATATTCATAATTGCTAACAAAGGCCGCCTGTTCAAAAACAAGAAAAAAAAAGATACATCACGAAAATAGCCTGCACATTTTGTATCCAGTAAAGCGTAATAGGCAGCCGTCCAGAAAAAATGTATCCAATAGTATCTATAAGACCATCGTTTCCCTATAACTGACTCCCATCAAAACTAACATCACAAGCTATGGATGATACAACCACACCAGCTCAACAGACTGCAATACCGTCGACAACACATTCAAAAACCAATAATATTAGCCATTGCTTACAACAAAAAGTACCTGGCTACAACACTGTAACCATCCCAGTAATCGAAAAACATATAAAGCCCAGGGTCAAAACACATACCTTAATTGAATGCAAACATCACCTGCAAAATAGAAATACAGAACAACACTCACGACACGCAATAAAACAAGAACAACAAACAAGCCAACCTTGATAATTCCTAATACAGACACAAAAAAAAACATCACAGCACCCGGATGCTGTTAATGCATCCTGCGGCTGCACGGAGAGCAGCATGCGCCTCACGTACCATTGCCTGAAATGTAGCCTTCTTCGACCGCTCGCGTGCTTGAACCTGTCTCAGATATGTGGCAGAAGTGGTGGCAACAATGCCGGGTCCCTCTTGAACAACCTCTTGGATAAGGTCCTCTAGATATGTGATACGCGCTCCAAGCTCCAAACAACGTGCGCACACCATTGCCTCCCAATCACGCGCCGCGATAACCTCTCTTTCAAAAAACAAGAACATCTGATCCTGTAAAGCATCACTATTACAGGCAAAACCAAGCTCAGCCAAACAATCTGTGCGTGACATGCCTATAACAAACAACCTATCACACAACGCAGACAAACACAAAGTGATTGACATGTAAACCCTCATTTATACAGAAAAAATGGAAACATGACATCTTCCACTACCAACAGTATCGACAGCACCACAACGCATATACTTCATCAGTCAATCGCGTGCACCACCAACAGGAAAACTAAACAACTCCACTACAAGTAAGGCTGTAAATTTAAAAAAAAAACTACCAACAATGACTACAAAAGAAAAAAGCCGTATACCTCGCAAGCATACCAAATCAGCTACAGCATCAAACACATATATTATTTAGGTTCAAAAGGGCACGAAAAACCATGGCGTAATGAAATTAACATAAAGCACACGAGATGATCTCCTGTTAACAGACTATCAATCACATCAGCCGTTCAGCAACTGTCGGACATATACAAACACATACATATTGAAACCCCTTATGGGTCACATCCACCAAAGAGGTATGCATAATGACATACACACATAAACAACACCCCATATGAAAGCACCATAACCTACTTCATGACACTCGGTAATCACCATCAATTTAAAGAGGTACAAACGAAAAAGGGAACCTAAAATTTACAACCCTTGAAAACAGCACTCTCCTGAACCTCTAATGCAAGAAAATAATGTACACCAAATAGGTACGCACACATTTTGGCCAACACTCACAACATAGTTGCCATGAAATCCTGTCACTCCTACACACCGGTCATCTAAATAGTCCTCCACCATAGCTACAACCACAGGTTTATGCCTTATTCCATACAAAGATGCAACCACTTTATCAAAGCACATCACAGACCAGTTGCCCAAAACGACAGACAATAACTATTTGTCACACCTACGCAGTCACAAACCAACTTTAACAAAATTTCAGTAACCACGACGAAACAAAGGAAAAATTTTGAGGCTTAAGATAAACGTTCCATCACGTTCCCATTAAAAGTACCATAATTACACCATTGTTCGATAAGATAATATGGGTGGTATAAACGCCAAAATTGTAACCTGCTACAGGCTACATCCAACCCTTAACTGTACATAAACACATGGGATACCTAAAATCCGAAGGAAACTAGATAACCATTACTAATTACAACTACTATAAACAAAGTTCACAAAGACTGATAGAACCTGCCCCAGCAAGACTAATCATCGGATACCTGCTCAGTTACCTCCATGAAACCGACCTGCTCCTCCTTGGTCGCTATCCCAGCACGCAGCCCATTGATAAGAGTATCAAGCGCAAGCAACGATTCTCGATCGACACGCTGGAGCTCAGTAAGTCTCTGTAAACAATCAACCGCATCGCTATCGAAAGACCCATACCACTGAGCCTCTATGATGGTCCTCCTACGCTTCTCAATCTTCCCAACAAGTTGCTGGCGCTCCCTCTCCATACGCAACAAAAATGCACGATCCTCAGTGATCTCAGTACTAAACAGATACTTAAAGACTGACGGAAGCTTTTCAGATCCACTGGCAGCCTTGATCTCATCAATGTTAGGCATGGCACTCATCTCCAGATAATTATAGTAGGTAGGTGTAAAACTGCTAAAAAAACACCTTCTTTAACCTCTCAATGGTTACGTTAAAAGGGGCAACGAAATAAATGGAAAGAATATAGAAGCCCAACTCCGAATACGAAAAATTACAAGCCCAAATAGGGACAAAATTTTTTTTTCTTAAAAACCGCTTAAAAAAAAACACTCTCAAGAAATACTCGGCCATCGTTAAAAAAAAACCCGAAATATATACATAATTAAACGCCATTGTTACAAACCAATATAAACCAAAAACGCACCAAATCCAACCCAACCTAAACATAATTACGGATAAAAAAATGTTAGTTAAACATATAGTAATGAATTATTTGTGAGACCTAATAACAACAACAACCAAAAAAATAACTTTAGACGCAAATTGAACACGCTAACAGTGAAAAAAAAACCTTAAAGAAAAGCCCACCTTAGACCCGCCGCAACGCGGCGGGCTGCCCCTTACTTGTTTCTTAGGATGGGTCATAGAAATAACTAATTAAACCCCTGCCCAAATTTTATTAGTTGAGAATAAGCCCAATAGGATGGGCCTGAATAAAACTGAGTCAATGAAGCAGATATATCGGAAGAAATTAACTAACTCCCACTCTTCTTTTCCAAAATTTCCAAATTTGTTACACTTAGTTTGTTTGATTAGATTGTGTGTTCTTCTACTTTGTGTAATCTCAACGACGTCGTTGATCATCTTGATCGATAACCTTTCGATCTCAACGTTCATTTACATCGTCATCAGGTAATATTAGTCCATGCAACCATGCATGGTTTCAATCTGTCATCTTAAAATGTAATAGTGTTCTGTTATATAACTGTAATTATGATTTATTTCTCTTTATATTGTGACGTTTAATATGATCTTATATGAGAAATATTGAACGTGTATCGTTTTTGAAATGTTTGAATTGATTGCATGTTGTTACGTGTTCTTGAATCTTAGATGACAAGTTACTAGCAGATTATAAAAAATGAGAAAGATCTTCTGAGAAATTCAACAAGCTTGAGTACGTAGCAGTCTTCATGCGTAGTTATAGATTATGTGTCCGTTTATGCATTTAGAAGGTGCATTGTCATTTCTTGCAGAGCTTGTGTTTAGAAACGTTTAGTTGTCTTAGATATTAAATGTTAGCTCATTCTATATAAGTGTTTGAGAGTTTGATGCTATAGTTTGTGTTTAAGCCATTAATTAACGATTGTTAAATATAGAGTTTTTGTACAGAGAGGAGGTCTTTTGCGTTGTTCTTTTCTCTTAGAGCTTGGTAGTTATTCACTTATTCTTCATTTAGTTATATGAATCAAGTTTAAACTCGATGTCTAAACATGCGATATATAGAAGTTATTAATTGGATTTTACGTATATGTGTCATCCTTCATAGTTCAAATTTTGTATCTTGAATTGGGAACAATTATATCTGAATCAACCAAACATTTACATTAAGGGTTAATAACCTTTTAAAGCACTATACTTGTCACAAATATCAGTTCGACGTAGCGAACTAAAAAAATAGCTCTTTTAGACATTAAACTTGACATTTTTGTCTTCCTTTAAGTATTATGACCAAATTATGACCATTTTACCCTTTCTAAATTTTTTTCGAAATACATTTTTTTTCGAAATTTTTTTTCAAAATTTTTTTTTCAATTTTTTTTTTCGAAATACTTTTTTTCGAAATTTCTGAATTTTTTTTTCGAATTTCTTTTTTTTTTTTAAATATTTTTCGAAGGGTAAAATGGTCATAATTTGTTCATAATACTTAAAGGAAGACAAAAATGTCAAGTTTAATGTCTAAAAAAACTATTTTTTTAGTTCGCTACGTCGAACTGATATTTGTGACAAGTATAGTGCTTTAATAGGTTATTAGCCCTTACATTAATCAGTCACTATTAGATACAGGAAACTTTATTTCTGATATTGGTTTGTTTGAGCATGAAAGACAAGCTGGTTAGATTTGGTTGTTTATTACGATGATATGTCGTGGAGTATGATATTCATCTGTTGCATATCCCGTAATATGCGTATTTAGTTGTCTGTGATGAGTAAAGGAATGGCGAGTCAAGAAAATAGGAATTGAATACCGAGTAAAAATGTGGTACTAAGATAGCAGAAATACACTTTATATATAGAATGATACAATTAATGTCCCTTCAACTATAAAGGCGTCTGTTTATTGGTTTAGTTACACCGATTCCTTGTAGATTGGTACTGTACTACTTCGTAATAATCTATTGTATATATAGATGGATTCAGTACCTTCATTCTCAGCAGCTAAGGAAGAAAAGCCGCAATTGGGTTGGTTTGAATGGCTTAAAGGATGGTATCGTTTGGTTCTAGAGACGTTCTTTGAGAAATATTGGTCAAGACATTTGCCAAACCCGTTACCTCTGCCTCCCCTCAACGGTATCACCAGCATTGTCACTGGTTCGACTAGTGTAATAGGGCTAGAAATAGCCAGACAACTAGCAGAAGCAGGAGCACATGTCGTTATGGCAGTAAGAAACACTGAATTAGCTCATAAATTGGTCCAAAAATGGCAAGTAGAATTGCAAAACACATCTTCTACGAAGGTACTTCATATTGATGTGATGGAACTCAATCTTAGTTCACTTGAATCCGTAGCAAGATTTGCAAACACATGGAATTCCAGAAACGAGGCTTTGAATATTCTTATTAACAACGCGGGTATCTTCTCAGTGGGAAAGCCTCTAACTTTTTCTACTGATGGATATGAAATGCACATGCAAGTTAACTTTTTGGCACCGTCTTTGCTACGCTTTTACTTTTACCATCTTTGAAAGCCGGTGCTCCTAGCAGAATTGTGAATGTGAACTCGCTTATGCATGCTATTGGTTTTGTTGACACAAAGGATCTGAACTTTGACAAAGGTATAAACCATTTTACTAGCTTAAGAGGGTATTCAAGGAGTAAACTGGCACAAATTATGTTTAACAATGTGCTTCATAGAACCATTCCGAAGAGTGCTAACATCAATGTGGTATGTGTGGATCCCGGAAATGTTCGTACAAATGTGGCAAGGGATCTTCCAAGAATAATTCAAGCTGTATTTCAAGCTCTGCCGAAGTTTCTATATACTGCTCAAGAAGGTTCTAGAAGTGAAAGAAGAAGAATGGCCTGTTTGTCCCTATGTGGCTTGCAATTGTAAGACCATGATTCCAAGCAAAGAAGCACAGAATTTGGAGGTTTCGCGGTTTGTTTGGAAGGCGACAGTTGATACAATTGGCTTCCTAAATGATGCAGTGGACCTTCTTATATCTGGAAAAGAAATCCGATGGCAGTATTCTGATCTTGTTAATTAGCAAAATCTCCGGGTGATCATCTGCTATTACTTGTAGGGAAACGGTTACACTCTTATTAATAAAATCTAAATAAATAAAATTAACAGTAAATAAATAACAGAAAATTAAATACAAACAGAATGTAAGCAGATAAACGATAATTAAATAAAATAATAAAATAGTCAAAAGACTTACTTGATCACCAAAATAAAGATCAACAAAGAAGCACTAAAAGCCGAGGCACGTGTTTGACACGCTTCCCTTAAAACAGATTCGCCGTCTGTTTCCCAGGGTACAACAGCCAAAACAAGTAGTTGTACTGTCGGACTTAACTAAACTGCCTGAAATTTCATCTTAAGAGATGCGTATTCCATATGTTGGAAATCAATAATAACTATTGATTTGATGTGTGTGAAACTTGTGGAATTAGGGCCTCTATTTATACACAATAGATTTCCTCTAAGTTTACTCATCCCACCGATGTGGGATTGAAAATAAACTACTTTTCCTCTTTAGGCATGGTACCGAATGCCTAACTTTGAGACCCGATATCTCATTCACATCAACTCTATTTTGGACACATAAAGGCTTAGTGCGAAGCTCTCTTCGAGGAGAACGCGAACCTACACACTATTACTCATATATGTGACATATACATATAGATAATTGTGTCCAAAGTTGGTCAAAAGTCACTTTTACCAACCAATTTTCCAACATTACTTTCCCCTCAGCCATCATTGCTTTTCATATTAGAGCCGTATCAACTTCCAAGGGTAGAAATCACCGGCCACTTGTAAATGGTAGAAACTTTAAACCTTTTGGTTCAGAATATTCATGGATTCCTTTTAGGGTTAGGTTACAAATTTAAATCTTTGTACATAAAGGAGGACTAAAGGAGGTCTTTTGCTTTAATTCTCTCCTTGTATTTTTGGTAGTTATTCTTCAATTGATGTATATGTGTGTCATGCGGTCTAATGTGATTAACTGCTATAGTTACTGTTAGTTGATATAAATTTTGCTCTTTGACATTGGTTTATTTGAACATAAAACTTAACACAAGCATAAGAGGGTACTCAAGGAGCTATCGATCAATAATGCAAATGAATCTACGGGGTTTCCAATGTTCAACACAAACGTGGAAGGCGAAAGTCGATACAATTGGATTCCCAAATCATGCAGTGGATCTTCTTTTATCTGGAAAATAAATTCAATGGCTCTGTAAGATGGTTTTTTAGATCTAGAGATATAAGAAAACAAACACATACCATAACATAATCAACATACTTTAACTGTATTAGCTAGCTACACTTTTTACCAATGTGGATAAAAGCCTACATCTTTATTCCAAAAAATTATAAGGTTCATAAGTTTTGCGATGGGACATGCATCTTTGCTATTGTAATCAACGTTACTTGTGATCATGAGTCGTTTTTATCTTATGTAGTTACTAAAGATAGAAGATATCGAGTTTCAATAACTATGACCTTGGATTTGAGAAGTATAGACCTCACGAACGCAACAATGGAACTTCAATTTCCCTAAGCTACCTAAAGAAATAGCCGTACAAAAATTCCACCACTTGTTAAGAAAAGTTTAGAGCATGAGGTATCATAACCTCCCCACTTCTCTTCACTTGGGCCCCACGTGTGCCACATCACCTCCACATCACTCCAACACACTAACAAAAAAATACCCCCCAATCACAACATACTCACTTCTCTTCACTTGGGCCCCACCCACTATCATTTTATTTATTTTCCATATTTTCCAAACACAACTAAATTCATTTCATTCATTTAAAATAAAAATACAACATAAAAAAAATACATCTGCGAAATAAAAACGCATTTAAATTTAAAATACATTGAAAAAAACATACGACAAATTTAAAAAACATACTGAAAAATAAAACAAAAAACATACGGAAAATAAAAACCATACGAAACTTAAATAATACAACTTCATTTGTGGTATTTAGCTACCAACTCGTCTTGTTTCTTCTTGAGGATCGATCTTTTCGGCTCCGACAAATTTTCAATATCGTGCATCAGAAACTCCAATTCTCGACACTCTTGCTCCGACTTTTCTCTCGCAATCCTCGCCTCGTACACTTGTCGCGCTCCGTCAACTTTACGTTTATACTCTTGAGCTAAAGCTTCCGCAATAGCATCGGATTGACTCCCCGTGCTCGCTGACGACTCCACTGATCTAGATTTTTTGCCGACGAGGCTTGCCCGGCGGACGAGCTCTAGGATCGGGGCCGAATAATTCGCCATAGTATCTTCATTGATACCCTCGGCCGTCCCATTTGGGATATTGTCGCAAAACCTTCCATGCCGAAACCATAGTAAACTGTTTCCCCGTCCCATTTTTGAAAGCAAGTCTTGCATTCTTAATGTGATCAAGATCATTTTCCCCGATTTACGTTGCAAATGCTTGTAAAACCCATTAAACTTTGGCAATCACCGCTTATCCGAGTCCATTTTCCCGTGCCCATACTTTTTGTACGATACGGCTCTGGACTACGAGCCCTGAAGTCGCCCCAAATGAGTCCAAAACGCATCGTTTTGTCGGTCATTACCGATAGCGGCGTTTTGGGATACCTCGACCCAACACTCGGCTAATATTTTTTCCTCTTGGCTTGACCAACGAATAGTGGTTCGACTCTCTTCATCGTCCTCATCCTCCTCGTCCGCGTCCAAGTTCACAACGGCCTTCTTTTTCTTCTTTGTCGTTTTCGCCGGTTTCTTTCCTTGTCGACGTTCTTCACGTGTTTCGGTTGGTGGTGGTTGAGGTACTTTGAATTGTGATTCAAAGTAATGTTGTTGTGACGGATGGAATTGCGTTGGTGGTTGTTGTGACGAATAAAATTGCGATTGTGATGGTTGTGAAGGAAAAAATTGCGGTGGTGATGGATAAAATTGCGGTGGTGATGCTCTTGGATATTGAAAAGCTTGAAATCCGACGTCGCGAGAATTCGTGAGCTTTGAGACGATGGGGTGGACGGGTTTGAGGAAGACGAGTTAAGTAGATTCGTAAACGACATCTCGTTGGGATCTTGAGACATTTTTGGTTGTGGATTAAGATGATGAAGATAATATTTTTTTGGTTATGAATGTGAAGTGTGAATGTTTTTATAAAATATGGGTATTATTTATAGAGTTAAGGGGGTAAAATATTTAGTTTGAAAAAGAAAAAAAAAAGAGAACCGTTGCATATTAAACGGTAACAAATTAACGGGTAGAATTTGAAATCGTTTTGTCGTATTCATTTCGTTGCAACGGCGAGTTTACTTGTGGCGAAGGGCCATGGTATCGTGGCGAGCCACGAATTGAAGTGGCGAGGAGCCATGTCAGCAACGGCGAGAAACGAAAACTACCATACCCCATGCTCTTATAGATTTCGTTGAAATATAAAAAAGTTATTAAGTTGCATTATTTTATAAAAAAATTACCCAAATGTCACTTTCTATAATACCTAAACCAAAAAAGACACTTTTAATTTCAATTACCAAAAACTACTAAAAGCGCAATTTTGGTTTGTTCTCTGTTAAATTTTGCGCTCCATGTGACCCCAACTCATATTAATATAAAAAAGTACGGTGCAAATTTCTTGCTCTCCTGTTCAATTTTGCGCTCCCACGTATACAGAAAATTTGAATTGTAAAAAAGAAAAAAATAAATAAATAAAAAATTGCCAAAATTAAATTGTAACCGGTGGTATCTCTTTATAATCATTGGCATAAATGCCTTTTGTCCAACAGCTATAAAATGGAAAAGAAAGTGTTCTCGGGTCAACTATGTTAGTATTATGTTTATTATAGTATGCTAGCTGTAAACGTGTTGGAATATTTGTATTTATATTGAATAGCTAGAATCAAGGGTAATTGCCTATTCACCCAACATAGTTAGCATGTTGTATCTATAAATCCTAGGCTCTTTGTATTGTTGGTTCATAAAAGCAATAGACATTCTTATATCCTTCATGGTTTCAGAGCCACCATTCTCCTGCTCCTAAAAACATAAAATACATGCTGCTCATAATCCCCTTCTCTTAATCCCATTCGTATCACCCTCATTCTCTTTCTCTTTCCTCAAATTCACTTCACCCCACTTCTCTTCTATACTCATCATCATGACTCTAATCAATCCTCCACCACAACCCACCATTCTCCTCTCCGACAAACTAATGGCAATCACTAACCTAAACAACATAATCCCGGTTCAACTCGATGTCGATGAAATGAACTACTCATCATGGGTGTATTTCTTCACCCATTTTTGTCGTGGAACCCTTCTAATGGATCACCTTGAAATCAAGAGTGGCCAAGATGCACCAAGCACCTCTTCGCCCCCGGATGCAGAGTGGTTAAAGATAGATTCGATCCTTCTTTCTTGGATCTTTGTGACTATCTCCAAAACCCTTCAACAACGGCTCGTTGTAGCCAACCCTAAAACAACCCACGAAGCGTGGGAAACCCTAGCCGCCATCTTTTCCGACAACAAAAGGACTCGCTCCATTGCTTTGAAAGCGGAGCTACGCTCTTTAAAACTTGGTGATATGGGCATCGATGCCTATTTTCGGAAGATCGAATCCATCGCAACGATCTTAAATAGTCTTGGTTCGAGTTTAGACGACGATGATGTGGTAACTTTTGCTTTGGAAGGGTTGCCCACGAGGTATGATAACGTGGCCACAATCATTGCTCATCGGGATCCTTTTCCCAATCTCAAAACCGTTCGGTCCATGCTCACCACAGAGGAGATGCGCTTAAAGGCTCGCACCGACACCATGACCGATTCTACATCATCCTCACCCATGGTTTTACTTGCCAACACCGGTAACAATCATCGACGGTCATCATCCTCCTCGGAAAAAGTTTACAAACCATGTTTAAATTGGAGCAAGGGTTCGTGTCGTTTCGGTGCCTCATGCAACTTTCTTCATAATGGTACGCATGGTGTTACTGGTATGCATGCTAATGGAACCCCACAACTCCCAACAGCCACCAATCAACTATCTTCTAATGACCTACAAACTCTTCAACATTTTACTTGCAAAATTGGGGTGCACAGGTTCGATTGGTGGAAATCAGGTGCAAGGTCAAAATCAACCAAATAACAGCGTGAACCCCGTAGCTTACTTCACCAGTCCACCTGGTTTTGGACCGGTCAATGCCCCATATGGCCTACCACATCAGCACGTGACCCCCACATCACTTGGCCCCTCACCGCAGCTAATGAACCCCACCCTTTATGGGGTGACAGGTCACAGCGCAGTCCAATCCTTCCCTGGACAGTCCACGACAGCAGTTCACCTTATGAACCATCAGGCGGTTCAACAACCCACTCCAGTTCAGCATCAGGCGGTTCAACAGCCTCAACTGACAGTCCAGCAGCCATTACACCAGGGTCAGCCAGCAGTTCAAATGCAATTTCCTGCGCAGGTTCATAATCAGTCCGACATTCTTGGACCTGCACCGTCTTCACTTGGGGTGACTGGTCAGTTTACTTCGGGTTCGGGTCAAGATACTATTCTACCACATGCCTTTGCCACTCCCACCCTTCATGAACCCGCTCCTGGAAATTGGAACATGGATACAGGTGCGTCCTCTCATCTAAATGACTCGGTCAATAATTTTAGTGATGTATTTAATTTGAGCATTTATTCCTCTGTCGCGGTTGGTGACGGGCACACAATTCCCGTCATCAACTCTGGCCATAGCATTTTACCGACCCCTTTTCGACCTCTTCACCTAAATAATGTTCTTATTACCCCTCATATTGTTAAAAACTTAATCTCCGTGCGTCAGTTTGTATGTGAAAATCATTGCACTGTTGAATTTGATCCTTTTGGTTTTTCTGTTAAGGACTTTCAAACCCGTCAAGTGTTGCTCCGCTGTGATAGCACTGGTGACCTCTACCCTGTCACCAAGCCTTCTCCCATCCCTCAAGCTTACCTTACAAGTCAGTACATGTGGCATCAACGACTTGGTCATCCAGGAAGTGAAGTGTTACGTCGTGTTATTTCTAATAATTCAATTTCATGTAATAAAGAGAAATCTCCCGTGCTTTGTCATGCTTGTCAGCTTGGCAAGCACGTGCGACTTCCATTTGTTAGTTCATCTACTTTAGTTCAAAGTTGTTTCGATATTGTTCACTCGGATTTATGGGCTTTCCCAATACCGAGCCTATCTGGTTTCAAATATTATGTTATTTTTCTGGATCATTATTCTCAATTTGTATGGGTTTATCCGCTGGTTAATAAATCTGATGTTTTGTCCAAATTTACATTGTTTCGCAACTTTGTCAAAACTCAATTTAACTGTGAAATCAAGTCCTTTCAGTGTGACCATGGTGGTGAATTTGATAACCATGCCTTTCATAAATTATTTAACGACAATGGGATACAATTTTGTTTTTCATGTCCTCGCACTTCACAACAAAATGGTAAATCTGAACGAATGATTCGCACCATCAACAACCTTATCCGCACCTTACTCTTCCAAGCCCACCTACCCCCAAACTACTGGGTGGAAGCCCTTAACATGGCTATTCATCTCTTAAATATCCTACCCTCTCGCGCTATTGATAATGAAATTCCCTTTACACGCCTGTTTGGCACCCAACCTGACTACCATCTTTTGCATGTTTTTGGATGCCTTTGCTACCCTTACATAGACACAAATCACAAACTCGGACCACGAGCCACACCCTCCATCTTTCTGGGACATGCCACCAACCATCGTGGCTACCGTGGTTTAGACCTAAACACTAACAAAATCATTATATCCCGTCATGTCACATTTGATGAGACTGTGTTTCCCTTTGGCACCACCACACCCACTGTAACACCATCCTACGACTTCTTGGAAGATTCACCTAACCTCATCTCCAACATCATAAAGCTCACCCCAACACCACCTCCATCCACACAACCATCTATTCCTGAACCCCCACCCCCACCTACTTCCCCCCTTTCACCCGTTCCTGACTCTCCACCTTCTCCCACTATAGCATCCCCCGACATACTTCCCTCACCATCAATACCAACCCATTCTACACAACCCACGGCCCCCGTTTCCGTTTCCTAAAACCCCCCACCTATTACTGACCCTACCCCAACCACGACATCGGTTCATCCCATGGTTACGCGTTCCCGTGTCGGGACTACCCGTCCCAATCCTCGTTACGCTTGTCATGTGTCCTTAGTTTCCCCTTTACCCCGCTCCTATGACGCTGCATTCCATGACCCAAATTGGTTACATGCAATGTACGATGAATTTAATGCTCTTATTAAATACAAAACTTGGATTCTTGTACCCCGTCCCGTGGACACCAATATTGTTCGCTGCATGTGGCTATTTCGTCACAAGTACTTGGCAGATGGTACCCTCAGTCGATAGAGGGGGTTGATGTTGATGAGATATTTATTCCGGTTGTCAAACCTGGCACTATACGCATTGTTCTTAGTTTGGCTGCTTCTCGACACTGGCCGTTCACCAGCTAGATGTTAAGAATGCCTTTTTACATGGAGACTTATCTGAGACTGTTTACATGCACCAGCCCCCTGGTTTTCGTGATACTGAGCATCCGGATTATGTATGTTTGTTACGCAGATCTCTCTATGGGTTGAAACAAGCTCCTCGGGCTTGGTTTCAGCGTTTTGCTACATATGTTCTTGGGATTGGATTTACACATATTCGCTGTGACACCTCCTTGTTTATTTATCATCAGGGGTCTGACACTGCTTATCTTTTATTATATGTTGATGATATTGTTCTGATTGCTTCTTCTGATTGATAACTTTAGCGTATTATTGCAGCTCTTCATAAGGAGTTCTCTATGACAGATTTAGGATCTCTAAATTATTTTTTGGGCATATCTGTTACACATGACACTTCTGGTATGTTTTTGTCTCAGCGCAAGTATGCTATAGAGATTCTTGAGCGTGCTCACATGGCTGATTGTAATTCCAGTCGGACTCCGGTTGACACTGAGTCTAAACTGGGAGATGATGGCAGTTTGATATTTGACCCAACATTATATCGGAGCCTTGCAGGGTCACTTCAGTATCTTACATTCACTCGTCCTGATATATCTTATGATGTTCAGCAGGTGTGTCTTCATATGCATGATCCGCGAGAGCTTCATTTCTCTGCGCTCAAACGGATTTTGCGCTACATTCGAGGTACTTTGGATTACGGGTTACAGTTATATTCTTCCTATACTACCACATGGGTTGCATATTCTGACGCTGATTGGGCTGGTTGCCCAACCACTCGGAGGTCCACTTCTGTTTATTGTGTTTTTCTTGGCAACAACTTACTCTCATGGTCTTCCAAGCGTCAACCGACTATTTCTCGATCTAGTGCAGAGGCAGAATATCGTGGGGTTGCCAATGCATTCTTTGACGTGTTGGTTGCGGAATCTACTTCGAGAGCTACATACTTCGGTCACTTCTGCAACACTAGTATACTGTGATAAAGTCAGTCTTTGTCTACTTGTCCTCGAACCCGGTCCAACATCAACGGACCAAGCATATCGAGATTGACATTCATTTTGTTCGCGATTTGGTGGCTACAGGTCAAGTCAGGGTTCTACATGTGCCTTCTCGCTATCAGTTTGCGGATATCTTCACTAAGGGATTGCCCACAGCTTTATTTGAAGAATTTCGTTCCAGTTTGAGTGTCCGGTGTCCTCCTGCTCAAACTGCGGGGGTGTGTTAGTATTATGTTTATTATAGTATGCTAGCTGTAAATGTGTTGGAATATTTGTATTTATATTGATTAGCTAGAATCAAGGGTAATTGCCTATTTACCCAATATAGTTAGCATGTTGTATCTATAAATCCTAGGCTCTTTGTATTGTTGGTTCATAAAAGCAATAAACATTCTTATATCCTTCAAACTATACTGTATACATGATCCTCCTGCGCTCAAAGTTGCTCCATTTAACTTTTGTAAAAACTATAAAAATGCATAACAATGTCGACTTGATGTATCCAAGTACACAAAAGTAAACATCGAAGATTCAAAAGTCCAACCTAATAATGAGCCTGTAATTGCATGTAAAATTATTGAGATTGAATGTGTGAAAGTTTGTTAAAAAAAAAGAATGTGTGAAAGTAACACAAGTGAGAGAGTGACAATTGTCTAGTTGTGAATGCATGAGTAAAAATGTTTTCGGATAAAAAGTTTTAAAAAGTCATTCAAAGTGGGAGCGCAAATTTCAAATCAAATACGGAGTAAATGAGAGTGGGAGCCAAAACTTAGGAGAGAGCAATATATTTTGCGCTCCTTGTATACCTGTCACTCTTCTATCCTATGTTGCACGGGGACGGGGATAAAAACGGGTACTTATATTCGTTAATAGTTCAAAATCCAAAAAACGGGTACGGCCAGAAGCGTTTGTGTATTTTATATAATTTTATATATATTTATTAATAAAATAAATAGACATCAAACATATAACATCAAATGGTTATCACCAAAAGATTAGACCTGCTAAAGAATGATTAGTCATAAATGTTCTTCAAGAAGAAACGACTTGGGTGAGAACACGAACAGCTGTTGGCGTCATTTTATTATTTGGAAAATGTTTTGTATGTTTAAAATGGAATTAGGCGCTCAACTAGGCTTTTAAATGGCCCATAAACGCTTTAATATTACCCAGAAACATTTCTAGGCACTTCCAAAAGATGTGAAACGTTTTCGCGGCGTTTCCAGGCGTTTTTGGTACGGGAGACGCAACCTCAACGGCGTTTCCGTGCAACATAGCTCCTATCCATTCAAATAAGCGTGCAAAACTCATGGGAGAGCAAAACTTATTACGCTCCGGGCAATTTTTGCGCTCTCCATGTAACGTGTCCACCCAAAGCTTAAATTTGGGAGTGCAAAACTTATGGGAGAGCAAAGAAATTTGTGCTCCGTGCCACGTGTCTATGTAACGATCTAAAACATGGAGCGCAAAATTTCTGGACGCGCAACCTTATTTGCGCATAAAGTAGATTTTTCTTCGTAAAACGCATACCAATATGCTTCATCTGAAAATTTCTTCTTATTTTATTCAGATAGAAGGGTTACTAAAAAGTTATGAAATTGCATTAATTATTCATTTACCCAAACCAAAAACCAAGATCTTAAGGATTAAGCCAAAGAATTCTTAGCACAGATAAGTGAAGAATTAATACCACTTCAAACGCAAGTAACTCAAGTACATTGTGCTATAATAAGCTAATATAGTTTTTTTATCCGATGTGGGACACAAAGCTGGGTTTCATTAAATTATAATACGGTATCTATAGACTATGTAGTTAATCTCGGCGATATCTCGCCGATATATCGTCGATATCTCGTATCTCGCCCTTAGAAAAAATATCGGTTCAAAATATCGGCCCCAAATATCGGATCCGATAATATCGGCGATATTGGCCGATATTTTGACGATATTTTGAAATCGGCGATATTTACGATATTTTGGCGAGATTTTGACTTCTATTTTTTTGGCAATAA
>OU343220.1:298077436-298103433 GCA_910596185.1 Chrysanthemum makinoi
GATCTGTTAAAAAACCCAATTAATAAGATATATTTTGTCACAATTCTCAATTTCCGGTCATTTCTCAAATTTACTATTTCATCGTTTTTCGTAAACTAGGTTTACGAGTATCAAATTCGCGTAACCTTAGGGGTTTAGTTGCGAATTCATGAACAATCATCAAGGACATTTCATATAGACTAGGTTTAGTCTACATTTCATTAGCATCATTGTCATCATATTAGTTCATGCATGATTTTGCATTTTACATTAAACGCGTAATTTTCATATTAAATAAACGCTATCGCGTAACTAATTATTTTGAACATTTGATCCGATACTTTCAAAAATTATCCCGATATATTTTTATACTCATATTAAGATTATAAAAATAATATTATGAGTTTACCCGGTGTTTTAAATTTATTTCGTATATAAATTGTTATATTTATATAATTACGACGGTTTTCGTAAAAACTAAACGATAATTATTATTTCACTCAATTTTTGTAAGGAATGTATTTTTATAACTTCAATGTATTTTATTTTGCTCCGTTAAAATTTATTTTTAGCTAACGCTACCTTAAATGCTTAAATAAATACACAAGTTATTAATTATCCTTAATTAACTACACATTTATTCTACATCAATATACTTAATTACTACTAAATGCACTACTCCTTTTATTTCCTATGTATGTCGACCAAAAAGGGCATGACTCAACATTTTAGTACTAAAATATCTAGAGTACACTTATATTTGCATACATATTATATCATTTTACAAACTACACATACATTAGATAATATCTAAGTGTAAAACAAAAGCTACTCTCTTCCTCTCTTGCTCAAAGAACCGGTCATAGGAGACAAGCACAAGGAATTCATTTTTTTCTTCAAGTCAAGATAATTTCACTACCTAGGCATACTCTTAAGTAATGTTTTGAAATAAAAACCTAGGGTATTTAGGATAACCCTTGTTCATTAAACCTCACCAAGTAACTAGTAAGCATTTCATGTTCATATTCATCTTTCATATTCATATTATGTTATTTCATTAGTTTTGCAAGAAAACATGCATGTTACATATGAGTCTATACCACTTTTAATGTTTTTATTACTTATTATGAAATATAATCATCCTATAAATTATCCCTTGAAACATATCACTTTTGATGATGTCTAGGAACCCATGACACCCTAAGAAGGTGTATGGTAGGTTTAGAATAGCTTCGGCGTTGGTTTGAAGTGGTTAGAATAAGTTTTACGCGAGAAAAACTCATTTCGACAACTAATTATAAGGGTCTGACCTTTTCTGTGAAATCTGGAATTTTCGACAGTGGATAAAAATTTTTGGGCTAGATATTTGGAAAATACACTTTAAAACGAAAACGTGGCCGCTTGAATGGGTTAAAACGGAGTTATAACGAAGAAGTTATGCTATTTTCAAATTTGACGTCGAAAACTATAAAATCCAGAAATTTCAGCATGTTATTTTAACTTGTTACGGGTTAAAAATGAGGCTTAAGCGTTATAAATTGTGTCGACTTATCAAAAATATATTAGTATACTTTGATACGAAGCTAAGGATATATAAAACGTAGAAAACGGACTTGTAACGATTAAATTACACGCGTTTACATAAGTTGCCGTAACTATATTAAATAAGCAAAACTAGTATATTTCTATTAGACAAGTATTACGGCCACAAAGGACCATGTTGAGGGTCATTTTTAACAAGGATGTAGTACTTTTTATAACGTGATGTCTTCTAGTAAAAGTAACTTCGCCTAGCATATTTTCCAAAATGTCCAACCGTTCGTCAAGCGGAGTTGTAACGAATAAAATACGGTCACTTAAACTTTGCCGAAAACCAACCTTAAACAATATTTTGGATACAAGTACCATACTTTACCTATGTTTTTCTCCATGATCGAGACCTCTATGATGAAAACATAAATGCTAAAACTTTGAGATAATGATACAAGCTTCCCAAAACCGTTGAGTTTGTTTCCTAACACTCGATGTGCACCATTTTACGACTAGCTTTTCAAGGTCGTTTAGTCACTTTCATGAAATTGTCAAATGACATTGTTTTACGACGAAAAGCTATAATTTCATAATAAATCACTAAATGATTATCGTAGGATATCATTTCGACGTAAGTACTTGTAAAGTAATTTATAACTTGATACGACGTTATAAACTTATTTTCGGCGATAAACTTTATTTTCCAAAATGTACAAGTGGTATGGATATCATATGAGTTTGCATGCACGACATTGTTTCATGACTTATATTAGAGCATATCATTCATATTAGGTTGCGGATAGAGATCGCACCTCATTTCAGTGTATCTACTTTTGTCACCATAATCATTGCATCAGGTGAGTTCGTAGCCCCACTTTTACTCGTTTAATTGTTTTATAAACTCTTTGGGGAGATACATGCTCAACTACTTGATTTTACTTTACACTTATATGAACTTAAATATCTTTTGTTTCATTCTATGTGTGCGTAAGTAGATTATGCCCGAACTAAATTGATCACTATGTTATGAACGCTATTAGTTGAAATACTTTCCTTGATTTTGAACCCTTCGACATGTATATTTGAACTCTTTTAAATTGATTCGGACCCTTTAACATATAAGTGAACACTTTGGACTTGATTTGAACTTTTTGACATATAGTTGAACTCTTTTAACCTGTAAAGGACCCTTTTGATATATTCAAACTTGTTTGACGTGATTTTGAACGCTTCGACTATCTTGAACTTTTTGATATTATTCGAGCTCTTTGACTTTCGAACTTTTGAACTCAACTTAAATCTTTGAACTTAATTACGAACTTTTGAACGGAACCCTTGAACTTAAATACAAACTAATCACTTGTTGAACTTATTGAACCATGCGTGTTATGACCTTGACCTAAAGTCTCCCATGATCGAAGCATCACTATAAAGTCTCCCATGTTTGGAGCATCACTATAAAGTCTCCCTTGTTCGGAGCAACCTAAAGCCTCCCCGGTCCGGAGCAGAGCGTCTCACTATGTTACGGAGCGTTCTCAATAATTCTCGCCTTATTGGTGGAGTGTGCAAAGTCTCCCTATGTGAACGGAGCAATACCAATTCTCGCCTTATTGGTGGAGTGTGCAAATTCTCCCATGTTCGGAGTGTTCTTAATTGTATATAATAGTTGTATGATGTACTGTTCATACATTCGCATTGTTAGTCTCCTATTAGTAGGTAGTATGGATAGCGCTATTAGAGGTAGGCCAACCTCTCGTCCACTATGTTACGGGACGCATATTATTTATTCTAGGGGCTTTGCCTGGCATACATTATTATATACATGGTACTATATTGTGAACTATTATGACCACTTATACTTGACCACTAGACACACTATATTTTGTGCAATGGGTTGTGAACACACATGTTGCAAGTTTTGTATGGGCGAAACTTGGAACTGAGTGGATTTACAATGCCTTTGCTTTGTGACCTCATTTGACAACGTGTGCATGAACATAAACTAGACATATTTTGGCAGTGGGTTGTGAACACACAGGTTGCAAGTTTTGTATGGGCGGAACTTGGAACTGAGTGGATTTGCAATGCCTTTGCTTTTGTGGACTATTCTATATGACCAAAAACCTTGCCTTTGCTGCATAAACGCTCTTTAAAAGCTTTACTTGTTAACCAAACTCTATGAACTCACTCAACCATTGTGTTGACACTTTTAGCATGTTTTATCTCAGGTATCTAAGGCATTCACTTCATGGCATGCATGTGGACTTATCATAGAGTCGCGGTGTCGACGCGTCTCACATATATTTTATGCACTTAACTATCGTTTGATTGTAACAAACTCATTTTGGTATATTGGAAATATTTTGGGACCGATGTTTTGTAAACTCTGATTATTTTACTTAATCAAACGATATTTTCAAAACGACACTTTAGGTCGTTCGATATAACTGTAACTTTGATGCTATGACAGTCATCCCCCAGGAATTCCATTCCGCTGCAAAACAGGTAATTTGGGGGTGTGACATATTTTTTTCGCATGCTTCCATAAATCTGAATACTAGTGCTAATACTTCATCGGATGCCGGTACTAGTATAAAATGTACGAGTGAAGATATGGCTGGTGGTTTTGATAAAGAAAAAAAAAATAGATGGGTGCTTGGATGTTGTTCGAGGCTGTTATTGTTGGTGATGTTATGAGAGATGGTGTACAATGAGAGAGAAGTTTTTGAGGCTGCTGATAACCCTAGATGTGTTATAAGTTATAACCAAAATACAGCTTTAGTCCTCAAACTTTAGTTATCTTTGCACATTATCTTAAGGCAGCAATAAGAAGTAAACCAATCATTAGTTTGTCTAGCTTTGGTCCTTTGACTTTAATTCAGAATTCGTAATATATATATATATATATATATATATATATATATATATATATATATAGTGTTGTATTCTATGCGCATACTATATTACATACAATACTTTCACATTCATTTTAGGCTAATATAAACCGTTAGATCATTTAATCAATAGATCATGTGCTATTAGTGTAACTATTATAATTAAAAGGTATGTTATGTAAAATTTGTTAAAGGAGCTAAGGGTATTAAGGGAATTTCGTAATTGCTATTATCCAAAATCTGTCCATATGTTTAGGACTCATTTAATTAATTCATATTATCTTTTTCTCTCTCACATGTTTTCCTCCCTAACCCTAATTAACCTTTACAGCCACCACAACATCTCTTTTCTTGACGGTTCCAATCCAACCATGGTGGACTCTTCATCCTTCGGTTAGTTGCTACCTTTTTGTTAGTAAACAATCATAAAAGTAAATAAAACACGAACCGTCACTACCCGAGCCAAACTCGATTTAGTGACGTCGCCTGTCATGGTTGATCCGGATCTTCGACTATGTTATCTTCAATTTTTTTTTTCATGACGATGCAAGGGTTAAACGCGACCCTGAACTCATCATAAACCGCATCGATCTATGATGTGAAAGTCTGATTTCAATACGTAAGTAAATGTAAGTAAATATTCTATGAGTTTTTCATTAATAGTTTTTGAGAAAATTTTATATGACTTGATGGGAAATGATCTATCTTTTAATACATTAGTCATATTATTTACGAACATGTTGACTTGTTGATTTTCTTTGACATGCTTGGCATTAATTTGCACATGTGATAATCTATCTTATCATTAATTAATTACGTCTTGGCGTTAGTTTGTACATGTTGAGTTTCTTTGACATGCGTGTCATTAGTTTTTACATACTTAGTAGTTTGCACATGTTGATTTTCTTTGAATTGTTGATTTTAGCTACTTACGCCTCGTTCATTTTACAGAATCGTGTTTTTGGTGCTTTAATTATGAACTTTACGTGGTCATTGCAAACATACATGTTTGGGTGCACATATGCTTTAATAAATTTGATGAGAAAGCCCCGCGTGCATTTATGTTCTTAGAAGGCGTGCATATATGTTCTAATGAATTTGACGAGAAGTGATTGATGAAGAGTGGGCCGGCGTGTACATTTATATTTAACAACATACTTGTATTTCAATTGTATTTTATTTGATGAATATTTTATTTGATAAGGAATTTAGTGTATACTATTTATGTTTTTAGTTTGCTATTAAATTTTAGAGGTTACATGTATATGTTTTTGTTTTTGGTCATAAATTCAAAGAATGTACATTAGAAACATATGTACAATTACAATTTTAAGCAAAATAAGTATGACAAACATATATGCACTTTCAGAAAACATGTTTGTTGAAAAAAATAAAAAGTAAAATAAAATTATTATTTTTAATTCCGAAAATTAAGAAGCTTAGAAAAGCGTTTTTAATAAAAAAAATTCAAAAAGAAGTAAAAAATGTGTTTTACTATTTTACCCTTTTGAATTAATTAAAAAGTTTTAATAATACTCATTTCTTATTGGTCCAAATGAGTCTGAAAGCATCGCATCTAATATGATTGCATATAAAGCGCCATATATATATATATAAATATATATATATATATATATATATATATATATATATATATATATATTCTAGATAATATAAAAACCGATATCTCACCGCGATAACCGCTATTTCAAATCTCGGTCCTTGAACGATATTTGAAATTTGACCGAGATAACTACATAGTCTATAGATTTACTCTTAACTTGCTTTTGCGCTCTTTCTAATCAATACCATATGCAATATATGTGCTCATTGTAGTCGGTTTATTTCTAAATCTTCCCTGATAATTGGATTCAAAGATCCTCCAAAAGTATTTCATTATCCTTATTTTTTACGTTTATTCATTTATGATTTACATTCATCTAATTTATTACCAGCAAAATATTATTGTTTGATTAGATCATTTACAAATCTAAAAATTATTTGTGCACTATAAAATGTGATACTCAATAGTGCTAGGAACAAATACCTAGATAGAGCACCGGTTAAAACACAACATACAATGCACACAAGTATGGTCTAAATTTTAAACAAAATAATAATTCTTCCTACATGATATTTAATTTTCACTTATCTTTTTATATACAAGATCATGATTTATGAAATAATGATGTGTTAAATGACAAGATACAATGAGTGGAAAACAACACTTGTGATAAACTTTATGTTGGTACTTATAGTGAAGAATTAAACATAAAGTTATAATTCATGTCCAACACCCAATACAGTGGCGATATAATTGTCAAATTTATATGGTTGCTTGGACGTTTATTATAAAAGTTATACATGTTGCGGTTTCTCACTAATCTTCTATGACTTTTTAATTTTTCAACAACGACTATGTTGAAAGGGTGGTGATTTAGTTTTGATTGTACTAAAGGAAGACCAAATAGATATACATCACAATACACGCTGGTTCGCACTTAATGAGCCATTTAAGAGCTTTAGGTTTTTGGACTCTCGGTATGCAACAATCGTAATGATGGGATGGCGTTGCGTAATTTTAACTGAGTCAGAAATCGGGCCCAACCACAAGAACTAACTGTGTAATATTGTTAAACGTAAAACACTTTCCTTATAAAACATTTTCTTATAAGCAAGATAGATTAGTAAGGTAATGTAATAATACTTAAAAGGTTTGTTTGGTTAATTATATAAAAAATACAAGTTACAACAAAAGTAACACGAATTTCAGTTAGGATTTATATCTTGCTTGAATCTTTTCTTTCGTTGAGTTGATTAAAGCCGCACGTGGTGGTGGATTCGGTGGCATTTGTTAACTTTGTGGTAATGCGAGTTGGTTATAAGCTTTTTGTGTCATTTGAAAAGGTGGTTGGGAAGAATACGTGTGTCAAAGTTAGAGAAATAGTGCATTATGTGAAGAACTAGAATTAGCGTATGATGGTATAGCGGGCTGCGGTGAACTCGAATTATCGTTTTGGTTGAAAGTGTGTAAAAGTTGGTATTTATTAAAAGGGTTTAAGCCATTAAATAGCCACATACATTTTCAAATTTACTCATATGGTACGTGTACAAAATTTATTATTTTTATGGTACGTGAACTTTCATAAACCGGCTAATATGATACATGGAAACCTGTTTTACCTGCTAGCATGTTTTCCATACGTTTTCATATGTTTTCTACTTTTCGTACGTTTTTATCCGTTGTTATCCATCTTACCCATTTTTGTATATTTTGTAAGTTTTTATACGTTTTCATCCGTACAAAAAAGTATAAAAGATATGAAACGTATAAAAACATGTGAAAACATACACAAGCATATAAAAACATACACAAACATAAAAAACGTCAAAAAGAACTTATAAAAACGTACGCAAACATAAAAGAACATACACAAACGCAAAAAAACGTACACAAACTTGTAAAAACACACACAAACGTATAAAAACGTACACAAACGTATAGAACTTAGAAAACTTAAAAACGTATGAAAACGTAAAAAATGTACTAAAACGTACCAAAACCTATGAAAACGTATGAAAACGTAAAAACACTTACAAAAACGTATGAAAACATGCAAGAATGTATGAAGATGTAAAAAATGTATAAGTCGTACAAAAGCGTATAAAAACACAAGCAAACGTATAAAAACTGATGAAAACGTATGAAAATGTGTGAAAAAGTACGAAAACGTAAGAAAACATACAAAATCGTATGAAAACGGATGAAAACGTAAAAAATGTATAAAAACAATAAATTCAGTACACGTATCATATGAGTAAATTTGAGAAAGTACGTGATTATTCAATGCATTAAATTCTATCATATAAATAATTAAAAGCAAAAAAAAAAAAAAAATCCAAGTCACACTATCTAAAAAATTTAGCCGGTTTTACCGGTTGCCGGTAAAAATGTGACCATATTAGCACGAATTGAAAAGTTCACGTACCATAAAAATAAGAGTACAATACACCGTTCGTCCCTAAACTTGTACCTGCGCATCATGTTGAACCAAACCTAGGCTTTTTCATCGTTGGAAGTCCAAAACATGGGTTTTTAATGTCAAATAAGTCCCTTGACCACTAATGCCAAAGTCAATGTCTGATTTTTGTTATGTAGTCGAGGGTATTTTAGTCCATATACATTTATACTTTGTCTTTCAATTTTGTATTTGGATTTTGATTCTACTGTAGATGAAAAAATCGTTTCACATTCCATGAAAAATGCAGAATACAGAGATTAGTGGCTATTCTAGAATCCTTCTTCCTCTACAAAAGACATAGATGTCTCGAGGCACAATAATCAAGTTACAATGTGAATTTCAGAATTAGTTATGTGGTTTCTAATCATCATCATAAAGTATAAGGAGGCTTGGCTGACCAAGAATAATTGCTACGAGATTCTTAGAATCATCATTCAGTAAAATACATTAATCTATCCTGTTTACAGCTTAGACTAGATTTTGATCAGCAATATTGCTATAATAAGACATGGAAAAATCCATTATATTGTTTTTTGATTCTCTATTTTCATCTTATTTACCTAAATTTCTATCAATCATCCATAGCATGAAACAGGAGTTTGACACGAATCATATCCTAAGCCCATATTTAGCCATTGTCTTAAAGTTCAGTACGAGTTGACAAATGGAACTGTATACTTGATTTTTTGTTCTCGTGAACCAGTTTTAAATGGCCGAATTTTTGTTGATTGGTCTTGGAAAATCATAAATTTTGTAATGCATACCGCGTGTTTTGATGTAATGCTTCAATGGGTTTTTATAATTGTAATTTTTGAATCATTTCAATGCGTTATCAAGATTACGTCTGATCGGAACACATGGTCCTAATAGAGATCGTTGCCTCTTTGTGTTCTTCAATAAATGCATTGTAGTCCCACTCTTAACATGTATATTTAGTAGAACATCATTATTTTTCTTGCCATTGAGGCCAATTTGTTAAATTATGTTCAAACTTGCAGTACAACGCTTCATTATCTGCAACAAAAAAGATTATTTCTTTACTAACATTGATAAAATCTTGAACTTCTTAACTTTGTTTTTCAGGTGTTTGGTGACGGTATTAGCAGTTATTTGATCATCTTCTGCACTTTCTTTTTGTAAACACAAGAAGCAACTCTAAAGAAAGAAGAGATCAAAGATGGTGTTTTACTTTAAAGCTAGACCAGAAGCCGGAGACTACACCATGTTCATGGGTCTTGACAAGTTTGAGAACGAAGAACCGATCAAATACGGTTTCCCTGAAGACATCTGGTATTAATATAAATTCTAATCGTTTCATTTCCACAAGTCTTCCATTTAATCTATCGCACTACCACATTTACCAGTTTCCCCATCGACGTTTTCCCCGGCAACAATTGTCGCTGGGGAATCCTCACTAAGCGACAAAAATATATCCTACGTGGCACGAAGTCTCGTAGAAAAGTCAGCTAAATTATCGCTTACTTTTCCCGGCGACATGTCGCCCGGGATTCAACGTTATATTTTGACCGAATATTTCATGGTTAAACGTTAGGGAATTTTTCCCGCTTACTTTTTCCCGGCGACATGTCGCCGGGATTCATTTTTTTATTTCAAAATTTGTAATTAGTGTTAATCTATCTTAACGTGACGTGGACATAGTTTCCCCATGTCGCACGTCGTAGGGATTCTCTTTGACTTCGTTGACTTAATGTTTCCCGTGACATGTCGCCGGGATTCTCTTTGACTTCGTTGACTTTAACAAAAACATGGCTAAGAATTCCCACCAAAACTTGGCCAAAACTTCCCACCAAAAAGCTAACAGATCTGTTTTATATATCACAAAATCTACCGAGATCTTATCCTCAAACCACTCACTTGAGATCTTATCCTACCAAAATCTAATAGATCTTATCCTCAAAACCACTCAACCTCACAACCTCTTATCTTCACAAATTTCAAAACTCGAGATGGATCAATTTAATCCTTTTATATGTTCTTGTGGAGCAGGAAATATAAAATTAAGAACATCACATAGAGAATATTCATCTGGACGACTATATTATTCATGTCCTCTGTCAAAGGTGAACAATCATACATTTCTTATTTATGTAAATATACAAATAATTGGGTTGTAAGCTCTTGTAATTTTCTTATTATGTAAAAGCGACCGAAAAGATAATGGATGTGGATATTTTATGTGGAAGGATGTATTTGACGAGTACTTAAGAACAATCTCTGCACCAACAGAGGGCTCGAGCTGCCATGAAAAAGATCTTAGGATAAGGTTGCTGGAAACACAAAAACATGTGCTAGAGACAAAAGTAAGGTTCTTTGGAGGCCAAACTTGAAATGGCAACGATTCACTGCGACCACGCATGTTAGTCGGATGCATTACTTCGTTAGCTGTTATGTGACATGGAAAATCTTCGTATGTAGTAGTAGTAGTAGTAGTAGTAGTAGTAGTAGTTATTGTTGTTTTTGTTGTTGTTGTTGTTGTTGTTGTTGTTGTTGTTGTTGTTGTTCTTGTTCTTGTTGTTGCTGATCAAAGTAGTAGTTGTTCTTGTAGTTGTTGTTGTTGATGTTGTAACCATAAAATACCGACTCATCCGTTGAACGTTTAATGTGTAACCATAACATACCGACTCATCCGTTGAACGTCTAATGTGTAACCATAACATACCGACTCATCCGTTGAACGTCTAATGTGTAACCATAACATATCGACTCATCCGTTGAACGTCTAATGTGTAACCATAACATACCGACTCATCCGTTGAACGTCTAATGTGTAACCATAATGTGTAACATACATACGACTCATCCGTTGAACGTCTAATGTGTAACCCTAACATACCCACTCATCCGTTGAACGTCTAATGTGTAACCATATACATACCACTCATCCGTTGTTGAACGTAATGTAACTAATACCGTCATCCGTAACCAATGTTTAACCATAACATACCGACTCATCGTTGAACGTTGTGTAACCATAACATACCGACTCATCCGTTGAACGTCTAGTGTAACCATAACATACCGACTCAACGGATGAACGTCTAATGTGTAACCATAACATACCGACTCATCCGTTGAACGTCTAATGTGTAACCATAACATACCGACTCATCCGTTGAACGTTTAATGTGTAACCATAACATACCGACTCATCCGTTGAACGTTTAATGTGTAACCATAACATACCGACTCATCCGTTGAACGTCTAATGTGTAACCATAACATAGTGACTCATCCGTTGAACGTCTAATGTGTAACCATAACATACCGACTCATTCGTTGAACGTCTAATGTGTAACCATAACATACCGACTCAACGGATGAACGTCTAATGTGTAACCATAACATACCGACTCATCCGTTGAACGTCTAATGTGTAACCATAACATACCGACTCATCCGTTGAACGTTTAATGTGTAACCATAACATACCGACTCATCCGTTGAACGTTTAATGTGTAACCATAACATACCGACTCATCCGTTGAACGTTTAATGTGTAACCATAACATACCGACTCATCCGTTGAACGTCTAATGTGTAACCATAACATACCGACTCATCCGGTGAACGTCTAATGTGTAACCATAACATACCGACTCATGTTGAATCTAATGTGTAACCATAACATACCGACTCATCCGTTGAACGTCTGTGTAATAACATACCGTCATCCGTAACCATGTGTAACATACATACACTCATCCGTTGACTTAATGTGTAACATCATACCGTTGCTGAACGTAATGTAACCATAACATACCGTCATCCGTAACCCTAATGTGTAACATACATACGACTCATCCGTTGAACGCCTAATGTGTAACCATAACATACCGACTCATCCGTTGAACGTAATGTAACTAAACATACCGTCATCCGTAATGTCTAATGTGTAAACCTAACATATCGACTCATCCGTTGAACGTCTAATGTGTAACCATAACATACCGACTCATCCGTTGAACGTCAAATGTGTAACCATAACATACCGACTCATCCGTTGAACGTCTAATGTGTAACCATAACATACCGACTCATCCGTTGAACGTCTAATGTGTAACCATAACATACCGACTCATCCGTTGAACGTCTAGTGTAACCATAACATACCGACTCATCCGTTGAACGTCTAATGTGTAACCATAACATACCGACTCATTCCGCTGAACGTCTTAATGTGTAACCATAACATACCGACTCATCCGCTTGAACGCTCAATGTAACCGTTGAACGCCTAATGTGTAACCATAACATACCGACTCATCCGTTGACCGTCTAATGTGTAACCATAACATACCAATCATCCGCTTGCTCAATAACGTTGAGCGTCTAATGTAACCATAACATACCGACTCATCGAACGTCAATGTGTAACCATAACATACCGACTCATCCGTTGAACGTCTAATGTGTAACCATAACATACCGGCTCATCCGTTGAACGTCTAATGTGTAACCATAACATACCGGCTCATCCGTTGAACGTCTAATGTGTAACCATAACATACCGGCTCATCCGTTGAACGTCTAATGTGTAACCATAACATACCGACTCATCCGTTGAACGTCTAATGTGTAACCATAACATACCGACTCATCCGTTGAACGTCTAATGTGTAACCATAACATACCGACTCATCCGTTGAACGTCTAATGTGTAACCATAACATACCGACTCATCCGTTGAACGTTTAACGCCGACTGTAACAACCGTTGAACGTCTAATGTGTAACCATAACCGACTCATCCGTTCGTCTCCGAACGTTTAATGTGTAACCATAACATACCGACTCACCGGTTGAACGTCTAATGTGTAACCATATAATATCGTAACTCAATGTGTAACCATAACATACGTTGAACGTCTAATGAACTTCTTGTCTAATGTGTAACCATAGACATTATAAAACATTCGTTGAATGCATAATGTGTAACCATAATGATTCAATCGGTGAATCATAGATTTATGTAATATGATTCATTGCATCGTTTGGCTTCTTGATCTAATTAATTATGGCATGCAAAATTTTGATGTAATATGTTCTTGTTCCTCTAGCCCGTTACTAGATTGTAAATCTAACTCTCATATAAGAATATAAAGATGCCGAATGGTAACTTTTTGTTCCCGAGTTTATATTAAAAGAAAGGGAAATATTTGGGATTATAGTAAAAAAAAAGAAAAAATCGTATTTTTGAGAGCTTTTAGGAGGGGATGATAAAATAAAGATAGTAAGCTACGCCAAAATTACTCTCCCAATATTTTTCTTAAATTGGGATGAAATGGAGTGATAAAATCGTATTCTTTTGACGTCGTTAACAACATAATGTAATTAATTTTAACCAAAAAAAAAATTAAATAGTTTTCCCCGGCGACATGTCGCCGAGGATACCCACATAATGTAATTAAATATTTCGAGTTTGAATTCATTATTCGACCATGATGGAAATTGGCTACAAAATAAATGTTTGGAGAAGTGTTTGTTTCCAGGAACACATGTCTCCCCACCTGTAGCTCTATTTGGTTGCTGAAATAAAGCATTTGGAACTCGAAAAGAAATGTCTAGTAGTTGATATATTTCTTAATGGTCCTAATGATGTTGACGGAAAAATAGCCTTTGTCTTTTTTTGAGAAACACGTAACATTTGTGCAGTCATAGGCTCAACGGGACTGGTCAAGATAATGAAAAATGGGGAGGGTAACATTTCTTACCCATGAAAAGGCTACAAAGTATCATGGCCGCGCAGGCAGAATAGGGGTTTTGAGTTTGTCAAATGTAATCCAGATGATGTTTTATGGTCATTTAGGAACGGTTCATAACGTGTCTACATATCTGCCAAGGCTGCAAGAATAATGGCAAAGCCGAGAAGACCATTAGAGCAGCTCACGAATAGAAAGATCTTAATTGATGCTCGACTTATTCCTTCCGTTTCGCGTCTTGTTTTACAAATATTTAATTACATTGACCATTAGAGCAGCTCACGAATAGAAAGATCTTAATTGATGCTCGAAAAAAATTAAATACCACACGTTACACGGTTTGTTTTACAAATTTTAAATGTTATTCAACTAAGTTAGTTAATTATAATATGATTTTTGCAGATTATTATTGTTGTAAGTTGTTGTTAATTAGAAAAGTTAAGTTTTTTTTTTGGCAGTAGGCGACGAGGAGCGACGAGGAGCAAGAGCCGAGGTATGTTATAATTTTTGCAGATTATTATTGTTGTAAGTTGTTGTTAATTAGAAAAGTTAAGTTTTTTTTTTTTTTTTTTTTTTTTAAGCGAGGAGCTAGAGCAGGTATGTAATAATTTTTCTTTTTCTCCTTTTGGTATCCCGGGTGACATGTCGCTGGGGAATGTTTATTGTTTAAATTTTGTTAGTTTATAGTTATTATTAGTTCAATTGCCTTGAAATGTGCTCGTTTATAATTATAATAATTAGTTGTTTAAATTTTGTTAGTTTATAGTTATTATTTGTTGAAAAAAGTGAAATGGTATGTAAGTTAAAATAATGGTATGTATGTTAAAAAAGTGAAATGGTATGTATGTTAAAAAGTGAAATGGTATGTATGTTAAAACTCTTAGCAACATACATACCATTTCACTTTTTTCAACTCTTAAGCCGTGTATAATAATTTTGTTAGTTTATATTTTATAGTTATTATTTGTTGAAATGTGCTCGTTTATATTATTTTGTTAGTTTATAGTTATTATTTGTTGATATGAGCCGTTTATAGTTTATAATAATTAGTTGTTTTAGGATTTTAGTGATTAATTTTTTAAATGTGTATATTTATTTGGATGTGTATGTATTTGGATGTGTGCATGCTTATATTATTTTGTTCATGAATTTCTATATCTTATGCTAATTGTACTTGTGCAGATGTCGACAGATGTTGCACGGTCCCACGGCGGTGACGGTGGCGGGGAGGATCATCCCCCTCCAGACCGCGTACCCACCGGTTCTGGGAAGTGCTTCATTAACAGAGATAAGAATTTCCGGATTATTGTAATACAAGCATAAATTTTATGACTTTATCACTAACTTGATTTTGGCAAAGTAAACGAAAGCCCAATTTGGGCGGGGAAGCGGGCAATTGAATACCGCGACAAGACCCGAACCTCGTGAAGGCATTCGCAGAGAGAAAAGGTCCCGTCTCGATCAATTTTGAGGTGGGTGACAAACAAACCTTAAACCCTCTCGGCCCCCATGCGGCTCACTGGTCTAACTACATCGGGGAGGTCGTTAGGAAGGTGCCGTTTTACTACCCTTCTTGGGAGAAGGTCGAAGGAAGCGGCGTCAATCATTTCAATATTGGGGTCGATTATCCTTTTATGTTTCTTTCATTATCGTGTTCATTTATTTAATTGTGTATATTTATCTAAATTCGCTTATTTATTTATATCATATAAATAAATAAACAAATTTAAATAAATATATAAATTATATCTCTAACTCTGTTTTCGTTTTGTTGTATATGATTGCGACCTGTTTGACCTCAGGCGCACATGGAATCCCCGCGGCACCGATCTCGAGGCATAAACTCGCACTTGCAAAAAGCCTACAATACAAACAAGGCTTCTTTCAAGGCCAAACATTGGAAGGTAGACCCCACCATCGGGGATTACGATGTGGAGGCGATTAGGCGGGCACGTCCCGAGGAGATTACAGTGGGTGATTGGGATGAGTACATTAAGTTTTGGAATGATCCCAAGAACATTGCTCGAGCCGCTACAAATCGGCTTAACAAGAAAGAGCAAGGTCATATCTCGACAGGGATCCCGTCGCTGTCTCGCCTTCGAGATGATATGGTAATAAACATTATAATTATTTTACATGCATATATACATATATATATATCTGATTATACGCTTTGGTGTGTTGTGATTTGTCGTTTTTAAAATTATTCATCTTATATGCGTGTGTATGTGAGAGTGCGCAGAGACTCAGGAGTACCCGTCACTCATCGACACCTTTGGCGAACACATACTGTTGATGGGTATTCCCTAACGATGAGGACGCGGATATATGTAAGTTTTATTTCAAAACACACTTTAATGAATTATCGAGAAATAATGTAGCAACCCGACTAATATATTTACTATCTTGTGTTTTTGTCACTACATAGGACGAGATAAAAAGGCTTGAGGCTACGGGTCAGTACACGGAGGATCAAATCAATGCGTTGGCAAGAGGGGTAAGCCGTGGGCATATTCGGTGTGGGTCGGTATTGCCATCACGGGCCACATCGGCCAAGTATGCCCGCCCCGCAAGTCGCTCACCAAAGATGTAGGCTTTATCATGAGTCTCCTCGGCGGCGACGGTCTGCGGATATGTTTAGGGGTAGTATGAGTCGGGTGGTGCTATGAGGTGGGTGGGTGTGGTGATGTGAGGAGAATGGCGTGATGAGGATAACAACGGCGATAGGTAGTTGTGTTATATATTATTAGTATGTTACATTGGTACTAGCTTTAGGTAGTTGTGTTATATATTATTAGTATGCTACATTGGTACTTTAGGTAGTTGTGTTATATATTATTATGTTCATCTTGGCGCCATTTAAACACTTGTTTCCCTATCTATCAATGCACATATTGACTTTTAAGTCGTGTTTATGTAAAAGTTGTGATCTATTTGTATTGCGTTGATCCGTTATATGGTATTTGTGTTTTGGTACAAGTTGTGGTGAGTCTATACAGGTTTTGGTACATGTTTATTTGGTAGATTTTTCGGAAAAAATGAAATCGCCCACAGTGCAGGCTGCATTTAAAAAAATGCAGAACTTTCCCCGGCGACAGGTCGCCGGGGATAACTACACTAACGTTGACAAGTCAACGAAAACGAAGTTTCCCAGTGACATGTCGCGGGGATAGTAGGCTCACTCGTGACTTGTCAACAAATATAGTATCCCGGCGACGTGTACATTGGGGATAATAAATAATTAGTCATATTAATCATTTAGCTTAATTCGATGATTCCCAAGCGACATGTCGCCTGGGATAATAGGCCACCGTGGCCTGCTTCTTTGATGAAAATTGAGTGGGACCCACGCGTCGCCGGGTTGTCGCCGGGGATACAATCCTTACGAGACTTCCCAGCGACGATTCCCAGCGACATGTATTTGGGGAAGCTTCAGCGACATGTCGCTGGGGAAAGTCCCCATATGTCGCTGGGGTATCCGGTCAATGTTGTAGTGTCGGTTCATTCTTTTTTAACTCATATCCATCTTTATTACTATATTATTTATGGCCTGAGTTATTGGAATGGAAGATATTAACCAGTTTAGTAGTAGTGTTAACATTCAAAAGACAACGAGGAGACTAGTTTTTCATAAGGATTTAAAAGGTACACTTTTGAGGGGTCATTTAAGCCCTTAATCGACCACCTTTATATCCGTTACTGCTTAATTTCGTTCCTTTTCACTTTTTAGGTCTCTTGAAGGCAAATTGCTGGAATGACACTTATTCGGACGAAAAGACGCGAATATATGAAGAAAATTGTCAAAGTCAAGAATCATGACACTCAAGTAGCTGGAATTGAAGGTGACGGCGTCACAGCCAAATGGCAACGCCGTCGCAAAACGCTTTGTGACGACTCAGAAGCCAAATTGCTAATTTGCACTTGACGGCATCAGGTTTTAAAGAGTAGGGCGTCACAACTCAGACGACCTAGATTTTGATCCCGACGGCGTCAAAAGATGAAGCCAACGGCGTCACAAAGTTGACGTGGCCAAGACGAAAATCTAATGGCGGTGATCCGACGGCGTCACAAATAAAGAGAGACGCCGTCGCATATTGTAACTCTATATATAGAATTCGAATTTTCAGACTTTTAGAGAGGTAGTTTTGTGGAGTAAAACCTAAACCGAACTTTGGCTGTGTAACACCCCAACCCGACAAGGGTAGAAGTGTCACATTCTGGTGTCATATCAGAACATACAAATAATATTTTACAAGCGAAAGCATTATAAAATAAATTACCAAGTCATATAACGGATGACTTACATAGAAAATACAAAATCCAATATGTCCAAAACGGAAATAAAATCTGAAAACAAAAACTCTTCAAATTAAATCCAAGATGATAAAGTAGCTAAGGTCAGTCTACTCGACTAATCCAACTCTCAGCCCAACAAGCCCATCTTCAAACCTAAAAACCTGCCGTAGGAAAAGAAATGCGGTCGAGCTTAAAACCCAGTGAACAGATACAACAAAACGAAAAGCTACATAAAATCATAAATGCGAAATGAAATAAGGAACTGATAACAAGGTCGCAATGGAAAGAAATCAATGAGTCAATGAGGATCCTGCAGAACACAATTATATCGATATCCAGAATGAACAGATAACAAGGAGAACGAAGCGGGGTAAGGCATCCACGACATATACATAATCACATATAAGCTGACCGACATACAGGTACCAAAAACAAAATCAAACATAGCAAACGCCGTATTCACTCAACAAGAATAGCATACAATCAATTCAGGAAGTCAGAATATAATTAAGCCAAATGGAAAACTAAACGCAAGCGGATAAATTAGAAAGTGAGCATGGCAATCATACAAGTCAAGTAACTACAGTTACATCACAAGTATCACTACAGCAGAAATACTATCAGTAGCCAGACATGGTAACCACACGTATCAAACATGAACTCAACATGAACACTACAATTGAATGACTTAAGGACATAGCAGAGCAAAGTGACAAGTTAGCAAGCCAGACCACATAAGTCGAACCATTTATCCAATCATACAGTAACATAAACAGCAATGTACACATGGCAGATCAACAATAAGCGGGAAAAGATACTAACAGATATTCATAGACCACGCGGTTAACAAAACAAAGTTTACATGATAAGCCGTCAAAACAATCATTTATACACTAACATGGACCATACGAATCAAAGAGTCACATAACAGTATGGTAAACCGTTTGTCAGTTATTAGCATGTCAATAGATGAATCAGACAATCACATATTAATCATATAGTAGCAGGGCAAACGATTGTCACCTAAAACATGTAAAAGCATACTCAAATTCAATAACCATAATAATAATAACCGATGCGTGAATGGAATGGTAGAAGAATAAGTCACATAAGGTACAGGGGTAACGGCGATCATCACGTAGAATATGGTGCGTTGGGGTAAACAGATGGTACAATATAAGTATATCAACAAATGTAAGGGTTGTGAAATCTATCCCGAGCCATGCAAGACAATAATATCGTAGTGGCAATAGCACCCAAGTCAATAATAGTAACCATCGTATTCGGAGGGTGACCTCGAATACCGGACAATAGGAGGGGAGACCTCAGTAACGGTGGGTAGCTAGCTCCCAGACTGGAGGGGTGTATTGCACACACGCACACATCACCGAACAATATATATCAGTAACATTACGATGCAGTCTAGGATGCATCCATACGCCCCTGCAGACAATTAGTGGCCATACAATATATATCGAGCTCATAATCGATAACAGAAAGGACGGTGTGTAACACCACTCGTACACACTGGAGTCATGCCATTGGTGCATCAATGACACGGTCATGGTACCTCCATGACTAGTTAACAGTATTTGGCTTGGGTATAAATCAAGAAGGTCAAACAAAGGTCCAGGTAGCAATATATATCAGTCATCATAATCGAGGTTCAATATCGGTAGGTCACAATGAGAGGTTCATAACAATAGTCCAATATCAAGTCCAATATCAAGGGTTCAAGATGCAGAGGTTCAATATCAAAGGTTCATTCAGAGGTCAATAACAAAGGTTCATAACAGTAGTTCAATAACCAGGTGTTCTTGAGAGGGCCAATAGCAATGGTTCAATATCAAAGGGTCAATAGCAAGGAATTATAGCAACGAAATATCATAAGAGAATAAAGTCAAAGGACCAGAAAGTCATGAGAAATCCCTACTGAAAAGGGATAGAATATCTGTACCTCATTCGAAGCAGCAAAAATAGGAAGTACGGTCACAGGATGAATCAATCCCGCCGTCCGGAACCTATGAATTAGATAACGGTTATTAAGATCAGATTGTTCATTTTGGACGGCTTTCCATTTTTAGCAGGTTTCCACGTTTAGTAACTTTCTATTTTTAGGTAACTTCTATTTTTAGTAATTAAGTATACCGAATTAGTAAATTTCCAATTACTAACTTTACTGAGTTAAGTACTTTTCCAATAAGAAATTTTCCGAGTTAGAAAGGTTACCGAATTAGTAAGTTTAGTTTTACCGATGCTAATTAAATAAATTATAGTCAAATAAAATTAATTATCATGGTTCAGGGTTTAAAATATAAATAATCCAAACTTAGAGTTTAAAGTGTAACTTATCGAAATTCAGGGTTTATTGCAATAAGTAATTAAACTTAAAGACTTAATATTATCATTATGATAGTTGAAGGTTATAATATGCCAATTCATAATTCCAAGGTTTGCATGTGACATGTCCTAAAGATGAGGGTTAAATGTGTCAACATATTATAGTTCAAGGTTTAGTAGGTAAATAAATTAAATATAACATGCAATACTATTTGATTCATGCGTACATGTCTAAATTTTTGGATATTCAAATACAAAACCAATTGCTAGCAATCTCGACACACCTTTACACTTGATAACGGTTGAAATGGCATGCCGACACAACTAGATAAACACATATAATGATTAACCCCCGACCCTATTTCCCCGAAAAACTTTCAACACGACGATTAGCGTACTAAAAAATCCCGCGAACACCCTCGAAGTTACCCCCAAGACACATTGCATACGTATTATATATTACATATTATGACTACTTTGAGACATTTTTTTTAGGGACAACACGTTAGTGTTTTCACTACAATGATGTACGAATCTAGACATTCAATCCGTGTCTAATTAAACAGAAAAGGATGTCACGGATGATACCGGCGGAACTTGCTGTTGCCAAGATGGAAAAAAAAAAGAGTTTTGGTGAATAAGGTTTATGCAACTCCAAAAAAATGGGCGTATATGTTATAAGTTTCACGATTGCGATACGAATATAATTTTATATCTTCATAATTACATGTTACTTATATATAGTGAGTGTATGACGAAGGGATAGAAACCAATATACCTCGAATCGAAACAAACGAATGAGCAAGAATCCCGGAACCAAACGAACTACGAACCGTTCTAACCGAAACCAACAGCCCTTTCTTCACCTTGCTGCCTCGTAAAATAAAACTAAAAGAAGGCAAATCTTGTTGTTCTTCCTCCTTGATGCCGTATATCAGAGGTGAGATTGAGAGAATGTGTGAGTTTATTTTGTTGCTTGTGTCAAATAGTAGAATGAGGTAAATAGGGAGGAAACCGTGTTCAATAATTTAGAAACCAATAAATGTTGTATCAATTTACCAAGAGTGAACATATGGTTTAATTGCCACAATCCATGAGTTTTAGCTTTAGCCTCAATTATTTTGGTAAGATGGAAATTTGTTTCTGTCGTGAATATGAAGAAAAGGAAAAACGTGTATAATGTTTTAGACGCAAGGAGTCGATTAAATTTTCGTGCACATTTGGCTTGACAATTATTCACACGATACACTAAAATTTCATTTAATGATCATTGACATATTTTACGTACTTTATATATTTTTTTATTTGAGGGGCAGAATAGTCTTTTAACGCGTTTACAAATGTTTGGGTTTAACAGGCTGTCTTGGGCAGTATCTTAGGGTTCCATACCCTATTTAACGACAAGATAAGTGATTTACTTCATTAATTCAATTATGTTTTCAATTGTTTGTGTGTATGCTTGCATGTTTTCCATGTCCGGCTAATTTACTTGTGTGTTTGCTTAGATCTAAGAAACCTAGGTATTGAATATTGATTGGTTGTCTCTTATCTTAATTGTGATTGACCTAGTATTGCGATAGGTCATTCGTTGTGTTTTTAATGCTTGAGTAATCTTTGTGAACATTAGTTTATAATCACCTAGAGTTATTGTAGGCTAAACATCCAAAGGTAACCTTAGAGTTAGTTTATGAATCCTAGAGATTTCGTAGGCAATAACCTTAAGGTAGTCTCAAAGAGTTAGGGAAAAACGCATACCCTACGACCTTAGAAGTCATAACGCGTTAAGAATAAGGACGTGACAATTCAACCATCAATAGAAGATAACTAGGTAAGCACATTTTTAACTATCATAAGAGCACACAACAATAGACATAGACTACCCTCACCTTAGCTTAGATTAGAATAGATAATAGTAGAGTGATCGGTAGAAATACCACCCCACAAATCCAATACCCCGAGATTCGTAATTTCAATTTTCTAAAAAAAATATAAAAAAGATAAAAAAAATAATCTTCCTCAACCCCAAACTTAGCGTAGTAATTTCTCACTAGCATTCCTATTCCCCTAGAGAACGATATATATCAATTCGAGGCTTACCCTAATACTACAACGATTAGGTTCATTGCCTAGGGTGTTGAAAAACTTGCTCGATGAAAAGGAAGTTCCTTTGACCGAACGGCTCGTTGTCTGTATCAGAAGTTTTTGGCCGGGGAATAGAATAACTAGTTAGGAGTCTATCTCGTTTAGGTTCCCTTGCTTGATTCCTATCAAGTAAGATTTTTTCTCATTTTTAGCTTCCTCGTAGTCTATCCCCCTTCTTTGTGACCTTTGTTAGTAATCCTATCACTTTTAATCATGGAAGGTGATAATCAACTACCAATCATCAACCCACCACCAAATGACCCGCCAAGAGGCCTTCGATCCGACACCATCCGGTTGGTGCAAAACGGATGTGCATTCCATGGACTTCGTTCCGAAGATCCTAATCAGCATCTTAAGGATTTCCTTAAAATCGTCGATTCTATCAACCTCGATGCTACTACTCGGGAGACCACGCGCTTGCGTCTCTTCCAATTCTCTCTACGGGACCAAGCTAGTAATTGGCTTGAGTGACTTCCCGCCGGCTCCATCTCAAGTTGGGATGATCTCACCACTCGTTTCCTTGCCCAATTTTTCCCACCGGGGAGAACTACTAAGCTTAGGAATGAAATCTTGATGTTCCAACAACGTCAAGGTGAATCTCTCTACGAAGCATGGACTCGATTCAAGGACTTACTCCATAGAGTCTCTCATCACGGCATTGATCTTTGGCTTCAAGTCCAACTCTTTTATGATCATGTCAAGATCCCAACTAAGCGATCCATCGACCAAGCGGCCGGTGGTAAACTTAGGTGGTGTTTGTTTTTTAAGAGGTTCTGAATCTGAATCTGAACCGCACATCTGAATCTGAATCTGAGGCGTAAATGTCTGAATCTGACCGCATCTGAACGAGAAAAAAAACTCATGTTTGAACCGCACATTTGCTTGCTTGAACAATTTTTTTTTTGTTATTTTTGTGTTAACAAGAGGCAACAAGAGGCATTCAGACACCCCTCTCAAGTCTAGACCATTAAGATCTTACTGCCTCTAAAGCTGCGTGAGAACGGGAAAAAACAAACGGTCTCGAATAGCCAAAATGTCCGACCCGCGAACGGTTCAGATTCGAGAGGCTGTTAAGAGGTTTTTGGAAAACTGTTGGGTTCAGTTAATACCCAAACCCCTTAATCTAGGATTTGAATAGAAAATAGCCCAAGTGTCTAGTCCATTAAACACTAACAGGTCAGAGTGCATAGTCTCGGTGGCCATCTTTGGAATACTCAGATGAGGCAACAAGATAGTCTCTCACTCCAGGCGGAACTTAAAGGGTCAAGACTAAGTCAGGAAGAAGATGGTGGATTCAGTGAGTGATGACAATAACTCACTGAATCCCTAAGACTCTCTCCAACTACTACACTGAAGACAAACAAGTAGAAGACTGAAGGATATGAAGACCTAAAGGACAAAGGCGGGATAAGTTTGAATCGAGATAGGACGAAGTCCTTATCAACCAAAGTTAACTTTCCCTGAATAGCTAAAGATCGGGCTGGTCATCACTGACTTTAGGAAAGTAGTCTTGTCTCATACCTAGAATAGTCTTTGTAGCGAGACAAAATACATCTTATTTTGTCTTTGTATGATGTCGCTTTATCACTTAGGAAAGATTTAAAACTCATACATGTATAAATAGCATAAGAGATGGAGTGAAAAGGTTAAGCTTGTGAATTGTAAAACACACATACACGCAAGCCATCTTTTCACTCCTCCAAATACAACTTAGTTCCCGAGATAGCTCAGTGAGCTCTAAGAGTTGTGCTCAGACTTAGCCTGAGCTTAGAGAGAGTCACCAAACTTTGTCATTTCAATCCCAAGTACTATTCCGTAAGTACTTGGGTAACGTATTCTTTTGATTAATTTCTAATAAAGAATATGATGTTGAAAATTACTTTGTGTGTTTTACTTACGTTAATTTCAGTCATTGTTCACTATTAACTTGTTTTTGATTTTTTAAACTGTTATAAACGATAGTGAACGGGGAACAACAAGTGGTATCAGAGCAAGGCTAATTATAAAACTCGTTTTTTGGCCGCTCTAAAAGTTTTTAAATTAGGATCCTAAATGGCTGAAATTGATGTACCCCAACTAGTCGATAAAAGGGTGGAGCTTATTCAGCTGTTGCCCCTAGACTTGAAGTTGGTAAATTCAACAAATGGAAAAAGCATATGCTTTGCTATTTGATTAGGATGGAACCTTATTATATCAAGTGTATAAATGAAGGTCCATTTATCCCAAAGACTTGAAGGTTTGCCTAAACCTGAAGCTCGATGAACTCGGATGAAAGAAGAGTGGTCAACCAGAACCAAAGACTCAAAAGTATCATCATATCATGTCTTCCTGATGATATAATGGAGTCAGTTATAAGTCTGTAGTACTGCCTAAACAAACCTGGGAAGACCTAGTTCATAGTCATGAAGGCCCATCTGATACCAAGGAAAACAGGATAATGGACCTGAAACTTGAGTACAACATCTTCAGGGCTAAGGACTCAGAAACTCTGTCTCAAACTTACACCCGGTACAAAACTCTTTAAATAAACTTTCAAATGACGGTGTTAAGTTGTCCAAACATGAAATCAATGTTGGTTTTGTCAATAGTCTCCCTGAGAAGTGGTTAAATTTCTCTCAGGGACTTAGGAATGCTAATCATATCCAAAATCTTGAACTTCCTGAAATTTATGGGAAATTTGTCTATGAGGAAAACCTCATTAACGGACGATACCACGACTTAAAGAAGTCTCGGGGAAGTCAAGAAGTCCCTGACCATGCAGGCACCCATATCAACTGCTTTCTTCTCTAACAATGTGGTTCAAGATTTTCAAGAAAATTCAGAGGATGAGCTTGATGAAGTCAGCGAAGAATACCTAAATGACTGAACGTTGAATTCCAGGAAAGGGCACCTTGCTTACTCTCAAAGGTTTATAAAAGAAACAAAAGTTTTTAAATGCTAAAGCAAATGAGGACCTTGAATGTTTTAAGATTAACAAAAAGGGTCATTTTGCTAAAAGGCATTTTCTAAAACAATTTCAGAACCCTCTTATAAACCATCAGGGTCAAATAAGTCATCAGGCTTTAGCAAATTTCG
>OU343220.1:298103533-298232938 GCA_910596185.1 Chrysanthemum makinoi
AACACACTGTTCATCTACTGCACTGACAGCCCATGCCACGCAAGTATATGTGCAGTAGACGGCGTTGTCGGGCGGCGTCCCAGCTTCGTCTGATACCCTCTCACCTGCCTAATCCTCTCCCTTGCCTCTGAGGCACGTCTCCTAGCACGCCTCTCATACCATAAGTTAACATGCCTATTCCTTTCTACAAACACGAAGCTCTGCCTTGATATGTTATCGGAGTGTGCGATCCGAGCAAGCCTCTCAGAAACAGGGAATCCATCAGCCATTTTAGGAAGTAACCCTTTTGAGAAGATATGGCCACCGCCTGATTCAACCAAAGAAGATTTTTGGAAATAGTGATATAAAAGAAAAATGGCGACAAGACTATACAATACCCTAATAAACCAACCGTGCACCTTTGCTTCAAAAAACAAAAATCTGCTTCCATAGTTCTAAGTATCATAAATATTCGTAAATAGTGGTTCACAAAAAAATGCAGCCAAAAAAGATTGCACAAAGTTTAAAATCACGTCACCACATCTTTCGTGTTTTTTTTACTCATAAATATACGGTACCTAAAAAAAACGAAGGCGCACAAACACATATATATTTCCCACCACGCGAAAAATAATACAAGCACTTCTAAATTATAACCAATAAACATAACACATAATCGTAACACCCTTTTCAACGTGCGAAGATTAAAAACGCTTAACAGACCATACCACAAACCATATAAAACAAAATTTATATGAAATTGAGACTAGAAAGAATGAAAAAAAAAAAGTTGTATATGTATGAATTTATATTTAAAAACACATGATATATAAAACAAACATCGACGGTTTATCAAAAAAAGTGACTTTAATGTCGGGCATACCAAAGACACGAACCTCTTTGCAAAAATATAATAATTACGTGAAAATGTTAAGTGCTACAATTACGTGAAAATGTTAAGTGCTTTCATTTAAAAAACTTAAAAAAAAAAAACCATGGATGCTTTATTCTTAAAAGCGAAGAAGGCTACGACTAAAATTATACACCTCGCTAAGCCTGCCACAAGCATATGAAGAAAATTCATAACGTTCGCTAATATATAAGTGAACGCGTTTCAAATAAAAGAGTCGTGCAATTTTAAATAACAAATAATCATACGCGATCACCAACAACACTCTATTAATATACCATCATAGCTACACACAATAATTCAATATTACAAGAAACAAAGTTGCCAAAAAAGTATGAATACGTTGAACACCAAAATACTGTAAGCATAAATATTGCAAAAGGTTTATCCACTCAACCTATTAGATAGATATGCACTTATCCTTATCTATCCTTTCAAGAACATTCATTTGACTATATATACCACCAACACCATGTTACAGACACATACATAAAAACATCCATTTGGTACTATCTCTAATGTCAGAAAAGGATGCAGGTGAAAATTTGTCTAAAGAAATAGATTCTGGTGAGCATAATTACGAGGGCGATTTCTTATCAGAAATGGCTAACGGCTCTAAAGAACAGCTAGAAACGAAGAGGCAGAGAAAGCACAAGCAGAAATAGAAGAAACCGAAAGAGAAAGGCTCATGCTTCAAGATGAAGAGGTATTGAGAGAAACGAAGAAGCTATTCAAAAGCCGCAGCCGAAGAGGAAGACAAAAACGTCAAGATAGAGAATACAATATGCCTGATGCGAACTAAGTTGAAAGCGAATACAAAGTTTCGTGTTCATCCACCTATGACGACGGCTACGACTCTAACAATTCTCAAACTTGGGATCATCCTATTACCTCTAATAACTCGATATAGGTCCTTTTTATGCACCGCTTTTATTTCCTAAATAATGTAATCCCTTTTTCCATGTAACAAATAAATACTAAACACTTCACCTAATTTTCAGTCCCAAACAAAACTTATACACTTTACTTGCACAAACATTAAACGGGTAACGTGCATACGCAAACAAACCTATTCATGATTGCTAATGACGGACCACTTAAAAAAAAAAAAGCAAAAACTCAAGAGCAAAAAACAACACAACAACCAAAAGAGCGATTTGGCATATGAAAATATATTAGAGAATTATTTTATACACCAACTAAATGCGCAAAAAACTACTAATAGGAAATCCACGTAAACCCGACATCGATTAATATAACAGCAACAACGAGGGAAAAAGATTTAGGGCGCATTGAATACGGTCACAATAAGAAAAAACCTTGAAGAAAAACCCACCTAAAACCCGACTGCCTCTTACTTGGGATAATCCGGAATATGTTTAACAATGTCAGAATATGTCCTTTTTATGCACTTTTATTTCTTATATAATGTAATCCCTTTTTCCATGTAATAAATAAATGCTAAACACTTCACCTGATTTTCAGTCCCAAACAAAAGTATTACACTTCAATTGCGGGAACATTAAATGCATAACGTGCATATGACAGTACAAACAAACATATTCATAATTGCTAACAAAGGCCGCCTGTTCAAAAACAAGAAAAAAAAAAGATACATCACGAAAATAGCCTGCACATTTTGTATCCAGTAAAGCGTAATAGGCAGCCGTCCAGAAAAAATGTATCCAATAGTATCTATAAGACCATCGTTTCCCTATAACTGACTCCCATCAAAACTAACATCACAAGCTATGCATGATACAACCACACCAGCTCAACAGACTGCAATACCGTCGACAACAAATTCAAAAACCAATAATATTAGCCATTGCTTACAACAAAAAGTACCTGGCTACAACACTGTAACCATCCCAGTAATCGAAAAACATATAAAGCCCAGGGTCAAAACACATACCTTAATTGAATGCAAACATCACCTGCAAAATAGAAATACAGAACAACACTCACGCATAATAATAAAACAAGAACAACAAACAAGCCAACCTTGATAATTCCTAATACAGACACAAAACATCACAGCGCCCGATGCTGTTAATGCACTGCTGCTGCACGGAGAGCAGCATGCGCCTCACGTACCATTGCCTGAAATGTAGCCTGCTTCGACCGCTCCCGTGCTTGAACCTTTCTCAGATATGTGGCAGAAGTGGTGGCACAATGCCGGTCCCTCTTGAACAACCTCTTGGATAAGGTCCTCTAGATATGTGATACGCGCTCCAAGCTCCAAACAACGCGGCGCACACCATTGCCTCCCAATCACGCCACGATAACCTCTCTTTCAAAAAACAAGAACATCTGATCCTGTAAAGCATCACTATTACAGGCAAAACCAAGCTCAGCCAAACAATCTGTGCGTGACATGCCTATAACAAACAACCTATCACACAACGCAGACAAACACAAAGTGATTGACATGTAAACCCTCATTTATACAGAAAAAATGGAAACATGACATCTTCCACTACCAACAGTATCGACAACACCACAACGCATATACTTCATCAGTCAATCGCGTGCACCACTAACAGGAAAACTAAACAACTCCACTACAAGTAAGGCTGTAAATTCCAAAAAAAACAAAACACTACCAAATGACTACAAAAAAAAGTAGATACCTCTTAAGCATACCAAATCAGCTACAGCATCAAACACATATATTATTTAGGTTCAAAAGGGCACGAAAAACCATGGCGTAATGAAATTAACATAAAGCACACGAGATGATCTCCTGTTAACAGACTATCAATCACATCAGCCGTTCAGCAACTGTCGGACATATACAAACACATACATATTGAAACCCCTTATGGGTCACATCCACCAAAGAGGTATGCATAATGACATACACACATAAACAACACCCCATATGAAAGCACCATAACCTACTTCATGACACTCGGTAATCACCATCAATTTAAAGAGGTACAAACGAAAAAGGGAACCTAAAATTTACAACCCTTGAAAACAGCACTCTCCTGAACCTCTAATGCAAGAAAATAATGTACACCAAATAGGTACGCACACATTTTGGCCAACACTCACAACATAGTTGCCATGAAATCCTGTCACTCCTACACACCGGTCATCTAAATAGTCCTCCACCATAGCTACAACCACAGGTTTATGCCTTATTCCATACAAAGATGCAACCACTTTATCAAAGCACATCACAGACCAGTTGCCCAAAACTACAGACAATAACTATTTGTCACACCTACGCAGTCACAAACCAACCTTAACAAAATTTCAGTAACCACGACGAAACAAAGGAAAAATTTTGAGGCTTAAGATAAACGTTCCATCACGTTCCCATTAAAAGTACCATAATTACACCATTGTTCGATAAGATAATATGGGTGGTATAAACGCCAAAATTGTAACCTGCTACAGGCTACATCCAACCCTTAACAGTACATAAACACATGGGATACCTAAAATCCGAAGGAAACTAGATAACCATTACTAATTACAACTACTATAAACAAAGTTCACAAAGACTGATAGAACCTGCCCCAGCAAGACTAATCATCGGATACCTGCTCAGTTACCTCCATGAAACCGACCTGCTCCTCCTTGGTCGCTATCCCAGCACGCAGCCCATTGATAAGAGTATCAAGCGCAAGCAACGATTCTCGATCGACACGCTGGAGCTCAGTAAGTCTCTGTAAACAATCAACCGCATCGCTATCGAAAGACCCATACCACTGAGCCTCTATGATGGTCCTCCTACGCTTCTCAATCTTCCCAACAAGTTGCTGGCGCTCCCTCTCCATACGCAACAAAAATGCACGATCCTCAGTGATCTCAGTACTAAACAGATACTTAAAGACTGACGGAAGCTTTTCAGATCCACTGGCAGCCTTGATCTCATCAATGTTAGGCATGGCACTCATCTCCAGATAATTATAGTAGGTAGGTGTAAAACTGCTAAAAAACACCTTCTTAACCTCTCAATGGTTACGTTAAAAGGGGCAACGAAATAAATGGAAAGAATATAGAAGCCCAACTCCGAATACGAAAAATTACAAGCCCAAATAGGGACAAATTTTTTTTTTTGTTAAAAACCGCTTAAAAAAAACACTCTCAAGAAATATTCGGCTATCGTTAAAAAAAAACCCGAATATAAACCAAAAACGCACCAAATCCAACCCAACCTAAACATAATTACGGATAAAAAAATGTTAGTTAAACATATACTGTAGTAATGAATTATTTGTGAGACCTAATAACAACAACAACCAAAAAAATAACTTTAGACGCAAATTGAACACGCTAACAGTGAAAAAAAAACCTTAAAGAAAAGCTCACTTAGAGGCCAAACGCATGGCTGCCCCTTACTTGTTTCTTAGGATGGGTCATAGAAATAACTAATTAAACCCCTGCCCAAATTTTATTAGTTGAGAATAAGCCCAATAGGATGGGCCTGAATAAAACTGAGTCAATGAAGCAGATATATCGGAAGAAATTAACTAACTCCCACTCTTTTCCAAAATTTCCAAATTTGTTACACTTAGTTTGTTTGATTAGATTGTGTGTTCTTCTACTTTGTGTAATCTCAACGACGCCGCATCATCTTGATCGATAACCTTTCGATCTCAACGTTCATTTACATCGTCATCAGGTAATATTAGTCCATGCAACCATGCATGGTTTCAATCTGTCATCTTAAAATGTAATAGTGTTCTGTTATATAACTGTAATTATGATTTATTTCTCTTTATATTGTGATGTTTAATTTGATCTTATATGAGAAATATTGAATGTGTGTCGTTTTTTCACATGTTTCAATTGATTGCATGTTGTTACGTGTTCTTGAATCTTAGATGACAAGTTACTAGCAGATTATAAAAAATGAGAAAGATCTTCTGAGAAATTCAACAAGCTTGAGTACGTAGCAGTCTTAATGCACAGTTATAAATTATGTGTCCGTTTATGCATTTAGAAGGTGCATTGTCATTTCTTGCAGAGCTTGTGTTTAGAAACGTTTAGTTGTCTTAGATATTGAACGTTAGCTTGCTCATTCTATATCAGTGTTTGAGAGTTTGATGTTATAGTTTGTGTTTAAGCCATTAATTAACGATTGTTAAATATAGAGTTTTTGTACAGAGAGGAGGTCTTTTGCGTTGTTCTTTTCTCTTAGAGCTTGGTAGTTATTCACTTATTCTTCATTTAGTTATATGAATCAAGTTTAAACTCGATGTCTATACATGCGATATATAGAAGTTATTAATTGGATTTTACGTATATGTGTCATCCTTCATAGTTCAAATTTTGTATCTTGAATTGGGAACAATTATATCTGAATCAACCAAACATTTACATTAAGGGTTAATAACCTTTTAAAGCACTATACTTGTACAATAGTTGATCGCGAATAACTAAAAAAAATTCTTTTAGACATTAAACTTGACATTTTTGTCTTCCATTAAGTATTATGACCAAATTATGACCATTTTACCCTTTCTTTCTTTTTTTTCAAATACATTTTTTTCAAATTTTTTCAAATTTTTTTTCAATTTTTTTTTCGAAATACTTTTTCGAAATTTCGAATTTTTTGAATTTCTTTTTTTTGAAATATTTTTCGAAGGGTAAAATGGTCATAATTTGGTCATAATACTTAAAGGAAGACAAAATTGTCAAGTTTAATGTCTAAAAGTTATTTTTTAGTTCGCACGCCGAACCGATATTTGTGACAAAGATAAGCTTTAATAGGCTATTACCCTTACATTAATATTAGATACAGGAAACTTTATTTCTGATATTGGTTTGTTTGAGCATGAAAGACAAGCTGGTTAGATTTGGTTGTTTATTATGGTGATATGTGGCCGTGGAGTATGATATTCATCTGTTGCATATCCCATAATATACATATTTATTTGTCCTGATGAGTAAAGGAATGGCGAGTCAAGAAAATAGGAATTGAATACCGAGTAAAAATGTGGTACTAAGATAGCAGAAATACGCTTTATAGAATGATATAATTAATGTCCCTTCAACTATAAAGGCGTCTGTTTATTGGTTTAGTTACACCGATTCCTTGTAGATTGGTACTGTAATAATAATCTATTATATATACAGATGGATTCAGTACCTTCATTCTCAGCAGCTAAGGAACAAAAGCCGCAATTGGGTTGGTTTGAATGGCTTAAAGGATGGTATCGTTTGGTTCTAGAGACGTTCTTTGAGAAATATTGGTCAAGACATTTGCCAAACCCATTACCTCTGCCTCCCCTCAACGGTATCACCAGCATTGTCACTGGTTCGACTAGTGGAATAGGGCTACAAATAGCCAGACAACTAGCAGAAGCAGGAGCACATGTCGTTATGGCAGTGAGAAACACTGAATTAGCTCACAAATTGGTCCAAAAATGGCAAGTAGAATTGCAAAACACATCTTCTACGAAAGTACTTCATATTGATGTGATGGAACTCAATCTTAGCTCACTAGAATCCGTAGCAAGATTTGCAAACACATGGAATTCCAGAAACAAAGCTTTGAATATTCTTATCAATAACGCGGGTATCTTCTCAATGGGAAAGCCTCTAACTTTTTCTACTGATGGATATGAAATGCATATGCAAGTCAACTTTTTGGCACCGTCTTTGCTTTCGCTGTTACTTTTACCATCTTTAAAAGCCGGTGCTCCTAGCAGAATTGTGAATGTGAACTCGCTTATGCATGCTATTGGTTTTGTTGACACAAGGGATTTGAACTTTGATAAAGGTATAAACCATTTTACTAGCTTAAGAGGGTACTCAAGGAGTAAACTGGCACAAATTATGTTTAACAATGTGCTTCATAGAACCATTCCGAAGAGTGCTAAAATCAATGTGGTATGTGTGGATCCCGGAAGTGTTCGTACAAATGTGGTAAGGGATCTTCCAAGAATAATTCAAATTGCATTTCAAGCTCTGCCGAAGTTTCTATATACTGCTCAAGAAGGTTCTAGAAGCGTTTTGTATGCTGCAGTTTATAATGAGATTTGGGAGTACTGTGAGAAGTTGAAAGCAGAAGAATGGCCTGTTTGTCCCTATGTAGCTTGCAATTGTAAGAACATGATTCCAAGCAAAGCAAAGAAATTGGATTTCGCGGTTTGTGTGGAAGGCTACGTTGATACAATTGGCTTCCTAAATGATGCGACCTTCTTATATCCGGAAAGAAATCGATGGCGATTCTCGATCTTGTTAATTAGCAAAATCTCCGGGTGATCATCTGCTATTACTTGTAGGGAAACGGTTACACTCTTATTAATAAAATCTAAATAAATAAAATTAACAAGAAATAAATAACGTAAAATTAAATAAACGAATGTAGCAGATAAACGATAATAAAATAAAATAATAAAATAGTCAAAAGACTTACTTGATCACCAAAATAAAGATCAACAAAGAAGCACTAAAAGCCGAGGCACGTGTTTGACACGCTTCCCTTAAAACAGATTCGCCGTCTGTTTCCCGTGGTACAATGACCAAAACAAGTAAGTTGTATCTGTTTGACTTAACTAAACCGCTGGAATTTCATCTTAAGAGATGCGTATTCCATATGTTGGAAATCAATAATAACTATTGATTTGATGTGTGTGAAACTTGTGGAATTAGGGCCTCTATTTATACACAATAGATTCCCTCTAAGTTTACTCATCCCACCGATGTGGGATTGAAAATAAACTACTTTTCCTCTTTAGGCATGGTACCGAATGCCTAACTTTGAGACCCGATATCTCATTCACATCAACTCTATTTTGGACACATAAAGGCTTAGCGGCTTCGAGGAGAACGCGAACCTACACACTATTACTCATATATGTGACATATACATATAGATAATTGTGTCCAAAGTTGGTCAAAAGTCACTTTTACCAACCAATTTTCCAACATTACTTTCCCATCAGCCATCATTGCTTTTCATATTAGAGCCGTATCAACTTCCAAGGGTAGAAATCACCGGCCACTTGTAAATGGTAGAAACTTTAAACCTTTTGGTTTAGAATATTCATGGATTCCTTTTAGGGTTAGGTTACAAATTTAAATCTTTGTACATAAAGGAGGACTAAAGGAGGTCTTTTGCTTTAATTCTCTCCTTGTATTTTTGGTAGTTATTCTTCAATTGATGTATATGTGTGTCATGCGGTCTAATGTGATCAAGCTGCTATAGGTGCCATTGTTATATAAATTTTGCTCTTTGACATTGGTTTATTTGAACATAAAACCAACACGCATAAGAGGGTACTCAAGGAGCTATCGATCAATAATGCAAATGAATCTACGGGGTTTCCAATGTTCAACACAAACGTGGAAGGCGAAAGTCGATACAATTGGATTCCCAAATCATGCAAAGGGATCTTCTTTATCCGAAAATAAATTCAATGGCTCGTAAGATGGTTTTAGATCTAGAGATATAAGAAAACAAACACACCAAAACATAATCAACATATTTAACTGTATTAGCTAGCTACACTTTTTACCAATGTGGATAAAAGCTCACATCTTTATTCCAAAAATTATAAGGTTCATAAGTTTTATGATGGGACATGCATCTTTGCTATTGTAATCAACGTTACTTGTGATCATGAGTCGTTTTTATCTTATGTAGTTACTAAAGATAGAAGATATCGAGTTTCAATAACTATGACCTTGGATTTGAGAAGTATAGACCTACCTAACGCAACAATGGAACTTCAATTTCCCCGCTACCAAAAAGAAATAAATTTCGTATGTGTGTAAATTCCACCACTTGTTAAGAAAAGTTTATAGATTTTGTTGAAATATAAAAAAGTTATTAAGTTGCATTATTTTATAAAAAAATTACCCAAATGTCACTTTCTATAATACCTAAACCAAAAGACACTTTTAATTTTTCAATTACCAAAACTACCAGTGCAATTTTGGTTTGTTCTCTGTAAATTTTCGCCCATGTGACCCCAACTCATATTAATATAAAAAGTACTTGCAAATTTCTTGCTCCTCGTTCAATTTTATGCCCCACGCATACATGTAAAATTTGAATTGTAAAAAGAAAAAATAAATAAATAAAAATTGCCAAAATTAAATTGTAACCGGTGGTATCTCTTTATAATCTGGCATAAATGCCTTTGTCCAAACAGCTATAAAATGGAAAAGAAAGTGTTCTCGGGTCAACTATGTTAGTATTATGTTTATTATAGTATGCTAGCTGTAAACGTGTTGGAATATTTGTATTTATATTGAATAGCTAGAATCAAGGGTAATTGCCTATTTACCCAACATAGTTAGCATGTTGTATCTATAAATCCTAGGCTCTTTGTATTGTTGGTTCATAAAAGCAATAGACATTCTTATATCCTTCATGGTCGTGAGCCACCATTCTCCTCTCCTCATAAAAATACATGTTGTCATAATCCCCTTCTCTTAATCCCATTCGTATCACCCTCATTCTCTTTCTCTTTCCTCAAATTCACTTCACCCCACTTCTCTTCTATACTCATCATCATGACTCTAATCGATCCTCCACCACAACCCACCATTCTCCTCTCCGACAAACTAATGGCAATCACTAACCTAAACAACATAATCCCGGTTCAACTCGATGTCGATGAAATGAACTACTCATCATGGGTGTATTTCTTCACCCATTTTTGTCGTGGAACCCTTCTAATGGATCACCTTGAAATCAAGAGTGGCCAAGATGCACCAAGCACCTCTTCGCCCCATGATGAGAGTGGTTAAAGATAGATTCGATCCTTCTTTCTTGGATCTTTGTGACTATCTCCAAAACCCTTCAACAACGCTCTGTAGCCAACCCTAAAACAACCCACGGTGGGAAACCCTAGCCACCATCTTTTCCGACAACAAAAGCGCCCATTGCTTTGAAAGCGGAGCTACGCTCTTTAAAACTTGGTGATATGGGCATCGATGCCTATTTTCGGAAGATCGAATCCATCGCAACGATCTTAAATAGTCTTGGTTCGAGTTTAGACGACGATGATGTGGTAACTTTTGCTTTGGAAGGGTTGCCCACGAGGTATGATAACGTGGCCACAATCATTGCTCATCGGGATCCTTTTCCCAATCTCAAAACCGTTCGGTCCATGCTCACCACGAGGAGATGGCGAAAGGCTCGCGACCGACACCATGACCGATTCTACATCATCCTCACCCATGGTTTTACTTGCCAACACCGGTAACAATCATCGACGGTCATCCTCCTCGAAAAAGTTTACAAACCATGTTTAAATTGGAAGGGTTCGTGTCGTTTGGTTCTCATGCAACTTTCTTCATTCATAATGGTACTGGTATGCATGCTAATGGAACCCCACAACTCCCCCCACCAATCAACTATCTTCTAATGACCTACAAACTCTTCAACATTTTACTTGCAAAATTGGTGCATTGTGTTCGATTGGTGGAAATCGTGCAAGGTCAAAATCAACCAAATAACGCGTGAACCCCGTAGCTTACTTCACCAGTCCCACTGTTTTGGACCGTCAATGCCCCATATGGGCCACACAAGACGTGACCCCACATCACTTGGCCCTCACCGCAGTCTAATGAACCCCACCTTTATGGGGTGACAGTCACAACAAAGTCCAATCCTTCCTGGACAGTCCACGACAAGCTTCACCTTATGAACCATCAGCGGTTCAACAACCCACTCAGCCAAAGATCGGTTCAACAAATCAACCGAAGTCCAAACAGCCATTACACCAGGTGCCAGCTCAAATGCAATTTCCTGCGCAGTTCATAATCAGTCCGATTCTTGGACCCCTGACCGTCTTCACTTGGGTGACTGGTCACTTTTCGGTTCGGTCAAGAGACTATTCTACCACATGACTTTGCCACTCCCACCCTTCATGAACCCGCTCCTGGAAATTGGAACATGGATACAAAGGCCTCTCATCTAAATGACTCGGTCAATAATTTTAGTGATGTATTTAATTTGAGCATTTATTCCTCTGTCATGGTTGGTACGCACACAATCTCCGCCACCAACTCGCCATAGCATTTTACCAACCCCTTTTCGACCTCTTCACCTAAATAATGTTCTTATTACCCCTCATATTGTTAAAAACTTAATCTATGCGCTTTGTATGTGAAAATCATTGACGTTGAATTTGATCCTTTTGGTTTTTCTCAAGGACTTTCAAACCCGCAAGTGTTGCTCATTGTGGATAGCATTGGTGACCTCTACCCTGTCACCAAGCCTTCTCCCATCCCTCAAGCTTACCTTACAAGTCAAGACATGTGGCATCAACGACTTGGTCATCCGAAGTGAAGTGTTACGCCGTGGTTATTTCTAATAATTCAATTTCATGTAATAAAGAGAAATCTCCCGTGTCATGCTTGCTTACCGGCAAGCAGCAAGACTTCCATTTGTTAGCTCATCTACTTTAGTTCAAAGTTGTTTCGATATTGTTCACTCGGATTTATGGGCTTTCCCAATACCGAGCCTATCTGGTTTCAAATATTATGTTATTTTTCCGATCATTATTCTCAATTAGGTTTATCCGCTGGTTATAAATCGATGTTTTGTCCAAATTTACATTGTTCCGCAACTTTGTCAAAACTCAATTTAACCGTGAAATCAAGTCCTTTCAAGTGACCATGGTGGTGAATTTGATAACCATGCCTTTCATAAATTATTTAACGACAATGGGATACAATTTTTCATGTCCTCGCACTTCACAACAAAATGGTAAATCTGAACGAATGATTCGCACCATCAACAACCTTATCCGCACCTTACTCTTCCAAGCCCACCTACCCCCAAACTACTGGGTGGAAGCCCTTAACATGGCTATTCATCTCTTAAATATCCTACCCTCTCGCGCTATTGATAATGAAATTCCCTTTACACGCCTGTTTGGCACCCAACCTGACTACCATCTTTTGCATGTTTTTGGATGCCTTTGCTACCCTTACATAGACACAAATCACAAACTCGGACCACGAGCCACACCCTCCATCTTTTCTGGACATGCCACCAACCATCGTGGCTACCGTGGTTTAGACCTAAACACTAACAAAATCATTATATCCCGTCATGTCACATTTGATGACCTGTGTTTCCTTTGGCACCACCACACACCAACACCATCCTACGACTTCTTGGAAGATTCACCTAACCTCATCTCCAACATCATAAAGCTCACCCCAACACCACCTCCATCCACACAACCATTTCTATTCCTGAACCCCCACCCCCACCTACTTCCCCTTTCACCCGCCTCGACTCTCCACCTTCTCCCACTATAGCATCCCCCAACATACTTCCCTCCCCATCCATACCCACCCCCTCTACACAACCCACGCCCCCGCTTCCTAAAACCCCAACCCCACCTATTCTGACCCTAACCCAACGCACATCGGTTCATCCCATGGTTACGCTTTCCGGTCGGGACTACCCGTCCCAATCCTCGTTACGCTTGTCTTATTTCCCCTTTACCCCGCTCCTATGACGCTGCATTCCATGACCCAAATTGGTTACATGCAATGTACGATGAATTTAATGCTCTTATTAAATACAAAACTTGGATTCTTGTACCCGCCCCGTGGACACCAATATTGTTATTTGCATGGCTATTTCGTCACAAGTACGCGATGGTACCCTCACGATACAAGGCTGGTTGTCAAATGGCAGATCGATGGGGTTGATGTTGATGAGACATTTATTCCGGTTGTCAAACCTGGCACTATACGCATTGTTCTCAGTTTTTCGCTTCAAGACGGGCCGTTCACCGCCTAGATGTTAAGAATGCCTTTTACATGGAGACTTATCTAAGATGTTTACATGCACCGGGTTTTCATACTGAGCATCCGGATTATGTATGTTTGTTACGCAGATGTTCTATGGGTTGAAACAAGCTCCTCGGGCTTGGTTTCGCTTTTGCTACATATTTTCTTGGGATTGGATTTACACATATTCGCTGTGACACCTCCTTGTTTATTTATCATCGGGTCCGACATCGCTTATCTTTTATTATATGTTGATGATATTGTTCTGATTGCTTCTTCTCGATGATAACTTTAGCGTATTATTGCTCTTCATAAGGAGTTCTCTATGACGATTTAGGATCTCTAAATTATTTTTGGGCATATCTCATACACATGACACTTCTGGTATGTTTTTGTCTCAGCGCAAGTATGCTATAGAGATTCTTGAGCGTGCTCACATGGTGATTGTAATTCCACGGACCGTTGACACCGAGTCTAAACGGAGATGATGGCAGCTTTGATATTTGACCCAACATTATATCGGAGCCTTGCAGGGTCACTTCAAGATCTTACATTCACTCGCCCCGATATATCTTATGATGTTCGGTGTGTCTTCATATGCATGATCCGCGAGCTTCATTTCTCAGGCCAAACGGATTTTTGCGCTACATTCGAGGTACTTTGGATTACGGGTTACAGTTATATTCTTCCTATACTACCACATGGGTTGCATATTCGACGATTGGGCGGTTGCCCAACCACCTGGAGGTCCACTTCGGTTATTGTGTTTTTCTTGGCAACAACTTACTCTCATGGTCTTCCAAGCGTCAACCGACTATTTCTCGATCTAGTGCAGGCGTAATATCGTGGGTTGCCAATGCGTTGCTGACGTGTTGGTTGCGGAATCTACTCGAGAGCTACATACTTCGGTCACTGCAACACTAGTATATCGTGATAATGTCGGCTGTCTACTTGTCCTCGAACCCGGTCCAACATCAACGGACCAAGCATATCGAGATTGACATTCATTTTGTTCGCGATTTGGTGGCTACAGGTCAAGTCGTGGTTCTACATGTGCCTTCTCGCTATCGGGCATGGATATCTTCACTAAGGGATTGCCCACAGCTTTATTTGAAGAATTCGCCCACAGTGTCCGGTGTCCTCCCGCTCAAACGCGGGGTGTGTTAGTATTATTATGTTTGCTATGCTAGTAAATGTGTTGGAATATTTGTATTTATATTGATTAGCTAGAATCAAGGGTAATTGCCTATTTACCCAATATAGTTAGCATGTTGTATCTATAAATCCTAGGCTCTTTGTATTGTTGGTTCATAAAAGCAATAAACATTCTTATATCCTTCAAACTATACTGTATACATGATCCTCCGCTGCCAAAGTTGCTCCATTTAACTTTTGTAAAAACTATAAAAATGCATAACAATGTCGACTTGATGTATCCAAGTACACAAAAGTAAACATCGAAGATTCAAAAGTCCAACCTAATAATGAGCCTCAGAATTGCATGTAAAATTATTGAGATTGAATGTGTGAAAGTTTGTTAAAAAAAAAGAATGTGTGAAAGTAACACAAGTGAGAGAGTGACAATTGTCTAGTTGTGAATGCATGAGTAAAAATTTTTGGATAAAAAGTTTTAAAAAGTCATTCAAAGTGGGAGCGCAAATTTCAAATCAAATACGGAGTAAATGAGAGTGGGAGCCAAAACTTAGGAGAGAGCAATATATTTTGGCTCCTTGTATACTGCTCACTCTTCTATCCTATGTTGCACGGGACGGGGAAAAACGGGTACTTATATTCGTTAATAGTTCAAAATCCAAAAACGGGTACGCCGAAACGTTTGTGTATTTTATATAATTTTATATATATTTATTAATAAAATAAATAGACATCAAACATATAACATCAAATGGTTATCACCAAAAGATTAGACTCTAAAGAATGATTAGTCATAAATGTTCTTCAAGAAGAAACGACTTGGGTGAGAACACGAACACCGGCATGCCATTTTATTATTTGGAAAATGTTTTGTATGTTTAAAATGGAATTAGGCGCTCAACTAGGCTTTTAAATGGCCCATAAACGCTTTAATATTACCCAACATTTCTAGTAGGCAAAAGATGTGAAACGCTGGGCGTTTCGAGGCTTTTGGTACGGAGACGAACCTCAACGGCGCTTCCGCAACATAGCTCCTATCCATTCAAATAAGCGTGCAAAACTCATGGGAGAGCAAAACTTATTACGCTCCGGCAATTTTGCGCTCTCCATGTAACGCGGTCCACCCAAAGCTTAAATTTGGGAGTGCAAAACTTATGGGAGAGCAAAGAAATTTGTGCTCCGTGCCACGTGTCTATGTAACGATCTAAAACATGGAGCCAAAATTTCGACGCCGAACCTTATTTCATAAGTAGATTTTTCTTCAGTAAAACGCATACCAATATGCTTCATCCGAAAATTTCTTCTTATTTTATTGGATAGAAGGGTTACTAAAAAGTTATGAAATCGCATTAATTATTCATTTACCCAAACCAAGATCTTAAGGGTTAAGCCAAAGAATTCTTAGTACAGATAAGTGAAGAACTAATACCACTCCAAACGCAAGTAACTCAAGTACATTGTGCAATAAGCTAATATAGTTTTTTTTATCCGATGTGAGACACAAAGTTGGGTTTCACTAAATTATAATAATGTATCTATAGACTATGTAGTTAATCTCGGCGATATCTCGCCGATATATCATCGATATCTCGTATCTCGCCTTTAGAAAAATATCGGTTCAAAATATCGGCCCCAAATATCGGATCCGATAATATCGGCGATATTGGCCGATATTTTGACGATATTTTGAAATAGGCGATATTTACGATATTTTGGCGAGATTTTGACTTCTATTTTTGGCAATAAGATCTTAAAAACCCAATTAATAAGATATATTTTGTCACAATTCTCAATTTCCGGTCATTTCTCAAATTTACTATTTCATCGTTTTTCGTAATCTAGGTTTATTTAGTATCAAATTCGCGAACCTTAGGGGTTTAGCGTAATTCATGAACAATCATTAATGACATTTCATATAGACTAGGTTTAGTCTACATTTCATTAGCATCATTGTCATCATATTAGTTCATGCATGATTTTGCATTTTACATCAAACTGAATTTTCATATTAAATAAACGCTATCACGAACTAATTATTTTGAACAATTGATCCGATACTTTCAAAAATTATCCCGATATATTTTTATACTCATATTAAGATTATAAAAATAATATTATGAGTTTACCCTGTTTTAAATTTATTTTATATAAATTGTTATATTTATAATTATTTACCTTTTGTAAAAACTAAACGATAATTATTATTTCACTCAATTTTTGTAAGGAATGTATTTTTATAATTTTATAACTTCAATGTATTTTATTTTGCTCCATTAAAATTTATTTTAGCTAACGCTACCTTTAAACTTAAATAAATACACAAGTTATTAATTATCCTTAATTAACTACACATTTATTCTACATCAATATACTTAATTACTACTAAATGCACTACTCCTTTTATTTCCTATGTATGACAAAAAGGGCATGACTCAACATTTTAGTACTAAAATATCTAGAGTACACTTATATTTGCATACATATTATATCATTTTACAAACTACACATACATTAGATAATATCTAAGTGTAAAACAAAAGCTACTCTCTTCCTCTCTTGCTCAAAGAACCGGTCATAGGAGACAAGCACAAGGAATTCATTTTTTTCTTCAAGTCAAGATAATTTCACTACCTAGGCATACTCTTAAGTAATGTTTTGAAATAAAAACCTAGGGTATTTAGGATAACCCTTGTTCATTAAACCTCACCAAGTAACTAGTAAGCATTTCATGTTCATATTCATCTTTCATATTCATATTATGTTATTTCATTAGTTTTGCAAGAAAACATGCATGTTACATATGAGTCTATACCACTTTTAATGTTTTTATTACTTATTATGAAATATAATCATCCTATAAATTATCCCTTGAAACATATCACTTTTGATGATGTCTAGGAACCCATGACACCCTAAGAAGGTGTATGGTAGGTTTAGAATAGCTTCGGCGTTGGTTTGAAGTGGTTAGAATACGTTTTACGAGAAAACTCATTTCGACAACTAATTATAAGGGTCCGACCTTTTCGTGAAATCTGAATTTTTACGTGGATAAAAATTTTTGGGCTGGATATTTGGAAAATACACTTTAAAACGAAAACGTGGCCGCTTGAATGGGTTAAAACGGAGTTATAACGAAGAAGTTATGCTATTTTCAAATTTAACGTCGAAAACTATAAAATCCAGAAATTTCAGCATGTTATTTTAACTTGTTACGGGTTAAAAATGAGGCTTAAGCGTTATAAATTGTGTCGACTTATCAAAAATATATTAGTATACTTTGATACGGCTAAGGATATATAAACGAGAAAACGGACTTGTAATGATTAAATTACACGCGTTTACATAAGTTGCCGTAACTATATTAAATAAGCAAAACTAGTATATTTCTATTAGACAAGTATTACGGCCACAAAGGACCATGTTGAGGGTCGTTTTAACAAGGATGTAGTACTTTTTATAACGTGATGTCTTCTAGTAAAAGTAAGTTCGCCTAGCATATTTTCCAAAATGTCCAACCGTTCGTTCAAGGAGTTGTAACTATAAAATACGGTCACTTAAACTTTGCCGAAAACCAACCTTAAACAATATTTTGGATACAAGTACCATACTTTACCTATGTTTTTCTCCATGATCGAGACCTCTATGATGAAAACATAAATGCTAAAACTTTGAGATAATAATACAAGCTTCCCAAAACCGTTGAGTTTGTTTCCTAACACTTTCGTGCACCATTTTACGACTAGCTTTTCAAGGTCGTTTAGTCACTTTCATGAAATTGTCAAATGACATTGTTTTACCTAAAAAGCTATAATTTCATAATAAATCACTAAATGATTAGAGGATATCATTTCGACGTAAGTACTTGTAAAGTAATTTATAACTTGATACGACGTTATAAACTTATTTTCGAAAATAAACTTTATTTTCCAAAATGTACAAGTTGTATGGATATCATATGAGTTTGCATGCACGACATTGTTTCATGACTTATATTAGAGCATATCATTCATATTAGGTTGCGGATATCGAGCACCTCATTTCAGTGTATCTACTTTTGTCACCATAATCATTGCATCAGGTGAGTTCGTAGCCCACTTTTACTCGTTTAATTGTTTTATAAACTCTTTGGGGAGATACATGCTCAACTACTTGATTTTACTTTACACTTATATGAACTTAAATATCTTTTGTTTCATTCTATGTGCGCGTAAGTAGATTATGCCCGAACTAAATTGATCACTATGTTATGAACGCTATTAGTTGAAATACTTTCCTTGATTTTGAACCCTTCGACATGTATATTTGAACTCTTTTAAATTGATTCGAACCCTTTAACATATAAGTGAACACTTTGGACTTGATTTGAACTTTTGGACATATAGTTGAACTCTTTTAACCTGTAAAGGACCCTTTTGATATATTCAAACTTGTTTGACGTGATTTTGAACGCTTCGACTATCTTTGACTTTTGATATTATTCGAGCTCTTTGACTGTTTCCAACTTTTGAACTTACTTAAATCTTTGAACTTAATTAATAACTTTTGAACGGAACCCTTGAACTTAAATACAAACTAATCACTTGTTGAACTTATTGAACTGCGACGTGTTATGACCTTGACCTAAAGTCTCCTATGATCGGAGCATCACTATAAAGTCTCCATGTTCGAGCATCACTATAAAGTCTCCCTTGTTCTGAAAGCAACCTAAAGCCTCCCTGGCCCGGAGCAGAGCGCCTCACTATGTTACGGAGCCGTCACCAATTCTATTATGGAGTGTGCAAAGTCTCCTATGAACGGAGCAATACCAATTCTCATTTTGGTGGAGTGCAAATTCTCCCATGTTCTGAGTGTTCTTAATTGTATATAATAGTTGTATGATGTAATCGCTCAGACATCTCAATTGATTTTAGTTCCTATTAGTAGGTAGTATGGATAGCTTATTAGAGGCGGCCACAACTCTGTCCACTATGTTAGATCGATATTATTTATTCTCTGCTTTGCATTCTGGCATACATTATTATATACATGGTACTCTATTGTGAACTATTATGACCACTTATACTTGACCACTAGACACACTATATTTTGTGCAATGGGTTGGAACATTGTTGCAAGTTTTGAAGGGCGAACTGGAACTCCGAGTGGATTTACAATGCCTTTGTGACCTCATTTGACAACGTGTGCATGAACATAAACTAGACATATTTTGGCAAGTATTAAAAATACCACTGCAAGTTTTGTATGTAACTTGAACTGATGGATTTACATATGCCTGCTTTTGTGGACTATTCTATATGACCAAAAACCTTGCCTTTGCGTGATAAACGTTTAAAAGCTTTACTTATTAACCAAACTCTATGAACTCACTCAACCATTGTGTTGACACTTTTAGCATGTTTTATCTCGGGTATCTAAGGCATTCACTTCGCGCATGTGGACTCATAGAGTCCGAATGTCAATGCCCTTCACATATATTTTATGCACTTAACTATCGCTTGATTGTAACAAACTCATTTTGGTATATTGGAAATATTTTGGGACCGTTTGTAAACTCGATTATTTACTTAATCAAACGATATTCAAAACACTTTGGTCGCTCGATATAATCAGAATTTGATATGATACCATCCCCAATTCCATTCGGCCAAGAAAACGGTGTAATTGGGTGTGATGGTTATTTTTTCGCATGCTTCCATAAATCAATACTAGTGCTAATACTTCATCGGATGCGCTCTATAGTATGTGCAATGAAAGTGAAGATATGGTCGTGGTTTTGATAAAGAAAAAAAAATAGACGGTGCTTGGATGTTCGAGGTCAAGTATATTGTTGGTGATGTTATGAGATGGTGTACAATGAGAGAAGTTTTTGAGGTCTGCCGATAACCCTAGATGTGTTATAAGTTATAAACCAAACATACCAGTCCTCAAACTTTAGTTATCTTTGCACATTATCTTAACAAAAAATAAGTATAAAGTAAACCAATCATTAGTTTGTCTAGCTTTGGTCCCTTGACTTTAATTCATAATTCAATATATATATATATATAAATATATATATATATATATATATATATATATATATATATATATATATTCTAGATAATATAAAAACCGATATCTCATCATGATAACCGCTATTTCAAATCTCGGTCCTTGAACGATATTTGAAATTTGACCGAGATAAGTCTATAGATTTACTCTTAACTTGCATTTATGCTTTTCTAATCAATACCATATGCAATATATGTGCTCATTGTAGTCAGTGTTATTTCTAAATCTTCCTTGATAATTGGATTCAAAGATCCTCCATAAAGTATTTCATTATCCTTATATTTTACGTTTATTCATTTATGATTTACATTCATTTAATTTATTACCAAAGAAAATATTATTGTTTGATTAGATCATTTACAAATCTAAAAATTATTTGTGCACTATAAAATGTGATACTCAATAGTGCTAGGAACAAATACCTAGATAGAGCACCGGTTAAAACACAACATACAATGCACACAAGTATGGTCTAAATTTTAAACAAAATAATAATTCTTCCTACATGATATTTAATTTTCACTTATCTTTTTATATACAAGATCATGATTTATGAAACAATGATGTGTTAAATGACAAGATACAATGAGTGGAAAACAACACTTGTGATAAACTTTATGTTGGTACTTATAGTGAAGAATTAAACATAAAGTTATAATTCATGTCCAACACCCAATACAGTGGCGATATAATTGTCAAATTTATATGGTTGCTTGGACGTTTATTATAAAAGTTATACATGTTGCGGTTTCTCACTAATCTTCTATGACTTTTTAATTTTTCAACAACGACTATGTTGAAAGGGTGGTGATTTAGTTTTGATTGTACTAAAGGAAGACCAAATAGATATACATCACAATACACGCTGGTTCGCACTTAATGAGCCATTTAAGAGCTTTAGGTTTTTGGACTCTCGGTATGCAACAATCGTAATGATGGGATGGCGCTGCGTAATTTAATGAAGTAAATCGGGCCCAACCACAAGAACTAACTGTGTAATATTGTTAAACGTAAAACACTTTCCTTATAAAACATTTTCTTATAAGCAAGATAGATTAGTAAGGTAATGTAATACCAGTAATACTTAAAAGGTTTGTTTGGTTAATTATATAAAAAATACAAGTTACAACAAAAGTAACACGAATTTCAGTTAGGATTTATATCTTGCTTGAATCTTTCGTTGAGTTGATTAAAGCCGACGTGGTGGTGGATTCGGTGGCATTTGTTAACTTTGTGGTAATGCGAGTTGGTTATAAGCTTTTTGTGTCATTTGAAAAGGTGGTTGGGAAGAATACGTGTGTCAAAGTTAGAGAAATAGTGCATTATGTGAAGAACTAGAATCGGCGTATGATGGTATAGCGGGCTGCGGTGAACTCGAATTATCGTTTTGGTTGAAAGTGTGTAAAAGTTGGTATTTATTAAAAGGGTTTAAGCCATTAAATAGCCACATACATTCTCAAATTTACTCATATGGTACGCGGTACAAAATTTATTATTTTTATGGCGTGAACTTTCATAAACCGTAATATGATACATGGAAACCCTTTTACTATGCATGTTTTCCATATCGCTTTCATATGTTTTCTACTTTTCGCTTTTATCCGTTGTTATCCATCTTACCCATTTTGTATATTTTGTAAGTTTTATAAGCATCCCATAAAAAAGTATAAAAGATATGAAACGTATAAAAACATGTGAAAACATACACAAGCATATAAAAACATACACAAACATAAAACGCCAAAAAGAACTTATAAAACGCATACAAACATAAAAGAACATACACAACCGTAAAAACGACACAAACTTGTAAAACACACATAAACGTGTATAAAAACGCACAAACGTATAGAACTTAGAAAACTTAAAACGTGATGAAAACGTAAAAATGTACTAAAACGCGACCAAACCTATGAAAACGTATGAAAACGAAACACTTACAAAACGTATGAAAACATGCAAGTATGAAAGAAAAAATGTATAAGTCGCATAAAAGCGTATAAAAACACAAGCAAATGATAAACCGGATGAAAACGATTGAAAATGTGTGAAAAAGTACGAAAACGTAAGAAAACATACAAAATCGTATGAAAACGGATGAAAACGTAAAAAATGTATAAAAACAATAAATTCAATACACGTATCATATGAGTAAATTTGAGAGATGCGTGATTATTCAATGCATTAAATTCTATCATATAAATAATTAAAAGCAAAAAAAAAAAAAAAATCCAAGTCACACTATCTAAAAAATTTAGCCGGTTTTACCGGTTGCCGGTAAAAATGTGACCATATTAGCACGAATTGAAAAGTTCACGTACCATAAAAATAAGAGTAAAATACACCGTTCGTCCCTAAACTTGTACCTGCCAAGATCATGTTGAACCAAACCTAGGCTTTTTCGTCGCTGGAAGTCCAAAACATTTAATGTCAAATAAGTCCCTTGACCACTAATGCCAAAGTCAATGTCGATTTTTGTTATGTATAGGTATTTTAGTCCATATACATTTATACTTTGTCTTTCAATTTTGTATTTGGATTTTGATTCTACTGTAGATGAAAAAATCGTTTCACATTCCATGAAAAATGCAGAATACAGAGATTAGTGGCTATTCTAGAATCCTTCTTCCTCTACAAAAGACATAGATGTCTCGAGGCACAATAATCAAGTTACAATGTGAATTTCAGAATTAGTTATGTGGTTTCTAATCATCATCATAAAGTATAAGGAGGCTTGGCTGACCAAGAATAATTGCTACGAGATTCTTAGAATCATCATTCAGTAAAATACATTAATCTATCCTGTTTACAGCTTAGACTAGATTTTGAACAGCAATATTGCTATAATAAGACATGGAAAAATCCATTATATTGTTTTTTGATTCTCTATTTTCATCTTATTTACCTAAATTTCTATCAATCATCCATAGCATGAAACAGGAGTTTGACACGAATCATATCCTAAGCCCATATTTAGCCATTGTCTTAAAGTTCAGTACGAGTTGACAAATGGAACTGTATACTTGATTTTTTGTTCTCGTGAACCAGTTTTAAATGGTCGAATTTTTGTTGATTGGTCTTGGAAAATCATAAATTTTGTAATGCATACCGCGTGTTTTGATGTAATGCTTCAATGGGTTTTTATAATTGTAATTTTTGAATCATTTCAATGCGTTATCAAGATTACGTCTGATCGGAACACATGGTCCTAATAGAGATCGTTGCCTCTTTGTGTTCTTCAATAAATGCATTGTAGTCCCACTCTTAACATGTATATTTAGTAGAACATCATTATTTTTCTTGCCATTGAGGCCAATTTGTTAAATTATGTTCAAACTTGCAGTACAACGCTTCATATCCAACAAAAAAGATTATTTCTTTACTAACATTGATAAAATCTTGAACTTCTTAACTTTGTTTTTCAGGTGTTTGGTGACGGTATTAGCAGTTATTTGATCATCTTCGCACTTTCTTTTGTAAACACAAGAAGCAACTCTAAAGAAAGAAGAGATCAAAGATGGTGTTTTACTTTAAAGCTAGACCAGAAGCCGGAGACTACACCATGTTCATGGGTCTTGACAAGTTTGAGAACTAAGAACGATCAAATACGGTTTCAAGACATCCGTATTAATATAAATTCTAATCGTTTCATTTCCACAAGTCTTCCATTTAATCTATCGCACCACATTTACCGCCCCATCGACGCTTCCCGGCGACAATTGTCCGAATCTCACGGCGACAAAAATATATCCACGTAAAACTAAGTCTCAGAAAAGTCACTAAATTATCGACAATTGTCGGGATTCAACGGTTATATTTTACTCTTATTTTTATGGTACGTGAACTTTTCAATTCGTGCAAAAATATATCCTACGTTTTCCCCGGCGACAATTGTCGCCGGGGATTCAACGGTCATATTTTGACCGAATATTTCATGGTAAAACGTGGCGGGAATTTTTCCTCGCATACGACATGTCCGGGGATTCATTTGTTTATTTCAAAATTTGTAATTAGTGTTAATCTATCTTAACGTGACGCGATTGTTTCCTTTCCGCCACATGTCACGGGATTCTCTTTGACTTCGTTGACTTATTGTTTCAAATGACATGTCGCCGGGGATTCTCTTTGACTTCGTTGACTTTAACAAAAACATGGCGCTAAGAATTCCCACCAAAAACTTGGCGCCAAAACTTCCCACCAAAAAGCTAACAGATCTGTTTTATATATCACAAAAATCTACCAGATCTTATCCTCAAAGCCACTCAACCTTGAGATCTTATCCCACCAAAATCTAATAGATCTTATCCTCAAAACCACTCAACCTCACAACCTCTTATCTTCACATCAATTTAATCCTTTTATATGTTCTTGTGGAGCAGGAAATATAAAATTAAGAATATCACATAGAGAATATTCATCTGGACGACTATATTATTCATGTCCTCTGTCAAAGGTGAACAATCATACATTTCTTATTTATGTAAATATACAAATAATTGGGTTGTAAGCTCTTGTAATTTTCTTATTATGTAACAAAACCCGAAAAGATAATGGATACGGATATTTTGTGTGGAAGGATGTATTTGACGAGTACTTAAGAACAATCTCTGCACCAACAGAGTGATCGAGCTGCCATGAAAAAGATCTTAGGATAAGGTTGCTGGAAACACAAAAACATGTGCTAGAGACAAAAGTAAGGTTGTGGAGGCCAAACTTGAAATGGCAACGATTCTGACAACCACGCATGTTAGTCGGATGCATTACTGCGGAGTGTTATGTGACATGGAAAATCTTTGTATGTAGTAGTAGTAGTAGTAGTAGTAGTAGTTATTGTTGTTTTTGTTGTTGTTGTTGTCGTTGTTGTTGTTGTTGTTGTTCTTGTTCTTGTTGTTGCTGATCAAAGTAGTAGTTGTTCTTGTAGTTGTTGTTGTTGATGTAGTAACCATAAAATACCACTCATCCGCTGAACGCTTAATGTGTAACCATAACATACCGACTCATCCGGAACGCCTAATGTAAACCATAACATACCGAATCATCCATTGAACGTCTAATGTGTAACCATAACATACCGACTCATCCGTTGAACGTCTAATGTGTAACCATAACATACCGACTCATCCGTTGAACGTCTAATGTGTAACCATAACATACCGACTCATTAGTTGAACGTCTAATGTGTAACCTTAACATACCGACTCATCCGTTGAACGTCTAATGTGTAACCATAACATACCGACTCATCCGTTGAGCGTTTAATGTGTAACCGCAACACATACCGACTCATTTGTTTAACGTCTAATGTGTAACCATAACATACCGACTCATCCGTTGAACGTCTAATGTGTAACCATAACATACCGACTTAAAGTAGTTGAGCATTATAATGTGTAACCATAACATACTACAAACTCATCGTTGAGCGTCTAATGTGTAACCATAACATCACCGACTCATCCGTTGAGCTGCGTCTAATGTGTAACCATGGCTCATCCGTTGAACGTCTAATGTGTAACCATAACATACCGACTCATCCGTTGAACGTCTAATGTGTAACCATAACATACCGACTCATCCGTTTGACGTCTAATGTGTAACCATAACATACCGACTCATCCGTTGGGCGTCACAATATTCATGGCACCATAACATACCGCCACATCCGTTGAACGTCTAATGTGTAACCATAACATACCGACTCATCCGTTGAACGTCTAATGTGTAACCATAACATACCGACTCATCCGTTGAACGTCTAATGTGTAACCATAACATACCGACTCATCCGTTGAACGTCTAATGTGTAACCATAACATACCGACTCATCCGTTGAACGTCCAATGTGTAACCATAACATACCGACTCATCCGTTGAACGTCTAATGTGTAACCATAACATACCGACTCATCCGTTGAACGTCTAATGTGTAACCATAACATACCGACTCATCCGTTGAACGTCTAATGTGTAACCATAACATACCGACTCATCCGTTGAACGTCTAATGTGTAACCATAACATACCGACTCATCCGTTGAAAGTTTAATGTGTAACCATAACATACCGACTCATCCGTTGAACGTCTAATGTGTAACCATAACATACCGACTCATCCGTTGAACGTCTAATGTGTAACCATAACATCACCCAGGCTCATCCGTTGAATGTATAATGTGTAACCATAACATACCGACTCATCCGTTGAACGTCTAATGTGTAACCATAACATACCGACTCATCCGTTGAACGTCTAATGTGTAACCATAACATACCGACTCATCCGTTGAACGTCTAATGTGTAACCATAACATACCGACTCATCCGTTGAACGTCTAATGTGTAACCATAACATACCGACTCATCCGTTGAACGTCTAATGTGTAACCATAGCATACCGACTCATCCGTTGAACGTCTAATGTGTAACCATAACATACCGGTCTAATGTGTAACCATAACATACTGACTCATCCGTTGAACGTCTAATGTGTAACCATAACATACCGGCTCATCCGTTGAACGTCTAATGTGTAACCATAACATACCGACTCATCCGTTGAACGCGTTTATGTGTAACAATAACATACCGACTCATCCGTTGAACGTCTAATGTGTAACCATAACATCTGAAAAACTCATTAGTTTGAACGTTTAATGTGTAACCATAACATATCGACTCATCCGTTTGAAACGTCTAATGTGTAACCGCAACATACCGACTCATTCGTTTGAACGTCTAATGTGTAACCATAATTATTCTTCGATGAATCATAGATTTATAAAACACATTCAACTATGCATCGTTTGGCTTCTTGATCCAATTAATTATGGCATGCAAAATTTTGATGTAATATGTTCTTGTTCCTCTAGCCCGTTACTAGATTGTAAATCTAACTCTCATATAAGAATATAAAGATGCGAATGGTAACTTTTGTTCAGTTTATATTAAAAAAAGGGAAATATTTGGGATTATAATAAAAAAAAGAAAAAATCGTATTTTTGAGAGCTTTTAGGAGGGGATAATAAAATAAAGATAGTAAGCTACGCCAAAATTACTCTCCCAATATTTTTCTTAAATTGGGATGAAATGGAGTGATAAAATCGTATTCTTTTGACGTCGTTAACAACATAATGTAATTAATTTTAACCAAAAAAAAAATTAAATAGTTTTCCCCGGCGACATGTCGCCGAGGATACCCACATAATGTAATTAAATATTTCGAGTTTGAATTCATTATTCGACCATGATGGAAATTGGCTACAAAATAAATGTTTGGAGAAGTGTTTGTTTCCAGGAACACATGTCTCCCCACAGCAGCTCTATTTGGTTCTTTGAAATAAGCATTTGGAACTCGAAAAGAAATGTCTAGTAGTTGATATATTTCTTAATGGTCCAAATGATGTTGTGGAAAAATAGCCTTTGTCTTTTTGAGAAACACGTATTTGTGCGATCATAGGCTCAACGGGACTGGTCAAGATAATGAAAAATGGGGAGGGTAACATTTCTTACCCATGAAAAGGCTACAAAGTATCATGGCAGCATGCGAAATAGGGGTTTTGAGTTTGTCAAATGTAATCCAGATGATGTTTTATGGTCATTTAGGAACGGTTCATAACGTGTCTACATATCATAAAGTCTGCAAGAATAATGGCAAAGCCGAAGACCATTAGAGCGACTCGAATAGAAAGATCTTAATTGATGCTCGACTTATTCCTTCCGTTTCGCGTCTTGTTTTACAAATATTTAATTACATTGACCATTAGAGCAGCTCACGAATAGAAAGATCTTAATTGATGCTCGAAAAAAATTAAATACCACACGTTACACGGTTTGTTTTACAAATTTTAAATGTTATTCAACTAAATTAGTTAATTAAAATATGATTTTTAAGATTATTATTGTTGTAAGTTGTTGTTAATTAAAAAGTTAGGTTTTTTTTTTTTTTTGGCTGGCTGACGAGGCGACGAGCAGAAGCCAGAGGTATGTTATAATTTTTGCAGATTATTATTGTTGTATGTTGTTAATTAGAAAAGTTAAGTTTTTAAGCGTGGCGACGAGGAGCTAGAGCCGAGGTATGTAATAATTTTTCTCTCTTTTGGTATCCCGGGTGACATGTCGTTGGGGAATGTTTATTGTTTAAATTTTGTTAGTTTATAGTTATTATTAGTTCAATTGCGTTGAAATGTGCTCGTTTATAATTATAATAATTAGTTGTTTAAATTTTGTTAGTTTATAGTTATTATTTGTTGAAAAAAGTGAAATGGTATGTAAGTTAAAATAATGGTATGTATGTTAAAAAAGTGAAATGGTATGTATGTTAAAACTCTTAGCAACATACATACCATTTCACTTTTTTCAACTCTTGAGCCGTGTATAATAATTTTGTTAGTTTATATTTTATAGTTATTATTTGTTGAAATGTGCTCGTTTATATTATTTTGTTAGTTTATAGTTATTATTTGTTGATATGAGCCGTTTATAGTTTATAATAATTAGTTGTTTTAGGATTTTAGTGATTAATTTTTTAAATGTGTATATTTATTTGGATGTGTATGTATTTGGATGTGTGCATGCTTATATTATTTTGTTCATGAATTTCTATATCTTATGCTAATTGTACTTGTGCAGATGTCGACAGATGTTGCCGCGGTCCCACAGCGGTGACGGTGGCGGGGAGGATCGTCCCCACTCGGACCAGCGTACCCACCGGTTCTTTGGGCAGCTTCATAACAGAGGTAAGAATTTCCTGATTATTGTAATACAAGCATAAATTTTATGACTTTATCACTAACTTGATTTTGCGGCAAGGTAAAGCGGCCCAATTTGGCGGCAGGGAGCGGCACTGAATACCCTGACAAGACGAAACCTTTGAAAGCGTCGCGAGAAGAAAAGGTCCCGTCTCGATCAGTTTTGAGGTGGGTGACAAACAAACCTTAAACCCTCTCGGCCCCATGCGGCTCACCGGTCTAACTACATCGGGGAGGTCGTTAGGAAGGTGCCGTTTACTACCCTTCTTGGAGAAGGTCGAAGAGGCGTAAAGCCAATCATTTCGATATTGGGGTCGTTATCCTTTTATGTTTCTTTCATTATCGTGTTCATTTATTTAATTGTGTATATTTATCTAAATTCGCTTATTTATTTATATCATATAAATAAATAAACAAATTTAAATAATTATATAAATTATATCTAACTCTTTTTCGTTTTGTTGTATATGATTGCGAGACTGTTTGACCTCGGGCCGCACATGGAATCCCCCTTTGGCACGGATCTACGAAGGCATAAACTCGCACTTGCTAAAAGCCTACAATACAAACAAGGCTTCTTTCAAGGCCAAGCATTGGAAGGTAGACCCCACCACCGGGAATTACGATGTGGAAGCGATTAGGCGGCGCGTCCGAGGAGATTACAGGTGGTGATTGGGATGAGTACATTAAGTTTTGGAATGATTCCAAGAACATTGCTCGAGCCGCTACAAATAAACTACTTAACCGGCAAAAGAGCAAGGTCATATCTCGACAGGATCCCGTCTCGCCTGTCATAGCCTCACCGAGATGATATGGTAATAAACATTATAATTATTTTACATGCATATATACATATATATATATATATATATATATATATCTGATTATACACTTTGGTGTGTTGTGATTTGTCGTTTTTAAAATTATTCATCTTATATGCGTGTGTATGTGCAGGGCGGCATCGAGACTCAGAGTACCCGCCACTCATCGACACCTTTTGGCAACACATCCGTTGATGGGGTATTCCTTAACGATGAGGACCGCCGGATATATGTAAGTTTTGTTTCAAAACACACTTTAATGAATTATCGAGAAATAATGTAGCAACTCGACTAATATATTTACTATCTTGTGTTTTGTCACTACATAGGACCGAGATGAAAAGGCTTGAGGCTACTGGTCAATACAGGAGGATCAAATCAATGCGTTGGCAAGAGGGGTAAGCTTCATGGGCATATTCGGTGTGGGTCGGTATTGCCATCACGGGCCACATCCAGGCCAGTATGCCCGCCCGCAAGTCGCTCACCAAAGATGTAGGCTTTATCATGAGTCTCCTCGAGCGGCGGCGAATCTGTGGATATGTTTAGGGAGTATGAGTTGGGTGGTGCTAAGCGGGAGTGGTGGGTGTGGTGATGGAGGAGAATGGCTGATGAGGATAACAACGGCGAGAGGTAGTTGTGTTATGTATTATTAGTATGTTACATTGGTACTAGCTTTAGGTAGTTGTGTTATATATTATTAGTATGCTACATTGGTACTTTAGGTAGTTGTGTTATATATTATTATGTTCATCTTGGCGCCATTTAAACACTTGTTTCCCTATCTATCAATGCACATATTGACTTTTAAGTCGTGTTTATGTAAAAGTTGTGATCTATTTGTATTGCGTTGATCCGTTATATGGTATTTGTGTTTTGGTACAAGTTGTGGTGAGTCTATCAGTTTTGGTACATGTTTATTTGGTAGATTTTTTCGGAAAAATCGAAAATCGCTACTGATCTGGTACATTTAAAAAAATGAGAACTTTCCACGTGACAGTCGCCGGAATACTACACTAAGCGTTGACAAGTCAACGAGAAAACGAGTTTCCCCGACATGTCGCCGGGGATAATGGGCTCACTCGTTGACTTGTCAACAAATAACCATAGTATCCCGGTGACATGTATACATTGAAGTAGAATTCGATAATTAGTCATATTAATCATTTAGCTTAATTCGATGATTCCCCAGCGACATGTCGCTGGGGATATAAACCACCGTGGCTAGCGCTTCTTTGACGAAAATTGAGTGGGACCCGTCGTCGCCGGGATTGTCGGCGGGGATACAATCCCTTACGAGACTTCCGTGACGATTCCCCAAGCGACATGTGGGGAAAGTCCCCATATGTCATTTGGGGTAGCCGTTGATGTTAGTGTCGGTTCATTCTTTTTTTAACTCATATCCATCTTTATTACTATATTATTTATGGCATGAGTTATTGGAATGGAAGATATTAACCAGTTTAGTAGTAGTGTTAACATTCAAAAGACAACGAGGAGACTAGTTTTTCATAAGGATTTAAAAGGTACACTTTTGAGGGGTCATTTAAGCCCTTAATCGACCACCTTTATATCCGTTACTGCTTAATTTCGTTCCTTTTCACTTTTTAGGTCTCTTGAAGGCAAATTGCTGGAATGACACTTATTCGGACGAAAAGACGCGAATATATGAAGAAAATGGTCAAAGTCAAGAATCATGACACTCAAGTAGCTGGAATTGAAGGTGACGGCGTCACAGCCAAATGGCAACGCCGTCGCCGCGCTTTGTGACGACTCGAAGCCAAATTGCTAATTTGCACTTGCGCATCGGGTTTTAAAAGTAGGGCGTCCACACTCAGACGACCTAGATTTTGATCCTCGGCGTCAAAAGATGGCGGCAGCACAACCATAAGGTGACCGTCACAAAGTTGACGTGGCCAAGACAAAAATCTGGCCGTCCGGCCCGGCGTCACAAATAAAGAGTGACGCCGTCGCATATTGTAACTCTATATATAGAATTCGAATTTTCAGACTTTTAGAGAGGTAGTTTTGTGGAGTAAAACCTAAACCGAACTTAGGATGTGTAACACCCCAACCCGACAAGGGTAGAAGTGTCACATTCTGGTGTCATATCAGAACATACAAATAATATTTTACAAGCGAAAGCATTATAAAATAAATTACCAAGTCATATAACGGATGACTTACATAGAAAATACAAAATCCAATATGTCCAAAACGGAAATAAAATCTGAAAACAAAAACTCTTCAAATTAAATCCAAGATGATAAAGTAGCTAAGGTCAGTCTACTCGACTAATCCAACTCTCAGCCCAACAAGCCCATCTTCAAACCTAAAACTGCCGCCAGGAAAAATCGCGGTGGAGCTTAAAAAGACCGTGGCAGATACAACAAAACGAAAAGCTACATAAAATCATAAATGCGAAATGAAATAAGGAACTGATAACAAGGTCGCAATGGAAAGAAATCAATGAGTCAATGAGGATCCCTGAGAACACAATTATATCGATATCGGAATGAACAGATAACAAGGAGAACGAAGCGGGGTAAGGCATCCACGACATATACATAATCACATATAAGCATACCGACATACAGGTACCAAAAACAAAATCAAACATAGCAAACGTGTTCACTCAACAAGAATAGCATACAATCAATTAGGAAGTTGAATATAATTAAGCCAAATGGAAAACTAAGCATAGCGGAAGCAATTAAATTAGAAAGTGAGCATGGCAATCATACAAGTCAAGTAACTACTGATTACATCACAAGTATCACTACAGCGAAATACTATCGATGGCGGAGACATGGTAACCACACGTATCAAACATGAACTCAACATGAACACTACAATTGAATGACTTAAGGACATAGCAGAGCAAAGTGACAAGTTAGCAAGCCAGACCACATAAGTCGAACCATTTATCCAATCATACAGTAACATAAACAGCAATGTACACATGGCAGATCAACAATAAGCGGGAAAAGATACTAACAGATATTCATAGACCACGCGGTTAACAAAACAAAGTTTACATGATAAGCCGTCAAAACAATCATTTATACACTAACATGGACCATACGAATCAAAGAGTCACATAACAGTATGGTAAACCGTTTGTCAGTTATTAGCATGTCAATAGATGAATCAGACAATCACATATTAATCATATAGTAGCAGGGCAAACGATTGTCACCTAAAACATGTAAAAGCATAATCAAATTCAATAACCACATAATAACCCGATACGTGAATGGAATGGTAGAAGAATAAGTCACATAAGGTGCGAGGGGTAACGGGCGATCAATACGAATATGGTGCGTTGGGGTAAACAGATGGTACAATATAAGTATATCAACGGTTAAGGGTTGTCGAATCTATCCGAGCACGATGATGCGATAATATCATGAGTGGCAATAGCGACCCGATAATCAATAGTAACCATCATTATTGGAGGGTGACCTCGGAATACCGGACAATAGGAGGAGACCTCATTAACGGTGGAGCTAGCTCCCAGCGTGAGGGTGTATTGCACACGCACCACATCACCGAAACAATATATATCGGTAACATTACATTACAGATCTAGGATGTATCCATACGCCCCTGCAGACAAATAGTGGCCATACAATATATATCGAGCTCATAATCGATATAACAGAAAAGGGATGGTGTGTAACATCACTCGTACACACTGGAGTCATGCCATTGGTGCATCAATGACACGGTCATGGTACCTCCATGACTAGTTCAGTATTTGGCTGGGTATAAATCAAGGGTCAAACAAAGGTCCACAGTGTAGCAATATATATCATCATCATAATCGAGGTTCAATATCGGTAGGTCACAATTGAGGTTCATAACAATAGTCCAATATCAGTCCAATATCAAGGGTTCGTGACAATATCAAAGGTTGATTCTGAGAGGTCAATAACAAAGGTTCATGAATGTAGTTCAATAACGAGGTTTAGTAACGAGAGGGCCAATAGCAATGGTTCAATATCAAAGGGTCAATAGCAAGGAATCATAGCAACGAAATATCATAAGAGAATAAAGTCAAAGGACCAGAAAGTCATGAGAAATCCCTACTGAAAAGGGATAGAATATCTGTACCTCATTCGAAGCACCAAAAATAGGAAGTACGGTCACACGATGAATCAATCCCAGTCGGAACCTATGAATTCGATAACGGTTATTAAGATCAAATTGTTCATTTTGGACGGCTTTCCATTTTAGCGAGGTTTCCACTTTAGTAACTTTCCATTTTAGGTAACTTCTATTTTAGTAATTAAGTATCAGATTAGTAAATTTCCAATTACTAACTTTCTTGAGTTAAGTACTTTTCCAATTAGAAATTTTCCGAGTTAGAAAGGTTACCGAATTAGTAAGTTTAGTTTTACCGATGCTAATTAAATAAATTATAGTCAAATAAAATTAATTATCATGGTTCAGGGTTTAAAATATAAATAATCCAAACTTAGAGTTTAAAGTGTAACTTATCGAAATTCAGGGTTTATTGCAATAAGTAATTAAACTTAAAGACTTAATATTATCATTATGATAGTTTAAGGTTATAATATGCCAATTCATAATTCCAAGGTTTGCATGTGACATGTCCTAAAGATGAGGGTTAAATTTGTCAACATATTATAGTTCAAGGTTTAATAGGTAAATAAATTAAATATAACATGCATACTATTTGATTCATGCGTACATGTCTAAATTTTTGGATATTCAAATACAAAACCAATTGCTAGCAATCTCGACACACCTTTACACTTGATCACGGTTCAAATGGCTTACCGACACAACTAGATAAACACGTATAATGATTAACCCCCGACCCTATTTCCCCGAAACACTTTCAACACGACGATTAGCGTACTAAAAAATCCCGCGAACACCCTCGAAGTTACCCCCAAGACACATTGTATACGTATTATATATTACATATTATGACTACTTTGAGACATTTTTTTTTAGGGACAACACGTTAGTGTTTTCACTACAATGATGTACGAATCTGACATTCAATCCGTGTCTAATTAAACAGAAAAGGATGGCACGGATGATACCGGCGGAACTTGCTGTTGCCAAGATGGAAAAAAAAAAGAGTTTTGGTGAATGAGGTTTATGCAACTCCAAAAAAATGGGCGTATATGTTATAAGTTTCACGATTGCGATACGAATATAATTTTATATCTTCATAATTACATGTTACTTATATATATATACAGTGAGTGTATGACGAAGGGATAGAAACCAAGAGATAAGATACCTCGAATCGAAACAAACGAATGAGCAAGAATCCCGGAACCAAACAAACTACGAACTGTTCTAACCGAAACCAACAACCCTTTCTTCACCTTGCTGCCTCGTAAAATAAAACAAAAAGAAGGCACCAAACCTTCTTGTTGTTCTTCCTCCTTGATGCCGTATATCAGAGGTGAGATTGAGAGAATGTGTGAGTTTATTTTGTTGCTTGTGTCAAATAGTAGAATGAGGTAAATAGGGAGGAAACCGTGTACAATAATTTAGAAACCAATAAATGTTGTATCAATTTACCAAGAGTGAACATATGGTTTAATTGCCACAATCCCTGAGTTTTAGCTTTAGCCTCAATTATTTTGGTAATATGGAAATTTGTTTCTGTCGTGAATATGAAGAAAATGAAAAACGTGTATAATGTTTTTAGGCAAGGAGTCGATTAAATTTTCGTGCACATTTGGCTTGACAATTATTCACACGATACACTAAAATTTCATTTAATGATCATTGACATATTTTACGTACTTTATATATTTTTTTATTTGAGGGGCAGAATAGTCTTTTAACGCGTTTACGAATGTTTGGGTTTTACAGGCTGTCTTGGGCAGTATCTTAGGGTTCCATACCCTATTTAACGACAAGATAAGTGATTTACTTCATTAATTCAATTATGTTTTCAATTGTTTGTGTGTATGCTTGCATGTTTTCCATGTCCGGCTAATTTACTTGTGTGTTAGATCAAAAACCTAGGTATTGAATATTGATTGGTTGTCTCTTATGTGATTGACCTAGTATTGCGATAGGTCATTCGTTGTGTTTTAATGCTTGAGTAATCTTTGTGAACATTAGTTTATAATCACCTAGAGTTATTGTAGGCTAAACATCCAAAGGTAACCTTAGAGTTAGTTTATGAATCCTAGAGATTTCATAGGCAATAACCTTAAGGTAGTCTCAAAGAGTTAGGGAAAAACGCATACCCTACGACCTTAGAAGTCATAACGCGTTAAGAATAAGAACGTGACAATTCAACCATCAATAGAAGATAACTAGGTAAGCACATTTTTAACTATCATAAGAGCACACAACAATAGACATAGACTACCCTCACCTTAGCTTAGATTAGAATAGATAATAGTAGAGTGATCGGTAGAAATACCACCCACAAATCCAATACCCGAGATTCGTAATTTCAATTTTCTAAAAAATATAAAAAGATAAAAAAATAATCTTCCTCAACCCCAAACTTAGCGTAGTAACTTCTCACTAGCATTCCTATTCCCTTAGAGAACGATATCAATTCCCGAGGCTTACCCTAATACTACACTACAACGATTAGGTTCACGGCCTAGGGTGTTGAAAAACTTGCTCGAAGAAAAGGAAGTTCCTTTGACCCGAGCTTCGTTGTGCAGTATCAAGTTTTTGGCCATTGCATGGAATAGAATAGCTAGTTAGGAGTCTATCTCGTTTAGGTTCCCTTGCTTGATTCCTATCAAGTAAGATTTTTTCTCATTTTTAGCTTCCTCGTAGTCTATCCCCCTTCTTTGTGACCTTTGTTAGTAATCCTATCACTTTTAATCATGGAAGGTGATAATCAACTACCAATCATCAACCCACCACCAAATGACCCGCCAAGAGGCCTTCGATCCGACACCATCCGGTTGGTGCAAAACAGATGTGCATTCCATGGACTTCGTTCCGAAGATCCTAATCAGCATCTTAAGGATTTCCTTAAAATCGCCGATTCCATCAACCTTGATGCTACTACTCGGGAGACCACGCGCTCTTCCAATTCTCTCTACGGGACCAAGCTAGTAATTGGCGAGTGACTTCCCGCACGACTCCATCTCAAGTTGGGATGATCTCACTACTCGTTTCCTTGCCCAATTTTTCCCACCGGAGAGAACTACTAAGCTTAGGAATGAAATCTTGATGTTCCAACAACGTCAAGGTGAATCTCTCTACGAGCATGGACTCGATTCAGGACTTACTCCATAGAGTCTCTCATCACAGCATTGATCTTTGGCTTCAAGTCCAACTCTTTTATGATCATGTCAAGATCCCAACTAAGCGATCCATCGACCAAGCGGCGGTAGTAAACTAAGGTGGTGTTTGTTTTAAGAGGTTATGAATCGAATCTGAAGCACACGAATCCGAATCAGAGGTAAATGTCCGAATCGATCAAGAGCGAGAAAAAAACTCATGTTTGAACCGCACATTTGCTTGCTTGAACAAAATTTTTTTTTGTTATTTTTGTGTTAACAAGAGGCAACAAGAGGCATTGGACACCTCTCAAGTCTAGACCATTAAGATCTTCTGCCTCTAACTGCGTTTGAGCGGGAAAAAACAAACGGTGCGAATAGCCAAATGTCGAAGCGTCACGAACGGTTCAGTCGAGAGCTGTTAAGAGGTTTTGGAAAAGCTGTTGGGTTTGATAAATACCCAAACCCCTTAATCTAAGATTTGAATAGAAAATAGCCCAAGTGTCTAGTCCATTAAACACTATGGTCACCTGAGTGCATAGTCTCTCGATGAGCCATCTTTGGATACTCAAGATGAGGCAACAAGATAGTCTCTCCACTCCACAAGGCGGAACTTAAAGGGTGAAGACTAAGTCAAGAAGAAGATGGTGGATTGATTGGTGATGACAATAACTCAGAATCCCAAGACTCTCTCAACTACTTACGAAGACAAACTGAAGTAGAAGAGCGAAGGATATGAAGACCGAAGATTGAGCGGGAAGGCGGGATAAGTTTGAATCGAGATAAGACGAAGTCCTTATCAACCAAGTTAACTTTCCACGAATAGCTAAAGATCGTGCTTCGTCATCATCCGACTTTAGGAAAGTAGTCTTGTCTTACCTAGAATAGTCTTTGTAAGCAGACAAAATACATCAGTATTTTGTCTTTTGTATGATGTCAGTTTATCACTTAGGAAAGAGTTAAAACTCATACATGTATAAATAGCATAAGAGATGGAGTGAAAAGGTTAAGCTTGTGAATTGTAAAACACACATACGCCAAGCCATCTTTTCACTCCTCCAAATACAACTTAGTTACTGAGATAGCTCAGTGAGCTCTAAGAGTTGTGCTCAGACTTAGCTTGAGCTTAGAGAGGAGTCACCAAACTTTGTTATTTCAATCCCAAGTACTATTCATAAGTACTTGGGTAACGTATTCTTTTTGATTAATTTCTAATAAAGAATATGATGTTGAAAATTACTTTGTGTGTTTTACTTACGTTAATTTCAGTCATTGTTCACTATTAACTTGTTTTTGATTTTTTAAACTGTTATAAACGATAGTGAACGGGGAACAACAAGTGGTATCAGAGCAAGGCTAATTATAAAACTCGTTTTTAGGCCGCTCTAAAAGTTTTAAAATTAGGATCCTAAATGGCTGAAATTGATGTACCCCAACTAGTCGATAAAAAGGGTGGAGCTTATTAAATTTGTTGCCCCAGACTTGAAGTTGGTAAATTCAACAAATGGAAAAATCGCATGCTTTGCTATTTGATTAGGATGGAACCTTATTATATCAAGTGTATAAATGAAGGTCCATTTATCCCAAAGCTGCTGAAGGTTTGCCTAAACACGAGCTCAGTGGACTCGGGATGAAAGAAGAGTGGTCAACCGAGACCAAAGACTCAAAAGTATCATTATCATGTCTTCCGATGATATTATGGAGTCAGTTAAAGGCGTAGTACTGACTAAACAAACCTGGATGACCTAGTTCATAGCCATGAAGCCCATCGATACCAAGGAAACAGGATAATGGACACAACTTGAGTACAACACCTTAAGGGCTAAGGACTCAGAAACTCTGTCTCAAACTTACACCCGGTACAAAACTCTTTTAAATAAACTTTCAAATGACGGTGTTAAGTTGTCCAAACATGAAATCAATGTTGGTTTTGTCAATAGTCTCCCTGAGAAGTGGTTAAATTTCTCTCAGGGACTTAGGAATGCTAATCATATCCAAAATCTTGAACTTCATGAAATTTATGGGAAATTTGTCTATGAGGAAAACCTCATTAACAGAACGATACCACGACTTAAAGAAGTCTCGGGAAGTCAAGAAGTCCTTGACCACCACTTCACACCCATATCAAGCTTTTTCTCTAACAATGTGGTTCAAGATTTTCAAGAAAATTCAGATGATGAGCTTGATGAGAGATCAGCGAGAATACCTAAATGACCGAACGTTGAATTTCGGAAAGGGCACTCTTGCTAACTCTGAAGGTTTATAAAAGAAACAAAAGTTATTCAAATGCTAAAGCAAATGAGGACACTGAATGTTTTAAGTGTCACAAAAAGTCATTTTAAAACTTGTTTTCTAAAACAATTTGAACCCTCTTATAAACCATCAGTCAAATAAGTCATCGGGCTTTAGCAAATTTCAACAAAAATGTATCATCTCATCAAAACTTTCAAAACAAATCTGATAATAACAAAACCATTGATTATGAAGCTAAGTATAAAAAGCAAAAGCTAAGCTTGCACTGCTGAGGCAGATCCCTCGAAACAACAAAAAGTGTTCAAACTATGCGGGGGTAAAAACAAGGGCCTTGTTCTTTGAAACCTTTAACTGGGATGAAGAGCGGTCTCATCGATGATGAAGTGGTACATGTCGGTGCACCTGGCCCTCTCAGAAGAAGGCAAGCTAGCTGTTGGAAAGAATCATGCCAGAAATGGAAAATGGGTCAACATCACAATGAAGAAGGTAAATACTCTACTTTCTATGGATGATGACTCCGATTGCCAGTCTTACATGAACTATCTTAATGTTGACCTTAAGTTCGTAGAGAGCAAAGACGAATCTTTTTTCAAAATATAACAAGCTAAGTTTGGAATTACACAAGTGTAGAGATGAACTGCTTATTTTAAAACAAGCCAAGCTTGAGTACATTGCAAATTCAAAACAACGAACTAGTTAAAAGAAATGGTCTCTTCAAGAAGAACTTAAAAGGTACAAGATATCCTTGATAGTTGGTGCCAAGAATCCCAGGGTCTTTGATGTTATGGAGCCCCGTAGCAAGAAGAGAGTCTTAGGTGAAGATCATTTCCGACTCTCTCAACAAAGACCGAGGGTCCTAAGTCATTTGTGTCGTGGTATGATTACCAATATGTTAACTACTCCCAAACAAGTGATTGGATTGAAAGGGTCAATCCGAGTAAGCTTCCAAATTTCGATCGAAGGATTCTAGAGCGAAAGCCAAGCTCTAAAGAGCATGCTTGGACTCCCGATGTGCAGTGAAATCGAACACATCTCGAGTCTGGCGAGAATCTCAACACCGCTTCCACCACTGAAACCTCTTCGGTCTGCACCAAGCTCTGAGCTTACTCCATTACAATTCAACCCTCACTCACCAAAAGAAAGGTCGGACATGGTAGAACCATCCCGAAAAGACCAACAAAACCAACTAAACAAGAGTCTACTGTTGAGACTTCAACATCCTCGTTCCCACGAAGTCGACCAAATTCCCAGACTAACGAGCTTGTGAGGAAGCTTGAAAAGATGGAATCCATCGAAAAAGCTCCTGATTCAATCAAGGAAACTAAGTCAACCTCATCTAGCTCATCAAAGTCAAAATCCACCAACAAACCCAAGCAAAAGTGTGCTGTCATTACACCACCATACTCTCGACACCGCTATAGAATCCTTTTTTGATGATGCGCAAAAAGGATGATCACAGGCTATGAGACCACCTACAGTATGTAGGTCAAGCAAACTATACCAAAGTTGGTCATGGTGCTTCATCCTCCAAATAGCTCCCAAGAATAGAGCAAAACCTTTTCCTCTGTGCCTCACCATGGGTTTAATGATCATCATGGATGATTGTCTCATGAACACATCTTTGTGATATATGCGGTAATCCAACTCATGAGACGTCCCAACATGACAGTATCATTCATGCAAGGAGAGGTACAAAACAACCCAAAATCATTGAGTCATCCTCGCCTAAAAAAACAGTGGTAGCACAATGCCCTCAACCACTGACCATGAGTCAATTACCAAATTCAAAGAGACCTTGAGACCCAAGCCCACTAGTAAGTGGGTCACTAAGAGAAACTAATTCATTTACTACTTGTGCGAGACACGCATGGAGCCTATTTGGCATCTAGGCAGTGGATACTCAAGAAGCATGACCGGTGTAAAGGAGTATCGCACAAGTATATAGAGGAACCAGGACCCAAAGTAGTATTTGGTGATAACTCATCATGTTCCACTGAAGGTTACGGTTCAGTAAACTACAATGGAATAGTTTTCTCTAGAATAGCTTATGTCAATGGTCTAAAATACAATCTCATCGTGTCTCAACTATGTGATGCTAAGTACATTGTGCAATTCGATGACAAACAAGGTACCATCTTCAATGCCAACAAGGAAGTGGTTTTAATAGCTCCTAGGAGAGATGATGTTTATGTGTTAGACATGTCAACACTCTCCCAAGATGGAACTTGTCTCTTTGCTAAAGCCATTGAAACTATCAATTGGTCGTGGCATAAGAGACTCTCACACATAAACTTCAAAAACCTCAACAACTTGGCAAAACAAAACAAGGTCCTTGGCTTACCATCATGGTTTTGCAAAGACAAACCATGCTCTGCCGGAAAAGGTAAACACCAAAGCATCATTCAAAACCAAACAAATTTCTCCATCAAAGCTGCCTTCGCATCATGGATCTCTTTGGACTGTCAGGTCGGATCAATCCGGCATGAGAAGTATACACTTGTCATTGTTGATGAGTTCTCAAGATACACTTGGGTATACTTTCTTTCCAAAAAGAGTCAGGCAGGTGATACAATAATGTCATTCATCGAGAAGATTGAAAACAGAATGACATTATTGTTAAAACAATCGAACCGACAATGGTACGAGTTCAAATCAAGAGCTTGAGTTTCGTGATGAAAAATTTCTCAAAATTTCTCATCTCTATATACCCCTGAACAAAATGGGGTTCTTTGAAAGGAGAACTCTCATTGAGGCTGCTAGAACCATATTAAATGGCTCACCCTCTCAAAGCATTTCGGGTGAAGCAATCAAAACTTCCTTGTTACACTCAAATAGGTCAATCATTGTCAAAAGACATAATAAAACCCCATATGAGATCTTGGTAGACTTCGACATCAGCTATTTCATGTGTTTGGATGTCCAATGTTTATTCATAACCACAAGGATCATCTAGGCAAGTTTGATGCAAAAGCCGATGATGGATATTTCTAGGCTACTCACTCGACCTCCAAAGCCTTCAGGGTTTTCGACACAAGGAGACAACAAGTTGAGGAAACCTTTCATGTCACCTTTGATGAAAGTTCAGAAAGCATCGGGTTCACCAACACCTCATGGATGAAATAGGAATTGATGACTCATCAAGATATCCTCGATGAGTACAACGAATTCAATGCCTCATACCAGCCGATCTGACATCTCATATTATGTCTTACCTCACAACCTACCCCAACCAACTATCAATGAATTCATTGATAATCAATCAATCCCTACCGGGATAGGTATCTTGAACCAAATGTTCGAACCTGCGATTCAAGAACCCCAACCTGAGCAGGACATCTCAACAGATGCTCTAAATGATTCCTTTGCTCCTGGCCCGAACTCGCTCACGAGCTTCCAAAGGTGACCTCTTCAAGCTCATATCCAAGACCACAAAGTAAGTGGACTAGATCTCAGGACATTGAGCTTGTTAACATCATTGGTGAACCCACTGAGGGCATGCTCACTAGAAGCATGGTCGATAAATTAACTGCAGCTTCAACCAATGAATGTCTATATCTGATTACCTATCGAAAATAGAACCCAAAAGTGTCCTGAGGCTTTAAAACACCCAAGCCGGGTTCAGGGCTATGCAAGAAGAACTGCATCAGTTTGATAAAAACAAGGTCATGACCTTGATCAAATGTCCTCAAGATGATGTAGTCATAGGAATGAAGTGGGTTTTGAAAACAAAACTGATGAAAACGTAATCGCTATTAAAAACAAAGCCGACTTCGTAGCCAAAGGTTACAGCCAACAAGAAGGCATTGACTATGATGAGACATTTGCCCCTGTTGCAAGAATGGAAGCCATCAGGATCTTCCTTGCATATGCAACATACATGAACTTCGGGGTCTACCAAATGGATGTTAAAAGTGCATTCTTAAATGGTGATCTCAAGGAAGATGTATATGTTCAGACATCCGGCTTTGAGAGTAATTCCCCGACTATGTCGTAAGCTTGACAAAGCCTTTTATGGTCTTAAACAAGCTCCCAGGGCATGGTATGAAACTCTCTCAGCCTTCTTGATACAAAACAAGTTTGTTAGAGGAAAGATAGACAACATACTATTTGTCTATAGAACAAAACAGATGTGATCTGGTCCAAGTGTATGTTAATGACATCATCTTTGGCTCAACAAACTACAAACTTTGCAAACAGTTTGAAAAACTAATGACAAAGAAGTTTGAAATGAGCATGATGGGTGAACTCACATACTTCCTTGGACTACAAATCGTGGCAAACGATAAAGGTATCTCCATCATCAAGAGAAATACACCGAAATCTCTTGAAGAAATATGAGATATCGTGCCTCAGTGAAGACTCCAATGGTCCCTCCTAACAACCTTGGACCGATCTCACGGCAAATCAGTCAATCAAACCCATTTCAGAGGGATTGTTGGCTCACATCGATGTATCTAATTGCTACTAGACCCGACATATACAATTCTCACCCGTCTAATAGCAAGATATCAGTCAATCCCAAAGAATCTCACCTCACGCACCAAAAGAATACTCGGTACTGAAGGGAACCCCAAACCTTGGACTCTATTATCCAAAGTGCTCAGGGTTTGATCTCAAAGGTTACTCGACTGATTATCTTGGGTGCAACATGGACGAAAAAAAGCACCTCGGGTCCTGTCAATTTCTTGGAGGAAACTGGTTTGTTGGAGTGCTAAAAAGCAACAATCAAGGGCTATGTCCTCACCAAGCCAATATGTAATCGCTACGCTAGGATGTTGTGCCAAAGTCTTATGGATGAAAAGTCAACTCAGTGACTATGACATCCATTACAAAATGGTGCCCATCTTCTCGTGATAACACCAAGCTATTGCAATCTCCAACAACCATGTCCTCCATCAAAGAACCAAACACATTGATATCAGATATCACTTCATCAGGGATCACATAATGAAAGGAGACATAGAACTTCATTTTATCCCTACCGAATATCAACTGGCTGATATCTTCACCAAACCCTTGGATGAACCTACCTTCGTGAGATTGAAAGCTGAATTGGGAATGCTTGACATTGAAATTGAGCATCCGAAAACCAATCTCAAGTAAGTTCTCTCAAATGGTTCTCCTCCCTGAACACCCAAAATTATTCTCTCAACCGAATGAGTAAGACTCATTCGTGGTTCCCCACATTTGACAAAGAGCATTCAATAAGTAACTAAATGCTCTAAGCATCGCTACTTAAATGTCCTAGGTTGGTAGCAATACCATTAAATAAAAGAATATATGTCTCTTTGTCTTATCACATCCCACTTGGCATTTAATGCCTCCTCACACAAAAATATCAAATTGATATTTTATCTTTGCAAAAGTGCACTTTTACGTACCTTGCAAGCTCCCTTGAAAAACGGGATTTTACTGCGGGTAATGGAGTGATAGCATTAAATGTGGAAATTCAAACGTTTTTCAAAAATCGACTCTTAATATTCCCATTTGTGCACAAACCACCCTTCTCACCAGTCTATAAATACCCTCTTCCAAGACAAACTAACACACACAAATTATTTTCTGCAACAAAACTATGTCAAAATCATTTCTAAAACCCAGAAATATTTGTGTGTTCTCAAAAACTCTTCAAACCTCTTTTGAAAAACCCTTCTTGTAAACATTTACAAAAGTTTTTTATCACAAAACTTGAGAGATCAAAAAACCTTGATTGTTCTAGTCAAAAGAAATTATTTTCAAAAACCCTAAAATCTTTAATGGAAATGGCTAGAACACAATCTCTCCAGTATGCTTCTCAGTGGGTAGGGGATCTTCCAAATGTTGAGTTTAAAACAAATAATGTCATAGGCAATTTTGAATATCCTCAAAATGTCCCAGCCTATAAGGACATTATGAAATTTCTTTATAACTTGCCAGAAATGGCCTTTGTTCGTGTCCCTCTACTGTACCAAAACCTCCTCAAGGAGTTTTGGGCTACAGCCAAGGCCTTTGACCCGACACCTTCTACTGATGAGAACAACCTTAGACCTCTCAGGGAATATCTCATCAGTTCGGTCTCAACGGGGGCAATAATTCACCCTGGATTATAAAACTTTTTGCACATCCACAGGGTTAGATTACAACAAAGGTGTATATGTAGCCCATCCCAAGCCTCCACAAGTGAAGGATGGGTTAAAACAAATTGTTTTAGATCCAACATTTTTAGACAAGACCCTAGTCACCAAGAGTTCATTTCCCGTGGCTTGGAGGATCCTATTCACATTTGTGATTCAGTTCCTCGGCGGGAACCACTCATCCACTGAACAAGTTAACTCTATTCAGTTGATGATGGCATACCGCTTGATGAATGGGGTCATCTGTTTATAGGGAGATCATTTACAGCGATCTCGTAACCAAGCTACAGAGCAAAACTAGGACGAAATACATTTCGTATCCTAGGTTTGTCTCTTGTGCTTTGCAAGTGTTACTGGGTACAAATTATTCTCAGGAAGAAAAATTTTGTGCTTTTACCCGCATCTTGAGCCAATCAAATTTTCAAAAGGACCCATCCCTTGTCACAAACATTGAATTGATGGCCCATATGGTTGCTGTAAACAACCAAAGGGAATCAGTGTCTCCTAACCCTGCCCCTTTAAAGAAAAAGGGGAAGTCTCGATCGACTAAGACCAAACCCAAGTCTCAGGCCCTAAGGCTTTTGGAGCACCGCCAAAAGGCAAGAAGGCCTAAGACTGATTCGACACCCATTGGTGACCATGCAACATCCACCCCTGTGACAACGAAGGACACCGATACATCACAGTCAGTGCCCTTGGTCACAACCACTACTCTTCAAGATCCGTGAGGGAAACATACAACCCGCTGGTAGGGGAGCGCCTTCCACAACACCCAAGGATGACATTAGCAAATCACAGCCTTTGTCTTAGGGCACACTGATCGATCCCAAAGACTCAGAGGGAACCAAACAACCCGCTGATAGGGATATAATCATCGCGCGACTCTGCTAAAGGCACTAGGAAACACCCACCGGTGTCTCGGGGATCATCGGGGACAAAGACTCGGAGGAAAGGAACAACCCGCCATATGGAACCCAAAACCAATCCTCGACTCCAGAGAAGACACGGGAAACGCCCACCAGGTCGAGGGGTCAACGGGGACAAAGACTCGAGGGAAACATACCACCGCCGATATGGAACCCATCACCAACCCCTTGTTAACCGTTCGCGATGTTACTGGATTACTCTTTTCGGAAGATGAGCTTGCGAAACTGATGATGAAGTTTTATCACCGGGAAGAAGTGGACGCTGAGGTTCAATCTGAACAAGAGCCTCAGCCTGATCTACAGGAGCATACTGAATCACCATTCGAGCCTGAAAATGATGACTCCTCTTCCTCCACTGATGAATTTAAAAGATTTGATAATATTCTCCCACTTACTGAAAGGCAGCTTGTTCAGTGGATCACCAAAGCTTCCAAAAGATTATACTCTAGGGTCACTGAAACACTGTGGGAACAACACACTGAGGCTGTTGCAAGTTATGCTGATCTTAAGGCTGAGGTACACGGCTTTGATGAAAATGTTCATGAGCACAAGGATATGATGTATGACAACCTTCACCGACTGGATGACAACTTGGCTAAATTCCTCAGGCACCTTCAGGGTGTAGGCACAAAGATAGATGAAATCAGGGAATTTGTCAAAGAAGACCCAAAGACTCAACTCTAAAGTGCTAAAGGCTCTGAGGTACTTGAAACAATCCTCAAGCCTCCCCGAACTGCTCGATATGCTCAAGTCTGCCAAATGTTCGGGTCTTCCATCCTCAGTCCTCTCTTCAAGCTACCTTAGACTCTTTGAATACGCAGTGGCTACTTTGGCTCGGTATCCTCATCTCGGCACGGAATCTTGGGCCCGAATGGCTGCTCTGAAGTCTCTAGGCTAATTTGGAAGCAAAAGTCACCGGTATTCAAACCGACACTTTGATATCAAGGCTATGATCTCGAAATTTATCGAGCCTTCAAGGGTCAAGCAGCTCCGTCCCCTCAGCACCAACTCCAACTCTTGCCCTCACCGACGCTCAAGCAACAGGTTGGGGAGAAAGCTGAAGAAACTCCTCTTCACACTAAGGGGAGACAACGCCACCGATGATCGGTAGCTCCAATCTCATCAACACCACCAGTCTCAGCAATACCTATCTCATCAATCCCACCACCAACATCAACAACAACACCACCCCTGGTAGCAAATTCATCTTCCTCAGGCCAGGACAAAGGAAACGGCAAAATGACAACTCCTAAGCCTGAGAAGATTCCCTACAAAATCGGCGACACTGAATACCTTCTCACACCTCAACAGCTAAGTAAATATCTTGCTAAAGAAGAACGAGATTGAAACAAGCTAAAGAAGATAAGAAGAATAGAAAGACCGCAAAGGTAGTCGCCAAGAAGGAGAATATGGGAATTGATCCTAAGAAATTCCAAAAAGGTCAGGCAGGACAAAAGTTCAAGGAAGCTCAGTTGCTCGATGGTGAAATGAGAAAGCAGTTGGAAGAAAAGAAGAAGAAAATCTGAAGCCATCGCAAAGCGAATTGAGCATTACAACTCGACAATGACAAGCCGAAGGCTTCCGAAAAAGATCACAGATGTCGAATCATCCCCAATACCAAACCACGGCCATGAACGTTCTGAGAGGGTTGATAAAAGACACTTCGAGGTTCATGATCCTCTCAAATTCACCGACTTTGGGATCACTGAACTCGATGAGCTTGGTCCAATTATTGAAAAGAAGAAGAATGCGGTGGTTAAGGACCGATGAAAATGCTCGATAAAAGATATGAAAGACCGAGGGATTGTCCAGCCCAACTGGAATTCAGCCCGCCTTTAATCGCACCCTCAAGGATCTCAACCACAATCATCCAGGCAAAGGAAAAGAGTTGAGTTCCACTGAGATAAAAGTGCCGGTTTGAATGCAACAGGGAGCCACTGAAGGTGTTAAGTTTGTTAACTGTTTGGTGATTGAGAAGCCTGAAAGAGGGCTATTTTTCATTGATGAATATGGAAACCCAGCATTCCAAAGATGGAGCGATATTGATAAAGCCGAGTGGCAAAAATGCTTGAGCTACATACCGATGGCTTCTCAAATTCAGACTCACGAAAATATCAAGTTTTGTGTTGACTTAAATGCCAAGATAAGAGAGCATCCTGACAGGGAAACACTGATCACGAAGAAAGTCAACCTTGAAGCACTGGGAATCCATCTAGACTGATCACTTTGATTTATGTTTTTGTACTAGTGATAGGAGCCATGTAATCTGATCAATAAAAGATGTATGTTTTTGTTAAATTACTCAGTGTTCCTGATTGTATTCATTAGTACATTCAGTATAAGAAGAAGCCATTTGCTCACTTACACTGATCAAACACTTAGGCTATTTGTATATCCAAATATGGGGAGACTGTTGGGTTCAATAAATACCCAAACCCCTTAATCTAGGATTTGAATAGAAAATAGCCCAAGTGTCTAGTCCATTAAACACTAACAGGTCACTGAGTGCATAGTCTCTCAGTGAGCCATCTTTGGGATACTCAGGATGAGGCAACAAGATAGTCTCTCCACTCCACAAGGCGGAACTTAAAGGGTGAAGACTAAGTCAAGAAGAAGATGGTGGATTAGGTGAGTGATGACAATAACTCATGAATCCCTAAGACTCTCTCCAACTACTTACATGAAGACAAACTGAAGTAGAAGTGAAGGATATGAAGATCAAGAATGAGCGGGACAAGGCGGGATAAGTTTGAATCAAATAAGACGAAGTCCTTATCAACCAAAGTTAACTTTCCCTGAATAGCTAAAGATCAGGCTCAGTGTCATCACTGACTTTAGGAAAGTAGTCTTGTCTCTTACCTAGAATAGTCTTTATAAACAGAGACAAAATACATCAAGATTTTGTCTTTTGTATGATGTCAGTTTATCACTTAGGAAAGAGTTAAAACTCATACATGTATAAATAGCATAAGAGATGGAGTGAAAAGGTTAAGCTTGTGAATTGTAAAACACACATACATGAAAGCCATCTTTTCACTCCTCCAAATACAACTTAGTTACTGAGATAGCTCAGTGAGCTCTAAGAGTTGTGCTCAGACTTAGCCTGAGCTTAGAGAGGAGTCACCAAACTTTGTTATTTCAATCCCAAGTACTATTCCGCAAGTACTTGGGTAACGTATTCTTTTTGATTTATTTCTAATAAAGAATATGATGTTGAAAATTACTTTGTGTGTTTTACTTACGTTAATTTCAGTCATTGTTCACTATTAACTTGTTTTTGATTTTTTAAACTGTTATAAACGATAGTGAACGGGGAACAACAAGTGGTAGATTGGAAACATAACCTTAGTGATCTCACCGCGGAAGAATCGTGGGGTATAATAGAGGACCTTGCTCTCTATGACAACGAATGTTGGAATGACCCCCGTGAGTTGACCAAAACCGTAAAGGCAATCTCCTTGCCTCCCATTGACTCACAAACTTCCGATCGTAGGATACTCGAGCTCGAAAATCAAGTCAAATTCCTAATGAGCTCCTATGAAAATCCTAAGTCTTCACGCCAAGTGAATAAAGTCTCTTCCTTGTGTGAGCATTTTAGTGGTCCTCATGACACTCGTACTTGCACAAGACTCCCCGAGCAAGCTTTCGTTGACTACGCATCCTCGCGTACCAATGGAACGGGAGGAAGATTCCCTACAACACCCGGACCTAGGACTTTTAATGATGCCCGAGAAGCATGGAAAGGCAAGCCCGACTTCTATTGGGGACAAACCAAAGAATTCACTTCCAATGATTTCTCATGGCCCCCCTCTCACGGACCTAGCCAACAGAATATAGAAGGGATGTTGCAACACCTAGTTACATCCTAAGAAGCTCAAATAGCTAAGCTCTCAGACCGCTTTAACCAACAACAAGCCGAGATGGAGAGAAAGATAGATAACCTTTTGAAAGCCATGACCAATAGTGATAGGAAGGTTAATGCCATCTCAACTCATTCTCCCAAAATTTCCGGTATAGAAATTAAGGACCTAAGTAAGTTAGCCAAGCACGTTCAATTCGTCAATACCATCACCTTAGTGAAACCTAATAGGACAAATGACGAAGCGATCATGAGATGATACTTGAGGTTAGTGAAACCCCTAGGAATGAAACGACCGAGGAAGTAGATGAAGTAGGCAATGACTATTTCAATAAGTTTCCTACGAAAGAGGAACTTTCTCGCCACCCACACTTAGTACGCGACCTCCGTCACATGTATGTTAGGAGAAGCCCTAAGATCAAGTTTGGGAACCCTTGGAATCTTAACATACCATGTTGTATAAGACATATTTTTGTGGCAAATGCCTACATTGATCGTAAGTCCCCGATAAATATCATAACTAGCACCTACTATAATTGGGTAATGAAGAAGCCTATCCCAACTAGGCAAGATCCCGATAATCCTAGGGTTAGTTGTAATTTCCTTGGTAGAGTTAAGGGATTGCCCGTCTATGTAGGTAGTTTCATGTTTCCTATGGATTTCATAGTTGTGAATGATATTAGTACGGCCATAGATCCTAGCTTGTCCCACGTTATTCTAGGAAAGCCTTTCATAGAAAACACCGGGATGACTTATGATCCGTCGTTAGAAATAGTGAGATTCAAGGATGAGACCGATGATGTAGCTTACCAAATGCCCTTTAAGATTGAGAAATTTTCATCATTATCAAACGATGAAAAAGAACTTAAGCTATCGGTCTACTATAGGAATGAGGAAGATAAAGAGAAGGGAGTTGATTATGTGATGAATAAGATTTTCGGTTTCTATAAGGATTGCTTGAAACTAGGACCGGAATATAGAACCGATTGGGGAGAAGATGACTTCTTAGAAAAATGCATAATAGGGCATTACTATAACATATATGGAAAACCCCAATAGAGACCGTCATGAGGAAGAAGGTGACGGTAATGAAGTCACGTAGGGGCACGACTTCGAGTCTAGCTACAAGACTCATAAATAAAGAAAAGCGCTTCGTGAGAGGCAACCCATGCTTAATTGTTTGCTTGTTTGTGTGTTGTATATTTTTTATTGATTGTTTATTCTCATGTTTGAATTTGTAAAAATGTTTTATTTTGTCTTTAACCTCGTCTTAATTACATATAAAGGTATTTTACAAAAGGGATAAGTGTAGGGAGGATTACACACGTTTTCAAAAAGAACGTGAACATGAGAATTACGATTATTAAAAAGATATACATGTGTGTTTGTTTGAGTCAAATGCTTGTATCGAGTCATAATGGATGTTTTACAGGAAATTTTTCCAAATTCTAAAGATATAAATTTTCCGAAATTTTTTCCGAAAATCGCAGATCGGTTTATCGGGATAACTGACGCGTCGGAGGAGTAGAAACTTCTAACTTTTTCTCGTTTTTTGTGCTACTTATAAATTTTTGGAATTTCTAAGGTCTTAATTTTCCAGAAAATCTGTAAACATCCATTCCACAAGCATTATATCCTAGTTTAGTAGAGTCATATATAGTGTTACCGATTTTACGCGAAGGTTTCGTTTGTTTTCTTCAAGTGTGCAGGTTTTATTTATCAAGAAGAAGATACAAAAGATTGGAAGGAGCTTTTCACGCATACGTTATTCTTGAAAAAGGATTTAACCACTACTTCACACGGATCCTACCGAGCTAATCAGGGGAGTATTAGTTTCTTTCGTTTTTAATTACCTTCCATTATCATAACTTTGATACTTTCGGGGAACATTGAGGACAATGTTCAGTTTAAGTATAGGGAGGGAAAATAAAACGGGAACTTTGAAACTATGTTTATCCTTGACTATTTGCCTTGTCCAATTTCATTTGTGTAATAAACCATGAGAAATATCGGTTAGGGTAATTTTGGCACCAAATTTAAAAATTTTCATGACATGTAGGAGTGGGCCATTAGTTTTAATAAAGCGTCTCATGGATAGGAAGTTATATGACTAGCACAAAACCCTTTACCACTTAAATTCCACCCAAAATATGAGGATCGCCCTTAGATTTGTAGGAATTAAAGCATTCCTCTTTAATGCTTTGAGAGTGTACCGGTAGTATAATAGATTCTAGAACTTGTTTTGTGATGCATTCCGAGATCGCTAGTGAGACTACACTTGTGTAGTTAGGAATAACTAAATGATATGAGGCATTAGGATAACCATTGTTTGATACCCGTGCTATAATTACTTCTTCCACATCGGTTGAGTAATTCCCCCACACCCTTGCGTTGTACTCATCTTTAGTACACGATACCCCTAGTTAACCCCTTAGAGCCTATCCTTTTCGCGGTTCTCGTGATGTTTCGGTTTTCTGAAATATCAATGAAGAGAATTGTTTACAATCCACTCCCATTGTGTACACCCAAATCGCCTTAGCCTACCTTGTATGCACTCACTTTTAGTGCATTATTGTTATCATACTAAACCCTTAGTTCAATTATCTAGTTACTTGCATAAGTTGCTAAGTCGAGTCATGTCCTTTGTACACAGTTTTGGGACGATTGGGACTCATGGGAAAAGTTAAATTTTATGAAGTGACGGGAAGGAACGTTAAATTCAAATTCCCTTTATTTACGTAATAATGTACTCCAAGTGTTTTGATCTTTTCAATTCGGGTCAAATTAGTGTTAGAGTAATAAAAACTCAAGTGTAGGGATGTGCCTATAAATCCCTATTATTTTGATGTTATCGTAGAGGATGGTAGAGTAAAAGTGTATGAAAAAAAAGAAAAAAAAAGAGTGTTCAAAAAAAAAAAAAAAAAACATACGGGATACCATCCTGCATCTATCTTTAAATTTATGTTTATTTGTTTCAAGTTATCTAGAGTTTAGAGTGTCGAGTCTTGGCTTAGCAACGCCATTCTTCTCATACTTGTAACATAAAGATTTTTGACTTGCCACCACTAAATCGCCTATCCCACCAAACCCTTTGTTTCCCTACCATAAGCCTAACGTTACAACCCTTTAAAAGACCTCTTGGATAGTTTTTCCTAGGTGCTTACGCCAAAGCGATGGAGGTTTGATCTAGTCTCAAGCCTATGGTACTCTATGTACTAGGATCGGTTAATGAGTGTTTATCTTCCATTTCCAACTTGATATATTTCATATACACCTGAGAGATGAGAGTATCCAAACACCACTTGTGAGGTGCTAGTATGTAATTTCCATACTTGTTATGACTTTTTCGGGGCTTATACTTGTTGTGAATTGTTCTAAACTAATGCTTCATGACCCCTAACTTATAAATTAATTGGCTAAAAGCACATTTGCTTGAGGACAAGCAAATACCAAGTGTAGGGATATTTGATAAGGATTTAAAAGGTACACTTTTGAGGGGTCATTTAAGCCCTTTATCGACCACTTTTATATCTGTTATTGCTTAATTTCGTTTCTTTTAACTTTTTGGGTCTCTTGAAGGCAAATTGCTGGAATGACACTTATTCGGACGAAAAGGCGCGAATATATGAAGAAAATGGTAAAAGTCAAGAATCATGACACTTAAGCTGCTGGAATTGAAGGTGACGACGTCACAGCCAAATGGCGACGCCGTCGCAACACGCTTTGTGACGACTCAAAAGCCAAATTGCTAATTTGCACTTGACGGCATCAGGTTTTAAAGAGTAGGGCGTCACAACTCAGACGACCTAGATTTGGATCCCGACGGCGTCAGAAGATGAAGCCGACGGCGTCACAACGATAAGGTGACGCCGTCACAAAGTTGACATGGCCAAGACGAAAACCTAATGGTGGCGATCCGACGGCGTCACAAATAAAGAGTGACGCCGTCGCATATTGTAACTCTATATATAGAATTCGAATTTTCAGATTTTTAGAGAGGTAGTTTTGTGGAGTAAAACCTAAACCGAACTTTGGCTGTCTTGGGCAGTATCTTAGGGTTCCATACCCTATTTTACGACAAGATAAGTGATTTACTTCATTAATTCAATTGTTTGTGGGTATGCTTGCATGTTTTCCATGTCCGGCTAATTTACTTGTGTGTTTGCTTAGATCTATGAAACCTAGGTATTGAATATTGATTGATTGTCTCTTATCTTAATTGTGGTTGACCTAGTATTGCGATAGGTCATTCGTTGTGTTTTTAATGCTTGAGTAATCTTTGTGAACATTAGATTATAATCACCTAGAGTTATTGTAGGCTAAACATCCAAAGGTAACCTTAGAGTTAGTTTATGAATCCTAGAGATTTCGTAGGCAATAACCTTAAGGTAGTCTCAAAGAGTTAGGGAAAAACGCATACCCTACGACCTTAGAAGACACAACGCGTTAAGAATAAGGACGTGACAATTCAACCATCAATAGGAGATAACTAGGTAAGCACATTTTTAACTATCATAAGAGCACACAACAATAGACATAGACTACCCTCACCTTAGCTTAGATTAGAATAGATAATAGTAGAGTGATCGGTAGAAATACCACCCCCCAAATCCAATACCCCGAGATTCGTAATTTCAATTTTCTAAAAAAAAATATAAAAAAGATAAAAAAATAATCTTCCTCAACCCCAACCTTACCGTAGTAATTTCTCACTAGCATTCCTATTCCCCTAGAGAACGATATCAATTCCCGAGGCTTACCCTAATACTACACTACAACGATTAGGTTCACTGCTTAGGGTGTTGAAAAACTTGCTCGACGAAAAGGAAGTTCCTTCGACCCCGAACGCGCGTTGTACGCGTATCAGTTTTACACCATGTTTCAAGAGTAGATCATGGATTAGGAAATGATCTGTACTTGCTACTGAATAGGCTAACTAAAGGATCATTGGGTTCAAGTTTTCTGTTATGTGTATAATTAGATGATAAATAGCTACTTATGTGTCTTTGGAGATTAATATACGAAGTTGTAAAGATGAGGTGAATATTTGGGGCTGATATGGTTGTTCTCAGCAGATCAGCATATTCATATCTGTTAGTATGACTTTTCTATACCTTTGGAGTGAGACAGTCAGGCATGTGCAGGTGTCTTTTCTAGATACAAAATTGAAAGACAAAGTATAAATGTGTATAAACTAAAATACCCTTAACTACATAACAAAAATCAGACATTGACTTTGGCATTGGTGGTCAAGGAACTTATTTGGCATTAAAAACCCATGTTCTGGACCTCCAGCGATGAAAAAGCCTAGGTTTGGTTCAACATGATGCGCAGGTACAAGTTTAGGGACGAACGGTGTATAAATTTTGTACACGTACCATATGAGTAAATTTGAAAAAGTATGTGGCTATTTAATGACTTAAACCCTTATTAAAAAAGTAGGATTCTTGAACATATAGAATTTTACCTTTGAATTGAAAAGGTAAAAATAAACATTAAAAAAAACCTGTTATAGTTGCGATGAGAAACCTATGATGCGAGACCTCGTGTCATTGGAGACGCCATCGAACTCCAAAATGCGCTATGACGGGGTTCCATAGTAGAACATCATGCTCTCTAATGATGGCGTAATTTGTTTGTAACGGGAACCAAACATGAAATTGGCCTAACCAAAGGGACTACCAATGAGGTGGCAATTTATGCTCAAAATTAAAAAGTAGACTAATTTGGGCAAATTTATAAAAGATTTCGGCACATTTAGCCTATTTTTTTTTAAATGGGCTTATATTGCCCATTTAAAAATTAAATGGGCACACACGAGCACTTATTTCTCTCAATTGGAGAACATTATGATTGTTTTGAAAGAAAAACTTATATATTTAATATATTTAATTTTTTAAATATAAATTAGGTGTAACGTTTGAGGAATTTATTTAGTCGTTTTGGGTTTTTTAAAGCGATTTGTATAACGTGCGTCCGTTTGAGCCCTAGCCCGTTTGACCCATGGCCCGTGCCCGCCCAACCCGCCGTTTTGCCACCTGTAGTTCAAGTGTTTCCTTACTAAATATGTACGGAGTATGTGTTTATTTATAAAAACAATAATGCTTACTAAATAAAACATTTCCTTAAAGCAAAGTACTTCAGGTGTTTAAGACAGGGGACAAGGGTTTGTTTGGGTCATTGTATTTCAAGGGTTTTTCTTTGCAAAAAGTATGTAACTGTGGAGAAGATAACCAAACCTTAAGACAAGGTAATCCCACTTTTATTTTTCTTACCCAAGAACCTAAGATGCATGTATGTATGTATTAACTGTGATAGACTTTATAATAAGTTATGAAAATGTGACTTGTTTTAAGTTTAAATATAGCTGTATCTTTATCTTTTGATTTACAACATGGGTTTTCCTAGGGGTGTATGTTTTAGCTTATTTTGTTAGGCTTGTTTCTATAAACTTATTTTTTAGGGCTTGTTTGGGGGTGTTTGGTTTAGCTTATTTTTTGGGCTTATTAGCTTATATAACAGCAATCAGCTCATATTAGTGTTTGGAAAAGCTTATAAGGGGTTTTTGGTAAGTTCATTTTTTGTGGCTTATGGAGTTATGGGCTTATTAATATTTTTTAACCAAAAAAATAAGCTTAGCCACACCCTTAATATGCTAAGCAGAACAAAATAAGCTTATGACAAAAAAAATAATGCCTATTTTTTTGCTAGTGTTTGGCTAAGCTTATTGTATTTTGATAATACAATGAGCTAATAAGCACCCTAAATAAGCTTAGTCAGTTAGCCAAACACCCAATTAATAGCATTATTAGGATAGAGATGTACTTTGAATGACTTTTACAGTTTTACTGTATACTTATTTAACTATATTTGGGCGTAAGAGGTGTTTTGGATTGCTTATTCAAAACTGCTAATCTTTTAAAGATAATTGGGAAATAACCACCGTGCATTAATATGCTTATTTGCATCTTTTGGCTGTTATGGCATTAAGGCATTTTTATCAAAATGATCTACTTTCTCCATAATATTTGAGCGATCTCTGTTTACAAATTTATTAGTGAGTACACTATATAAAATTTGGCTAACATCTATGTTTTGACCTCCCAAAGAATGGGATGGTATCATTCAATCGTTCATAGCTTACTAGCAGGGTACCCGCGCGTTGCAGCGGCGGGTACCCTGAAATAAAAATTTTCGATTAATAATGTATTTTAGTTTATTATGTTCTTTTTAACAATAAATTTACGGATATCAATAATTTCGTATAGCCCGTTCCCGTTCGGGCTCGAACCCGTTGGCCCGGTCGCTTCGGGCTCGAGCCCGCTTTGGTCCGCGCCCTTCGCTCAAGCCCATTTGGCTGCTGTTCGGGCTTGAATATTTGTATAATGTGCTTTATTATTTGTAGTAGTGGAATTTAATGCAGGAATTGTGTTTTATTTGGTTGTACAATATGTTTGATAATTTGTATTTCTAATGTAAGGGGTGTTTTAATAACTGTATTAATTGTAATTATTGACCAGTTAAATAATTGACTACATTAAATAGCATTAATGTGGTGTTTTGTTGTACACTATGCTTCTTGTCTTGTACATCTGAAAATTATGTGCATTAAAGTATTGTACACTATGTTTCTTTTCTTGTAAGTAGTAGTCATTATAGTCATTAATAACATTGACCACTTTAATAGCATTAATTTTGTAAGTGTGAAAATTACATCATGCTTATTTTGTTGTGCACTATCCTTATTTTGTTGTAAATCTGAAAATTGGTTGCAGATATTGTACATTGTGCTTAAATGGTTGTATTTTTTGGTGAAGGGGTGTTTTTAATAGCATTAATGTTGTTTGATAGAATTTTGGTCTTAAAATGACACCACGCTTTATTTTGTTGTACAATATGCTTACTTTGTTGTAATTCTGAAAATTGGATGCATTAAAGTGTTGTAAACCATGCTTAATTTCTTGTACGTCTTAAAATTAAGAGTGAGGTGCCTTCATGTATTATAAGTATTATAGATTATAGATATAGATTATAGATAACCTCATTTCCACCAATGGACTTGATAGCATTCTAGCATGTAATTTGATCTGAATGATAGCCTGTACTGATGGTACTGTTTACCTTTCATGGATGATGATAGCACAACATTAATTTAAGCTACGGGACAATAATACAAATGATTTGGTGGGACAAGTTTTTGCATAATCGCTGGTTCTAATTTCTAAGAGTGTAGTTTTTGGTAATATGTTTTGTCATCATTTGATTTTCAGTTACTTCAGTTGTGTCTACTTTGTGTATAAGGCCGGTTCACATATGTTAGAAGCAAGAATCTGTATTTCTGTAAGTTAGTAGGTTAGATGTGCATGGATAAAATTGGTAAAGAATGTTAATCTTTTCTCGTTTTGCATTGTACATTGCAGGCTTGTAGAGTATGACGTCCCATTGTAAAAAGAAGAAAGCTAAATGCCTCAATTCGGATATAATCAGTACCCTTCCTCAAAAAATTATTGAAAAAATTCTAACTTCTATGCCAATTCGAGATGCAATTAGAACTAGCATTTTATCAAGGAATTGGAGGTCTTGCTGGAAGGGCATGCCTAAACTTGAATTTTATGATAAGGAGTTAGTTCAAGTACCATCTGACTGCGAAGAATTGGAGAAGTATAAGTTTGTCAAGACCATCTTCCATGTTTTGTTACTCCACACGGGTCCGATACTAGAGTTTAAGATTTCTTGTGATTTCGTGAAAATGGATTCTGAGTTTGACCCGGTAATGTGTTACCTTTCAAGAAGCAATACTGTGGAAACAATAGAATTAATGATGGCACCCGGCTGCATCTATAAGCTACCCTCTGCGTTCTTTTCACTGCAAGGATTGGAGATCTTAAAGCTCAAATGTTGTGATTTTAATCTCCCATTAATATTTAATGGGTTCAGTAGGTTGTATAAGGTGATCTTTAACAATGTCAAGATTACTAGTAATGTGTTTCAGCGTTTCCTTTCAAATTGCCCACTACTTATGCATTTGTATTTGGTAAGAATTACAATACCATTTATGAAGCTCTTTTAATTAAAGATGATGATATTTACTCTCATTAGGTCTTTTAATGTAGGCAGGAAAGGGATGCGAAGAAGATTATGAAGGAGGAAACAGGTTTACATTTGTTGAGTTGTTACAGTGTGTGCCTTCGCTTATGACTTTGTATATCTCACCGTGGCGTATGAGGGTAATACATAGTTTAGAGATGATAAATATGATATATCTCAAGTATGGATATTGTGTTTGCTGATTTTGGCTTTGGTATATGGTTACAGTTCTTGGGTGCCGGTGGTATGCCACAGAAGCTTCCAACATCACTAGTCAACCTCGAAGATCTTTCTCTATCTATGTACTTAACGGAACAAGCTGATATTTCGTCTGCCCTTTGTTTAATGCGAAGCTCCCCAAATTTAAAGAAACTTGATCTCATGGTAAATAAGGCTATTACATATATGGTAATTGCCATTTCTATAATTCTGTTGACATTGTTACCTGTTTTGCGATCAGATTTTTGGGAAAATGAATGATCCAGAACTTGCCATGAACTTGACTGATTTCCAAGACTTCTCTAGCTTCAACTTGAATCGTCTCCAGGAAGTAAAGATTTCAAACTTTAGGAACGTAGCTCTTGGGTTGGAATTTGTGAAACTCATAATGGCTAAGTCACCAGTTCTAAAGAAAATGCAGATAACAGTTGATTGCTATATTTCTCCTGATGAAGAACTGAAGATTTTTAAGGACTTAATAAGACTCCCGTTTCCACGTGCATCGCCTTCAGCTATATTAACCATAGAACACCCAAAATGCTAGGCTATTATATGGGTGACGTAGTTTGTGTTTTTTTGTTAAGATTGACAGACTGTCAAATCATACTGCTTTTATGAACCATTCTGAATGTGTTTAGAAGTGTCTTTTTCGGTTGATTATGTAATGCTACTTTTTGCATTGTAACAAAGTAAACCGTGTTGATTTCGATTCTAAACCCAAATTAGATCCATTAGTTTAATCTGCTTGCATTGAGTTAACTCAGGGCATGTATAATATGGTGGTCTTGAAATGCATCATCTGCCACCAAGTATATTGAGGAACACCCAGAGACTTCTCAGTCAGGGTATTATATTATTTTGACAGTGTTAGTTAGTGTTCTGGTTAGAATTATAAATTGTCAAAGCACAAGGCTTTTAGGTCTAGGGGTGTGCACAATTCGGTATTCACCCACAAAACCCGAAAATGGATCTGAACTGAACTCGGAAGAAAAGCCAACCAAACACTGAAATTGGTGTTTGGGTCCAAACCGAGCTGAACCAAATCCCTTAATCGGTTTATTGTTTGGGTAAAAACGAACCGAACTGAAACTGCACATAAATTACGTAAAGAACAAATGGAATCCTAAATTTCACATTTACCACCCCTTTAACTTTTTTAGTTTTACTTACAATGTCCTTAGTTTGAGTTATTTCAACATAAAAGCACACAACTTCCCTGTAGCAAACTGCAAGGATCATTTTCCCTATTTTTATATTAAAAATCTATAACTTCTAATAGAATTAAGGGGGTGCTTGGCAAGTTAGTTGATGAGAATCAAAGTGCATATATACCAAGAAGGCAAATCACTGATAAGATTCTTTTAGTTCAAGAGTTGATGAGGGGATATAATAGGAAGCAGAATGTAAGGAAATGCTCTTTTAAGATAGACATTCAAAAGGCTTATGATACTCTTGTTAGAGTATTAGCTCCCAGAACAGGGTAAGATAATCAAAGTCAGCAGAAACAAACAACAAATTCAGCAGAAACAAATACCACTAGGTGGTTACCGGATATCACTTGGAATCGTGTGATCACTTTCCAAAGTAAACTATTCGACCATAATGTCTGGGTTACACGAATATCTACTTGGGATAAGACCAAATGTAGTTATGGAATTAGGCACAATTCAATAACCCTTTTGCTTATAAGTGTTAATCGTTTTCTATCTGTTTTTCATGCATAATCATATCTCCTATTTATTGGAGGTTACTCTGAGCTAGTCAAATGGAATTATGAGTATTAATCGGCCCATTAATAGCCTCATAATTATCCCCATTAAAGCCGTTAATGGTTACATGACCAATTAAACATGGTCATTATGCAGTTGTAACTGCCACTTGAATAGGTCAAAGCCCATTACAAGCACTACTTTCATCAGTACTTTCATAGCACTAGCGTGGATACACTACTTCGGAAACACCGATTCAATGTCAACTCGCTTCGGAAACACCGCTTCCGATGGAAACCACAACTTCAGTAGAAACCACAAGCAGTACTTTCCACTAGCACTACCAATACAAACCACTTTTAGAGTCAGGGTGTTCATGGACCATATGGGTGTACACTCCGTACCTCCTAACCCATTACAAGGTGTGAACTAATCCCACAAGTGCACTAAATTTTCCAACAATCCTCCCCAAATTTAGTTCACTTCCTTTGCATGAAAACAAACATTAATCAAAACATGTGCATAAACGAAAATGTCCTGAGGATTGAATTTTCATCTTAGTAAATTACACGTTCAAATATTCGAGAATCAGGGTGTTCTAAGAATTGAACCCTTCAACCCATTTGAATACCTGAAGATAAAATACATACAAGTTTTCAAACACTTATCGCTCCGACACTATACAAGCCACATGTCCATATCCAAATTCATAAATGTTGTAAAAGCTAAAAGTCCAAAAGCTCCCTGAAGCGGCAAAACTTCAACATTTACATAGGTGGTTCCTCTTTATTCATGCTCCTGCCAAGCACTTTTTCAAAGAAAATTAACCATTAAGAAGTAAAGACTTCATCCTCCTTTCAGAAGGTTCTGAGCACAACCTTGGGATGTAAATAAAACATGTGCTCCAGTCCACTGAATGTTCAGCTTTCCACATTGAACTCAGCTCCCAAGTTTCCTTAGGAGGGAGTTGGGTGTCCTAGCACTCAGTGACTAAGTTGGACTTAAACCCATCCCTTTAGCAGACTTTATAACCAAGTCTCTAGCCAAACCCTTCGTTAAGTGATCAGCTAAATTTTTGTTGAGATCTAACAAACTCTATAGATACCACCCCATTCATGATAAGCTCACGAATCATGCTATGTCTGACACCTAAGTGTCTAGACTTACCATTGTACATTTGGCTATAAGCCTTAGCCAATGTAGCTGCACTATCACAACGGATAGAAATAGGTGCTATAAATGGAATCTCAAGAAGCAAGTTTTTCAACCATTCAGCTTCTTTACCAGCAGCTGCCAAAGCCACAAATTCAGATTCCATTATTGAACTGGTAATGCAAGTTTGCTTCTTGGATGCCCAAGAAATTGCACCTCCACCAAGTAGGAATACCCAGCCACTGGTAGACGAATTGTCTTCAGTGTTACTGATCCAACTTGCATCAGTGTATCCTTCCAACACTGATGGGTAACCGGTATATGAGAGACTATAATCCATAGTTCTCTTCAAATACTTCAGTACCCTTTGAACTGCGCGCTGATGAGCACTGGATTACTTGTATACCGCCAATTTTCCCACCGCAAAACCAATATCGGTCTTTTACAAGTCATGGCATACATCAACCAATTACCCTAGAATACTCTAAGTTGAGATACAGCTTTGCCATTATTAGTCATCATCACAGTATCCATAGGTGTACTCATAGGAGTACAATCAAAGTAATTGAATTTCCTCAACACCTTCTCAATGTAATGAGACTGAGATATAGAAATTCTTTTACTTTCATGTTTAATCCTTATACCAAGGATAACATCAGCCTCCCCATGTCTTTCATGGAGAACCTTGATGACAAAAATTCCTTTGTCAAGTCAACCTGATTTTGGTCGTGCAAAGATCAACATGTCATCAACATATAGACAAATGATGACTCCTTTACCGATTCATCAAACTTGCTATATACACATTTGTCAGCTTGGTTAAGAACATAACCACTAGATAAAACCACTTCATCAAAATTTTGATGCCATTGCTTAGGTGCCTGCTTAAGTCCATAAAGAGACTTAATCAGTTTACACACCTTGTTTTCATTGCCGGGCAAGATGAAGCCCTGAGGTTGGTTCATATAAACCTCCTCATCCAATTCACCATTCAAGAAAGCTGTCTTCACATCCATCTAATGAATAATCAGATTGTGAATAGATGCCAAAGCAATCAACAGTCTTATGGTATGATACGAGCCACGGGGGCATAAGTATCAAAATAGTCTATCCCTGACTTTTGTTTAAAGCCCTGAATGACAAGTCTAGCCTTGAAATTTTCAATAGTTCCATCTACCTTCATTTTCTTTTTGAAAATCCATTTGCAACCCAAAGGTTTGCAACCAGGTGGTAGATCAACCAACAACCAAGTGTTGTTGCCCATGATGGAATCCATCTCATCATTGATTGCTTCTTTCCAGAAAGCAATATCCTGGGACTTCATTGCTTCTTCAAATGTCTTGGGATCATCCTCAACAATGAAGCAATAGGAGTATTGGTCAAAGACCTCATCCCTTGTTCCTTCAACTAAATACAGTTGAAACTCATGTCCAAATGACTTTGGAGTCCTGACCCTTTTGCTCTTTCTAAGCATAGGTTCAGGTTGTTGAACCACAACCTCATCAGGGACCACTGATGGTTCATCATAAGGGACCTCTGATGCACCAGTGTCATGAGTTCCATTAGGAATCCTCTGACTTGGTCTAGGGACTGATGAGAATCTATTCTCATCAAAGTTTGCATCCCTTGATTCAATTATTGAGTTAATTGAAACATATTCATTAGGTTCAATAACATAGAACCTAAAAGCCTTGGAATGCTCAAGATATCCAACAAAGATGCATAATGCCTCTTTCACCCAAAGTTTTCAACTTTGGATCGGGAGTCTTACAACAGCCCTACAACCCCAAACCTTGAGATAGTTCAGGTTGGGTTTTCTTTTAGTCCAGAGTTCATAAGGGGTAACCTTGTTCCTTTTGTTGGGAACCCTATTTAATAAATAGCAAGTGTCAACATAGCTTCACCCCGTAACCCTTGACTCACAATAGGACAACATGGAATTAACCATCTCCTTCAAGACTGCTTTTCCTTTCAAATGCCATTTTGCTGAGGAGTATAAGGGCGTCCGTTTCATAGATTATACCAACAGACTGAAAATACAGAGTATCCATGTACTCACCTCCCCTATCGGTCCTTAATCTTTTGATCAAAGACCCAAGTTGTAATTCAACTTCAGTTTTAAACACTTTGAATTTATCTAATGCTTCATCCTTAGTATGTAAAAGATAGACATAACGAAACCTAGAAGCATCATCAATAAATGTCACAAAGTACTTCTTATTCCCCAAAGATGGAGTGGCATGCAAATCACACAGGTCACTGTGTATAAGCTCCAAGAGCTTAGTCTCACGATTAACACCCTGAAAAGGTTTCTTGGTTATCTTGGTCAACATGCAAGTTTTACACTTTTCAGTGTCCATGTCAAATGCTGGGATTAACCCATCCTTAGACATATCTTGCATTCTCTTATAGTGTACATGGCCAAGTCTAGCATGCCAAAGGGTAGAGTCACAGTCGAGGTGGTCACAAAGGTGAATTTATACTATCGTGGCAATAAATACACTATCGTGGCAATATTGAGCTGAACATTTGATTACATAAATAACCAAAACCAATAAACACACCATTCTTAGAAAGAACAAACTTATCAGATTCAATAACTTGTTTATATCCATGATTATTCAAAACACTACTTGAAACCAAGTTCTTCCTTATATTAGGAACATGAATAACATTAAACAAAGTTACAATCTTTCCAGAACTAAACTTAAGATCTACACAACCATGACCATGCACCAAGGTTGTTGACTCATTTCCCATGTGAAGAATAGAACCATCATTCAATGACTCATAAGTCTTGAACCAGCTTCTATCTTTGCACACATGAACTGTTGCACAAGAGTCAACCCACCACGCAACATCATCATCTTGCACATAATGAGATTCAGATACATATGTAACATAATAAATCTGAAAAGACTTATTAACCATATTCGACCTTTCAGGTGAGTTGGAAGAACCACCACTCCCGAACCATTAGTGCCCGATCCATTGGCTTTACTACCAACTTTAACACCTTTGCAGTCCCTTTTAATGTGACCAGATTTGCCACATTTCCAACAAGTAGGTGTTGCCTTCTTGTTAGGATCTGCCTTTGTGTTATCATGATATTTGCGTTTGCCTTTGTTGTCATTGTACCTGGTGGAGTTGTTATGCTCCACCATATTGACAACAGATGCACCAGCAATATTGCTACTCTTTGGCTTGTCATTATCCTGCACCTTGAGAGATTCCTAAATGCGCAGATGACTGCCCAACTCAACCAGAGTTAACTCCTCTTTCTTATGTTTCAAAGTATGCTTGAAATCTTTCCAAGAAGGAGGGAGTTTGTCAACGACACAAGAGACTGAAATAGACTCATCCATGTGCATATTATGTTGTGTAAACCTTACAAGTATACCAAGAAGTTCATTGTATTGTTCCATGACTGGTCTTGAATCAGTCATTTTGTAATTTGTGAAATTACTAACAAGAAACTTCTTACTTGATGCATCCTCAACCATATATTTGGCATCCAAGGAATCCCACAGTTCTTTGGAAGATTCAATAATCTGATAAATGTCAAATAGAGAATCAGACATACCATTGAGAATTAGACCTCTGCATATGTAGTCATCATTCTCCCATTTGCTCCTTCTCCAGATCTGCTCCACTGTAGCATCATCCCCATCATCAGGAATAGGAGTTGTTAGCACATACACCACACTCATGCTTAACAGCAAGAAGTGCATCTTCTTCTGCCACCTTCTAAAGTCCATCCCTTCAAACTTATTGTTGTTCCCCGTTCACTATCGTTTAAAACAATTTAAATACATAAAACAAGTTAATAGTGAACTATGACTGAAATTAACATAAGAAAACACACTAAGTAATTTTCAACATAATATTCTTATTAGAAATAAATCAACAAAGAATACGTTACCCAAGTACTTGCGGAATAGTACTTGGGATTGAAATGACAAAGTTGGGTGACTCCTCTCTAAGCTCAGGCTAAGTCTGAGCACAACTCTTAGAGCTCACTGAGCTATCTCAGGAACTAAGTTGTATTTGGAGGAGTGAAAAGATGGCTTGCGTGTGTGTGTTTTACAATTCACAAGCTTAATCTTTTCACTCCATCTCTTATGCTATTTATACATGTATGAGATTTAACTCTATCCTAAGTGACAAAATGACATCATACGAAGACAAAATATGATGTATTTTGTCTCTCATACAAAGACTATTCTACGTAAAGGACAAGGCTGCTTTCCATATTTCAGTGATGACACTGAGCTTGTAAGCTAGCCATTCAGGGAAAGTTGACTTATGATGATAAGGACTTCTTCTTATCTAGTTCAAACTTATCCCGCCTTGTCCCGCTTTTTCTTCAGTCTTCATGTCCTTCAGTCTTCTACTCAGTTTGTCTTCGTAAGAAGTTGGAGAGGAGTCTTAGGGATTCAATGAGTTATTGTCATCACTCACTGAATCCATCATCTTCTTCTTGACTCAGTCTTCACCCTTTAAGTTCGCTACCGAGTGGAGAGACTTCTACATTGCCTCGTACTGAGTATCCTAAAGATGACTCACTGAGCGGCTATGCACTCAGCGACCTGATTGTGTTTAACGGATTGAGTACTTAGGCTATTTTCTATTCAAATCATAGATTAAGGGGTTTGGGTATTTCTTGAACGCAACAGTCTCCCCCTATTTGGATATACAAATAGCCTAATTTTATTTTATCAGTATAAGTGAGCAAATGGCTTCTTCTTATACTGAATGTACTAATGGATACAAGGAACACTGAGTAATGTAACAAAACATACATTCTTTTATTGATTAGATTACATAGTTCCTATTACTAGTACAAAAGAGATAAATTAAGATGATCAGTTCAGATGGATCCCCAGTGCTTCAAGCTTGACTTTCTTTGTGATCAGTGTTTCCTTGTCAGGATGATCTTTTATCTTGGCATTTAAGTCAAAGACGAATCGATATTTGCGGGGTCCAATTTGAGAAGCCACTAGTATATAGCTTATCATTGTAGCTACTCCTGCCTTATCAATATCGCTCCATCTTTGGAACGCTGGGTTTCCATACTCATCAATGAAAAATAGCCCTCTTTCAGGCTGTTCAATCACTAAGCAGTTCACAAACTTAACACCTTAAGGTGGCTCCCTGTTGCACTCGGCCGTGCACTTTTATCTCAGGTTCGAACTCAACTCTTTTCCTTTTGCCAGTGGAAGTTTGTGGTTGAGATCCTTGAGGTGCGCAAGGCAGGTGAATTCCTAGTTGGGCTGGTGCATCCCTCAACCTTTCATATCTTTTGCTAAGCATCTTCATCAGTTCCTTGACCACCTTATTTTGCTTCTTTCCAATGATCGGACCAAGTTCATCAAGTTCAGTGATCCCAAAGTCACTGAATTTTAAGGGATCGTGAACCTCAAAGTGTCTTTTGTCATCCCTCTATACATTCATAGCCAATGGTTTGGTTTTGGGAATAATCTTGACATCGTGATTTTTTCAGAAGCCTTCGGTGGTCATTGTCCAGTTGTATTCCTCAATTATGCTTTTCCGAGAGCTTCGCTTTTCTTCTTCTTCATACTTTGCTTTCATTGCAGCCATTTGAGCATCGAGAATCCTTGAACTTTGTCTTGCCTCGACCTTTGGGAGCTTGCTTCCATCTAATCCCATATTCTCGCTTCTTCAACGACTACCTTTGCTAGTGCTTCTCTTCTTTTCTCTTCCTCGCTAGTTTCAATCTTCTTTCTTTTTAGCAAGATGTTTACTCACTGTTGAGGTGTGATCGTGTATTCGTCGCGATTTTATAGGGAATCTTCTCGGCTCGGAGTCGTCATTATGCCTTTTCCTTTGTCCTGGCCTGAAGAAGATGATGCAACCAAGGGTGGTGTTGTTGTGATAACCGCCGTGTTGTTGATGATGATGTTGGTGGGATGGATGAGATGGGAGTTTCTGTGACTGGTGGTGATGTTGATGTCGGAGCTACAGAGACTGATGATGTTGGCTCCCCCTCGGTGAAGAGGAGTTTCTTCACAATATTCTCCCCTCAACTGCTGCCGTAAGCGTCGGTGAGGGCAAGAGTTGGTGTTGGTGCTGAGGGGGACGGAGCAGCTTGACCCTTGAAGGCTTGATAAATCTCGATCATTTCCTTCATGTCTGAGGTGTCAGTTTGAATACCAGTGACTTTTGCTTCCAAATTAGCTTGTGAAATTTCAAGAGTAGTCATTCTGGGCCCAAGATTCCAGTGCCGAGATGAGGATGCTCGAGCCAATGTAGCCACCTGTGTATTCAATGAGTCCAATGTAGCTTGAAGAGACTGAACTGAGGATGGAAGACCCTGAACGTGTGTAGATTTGAGTAGATTGAGCAGTTCAGTGAGGCTTGAGGATTGTTGCAAGTACACCTCAGCACCCTTTAGCGCTTTAGCGTTGAGTGCAGGGTCTTCTTTGACAGATTCCTTGATTTCATCAATCTTTGTACCTACACTCTGAAGGTGCCTGAGGAATTTAGCCAAGTTGTCATCCAAGCGGTGAAGGTTGTCATACATCGATCTCGTGCTCATGAACATTTTCATCAAAGCCTTGTACCTCAGCCTTTAGATCGATAGCTTGCAGCGGCCTCAATATGTTGTCCCCACATTGTTTTAGTGACCCCAGAGTATAGTCTTCGTGAAGCCTTGGTGATCCACTGAACAAGCTGTCTTTCAGTAAGTGGGAGAACATTATCAAATCTTTCAAATTCATCAGTGCTGGATGAAGAGGTGAGTCATGAGTTTCGGTACAAATGGTGACTCAGGTGCTCCTATGGATCAGCCTGAGATTCTTGTACGACTTGAACCTCGTCCACTTCTTCTCCGCCGATAAAATTTGATCGCCACCGTCGCCTTGTTCATCATCCGAGAAAAGTATTCCGTTACATCACCCACGGTTAACAGGGGATGGGTGATGGGTTCCATATCAGCGGGTGGTATTAATCCCTCTGAGTCTTTGTCCCCGTTGACCCTCGGACACGGTGGGATTTTCCTGTCTTCTCGGAGTCGATTGGCGTGGGTTCCATATCGGCGGTTGTTCCTTTCCTCCGAAGTCTTTGTCCCCATGATCCTCGAGACACTGGTGGGCTTTTCCTGCCTTTAGCGGAATCGTGATTGTTATATCCCTATCGTGGTTGTTTGGTTCCCTCTCGAGTCTTTGGGATCGATCGGTGCCCTCGACAAAGGCGTGATGTGCTAATGTCATCCTTGGGCGTTGTGGAAGGCGTTCCCCTACCAGCGGGTTGTATGTTTCCCTCTGGATCTTGGGGAGTAGTAGGTGTGACCAAGGGCACCGACCGTGATGTATCGGTGTCCTTCGTTGTCACCGGGGTGGTTTTTGCCCGGTCAGGGTGTCTTTTTGGTCACGGGCTTTTGTGCCTCTTAGGTGTGCTCTCAAGCCTCGGGCCCTGAGACTTTGGTTTAGTCTTAGTCCCGCCTAAGACTTCCCTTTTCTCTTTTTAGGAGCAGGGTTTGGAGACACTGATCCACTTTGATTGTTTACAACAATCATGTGGGCCGTCAATTCAATGGGAGTGACGAGGGATGGGTCCTTTTGAAAATTTGAAGGGCTCGGGATGCCAGGTAAATTTCCAAATTTTTCATCCTGAGTATAATTTGAACCCAAGTAACGATTGTAGAGCACAAGAGACAAACCTAGGATACTGAAACATACTTCGTCCCTAGTTTTGCTCAGTAGCTTCGTACGAGATCACAAATGATCTCCCCTATGTCGATGACCCCATTCATCAAGCAATATGCCATCATCAACTGAATATAGTTAACTTGTTCAGTGGATGAGTGGTTCCCGCCGAGGACCTGAATCACAAAAGTGAAGAGGATCCTCCAAGCCACGGGAATTAGCTTTTAGTGACTGGGGTCTTGTCCAAAAAAGTTGGATCTAAAATGATTTGTTTTAACCCATCCTTCACTGTGTAGGGTTCAGGATGGGCGACATAAACACCTTTGTTATAATCTAACCCTGTTGAAGTGCAAAACGTTTTGTAATCCAGGGTGTATTGTTTCCCCCATTAAGACTGAACCTGATGAGATACTCCCTGAGAGGTCTAAGGTTATTCTCATCAGGAGAAGGTGTCGGGTCAAAGGCTCTAGCTGTAGCCCAAAACTCCCTAAGGTAGTTTGGGTACACTACTGAGGGACATTTTACAAAGGCCGTTTTGAGTGGGCAGTTGAATAAAATTTTTATAATGTCTTTATAGGTTGGGACATTTTCAGGATATTCAAAATTTCCTATGACATTATTTGTTTTAAATTCAACATTAGTAAGATCCCCTACCCACTGAGAAGCAAACTGGAGAGATTGCGTTCTAGCCATTTTCATTAACAAAGATTTTAGGATTTAAAAAAATGTTTTGACTAGAACAATCAAAGTATTTAGATCTCTTCAAGTTTGTGATGAAAAACTTTTGTAAATGTTTACAAGAAGGGTTTTCCAAAAGAGGTTTTAAGAGTTTTTGAGCACACAAATGTTTTTTTTGAAATGATTTTGACAGAGATTGGTTTTTAGATACTTGACTTTCAATGTCAAGCATTCCCAATTCAGCTTTCAGTCTCCTGAAGGTGGGTTCATCCAAGGGTTTGGTGAAGATATCAGCCAGTTGATATTCAGTAGGGATGAAATGAAGTTCTATGTCTCCTTTCATTATGTGATCCCCGATGAAATGATATCTGATATCAATGTGTTTGGTTCTTTGGTGAAGGACAGGTTGTTGGAAATTACAATTGCACTAGTGTTATCACAAAAGATGGGAACCATCTTATACTGAATATCATAGTCATTGAGTTGACTTTTCATCCATAATACATTTGCACAACATCTTGCAGCAGCCTACATATTCACTTCACTGAGGACATAGCCATGATTGTTGCTTTTTGCACTCCAAAGACCAATTTTCCTCCAAGAAATTGACAGACCCGAGGTACTTTTTCTGTCCATGTTGCAACCAAGATAATCGAATCGAGTAACCCCGAGATCAAACCCGAGCATTTTGGATAATAGAGTCCAAGGCTTGGGGTTCCCTTCGTACCGAGTATTCTTTTGGCTGCAGTGAGATGGGATTCTTTAGGATTAGACTGATATCTTGCTATTAAACAGACTGAAAATTGTATGTCTGGTCTAGTAGCGGTTAGATACATCGGTGATCCAACAATCCCTCTGAAATGAGTTTGATTGACTGATTTGCCAGTGAGATCATGTCCAAGGTTGTTAGGTGGGACCATTGGTGTCTTCACTGAGGCATAGTCAAATATCTCATATTTCTTCAAGAGATTTCGGTGTATTTCTCTTGACTAATGGATATTCCTTTATCAGTTTGCCTGATTTGTAGTCCAAGAAAGTATGTAAGTTCCCCATCATGCTCATTTCAAACTTCTTTGTCATTAGTTTTTCAAACTGTTTGCAAAGTTTGTAGTTTGTTGAGCCAAAGATGATATCATCAACATACACTTGGACTAGTATCACATCCTGTTGGGTTCTATAGACAAATAGTGTGTTGTCTATCTTTCCTCTGACAAACTTGTTTTGTATCAAGAAGGCCGAGAGAGTTTCATACCATGCCCTGGGAGCTTGTTTAAGTCCATAGAGGGCTTTGTCAAGCTTGCACATAGTTAGGGATTCACTACTCTCAATGCCTGGAGGTTGCTGAACATACACATCTTCCTTGAGATCACCATTTAAGAATGCACTTTTAACATCCATTTGGTAGACCCGGAAGTTCATGTATGTTGCATATGCAAGGAAGATCCTGATGGCTTCCATTCTTGCAACAGAGCAAATGTCTCATCATAGTCAATGCCTTCTTGTTGACTGTAACCTTTGGCTACCGGTCTGGCTTTGTTTTTAATGACAGTGCCATTTTCATCAGTTTTGTTTCTGAAAACCCACTTCATTCCTATGACTACTACATCCCGAGGACATTTGATCAAGGTCATGACCTTGTTTTTGTCAAACTGTTGCAGTTCTTCTTGCATAGCTGAACCCACTTGGGTGTTTTAGAGCTTCAGGACACTTTTGTTCTATTTCGATAGATAATCAGATATAGACATTCATTGGTGAAGCTGCAGTTAGATTAGCGACCACGCTTCGGTGAGCATGCCCTCAGTGGGTTCACCAATGATGTTTACGAGCTCAATATCCTGTGATCTTGTCCACTTACTTTGTGGTCTAGGATCTGAGTTTGATGAGGTCACTGGAAGTTCAGGAGTGAGATTGGTTACAGGAGCAACAGATTCATTTTGAGCATCTGTTATGATGTCCTGTTCTGGTTGGGTTTCATGAATCACAGGATCCTGAATAGTTGGTTCGTTACCTATCCTGCTGGGACCGATAGATTATCAATGAATTCATTGATTATTGGTTGGGGTAGGTTGTGAGGTAAGACATAATATGAGATGTCAGCATCAGCTTGATATGAGGAATTGAATTCAGTGGTGAACTCATCAGGAGGATATCTTGATGAGTCATCAATTCCTATTTCCTCCACCGAGGTGTTAGTGAACCTGATGCTTTCAGAACTTTCATCAAAGGTGACATGAAAGGTTTCCTCAACTTGTTGTCTCCTTGTGTTAAAAACCCGGAAGGCTTTGGAGATCAGTGAGTATCCTAGGAAGTATCCATCATTAGCTTTAGCATCAAACTTTCCTAGGTGATCCTTATGGTTATGAATAAACACAGGACACCCAAACACATGAAAGTAGCTGATGTCAGGAAGTCTACCTTTGAAGATCTCATATGGAGTTTTGTTATGTCTTTTGACGATGATTGACCTGTTTTGAGTGTAACAGCAGTTTTGACTGCCCGTAAATGTTTTGAGAGGGCTAAGCCATTTAACATGGTTCTTGCAGCCTCAATGAGAGTTATGTTTTTCCTTTCAGAACCCCATTTTGTTCGGGGTATAAGGAGATGAGAAATTTTGAGAAATTCCTTTTCATCACGAAACTCTCAAGCTCTTGATTTCAACTCAGTACCATTGTCATTCGATTTGTTTGACAGTAATGTCATTCTGATTTTCAATCTTTCCGATGAATGACATTATTGTATCACCGCTGACTCTTTTGGAGAGAAAGTATACCCAAGTGTATCTTGAGAATTCATCAACGATAACAAGTGTATACTTCTCATGCCGATTGATCTGGGACTGACTGGTCCAAAGAGATCCATATGCAGGAGGTGAAGGCAGCTTTTGATGGAGAAATTTTGTTTGGTTTTGAAAGATGCTCTGTGGTGTTTACCTTTTTCATAGGCAGAGCATGGTTTGTCTTTTGCAAAAACCAGTGATGGTAAGCCAAGGACCTTGTTTTGTTTTGCCAAGTTGTTGAGATTTTTGAAGTTCAAGTGTGAGAGTCTCTTGTGCCACAGCCAATTGATAGTTTCAGTGGCTTTAGCAAAGAGACAAGTTCCATCTTGAGAGAGTGTTGACATGTCTAACACATAAACATCATCTCTCCTAGGAGCTATTAACACAACTTCCTTGTTGGCATTGAAAATGGTACCTTGTTTGTCATTGAATTGTACAATGTATTTAGCATCACATAGTTGACTGACACTGATGAGATTGTATTTGAGACCATTAACATAGGCTATTCTAGAGAAAACTATTCCATTGCAGTTCTTGAACCATAACCTTTAGTGGGACATGATGAGTTATCACCAAATACTACCTTGGGCCTTGGTTCCTTTACATACTTGTGCAGATATTCCTTCACACCAGTCATGCTTCTTGAGCATCCATTGTCTAGATGCCAAATAGGCTCCCTGGCATGTCTTTGCACAAGTAGTAAACTGAATTAGTTTCTCTTAGTGACCCACTTACTAGTGGGCTTGGGTTTCAAGGTCTCTTTGAAATTTGCAATCGACTCATGGTCAGTGGTTGTGTGCACATTGCTACCACAGGTTTTGCATTTAGATGTTGGGGATGACTCGGTGACTCGGGTTGTTTGGAATTTTTCCTTGCATGAATGACACTGTCATGTTGGGATGTCTCATGAGCTGGATTACCGCGAAATATCACAAAGATGTGTTCATGAGACAATCATCCCGATGATGATCATTAAACCCACAGTGAGGGCACAGAGGAAAAGGTTTTGCTTTATTCTTGGGAGCAACTTTGAAGGATGAAGCATACTGATGACCAACTTTGGTATAGCTTGCTTGACTAACATACTGTAGATGGTCTGCAGTCCTATGATCATCCTTTTGCGATCAAGCAAAAAGGATTCTATAGCAGTTGTTAGTGGTATGGCTGGTGTAATGACATAGCTCACACTTTTGTTTGTTTTTGGAGGTGGAATTAGACTTTGAGGAACTGGAGGAAGCTGACTTTGTCTCCTTGATTGGTTCAGGGACCTTTTCAATGGATTCCATTTTTTCAGAAGCTTCCTCACAAGTTCAGTTTGAATTTGGTCACTTCAGTGGGGACAGAGGATGTTGAAGTCTCAAGAGAGTAGACTCTTGTTGAGTTTGTTTTGTTGGTCTTTTTAGGATGGTTCTTCCAAGTCCAGACCTTCCTTTTGGTGAATGAGGATTGAATTGTAGTGGAGTAAGCTCAGAGCTTGGAGCGGCACCAAGAGGTTTCAAGTGGTGGAAGCGGTGCTTGAGATTCTCGCTGCAGACTCAGAGATGTGTTCAAGACTACTGGCACATCGGGAGTCCAAGCATGCTCTTTAGAGCTTGACTTTCGTGCTCTAGAATCCTTCCGAATCGAAATTTGAAAGCTTACTCGTGATTAACTCGTTCAATCCAATCACTGGAATTGGGATCGGCTAACATATTTTTAATCATGCCACCAGACACAAATGGCTTAGGATACTGGTCTTTGTTGAGAGAGTCAGGGAGATGATCTTCACCTATGACTCTCTTCTTGCTACTGGGCTCCCACAACATCAAAGACCCTGGGATTCTTAGCAGTCCAACTATTAAGAATATCATTTACCTTTTTAAGTTCATCTTGAAGATTCTGATTTCTTTTAACTAGTTCAGTGTTTTGAGTTTGCAAAGTGACAGCCTCAAGCTTAGCTTGTTTTAAAATAAGCAATTCATCCCTACACTTATTCAATTCAAAACTTAACTTGTTGTACTTAGAAAAAGATTCAGCTTTGCTCTTCCACAAACTTAAGGTCTACATTTAGATAATTCATATAAGACTGCCAATCGAGTCATCATCCATAGAAAGTAAAATGTTTACCTTCTTCATTGTGATGTTGACCCATTCCCGTTTCCTAGCATGATTCTTCCCAACAGCTAGCTTGTCCTCTTCTGAGAGAGCCATCAGTGCACTGACATGTACCATTTCATCATCGATGAGACGGCTCTTCATCCCATCAAAGGTTTCAAAGAACGAGGCCTTTGTTCTTGCCACACACAGCTTTTAACATTTGTTGTCTCTGAGGGACTGGCCTCAAGCAATGCAAACTTAGCTTTTGCTTTCTTGTACTTGGCTTCATAATCAATGGTTTTGTTATTATCAAATTTATTTTGAAGGTTTTGATGAGACTGATACATTTTTGGTTGAAATTTGCTAAAGCCTCGAGGACGATTTGAACCTGATGGTTTATAAGAGGGTTCTAAAATTGTTTTAGAAAAATGCTTTTGCAAAATGACCTCTTTTTTGTGACACTTAAAGCATTCAGTGTCCTCATTTGCTTTAGCACTAGAAAACCTTTGTTTCTTTTTATAAACCTTCGAGAGTTAGCAAGGAGTGCCCTTTCTTGAAATTCAGTGTTCAGGTCGTTTAGGTACTCCTCACTTGATCTCTCATCAAGCTCATCATCTGAATATTCTTGAAAATCTTGAACCACATTGTTAGAGAAGAAAGCAGTTGATATGGGTGCAAGTGGTGGTCGGGACTTCTTGACTTCCTGAGACTTCTTTAAGTTAGGGTATCGTATGTTGATGAGGTTTTCCTCATAGACAAATTTCCCATAAATCTCAGGAAGCTCAAGATTTTGGATATGATTAGCATTCCTGAGTCCTTGAGAGAAGTTCAACCACTTCTCAGGGAGACTGTTTACAAAACCAACATTGGTTTCATGTTTGGACAACTTAACACCATCATTTGAAAGTTCATTTAAAAGAGTTTTGTATCCGGTGTAAGTTTGAGAGAGAGTTTCGAGTCCTTAGCCCGAAGGTGTTATACTCAAGTTTCAGTCCATTATCCTGTTTTCCTTGGTATCAGATGGGCCTTCATGACTATGAACTAGATCATCCCAGTTTGCTTAGTCAGTACTACGCTTATAATGCATCCATAATATCGCAGGAAGACAAGATATTATGATACTTTTGAGTCTTTGGTCCTGGTTAACCACTCTCCTTTCATCCTGGGTCCACTGAGCTCGTGTTTGGGCAACCCTTCAACATTTTTTGGGACAAATGGACCTTCATTTATACACTTAATATAATAAGGTTCCATCCCAATCAAATAGCAAAGCATTCGCTTTTTCCATTTGTTGAATTTGCCAACTTCAAGTCTAGGGAAAAAATAATAAGCTCCACCCTCTTTATCGACTAGTTGGGGTACATCAATTTCAGCCATTTAGGATCCTAATTTAAAACTTTTAGAGCGGCTTAAAACGAGTTTTATAATTAGCCGGCTCTGATACCACTTGTTGTTCCCCGTTCACTATCGTTTAAAACAGTTTAAATACATAAAACAAGTTAATAGTGAACTATGACTGAAATTAACATAAGAAAACACACTAAGTAATTTTCAACATAATATTCTTATTAGAAATAAATCAACAAAGAATACGTTACCCAAGTACTTGGGAAATAGTACTTGGGATTGAAATGACAAAGTTGGGTGACTCCTCTCTAAGCTCAGGCTAAGTCTAAGCACAACTCTTAGAGCTCACTGAGCTATCTCAGGAACTAAGTTGTATTTGGAGGAGTGAAAAGATGGTTTTATGTGTGTGTGTTTTTTTTTTTACAATTCACAAGCTTAATCTTTTCACTCCATCTCTTATGCTATTTATACATGTATGAGATTTAACTCTATCCTAAGTGACAAAAGCTGACATCATCGAAGACAAAATACTGATGTATTTTGCCTCTGTTTACAAAGACTATTCTAAGTAAAGGACAAGGCTGCTTTCCATATTTCATGATGACACGAGCTTGTAAGCTAGCCATTCAGGGAAAGTTGACTTATGATGATAAGGACTTCTTCTTATCTAGTTCAAACTTATCCCGCCTTGTCCCGCTTTTTCTTCAGTCTTCATGTCCTTCGATCTTCTACTTCAATTTGTCTTCAAGTAAGAAGTTGGAGAGGAGTCTTAGGGATTCAATGAGTTATTGTCATCACTCACTGAATCCATCATCTTCTTCTTGACTCAGTCTTCACCCTTTAAGTTCCGCCTTACTGAGTGGAGAGATTTCTTCATTGCCTCGTACTGAGTATCCTAAAGATGACTCACTGAGCGGCCATGCACTCAGCGACCTGATTGTGTTTAACGTATTGAGTACTTAGGCTATTTTCTATTCAAATCCTAGATTAAGGGGTTTGGGTATTTTCTGAACCCAACACTTATCAAGCTTGGCAAAGTTTGAAGCCATGTGTTTCATTGCAGCAGTTGCCATTGATTATCACAAAAATAGTTTACTTTGATTGTTAGAGTATTAGCTCCCAGAACAGGGTAAGATAATCAAAGTCAGCAGAAACAAACAACAAATTCAGCAGAAACAAATACCACTAGGTGGTTACCGGATATCACTTGGAATCGTGTGATCACTTTTTAAAGTAAACTATTCGACCCTAATTCCTGGGTTACACGAATATCTACTTGGGATAAGACCAAATGTAGTTATGGAATTAGGCACAATTCAATAACCCTTTTGCTTATAAGTGTTAATCGTTTTCTATCTGTTTTTCATGCATAATCATATCTCCTATTTATTGGAGGTTACTCTGAGCTAGTCAAATGGAATTATGAGTATTAATCGGCCCATTAATAGCCTCATAATTATCCCCATTATAGCCGTTAGTGGTTACATGACCAATTAAACGTTGTCATTATGCAGTGTAAACTGCCACTTTAATAGGTCAAAGCCCATTACAAGCAATACTTTCATCAGTACTTTCATAGTACTAGCAGTGGATATACTACTTCAGTGGAAACACTGATTCAGTGTCAACTCTACTTCAGTGGAAATCATGCTTCAGTGGAAACCACAAGCAGTACTTTCCACTAGCACTACCAATACAAACCACTTTTAGATTCAGGGTGTTCATGGACCATATGGGTGTACACTCCGTACCTCCTAACCCATTACAAGGTGTGAACTAATCCCACAAGTGCACTAAATTTTCCAACAACTCTTAATTGTAATTTCTTAAGATATGTGTTGAAGGGTTTTGGTATTCACAATAAGATGGTAAACTGGATTAGGACTAGTGTCACAACTGCCAAGTTTTGTATATGCATTAATCGCAGTAGAGAAGGTTATTTCAAAAGTGGTAGAGGATTGAGACAAGGAGATCCCATCTCTCCTTATGTGTTTACACTAGTGATGGAAATGCTCAACTTCATAATGAAAAAACAGATAATTCTAACCCTTGAATTTAAGTATCACTTTGGTTGTAAGAAGTTGAAGATTACACACATTTGTTTTGTTGATGATCTTATTGTTCTATGCCATGGAGATGTAGTTTCTGTCTAAGTTATTAAGCTAGCTTTAGAGAAATTTAGTGGTATCTTAGGGTTGAAGCTTCATATGAATAAAAGTACTGCTTTCTTTGGTGGAATGACTAATGAGGATATAAATAGTATCCTACAAATTCTCCCTTTCTCTGTTCGAAAGTTGCCTATAAGGTATCTTGGTGTCCCTCTCATCAAAAGCAGCTAAGTATAAATGATTGTAAGATCTTAGTGGAGAAAGATAAAAGTAGAATTCATAATTGGAAGAACAAATTCCTTTCCTATGCTGGTAGACTGCAGTTGATAGCATCTGTTCTGTCTTCCATGAATCAATATTGGGCCTCAGTGTTTCAGTTGCCTAAAGCTGTTATAAAAGACTCGAACAAAATGTTTAAAGGTTTTTTATGGTGTCAAGGTGAATTGGTAAAAGGTAAAGCAAAGGTTTCTTAGGGTGCGTTTAGTTGGAGAATAAATTCTCTTGTTTTCTATCTCTAGTTTTGTAAAAATTTGGATGGGAAATTTATCTCCACAAAACACTTAAAAATATAGAAAATGCGTTTAGTTGATATTTGTATTTTCTATTTTGAAGAAGGGTTTGTGTTTTGCAAAACATTTTGTTGGAAAATGATAATTTAAATGCGATTTCTATTTTCCTTGTTTTCCACAAAAAAATTTGTGGAAAACAAGGGTGTTTTCCTCCAACTAAACGCACCGTTAGAGTTCTATTTGTAAGCCTAAAGACCAAGGTCGATTGGGATTGAAAGATATAAGTTTGTGGAATAATGCACTTCCGATAAAGCACCTATGGAATATTGCTTCAAAGAAAGATTCAATGTGGGTATAATGGATACATGAAGAATGGCTGAGAGGTAAAAGTCTATGGGAAGCAGAAGCTGATGCAAGTGTTTGCTGGAGGATTTATTAAAGCTTAGGAATAATGTTGAAAAGCATGTGTTCCATAAGCTTGGGAATGGGAGAACTACATCTATTTGGCATGACATATGGCATGAAGTATTTCCGTTAGATCAGTTTATCACCAACGGGGATATATATGATGCAAGATTATCTCAGAAAGCATGTGTTGCAGATATGATTGAAAATGGTAATTGGAAATGGCCTTCAACATGGATTTCTAAATATCATGTTCTAAGTCAAATTCAAGTGCCTATTTTACAAGAGGTGGTTAATGATGAGGTTATGTGGTTAACCAATGAGGGGAAAGTTGTGAAATATGCAACTAGCTATGTGTAGAATGAGCTGAACAATCAAAGCCAAGAAGTACCATGGAAGTCACTTGTTTGGTTTTCTCAGTGCATTCCCAAACACTCCTTTATGATGTGGATGACTATTTAGGAAGGGTTAGTTACTCAAGATAGATTGGCTAAATGGAAATCAAACTTGAAGTTATCATGTGCTTTATGTGAAAAGTGTCCTGACTCACATGATCACTTGTGCTTTCAATGTGATCTCTCTAAAGAAGTTTGGCCTGCTCTGCTTCAAAATTTGCACTGTACTTTACCTACTAGTGGTCTCTCATTGTCCCAAAAATGATTAGTTTGGGATTTAGAATAGTATTGGAAATGTTTTTAGAAGATTGTTGATTGGTGCTACTGTCTACGTACCTAATACGGAAAGAAAGGAACTTAAGAATTTTTCAAGGCAAAAAGAGAACAATTGAAGTCATAGTACAGTTGGTGGTGGAGAGCTTAAGAACATCCATGATGACTTTGAAAGTCAAAGAATCTCTTGTAGCTAGAATAATTGAAGGAAGATTGAATGTTAAGATGACAAGGGACACTACCAAAAAATGATGCTGATAGATAGCCTGCAAAAAGTAGCTGTGTATTGGTTTGTGCAGATGAATTTTTTTGAACAGTGATGAATGGGAAAGTTGGAAATATGGAGTTATAGATATGGTTGGGCCTATGATATTGTGGATGATAGTATTTGTGATATACTGTGAGGATGATGCTACAGAGTAGTCATAAAAGATTGCTTTCATGAGGGAAATGTAGTCACTATCAGAGGTAACAAATTTTCTACATTTGGTGATGCCTTTCATGGAGGATAGTCTATATGATGCACTGTGAGGATGTAGCTGCAATGTACTCATATTAGGCTGCCTTCATGAGGGAAACGTAACCAATGTATGAAAATTTAACACAACAATGAGGCCTGTTAACAAGGCTGTTTAGAGTCTTTCTTAACTAGAATGACCTTAAATAGTTTTGTTGTTATGGGAAATGTAGTTGTTGTGTGTGAATTTTGTGAAGAATATGCTCTTAGACTAAAGGGAGTGGTCACACTTATCAACTTCCACATCAGCGCCACATTAGTTTTCTCTCTCCTCTCACTTCCCCACACTTCCTATCACCTTTCACCCGTAGTGGTCACACCAATCCCTCACCTTCATTAAAATACCCACTTTGTACAAATATACCCCACTAAATACCCCACACACACACTCACAAACCATTACAAAGGGATTGCACGAGAACCAAGAGGTTAGCCGATCACCTCTATCCTCTCTTTTTCTCTTCCTCGCGTGTAAGGAGTGTTTGTCGGCATGGGGTGGCTCGTGAAGGAGGACCTCACGAGTGATGTCTCACCTCCACTCGGTCTAATCTTAGAATGCCTAATTTATATGCTACATAATGTGGCTGTGAGGAACATGAACATGTTCAATTGTTCATGGTCCCTTTCATGAATCTTTGTAATCTATAACTTCTACAAAATGTGGTTATTCCCTAGGATGGGTCAGAGAAATTTTTAACTAAAACCCGGCCCAAAGTCTATTAGTTGAGCTTAAGCCCAATATGATGGGACTGAATAAAACCAAGTCAGTGAAGCAGATATATCGGAAGAAATATATAACTAACTCCCACTCTTCTCTTCCAAAATTTCCAAATTTGTTACAGTTAGTTTGTTTGATTAGATTATGTGTTTTTCTACTTTGTGTAATCTCAACGACGTCGTTGCTATTCTCGATCGATAACCTTTCGATCTCAACGTTCATTTTCATCGTCATCAGGTAAATATTAGTCCATGCAATTAACCATGCATGTTTCAATCTTTCATCTTAAATGACAAATATTGTGACGTATAATTGGATCTTATATGACAAATATTGAACGTGTATCGGTTTTCATATGTTTGAATTGATTGCATGTTAATTGTTCCGTGTTCTTGAATCTTAGATGACAAGTTATTAGTAGGATTATAAGAAATGTAGAAATATTTTATGAGAAAATCAACAAGCTTGAGTACGTAGTTATCTTAATGCGCAGTTATAACTTATGAGTCATGAGATACAATATGATTAATAACCATCTAACTGTAGATTTAGTTTTATGAATCAAGTTTAAACTCGATGTCTAAACATTCGATATATAGAAGTTCATTGGATTTTACGTATATGTGTCATCATTCATAGTTCAAATTTTGTCTCTTGAATTTTGAACTATTATATCTGAATCAATGAAAAATTCACTATAAACTTCAGTGCTAGTAACCATGGATCAGTCACTATTAGATACGGGAACATCGGGAAGCTTTATTTCTGATATTGGTTTTTTTGAGCATGAGATACATGCTGGTTAGATTTGGTTGTTTATTATGGTGATATGTGGTCGTGGAGTATGATATTCATTTGTTGCATATCCCGTAATTTATATGCATATTTAGTTGTCTGTGATGAGTTATGTAAAGGAATGGCGAGTCAGAAAATAGGAATACCATGCAAAAGTTTACTAAGATAGGTGTTGTTCCCTATTCACTATCGTATAAAACAGTTTAAGAATGTAAAACAAACTAATAGTGAACAATGACTGAAATTAACGTAAGTAAAACACACTGAATAATTTTCAACATCATATTCTTATTAGAAATGAATCACAAAGAATACGTTACCCAAGTACTTGCGAAATAGTACTTGGGATTGAAATGACAAAGTTTGGTAACTCCTCTCGAAGCTCAGGCTAAGTCTGAGCACAACTACACGTACCCACTGAGCTATCTCATGGATTAAGTTGTATTTGAGGAGTGAAAGATGGCTAGCGTGTATGTGTGTGTTTTACAATTCACAAGCTTAATCTATCACTCCATCGCTTATGCTATTTATACATGTATGAGTTTTAACTCTTTCCTAAGTGACAAACCGATATCATACTGTAAGACAAAATATGATGTATTTTGTCTCGTTACAAAGACTATTTAAGGTAAGAGACAAGACTACTTTCCTAAGGTCAGTGATGACACCGAGCCTGATCTTTTGCCATTCAGGGAAAGTTGACTTTGGTTGATAAGGAATTGCCTTATATGATTCAAACTTATCCCGCCTTGTCCCGCTCATTCTTCGGTCTTCATATCCTTCAGCTTCTACTTGGTTTGTCTTCGATGTAAGTAGTTGGAGAGGACTCTTAGGGATTGGAGTTATTGTCATCACCACCAATCCACCATCTTCTTCTTGACTCAGTCTTCACCCTTTAAGTTCCTTCTTGAGTGGAGAGACTTCTTCTTCATCTCATACCGAGTATCCTAAAGATGACTCAGAGATGCACTCAATTGACTGTTAGTGTTTAACGGACTAAACACTTGGGCTATTTTCTATTCAAATCCTAGATTAAGGACTTTGGGTATTTTCTTGAACCCAAATCTCCTCTATTTGGATATGCAAATAGCCTAAGTGTTTGATCAGTGTAAGTGAGCAAATGGCTTCTTCTTACACTGAATGTACTAATGAATACAATAAAGAACACTAAGTATTTTAACAAAACATACATCTTTTATTGATCACATTACATGGTTCCTATCACTAGTACATAAGTTTAAACAAAATGATGTCGTCAGATGGATTCCCGGCTTCAAGTTTAGGCTTCTTCTTGAGGAGTGCTTCTTTGTCGTGGTGTTCTCTTAACTTCTTATTCAAGTCTTTGTAGAACCGACATTCTCGGGGTGTTGATTTGAGAGGCCACTAGTATGTAACCCCGCCATGGTTCCTACCCCTGCAAGATCAATATCACTCCATCTTTGGAAAGCTGGATTTCCATAGACACCAATAAAGAATAGCCCTCTTCGCTTTTCAATCACCGACAGTTCACAAACTTTACACCTTCGAAGCTCCCCTTGCATTCGAGTCCGGGCACTTTGATCTCGGTTGGAACTCAACTCTCTTCCTTTTGCTAGTTAATGATTGTGGTTGAGATCCTTGAGGTGCTGTTAAGGTTGGCTGAATTCCCAGTTGGGCTGGACAATCCCTCAGTTTTTCATATCTCTTGCTGAGCATTTTCATCAACTCCTTAACCACCGCATTTTGCTTTTTTTTCAATTATAGGACCAAGCTCATCGAAGTTCGGTGATCCCAAAGTCGTGAATTTTAGGGGATCATGAACCTCGAGTTTCTTTGTCATCCCCCCCCTGTAAACATTCATGGCGTGGTTTGGACTTGGGGATGATTTTGACATCGTGATTTTCAGGTACCTTCTACTAGTCATGGACCAGTTGTAATGATCAATTCTTGCTTGCTTGATGGCTGCTGTTTTTTTGTTCTTTTCTACCAATTTCTTTTTCATTTCAGCCATTTTTGCTGCCTGGGCATCCTTGAACTTCTGTCCTGCCTGACCCTTTTCAAGCTTCTTAGCATCTATTCTAATGTTTTTAGCTTCTTTAGCGACAACTTTTACCACTGTGCTCTCTACGCTTTTCTTTCTTCCTCAACAAGTTTTTGTTTCCTTTCTTCTTTTTCAAGATAGGCACTTAGCTGTTGTGGTGTGAGCAGGTATTCAGTGTCGCCGATCTTGCAGATAATCTTCTCAGGCTCAGGTGGTGTTACCATTTTACCTTTTCCTTTGTCCTGGCCTGAGGAAGATGATGTTGCTACCAGTGGTGGGGTTGTTGTTGTGATGGGTGTCACTGTCATAGCCATTGTTGTTGTTGTTGATGATAAGGGCGGGACTGATGAGATGGGTGTTGCTGAAACTGGTGGTGTTGGCTCCCCTCGGTGTGAGAAGGAGGTTCTTCACAATATTCTCCCCTCAAGTGTTGTCGAAGGCCGCTTGAGGGCAAGAGTTGTAGGTGGCACCGAGGAATCCGAGTGCTTAACCCTTAAAAGCTTGATAAATCTCAGTGACCATTGCCTTGATATCTGAAGTATCTGTTTGAATACCAGTGACCTTTGCTTCTAAATTAGCCTGAGATACTTCCAAAGCAGTCATTCTGGGTCCAAGATTCTAGGCCAGAAAAGAGGATGCCTGAGCCAAAGTAGCCACCTTGTATTCAAAGAGCCCAATGTTGCTTGAAGAGACTGGACTGAAGATGGAAGACCCTGAACATTTGCAGATTTGAGCATTTCGATCGGTTCGGTGAGGCGGAGGATTGTTTCAAGTAAGCCTCAGTAGCCTTCAACACTTTAGAGTTGAGCGTTGGGTCTTCTTTGACAAATTCCCTGATTTCATCTATCTTTGTGCCTACACCCTGAAGGTGCCTGAGAAATTTTGCCAAGTTGTCATCCAGTCTATGAAGATTGTCATACATCAGATCCCTGTGCTCATTGGTGTTGGTGTTGAAATCACACACTTCAGCTTTCAGATCTGCATAGCTGGCAGCAGCTTCAGTGTGTTGATCCCATCAAGTTTCAGTGACTCCTACATATAGTTTCCTTGAAGCTCTTGTAATCCACTGAACCGGCTGTCTTTCAGTTAGTGGAAGAACATTGTCAAATTGCTGGAATTCATCAGAGCTGGATGAGGAGTCAGATGCATTATCATCAGGTTGAAATAGTGACTCTGTATGCTCCTTCGGATCAGGCTGAGGTTCTTGTTCAGATTGAACCTCAGCGTCCACTTCTTCCCCTGCTGATAAAATTACATCTTCACTTTCAGCAGGTTCATCATCAGAAAAGAGTATCCCAGTAACATCAGCAACAATCAACAAGGGGTTGGTGATGGGTTCCATATCAGCGGGTGGTATATTTCCCTATGAGTCTTTGTTCCCCGTTGACCCCTCAGATATTGGTGGGCGTTTCCCGGTGTCTTCGCTGGAGTCAGGATTGGTTGTGGGTTCCATATCGGCGGGTTGTTCCTTTCCCTCCGAGTCTTTGTCCCCCTGAGACCCCTGAGACACTGGCGAATGTTTTCCAGTGCCTTTAGCGGAGTCAGTGGCAGTGATATCCCTATCAGCGGGTTGTTTGTTTCCCTCTGAGTCTTTGGGATCAATCAGTGTGCCCTCAGACAAAGGCTTGGATTTTCTAATGTCATCCTTGGGCTTAGTGGAAGGCGATCCCCTACCGGCCGGGGTTGTATGTTTCCCCGGATCTTGGGGAGTAGTAGTTGGGACCAAGGGCACTGACGGTGTGTGATTTGTCGGTGTCCTTCGTTGTCACCCGGGGTGGATGTTGCTTGGTCTCCAATGGGTGTCTGTTGAGTCGGGGACTTCTTTTGCCTTTTAGGTGTGCTCTGAAGCCTCTCAGGCCCTAAGACTTGGGTTTAGTCTTAGTCCTAGTCCGAGACTTCCCTTTCTCTTTATAGGGCAGGGTTAGGACACACCGATTCCCTCGGTTGTTTACAGCAACCATATGGGCCGTCAATTCAATATTAGTGAAAAGGGATGGGTCCTTTTGAAAATTTGATTGGCTCAGGATGCCAGGTAAAGCACCAAATTTTTCTTCCTGAGGATAATTTGAACCCAGTAACACTTGCAAAGCACAAGAGACAAACCTAGGATACCTAAACGTATTCGGGCCTAGTTTTGCTCGTAAGCTTGGTTACAAGATCACGTAAATGATCTCCCTATAATAGACAAAGTGACCCCATTCATCAAGCATATGCCATCATCAACCAATAGAGTTAACTTGTTCAGTGGATGAGTGGTTCCCGCCGAGGACCTGAATCACAAAAGTGAGTAGGATCCTCCAAGCCACGGAAATGAACTTTTGGTGGTGGGTCTTGTCCAAAAAAGTTGGATCTAAAATGATTTGTTTTAACCCATCCTTCACCGTGGAGGGTTCAGGATGGGCGACATAAACTCCCTTGTTGTAGTCTAACCCTATTGAAGTGCAAAATGTTTTATAATCCAAGGTGAATTTACGGCCCCGTTAAGACGAACTTGAACCTATTTGAGATATTTCTGAGTGGTCTAAGGTTGTTCTCATCGAGAGGGTGTCGGGTCAAAGGCCTTAGTCGTAGCCCAAAACTCCCGAGGAGGTTTTGGTACGTGAGTAGAGGGACATAACAAAGGCCGTTTTCGATGGCGCATTATACAAAAATTTCATAATGTCCTTATAGGATGGGACAGTTTGAGGATATTCAAAGTTGCCTATGACATTATTTGTTTTAAATTCAACATTGTTAAGATCACCTACCCACTATGAAGCAAACTGAAGAGATTGTGTTCCTGCCATTTCCATTAAAAAGGTTTTAGGGTTTTGAGAAAAATAACTTGACAAGAACAATCAAAGGTTTTTGAATCTCTTAAGTTTGTGATGAAAAACTTTTTTAAGGGTTTACAAAGAAGTTTTTCAGAAAAAGGATTTGAAGAACACAAATATTTCTGGGTTTGAAAGGAGTTTTGACAGAGTTTTGTTAGCAGAAATCTTTTGTGTGTGTTATAAGGATTTTGTGAGGGTATTTATAGTGTTTAGAGGGGTAGTTTGTGCATATTTGTGGATTTGTAAAGTCGGTTTTTGAAAACGTTTTGAATTTCCACATTTAATGCCACCACTCCACTACTCGCAGTAAAATCCCGTTTTTAAGGAAATTGCAAGCACAAGGTAAAGTGCACTTTTGCAGTAATAAAATATCCATGGGATATTTCATGTGAGAGGAGGCATTTAATGCCAAGTGGGGATGAGGTAAGTTTGTGAGGGACCCTTGGTATGGTTGACAGTAAGACATAGAGACATTTATTCCTATATTTAATTGGTATGTTTACCAACCTAGGACATTTAAGTAACTGATACTTAGAGCATTTAGTTACTCATTTAATGCTCAATATCAACTGTCAGGGTCTCTGAATGAGTATTACTCATTCAGTAAGAGGGTTGATTTGGGATTTTGTTCAGGGAGAATGAACCATTTCAGAGAGAACTTACTGAGTTTGAGATTGGTTTTCAGGTTGCTGACTTTCAATGTCTAGCATTCCCAACTCAGCTTTCAGTCTGCTGAAGGTAGGTTCATCCAATGGTTTGGGTGAAGATATCGACAAGTTGATACTCAAGAGGGATGAAATGAAGTTATATGTCTCCTTTCATTATGTGGTCCCTGATGAAGTGATATCCGATATCAATGTGTTTGGTTCTTTGATGAAGGACATGGTTGTTGGAGATTGCAATGGCATCGGTGTTGTCCGTAAGATGGGTAACATTTTGTAATGGATGTCATAGTCACTGAATCGACTTTTCATCCATAAAACATTGGTTGTTGCTTTTTAGCACTCCAACAAACCAGTTTTCCTCCAAGAAATTGACAGGACCCTGAGGTACTTTTTCTGTCCATGTTGCAGCCCGGCATAATCGAGTCTGAGTATCCTTTGAGGTCAAACCCTGAGCACTTTGGATAATAGGGTCCAAGGCTTGGAGTCCCCTTCAGGTATCTGAGTATTCTTTTTGGCTGCATGAGGTGGATTCTTTGGGGTTGGACTGATATCTTGCAATTAGAGAGACTGAAAATTGTATCTCTGGTCTAGAGGCAGTAAGATACATCAGTGAGCCAACTATCCCCTTGGAATGAGTTTGATTGACTGATTTGCCAGTGAGATCAGGTCCAAGGTTGTTAGGAGGGACCATAGGTGTCTTCACTGAGGCACGGTCAGATATCTCATATTTCTTCAAGAGATTTCTTGTGTATTTCTCTTGACTGATGGAGATTCCTTTATCAGTTTGCCTGATTTGTAGTCCAAGGAAGTATGTGAGTTCACCAATCATGCTCATTTCAAATTTCTTTGTCATCAGTTTTTCAAATTGTTTGCAAAGTTTGTAATTTGTTGAGCCAAAGATGATGCCATCAACAAACACTTGGAATAGTATTACATCTTGCTTTGTCCTATAGACAAACAGAGTATTGTCTATCTTTCCTCTGACAAACTTGTTTTGGATTAGGAAGGCTGAGAGAGTCTCATACCATGCCCTAGGAGCTTGTTTAAGTCCATAAAGAGCTTTGTCAAGCTTGCAGACATAGTCGGAATTCACTACTCAAAGCCGGAGGTTCTTTGAACATACACATCTTCCTTGAGATCACCATTTAAGAATGCACTTTTAACATCCATTTGGTAGACCCCGAAGTTCATGTATGTTGCGTATGCAAGGAAGATCCTGATGGCTTCCATTCTTGCAACAGGAGCAAATGTCTCATCATAGTCAATGCCTTCTTGTTGATTGTAACCTTTGGCTACAAGTGCTTTGTTTTTTAATGACGGTGCCGTTTCATCAATTTTGTTCACGAAAACCCACTTCATTACTATGACAATGACATCCTGAGGACATTTGACCAAGGTCATGACCTTGTTTTTATCAAACTGTTGAAGTTCTTCTTGCATAGCACGAACCCGGCTTGGATGTTTTAGGGCCTCGGTGACACTTTTGGGTTCTATATCGATAGAAAGTCGAGATATAGACATTCATTGGTATGGCTGAAGCTGCGGTTATACTTAGCAGCCATGCTTCTAGTGAGCATGCCCCAGGTGGGTTCACCAATGATATTTACAAGCTCAATGTCCTGAGATTTTGTCCACTTACTTTGTGGTCTAGGATCCGAGCTTGAAGAGGTCATCTTTGAAACTTCGAGAGTGAGTTCAGGTGCAGGAGCCACAAAATCATATTGATCATCTGATGAAATGACTGGTTCAGGTTGGGGTTCTTAAATCACAGGTTCCTGAACATTTGGTTCAGTATTACCTATCCCAGTGGGGACTGATTGATTATCAATGAATTCACCGATGGTTGGTTGTGACAGGTTGTTAGGCAAGACATAATATGAGATGTAAGCATCAGCTTGGTATGAGGAATTGATTTTAGTGTTATATTCATCAGGAGGATATCTTGATGAGTTATCAATTCCTATTTCCTCCACTGAGGTGTTGGTGAACCTGATGCTTTCTACACTTTCATCAAAGGTGACATGAAAGGTTTCCTCTACTTGTTGTCTCCTTGTGTTAAATACCCTGAAGGCTTTGGAGATCAGTGAGTAACCTAGAAAGTATCCATCATCGGCTTTAGCATCAAACTTGCCTAGATGATCCTTGTGGTTATGAATAAACACAGGACATCCAAACACATGAAAGTAGCTGATGTCAGGAAGTCTACCTTTGAATATCTCATATGGGGTTTTGTTATGTCTTTTGACAATGATTGTCTTGTTTTGAGTGTAACAGTCTGTTTTGACTGCTTTAGTCCAGAAATGCTTTGAGAGAGATGATCCATTTAACATGGTTCTTGCAGCCTCAATGAGAGTTCTGTTTTTCCTTTCATCTACCCCATTTTGTTCAGGGGTGTAAGGAGATGAAATTTTTTGGGAGATTCCCTTTTCATCACAGAAGCTCTCAAGTTCATCATTTTAGTACCATTGTCAGTTCTGATTTGTTTAACAGTAATGTCATTCTGGTTTTCAATGTTCCTAATGAATGACATTATAGTGTCAACTGCCTGAATCTTTTTGGAAAGTAAGTATACCCAAGTGTATCTTGAAAACTCATCAACAATGACAAGTGTATACTTCTCATGCTGGATTGATCTAGGACTGATAGGTCCAAAGAGATCCATATGCAAGAGGTGAAGGCAGCTTTTGATGGAGAAATTTTGTTTTGTTTTAAAAGATGCTCTTTGATGTTTGCCTTTTTCACAGGCAGAGCATGGTTTGTCTTTTGCAAAAACCAGTGATGGTAAGCCAAGGACCTTGTTTTGTTTTGGCAAGTTGTTGATGTTTTTGAAATTTATGTGTGAGAGTCTCTTGTGCCACAGCCAGTTGATAGTTTCAGTGGCTTTGGCAAAGAGACAGGTTCCATCTTGAGAAAGAGTAGACATGTCTAAGACATAAACATCATCTCTTCTAGGAGCTATCAAAACAACTTCTTTATTGGCATTGAAAATGGTACCTTGTTTGTCATTGAATTGCACAATGCACTTAGCATCACATAGTTGACTGACACTGATGAGATTGTATTTAAGACCATTTACATAAGCTATTCTAGAGAAAATTATTCCATTACAGTATACTGAACCATAACCTTCAGTGGGACATGATGAGTTGTCACCAAATACTACCTTGGGTCCTGGTTCTTTTACATACTTGTGCAGATACTCCTTAATACCAGTCATGCTTCTTGAGCATCCACTATCTAGATGCCAGATTGGCTCCCTGGCGTGTCTCTGCACAAGTAGTAAACTGAATTAGTTTCTCTTACTAACCCACATACTAGTGGGCTTGGGCCTAAAGGTCTGTTTGAATTTAGCAATTGACTCATGATCAGTGGTTGTGTGCATTGTGCTACCATAAGTTTTGCATTTGGAGACTGAGGATGACTTAGTGATTTTGGGTTGCTTGGAACTTCTCCTTGCTTGAATGACACTATCATGTTGAGATGTCTCATGAGTTGGATTTCCGCAAATATCACAGCATGTGTTCATGAGACAATCATCCTGATGATGATCATTGAAGCCACAGTGTAGGCAAGGAGGAAAGGGTTTTGCTCTAACCTTTTGAGCAGATTTGGAGGTTGAAGCATACTGATGACCAAGTTTGGTATAGTTTGCTTTAATGTGTGAACTTACATATTGTAAGTGATCAGAAGTTCTGATCATCCTTTTTAGATCATACAAAAAGGATTCTATAATAGTTATCGGTAGTCGGGTATATAGTGGCATAGATCACACTTACGCTTGGGTTTGGTGGTGGATTTTGACTTAGATGAACTAGAGGAGGCTAACTTAGTTTCCTTGATTGATGAATCAAGCTTTTCGATGGTTTCCATCTTTCCGTCGGTTTCCTCACAAGTTCGTCGGAATTTAGTCTTTCAGAGAGGAACCGAAGATGTGGAAGTCTCAGTGGGAGTAGACTCTTGTTGGATTGGTTTTGTTGGTCTTTTCAGGATGGTTCTACCAAGTCCAGACCTTTCTTTTGGTGAGTGAGGATTGAATTGTAATGGAGTAAGCTCAAAGCTTAGTGCCCAACCACTGAAGAGGTTTCAGGGTGGAAGCAGTCTTGAGATTTAGCTTCAAACTCGAAATGTGATCAGTACTACTGGGCACATCAGGGAGTCCAAGCATGCTCTTTAGAGCTTGACTTTCAGGATCTAGTATTCTTCCAGAATCGAAATTTCGGAGCTTACTGTCAGGGTTAACCCGTTCAATCCAGTCACCGGACTCGAGAGTTGATAACATACTGGTAATCATGCCACCAGACACAAATGGTTTTGGATTTTGGTCTTTGTTGTGAGAGTCAGGAAGATGATCTTCACCTAAGACTCTCTTTTTGCTACTGGGGGCTCCCACTGCATCAAAGACCCTGGGATTCTTAGCAGTCCAACTATCAAGGATATCTTGTACCTTTTTAAGTTCATCTTGAAGAGTCTGATTTCTTTTAACTAGTTCAGTGTTTTGAATTTGCAAAGTGATAGCCTCAAGCTTGGCTTGTTTTAAAATAAGCAGTTCATCTCTACACTTGTTTAATTCAAAACTTAGCTTGTTATACTTTGAAAAAAGATTTAATCGTTTCTCTTCTACAAACTTAAGGTCAACATTAAGATAATTCATATAAGACTGCCAATCAGAGTCATCATCCATAGAAAGTAAGATATTTACCTTCTTCATTGTGATGTTGACCCATTCTCCATTTCTGGCATGGTTTTTCCCAACAACTAGCTTTTCTTCCTCTGAGAGAGCCATCAGTGCACTGACTTGCACCATTTCATCGTCTGAGGAGACTGGCTCTTCATCCCGTCGAAGGTTTCAAAGAACGAGGCCCTTGTTTTACCCTGCACGATTAACAGTGTTTGTTGTTTTCGGAGACTGGCCTCAAGCAGTGCAAGCTTAGCTTTGGCTTTCTTATACTTGGCGTCATAATCTACCGTTTTATTTTGATCAGCTTTGTTTTGAAAAATTTTATGAGACTGATAGATTTTTGGTTGAAATTTGCTAAAGCCTGAGGACTGATTTGACCCTGATGGTTTGTAAGAGGGTTCATAAATTGTTTTTGAAAAATAGTCTTTAGCGAAATGACCTCTTTTATGACACTTAAAACATTCAGTGTCCTCATTAGCTTTAGCGTTTGAAAAACTTTTGTTTCTTCGTATAAACCTTTTCGAGTTAGCGAGGAGTGCTCTTTCCTGAAACTCATTGTTTAAATCGTTCAGGTACTCCTTGCTAGTCCTCTCATCAGCCTCATCATCTGAATTTTCCTAAAAATATTGAACAATACTGTTAGAATAAAAGGCAGTAGAAATTGGTGATGAAGTGGTGGTCAGGGCCTTCTTGACTTCCTGAGACCTTTTTAAGTCAGGGTATCGTCTGTTGATGAGGTTTTCCTCATACTAATTTCCCATATATTTCGGAAGTTCAAGATTCGGATATGATTTGCATTCCTAAGTCCCTGAGAGAAATTCAACCACTTCTCAGGGAGACTATTGACAAAGCCAACATTAATTTCATGTTTGGATAACTTAACACCATCATTTGACAGTTCATTTAGCAGGGTTTTGTAATGGGTGTAAGTTTGAGACGAGTTTCGAGTCCTTAGCCCGAAGGTGTTATACTCAAGTTTCAGGTCCATAATCATGTTTTCCTTGGTATCAGATGGACCTTCATGACTATGAACCAGGTCATCCCAGGTTTGTTTGGCTATACTACAGCTTATAACAGACTCCATAATATCGTCAGGAAGACAAGATATTATGATACTTTTTAAGCCTTTGGTCTGGTTGACCACTTTTCTCTCATCCTCAGTCTCCGAAGCGTGGTTTAGGCAAACCTTCACTATCTTTGGGATAAATGGACCTTCGTTAATACACTTAATGTAGTAAGGTTCCATCGAATCAAATAGCAAAGCATTCGCTTTTACCATTTGTTGAATTTGCCAACTTCAAGTTTAGGGGCAACATGAATAATACTCCACCCTTTTTATCAACTAGTTGGGGTACATCAATTTCAGCCATTAGGATCCTGATTTAAAAACTTTTTTAGAGTGGCTTAAAAAGGTATTATAATCAGCCTTGCTCTGATACCACTTGTTGTTCCCTATTCACTATCGTATAAAACAGTTTAAGAATGTAAAACAAACTAATAGTGAACAATGACCAAATAACGTAAGTAAAACACACTTAATAATTTTCAACATCATATTCTTATTAGAAATGAATCACAAAGAATACGTTACCCAAGCACTTGCGAAATAGTACTTGGGATTGAAATGACAAAGTTTGGTAACCTTCCGAAGCTCGCTAAGTCTAGCACAACTACACGTACCCACTGAGCTATCTCAGGGATTAAGTTGTATTTGGAGGAGTGAAAGATGGCTTAGGTATGTGTGTTTTACAATTCACAAGCTTAATCTATCACTCCATCTCTTATACTATTTATATATGTATGAGTTTTAACTTTTTCCTAAGTGACAAATGACATCAAACGAAACAAAATCTTGATGTATTTTGTCTCTGTTTACAAAGACTATTTTAGGTAAGAGACAATACTACTTTCCTAAGGTCATGATGACCCGAGCCGATCTTTTGCCATTCGGAAAGTTGACTTTGGTTGATAAGGACTTCGTCTTATCGATTCAAACTTATCCCTCCTTGTCCCGCTCATTTTTCAGTCTTCATATCCTTCAGTCTTCTACTTCAGTTTGTCTACAGTGTAAGTAGTTGGAGAGGAGTCTTGGAGATTCAGTGAGTTATTGTCATCACTCACTGAATCCACCATCTTCTTCTTGACTCAGTCTTCACCCTTTAAGTTCCGCCTTACTGAGTGGAGAGACTTCTTTTTCGCCTCATACTGAGTATCCTGAAGATGACTTACTAAGAGACTGTGCACTCAGTGACCTGTTAGTGTTTAACGGACTAAACACTTGGGCTATTTTCTATTCAAATCCTAGATTAAGGGGTTTGGGTATTTTACTGAACCCAACAATAGGAGAACTACACTTTATGGAATGATACAATTAATGTCCCTTCAACTATTAAGGCGTCTGTTTATTTGTTTAGTTACACCGATTCCTTGTAGATTGGTACTGTACTACTCCGTAATAATCTGTTGTATACACAGACGGATTCAGTACCTTCATTCTCAGCGGCTAAGGAAGAAAAGCCGCAATTGGGTTGGTTTGAATGGCTCAAAGGATGGTACCGTTTGGTTCTAGAGACGTTCTTTGAGAAATATTGGTCAAGACATTTGCCAAACCCGTTACCTCTGCCTCCCCTCAATGGTATCACCAGCATTGTCACTGGTTCGACTAGTGGAATAGGGCTAGAAATAGCCAGACAATTAGCAGAAGCAGGAGCACATGTCGTTATGGCAGTAAGAAACACTGAATTAGCTCATAAATTGGTCCAAAAATGGCAAGCAGAATTGCAAAGAACATCTTCTATGAAAGTACTTGATATTGATGTGATGGAACTCAACCTTAGTTCACTAGAATCCGTTGCAAGATTTGCAAACACATGGAATTCCAGAAAAAAAGCTTTGAATATTCTTATCAACAACGCGGGTATCTTCTCAATGGGAAAGCCTCAGACTTTCTCTACTAATGGATATGAAATGCATATGCAAGTTAATTTTTTGGCACCGTCTTTGCTTTCACTTTTACTTTTACCATCTTTGAAAGCCGGTGCTCCTAGCAGAATTGTGAATGTAAACTCGCTTATATGCATGCTATTGGTTTTGTTGACACAAGAGATCTGAACTTTGATAAAGGTATAAACCATTTTACTATCCTAAGAGGGTACTCAAGGAGTATTATGTTTAACAATGTGCTTCATAAAACCATTCCGAAGAGTGCTAAAATCAATGTGGTATGTGTAGATCCCGGAAGTGTTCGTACAAATGTGGTAAGGGATCTTCCAAGAATAATTCAAATTGCATTTCAAGCCCTGCCGAAGTTTCTATATACTGCTCAAGAAGGTTCTAGAAGCGTTTTGTATGCTGCAGTGTATAATGAGATTTGGGAGTACTGTGAGAAGTTGAAAGCAGAAGAATGGCCTGTTTGTCCATATGTGGCTTGCAATTGTAAGACCATGATTCCAAGCAAAGAAGCACGTACATAATTTGGAGGTTTCGTGGTTTGTGAGACAGTTGATACAATTGGCTTCCCAAATGATGCAGTGGATCTTCTTTTATCTGGAAAAGAAATTCAATGGCAGTATTCTGATCTTGCTAGTAAAATCTCCGGGTGATCATCCGCTATTACTTTCCCCCTCTGCCGTCATTGCTTTTCATATTAGAGCCGTATCAACTTACAAGGGTAGAAATCACCGGCCACTTAATTGTAAATGGTAGAAACTTTAAACCTTTTGGTTCAGAATATTCATGGATTTCCTTTCAGGGTTAGGTTACAAATTTAAATCTTTGTACATAAAGGAGGACCAAAGGAGGTCTTTTTCTTTAATTCTCTCCTTGTATATGTTTGGTAGTTATCCTTCAATTGATGTATATGTGTGTCATGCGGTCTAATGTGATTAACTGCTATAGTTACTGTTAGTTGAGATAAATTTTGCTCTTTGACATTGGTTTATTTGAACATAAAACACAAGCATAAGAGGGTACTCAAGGAGCTATCGATCAATAATGCAAATGAATCTACGGGGTTTCCAATGTTCAACACAAATGTGGAAGGCGAAAGTCGATACAATTGGATTCCCAAATAATGCAGTGGATCTTCTTTTATCTGGAAAAGAAATTCAATGGCTCTGTAAGATGGTTTTTAGATCTAGAGATATAAGAATACAAACACATACCATAGCATAATTGTTGGTTTTATGGATATAAATTAGTAGACGTGAGTTAGGATCGAACTCGAGACCACGGGATTGCACACTTTGCGTATGAGAATTAGAGTTAATAATTAAATATAAATGTTGTATTTATTTATTAATTAAACGAATTAATTATAACGGACGTTAAGTAATTAAGTGTAATGGACTAACGGTCGTTAAATGTAATTGGAAATGACTAGATTGCAAAATTAATATTGGGAAGGTTCCGGAATCCCTTGAGGGATACATAACCGATCGGCCACAAGGGGTTTCCCAACCCAACCCAAACTCAACTTGTTCTCCAAGTTTAGTTGAGTATATATACAAGGCTAGGGGTCTTGGTTTTTGCATCTCTTGTACTCATAAGCTAAAAACCAAAAGTGTTTGTGTGTGTTTTTTGCTAGAATCGGTCGACCACCTCCCAAAGGTGTCGACACATTGCTTTTCCAAATCAAAGTAATTTTTGTTTAATTAAAACTAGCATTGCTTTAATTCGTTATAGTACATGTGTACAAGAAAGTGTACTAACACATCATTGTTAGTATTATTGGGTTGAATTACAAAATCGGTAAGGGGTAATTCACATAATCTTATAAACCCTAATTAGGGTTCATCCAATTGCTAGTTTTGTGGATTTGATTTTTGTTCGGCTAAAATCAAGAAAGGTACGCATATTCTTGTTTATGTTAATTAATTATTCGTTAGTCTTTCTTATACGCTTCCGCATGTATTCTTTGATGTTTTGTGTTTTATTATTGATTGTCATGATATATAATTCCAACAGTGGTATCACGAGTCATTGGTTTTAATGAGTAATTAATTACATAAACACGTAAAAAAACGAATTTTATATGTTGTTTGATATGATTGTTCTATGGTTTTGGTTTATTTTTTTATGGATCGATTTTTTTTTTGGCTTACCCCTAATTTTTTTTAGTAGTCGATTCTTTAAAAAAAAAATTTAAGGTTTTAAATGTTTTGTTAACCTTATCGAAACCTAGAATTAATATATGTGTTACGTGATAAATTCATGAATAATATGTTATGTGACATGGAATTATATGCGATCTTGTGACTAATTGAATAATTGTTATGTTATATCCATGATGATACATGCATGTTTGTCATGCAACTAATTGAATAATTGTTATGTTATATCCATGATGATACATGCATGTTTGTCATGCATAGTTGCTTGAATTATTGTTTAATTGTTAAGATATTTTATCACATTTTTTTTTATGAATCTTGAATTGGGGAAGACTCCAATATATATATCTATACATTACAGTATATATAAGAGGAGGCATGCCACATATAATGCCACTTGACATCCTCATGTCATAATTCCATGTCATCATTGAATTTATGTGGCATTTTTTTAATAACATGGCATTTTTTTTAAATCTATATACAATTTTTAATTTTTTAATTTTAAAATTCGGTTTGTATTTGTGAATTTTAACTTTTAATTCATAAAGCCATAATGCCACGTCATAAAGCCATGTCGTCACATTTTGTCCACGTAAGCAATTAAAATCGGATTAAATATTTAAAAATTTAGCCACTATCAAGATTCGAACCTAGGGTGTTTATAACAATCACAAACATGATAACCACTAGACCAACACATTTTTTACATTATATCTTGCAAGTCTAAATATATAAACTTATACAACCAATTATTCACCAATTTAATGAGATAAATATAATAATCTCTACAACTTTTAACCCTAATCTCATATTAAAAAAAAAAAAAAAAAACTCGGTTCATTCATAATGTACTTTTTTTTTCCAAACCCTAATTCTATCATATAATTAGAACCGAACATAAAAAAATTTCAATCTTATAATTCTTAACTCTATTTGTGTTATTCTTCTCATGATGAGCACAACGCAACTCTTGCTTCTAGATATTCGACCTGATCCTAATAGTAGAGGTGAGTATTTCTTATAGTTCTATAAATTAAAATAATCCATGTAGATTTGCTGAGGTGTGTGAATGGAACCCTTAATATTTCATTAAAACGTTGTAATGCTACTTATCAATGGAACCCTTAATATTTCATTAAAACGTTGTAATGCTACTTATCAGTAAATGCTGCTTATACAAGTATGTATAAGCCTATTAATGAGTTTGAACGCAAATGTCATTGTGGTATGCAGACCAAATTAGTTTTGCGAAATTGTACAGTCCTCTACTTATCATGTGGGTTCTCATAATGCTTCTTAATGTCAATTCCAGTGCATCAAACCTATGTTGTGGCAGATAAGAAAACTTTTGTGGTAAACAAATAAGCCGATTAAACATATCTACATAAAATATGATTCATGTGTAAGTTATTTGTTTTATAGAGGTTGTGTTTTAGGTTTTTAAAGTAAGGTATTAATTAGACAAGATGCAACTTTGAAATCTCTTATTCACGTTTTTTACATTTATGGTTTTTAGAGCTTCAAGAATAATAAGTGGCAACAAGCACATATTGTATTCCCTTTGTTCCAAATAAAAACCCACGAATGTTTAGAAGATGAGTTAATTTTATTTCATTGTCATGCGCATGTAGCTTTTAGCAATTTTGCATTAACTTCACAAATGTGAAACTTCAACTACACTTTCTCCAGGAAACTTTCTAATCTTCTTGATTAGTGTTAGCATGATGTGTTGCCAAGGACTATCATGAAGGTGCCATGTTTGAATTTCAGCATGTCTTTATGATAGGGCAAGAATGGTATAAGAAAGAGGCTAAATTTGGAGTTACATTGAATTTGCTGATAACTAAGATGTTTTAGATCTCATTGAAAAGATATTGTTACCAGTGTTTTTATCACTTTATAGCTCCAAATAATCAGATTATGTTTGTGTACCCTCTTACAATAATTATGAATATGCTCTCTTCACGTGCAATAGAGGAAAATAAACGTACATCAGCGGAATTTTATTAAAAATCATTAGTAAGTGGGATGATTATGATACAATATAATAGACGTTTATCAAAAGTTGTAACAAAGAGGGTTGTACTAATGAAACGTACATCAACGGACTTTTATTAAAGATCATTAGGGCATCCACTATGGTTGTTCATGAAAAGGTTTATAAAATGATGAAGAGGTCTAAGAACTCATAAATCATAGTGAGCATCTATTTCAAGCTTATGTGTCATGAAGAGGTCTAAGATATTGAACCTTTTAATAATTTAATGCATTTGATTATGTGTGATGTTTATATAACTTGAAAAGGTTTATAACATAGTGGGAATAGGTTTATAAAACAAAAAGGTTTATAATTTAATGTCATAACACAAGTATAAACCTTTTAAAATGTTTACCATAGTGGATGGCCTTAGTAAGTAGGATGATTATGTTACATGTAACACCCCCAAATCTCGGTACAGCGGAAGACTTAATCAAGTTTTCGGGGCGTTAGTTTTTGGATCGGTATCGCACACAAGTATAACAAAAGATAGTCATTTAACATTCAAAACCAATCCCAAATTTAGTTGATCCAAAAGTATAATTATTAGGCCCAAAACATGGTTTAACAAAATAGGTCCCCATAGTTTATCAGAGTCAGAAATGATCCTTGAACCCCGCTTTCTTGTCAAGCTTCCACCGATCACGTATTCCAAACATCTCTCAAATACTTGAGAAATCATGCAAAAAGGTCAGCTTATGCTGGTGAGTTCATAGGTTTAAGTTCAACAAAATCATAGGGGACCTGTAAGAGTTGATTTGCTATGCAAGACCTAAGATAGATAAATATCGTTTCACACACTGATCCTACCCGGATCTCCAATCAAATCCCGCATCCAGGGATTACTCGGGCCCCCGCGACTCTAGTCCAGCACTGTTGTGGCAAAATCTAGAACAGTTGCCAACCCCGGACTAGGTCGAGGTAGAAGTCTCTTCTTAGCTAGGCAACGGTCTAACCTAGTCTAAGGCAACAACTACCGCACATCTATCTACACAGTCAAGCACATAAGAAAATCCAAATAGTTTTCACGGTCCAAAAACAGCAGCATGATTCTCACCCCAAAATAGTTCAAAACGTAGTTAAAACGTAGATAAAAGTGGGGCTATGAAACTCACCTCAAGCAATCAACGCACAAATAAATACTAGCAGAAGATAACGGTATCATGGCACAGCAACTATCGATTCGGCACAACCTATTAATGTAGACCAAACTTAATATATATATCTCAAAATCAACGTTATCTACCCCAATGTATTCCATTTTTTTATTTCCAAAATGTATCGTTTCACCGTTTAATCCTAGTGTTTGGTACTCCTCATGTGGGTGTATCGACTCAATATAATGCCATGAATGCACTCAAACAACCATTATGTTATGCTTCGCAACACAATATGTAACTCATAGTCCAATAAGTTTAAGCGATAAGCTTCATAGTCCAATAAGTTTCGGAATAAACAGTAGACCTTATCAAATTCGTCAACTCGATAAACTCAATTATTCATTCGTATCGCTTATTATTCCATAAACCGGTCGCATCCTAACGAGTCATAAGGATAAGTCACCCATTAATAAGGTTATCCAACGTACCTAGCGGGCCCTTATTAGATTCGTCAACCTAATAAGTCCGCTACCCACGTGGATCAACACTATTAATGTTAGGTTATTCGTAACCCATGCACACAACGTACGTTAAGGGTGTGCACGGTCGGAAAACCGGACCGGACCGGCCAAGACCGGACCGGACCGAAAACCGCGGTTCGAAAAGCCAAGACGAGACCGGACGCGATGTGGTCGTCCGGTCCCTCGTCCGTGTCGGTCCGTCTCCTTCGGTCGTCCGGTCCAACAAGGCCAAATTCGTCGGTTTTGGTCCGACCGACCGGACGGACCGAGGACCAATTTGCCAAAAAGTCGAGACCGCGGACCGGACCGAATGTGGTCGGTCCGGTCTCGGTCCGTGTCGGTCCGGTCGGTCCTTCGGTCGGTCCGGTCCGGCCGGTCCGTTTGCTCACCCTTAACGTACGTAATGAATACTTGAAAAACTAGTATTAAATGCCCATAATTGGCATATATCGATAAACGTGTACTCGAAACATTAATTGTTTATTTATCAGAAAACAATTCCATTTCTAGTCGTCAGTTTCCGTTTAAAATAGTAAATAACAAGACAATTCTTGTTATCGTTATTTTTGGTACAAAAACCCATTTATTATTTATATTTCATAGTCTATTAGCATTTTCATGTATATATATATTTCGTCAAATTCCAATGTTAATCTCATATCGTTATTCGTTTCGAGTCCACAAGCACAAGTCATAACTTCTCGGCTTTTAATCAATCAATAGTCCAAATTATACTAAAGTCCATGTTACGGCTTTGTCGGAGTCAACTATTGACTAAAAAGTCAAAGTAACACCGACGTAGCTCAAAGTTGACAACATATATATTAAGTCCAAATTAAAAGTCACAATAACGCAATTCAATCCCAAAACAACTCAAATCAATCTCGCCAACCAATCAATCAACCAAATATACTCGAAACCAATGTTATGACCCTAATGGTCATGACACGGTCGCGGTTAAGACCACGTGAACCAAACAAGCTCTAGAAGCTTTTCGGCTCCACGCGTCTCATCCAAACCTCAACTACATCAACCAACAAGCTACCAAATCGACCCGACCCGGACCCAAGGTCCATGTGGGTCACGTACACCAACCATGAGCCACGTACGTGGCCTTGGTGGTTCGTACGTCCCATGTCTCACAACCAAACACAACCAAATCACTTCCACAACATCCCAATCCAATCATTCAAGCTCCAAACACTAACCAAACACAAAACCCATCATCTATCTTAACAAAAAATATGAAACTAAACCTAAAATGCATAAACCCATCAAATTGATACACCACACATTTACCAAACACTAATTACTTGTTTATTTAGACACTAATTAGACTTAATTTTATATTCCACCCAAAAGTCCCAAATTTGTTCATAGGGTCGAAACCCTAATTTTCAATTCGTGGCTTTTTATTGCCCAATCAAGCTCAAAACTTATTCCATTTACCTTATTCAAACACCAATTGCAAAACCCCTTTGAAACCCTAAAAGTACGAATCTTGATTCGAAGATTTGAAGGTGTTATGGAGGTCCAAATGGAGCGTGTTATATATGGTTGGAAAGAGGAGAAAAAGAGCTTCAATATGGTGGTGGAGGTGGGGGGTGACACACCGCCGTGTGGCGGTGGTGGCCGGAATATGGCCGGCGGCCAAGGGTGGTGTGGCTAGGGTTTTTAGAGAGAGAAAGGGTTAGTGTGTGTGTTTTAGAGAGAGAATGAAATTGGTGAAATGAGGGGATGGGATCCCATTTTATACATGGACACTAGGGACCCAAAAATAAATATTTTTGAGGAGGGGGGCGCCAGCTAGGGAAGAAATAGGGGGGTCGGAGTTGTAATTTTTCGTAACTATCCAGTTTACCCATTCCCGAGCTCATAAATTGTCCCCCGAGTGTCCCACGACGTTCATTCAACTTTCTAACATCGTTATTTACGTTTTTCCACGAGTTTTGACTATTTATTTGTCAATTTTCGAGTTACGGTCTAAAAATTACAATCTTTCTCGTTTTTAGGTTTTTCTAGCGCCGAATCGAATAGTGCCTACCAAATAGAGTTAAAACTCATACGATAACTCATTTAATCGTGAAATAACCCATAAAAACCAATAGACGATATAAAATCAAGTCATGGTTTATAAAGATAGTGATAAAGGCAAAGCTCGGTTCAATTTAACGTAATGCGGTTACCTAAAATAGACTCCCTAAATTTGCCAGTTGTCACAGCCTCCCAGCCTCAGAAGAAACCCGTCCCGGGTTTCACTCCGAGTTGCTTGGTGTGATAAACAGTTTAGGATACTTCCTATGGAAAACGTCCTCACGTTCCCAAGTGAACTCCGGTCCATGCCGGGAGTTCCAACGAACTTTAACAATCGGAATACAGCTATTCTTCAGCCTCTTAACCTCACGATCCATAATATCAATCGGTTCCTCAACAAAATTCAATTTCTCATCAATACGAATATCTCTTAAAGTCACCACTATGTTTTCCTCCGAAAGGCATTTCTTAAGATTACTAACCTGAAAGACATTGTGTACACTACTCAGTTCCGATGGTAGCTCCAGGCGGTATGCTACCGGTTCGATTCTTTTCAGGATTGGAAAGGGACAAATATATCGGGGATTGAGTTTTCCACGCTTTCCAAAACAAATCACTCCTTTCCAAGGAGAAATTTTCAGCATAACGCGATCTCCAACCTGAAATTCCAATGGTTTACATCTCTTATCGGCATAACTCTTTTGTCTATCACGAGCGGTTTGCAACCGATTACGAATCTGTACTATCTTCTTAGTGGTTTCTAGGACAAGTTCGGGACCTGTAAATTGACTCTCGCCAACTTCAGCCCAACAAACAAGAGAAAGACATTTTCGGTCATACAGTGCCTCAAATGGGGCGGCCTTAATGCTAGAGTGATAACTATTGTTGTAAGAGAATTCGGCCAAAGGGAGGTGTCTCTCCCAGCCTTTTCCGAAATCAATAACACATGCTCTAAGCATGTCTTCTAAATTCTGAATGGTTCTCTCGCTTTGACCATCGGTCTGTGGATGGTAAGCAGTACTCATATCCAAATTCGTTCCTAATGCTGTCTGAAATGACTTCCAAAAGTGGGATGTAAAACGACTATCCCTAATGATAGATATCGGTACTCCATGACGCGATACTATCTCCTTAAGATACAATCGAGCAAGTTTATCAAGACTATCGGTTTCACTAATGGCTAAAAAGTGAGCAGACTTAGTTAAACGATCAACTATTACCCAGATAGTGTCATTGCCGCTAGCTGTTCTCGGTAATTTAGTGATAAAGTCCATGGTTATTCGCTCCCATTTCCATTCTGGGAGTTCGGGTTGAACTAAAAGTCCTGATGGTTTCTGATGTTCGGCCTTAACTTTAGAACAAGTCAGGCACCTACTGACATACTAAGCTATATCGGCTTTCATATTAGGCCACCAGTAAAGTTTCTTAAGGTCCTGATACATCTTATCGGCTCCGGGATGAATAGAGTATTTTGATTTATGCGACTCATGCATAATCAACTCACGGATTCCACCATGAAATGGTATCCAGCTTCTGTCTTTGAAGCATAATGTTCCATCAGAACGCTTCAAGAAGCCGTTTTCACTCTCTACCATTCCATGAAGATTCTCATAAGGACGGTTCTCTTCCGTCAATGCCTCTGCTTGGGCGGCTAAAATTTGAGATGGCAAGGGCGAAAAAATGGTCATTCCTAAGGATCGAACGAGTAGGGGTGGAATGTCCTCCTTACGACTAAGTGCATCAGCCACAACGTTAGCCTTACCAGGATGATAACGAATCTCACAGTCATAATCACTAAGCAATTCCAACCAACGACGTTGTCTCATGTTCACTTCCTTCTGATCTAAGATATGCTTCAAACTCTTATGGTCGGTAAATACTACACACTTGGTTCCATACAGGTAATGTCTCCAAATCCTAAGAGCAAACACTACAGCACCTAACTCAAGGTCATGGGTGGTGTAGTTTTTCTCATGCTTCTTGAGTTGTCGGGATGCATAAGCAATCACCTTCTCACGTTGCATCAAAAAAACACCTAAGCCTTTATGCGAAGCGTCGCAGTACACGACAAAATCTTCGCTTCCTTCAGGAAAAGCTAGGATGGGCGCACTACACAACTTCTCCTTCAGAAGTTGGAATGCTTCTTCTTCCTTTTCTCCCCATTCATACTTAACATCCTTCTGTGTTAGCTTGGTCAGCGGCTTAGCTATCTTAGAAAATCCCTCAATGAATCTCCTATAATAGCTTGCTAACCCTAGGAACTGTCGGATTTCTGATGGGTTCTTAGGAGTTGCCCATTCCTTAATGGCCTTAATCTTAGCTGGGTCAACATGAACACCTCGACTATCTATCACGTGACCTAAGAATTTCACGAACGGAATCCAAAATTCACACTTAGAGAATTTGGCATATAGCTTCTCCTCTCTCAACAATCCTAAAATGAGCCTCAAATGCTCTCCGTGCTCCTCACTATTCTTAGAGTATATCAAGATGTCGTCTATGAATACTATCACAAACTTATCCAGGTATGGCTTACACACTCGGTTCATGAGATCCATGAAAACCGCTGGTGCGTTGGTCAAACCAAACGACATCACTTGGAATTCATAGTGTCCATAACGAGTCCTAAACGCAGTCTTAGGGATATCCTCCTCTCGAACTCTAAGTTGGTGATAACCAGATAGTAAATCGATCTTAGAAAAGACACTACCTCCTTGGAGTTGGTCGAATAGGTCATCTATTCTAGGTAACGGATATCGGTTCTTCACTGTCAACTTATTCTACTCCCTATAATCTATACACATCCGAAACGATCCATCCTTCTTCTTCACAAACAACACTGGTGCTCCACACGGTGACGAACTTGGTCGAATGAATCCCTTCTCTGACAATTCTGCCAACTGTTTAGATAGTTCCTCCAATTCTCTTGCAGCAAGTCGATAAGGTGCCCGGCTACGGTGCCGCACCGGGTAACAACTCTATTTGGAATTCCACTTGTCGGACAGGTGGAATCCCTGGCAGATCATCGGGAAACACATCCGGAATTTCTCTAACGACGGGTACATCATTGAGGTGTCTTTCACTCTTCTCCTCACTTTTCTTTTCAGAAATTCGAGCCAAGAAAAGACAACCTCCTCTATCGATATACTTCTGGGCCTTAATACAAGAGATGATGCTCAACCGGGAAGGGCTTCCACAGTCGCTCCGATCTCCTTGTATGCTCAAAACTTTTCCACCATACGGTAAAAGCACAATCTTCTCATCACAAATGATGTGTGCACCGTTCTTCGATAACCAATCCATTCCGATAATGACGTCAAAACTTCCTAAGGTAACTGGCAATAGATCTATACTAAACGGGTGGTCTAAGGAACTTAAGGTACAACCTCAAACTACGGTGTCTATCTTCTCTCTATTCCCATTAGCTAATTCCACGTCGTAACTAAACCCTAGAGGTGTTTGGGAGATTCCTAGTAATGGCATAAAATTGGTGGATACGAAACTCATATCCGCACCAGTATCAAACAATATGGAAGCATAGCGATTATTGAGAAGGAACGTACCCGTAACTACGTTAGGGTCCTCACCAGCTTCCTTCCCAATAGCGTAAACACGCGCTACTCCAATGTCTCTCTGCTGATTCCTAGCACCATTGTTTCCCTGGTTTTCCACAACCTCACGCTTCACAGGGTTTAAGCCATTACCTCCTACATCTCGATTAGCAAATCCTCCTACATTACCAGGATTTCCTCTCATCCACGGCTCTCGGCACTCATTCTTAAAGTGTCCATTCTTTCCACATCCAAAACAGGTGACAGTGGCCTTCCAGTCCGCTCCTTGTGCAGTTTGGGCTGCAGCAAGTGGACGAGACCTATAGTCTTTGGCTATGTGTCCTACCTTAGAGAACTTCCTACACACAATCGGGCACGGTCCATGGTGGTTTCGGTTCCAACGACCACACACAGGCTTACTACCTTCATAACCCTTCTTATCTCCATTGCCTATGGCGAACACCCTGGCTGTCTCTTGCCGTTTGTTGCCATTCCCTTTTGAAACTTCGTTCCTCTTCCTCTTATCACTCCTATCATTTCTACTCTTGTCTCCTAATTCTAGCACACAAGAGTCCATCAAACTCTGAGCCACAGCAATTGCCTCATGCAAATTAACTGGCTTCGCAGCGATGACATCATTTCGAGTAGCCAAAGGCAATCCATCAGTATACCTCTCAATCTTAAGTTCTTCGGTGCGAACCATTTCAGGGCAAAGCAATGATAACTCTTGGAAACGACGATTATAAGTTGCCATGTCAGTACCCTTAACCTTATGGTTCTAGAACTCACTCTCTAACTTCTTAACTTCATTCCTAGGACAGTAATTCTTAATCAGGAGAGCCCTAAACTGAGTCCAAGTCATACTATAAGCTACATCAATTCCTACTGATCTGTGATAGTTGTTCCACCAGGTCAACGCCTCGTCCTTCAAGGTAAATGTTGCATACTTAACCTTACAATCCTCATCACAGTTACTCATAGCAAACACAGATTCAGTTTTCTCCAACCACCTAGTTAGGTAAACTACTCCCTCAGTTCCTCCGAACTCAAAGGGACCACGGAATCGAAACTCTTTGTAGGTATAACCTCGAGTTCGATTCAGCATTGGGGTTTCACTAGAAGTGTTAGAGAGATTAGCCTCAGCTAGCAGTTCAGCGACACGCTGCAACACTAGCTGGTCAATGTGGGTTGGGTTCACAAGTGGAGGGTTTTGTGGAACAGGACCATTCTCAGCACGGTCATTCACATTCGGGTTTTCTACAGCTGGTCAATGTGGGTTGGGTTCACAAGTGGAGGGTTTTGTGGAACAGGACCATTCTCAGCACGGTCATTCACATTCGGGTTTTCTACAGCTGGGTTATCAATGTTCGGTTCTCACATGTGGTGTGGTCGGGCCGGACGACGACCTCGACGACCATGGCAACACAGGCACGGAGCTGCTCGGTTGTTCCTAAGCGAGTTTCGTCTTGTTGCCACCATTCTGGAGGCAAGAAGAACAGTTTCATAAGTTCACAATTCACGCTCTAAAATAGAGTTGGGTTCCAAGGGTCACCCAATAACGCCTGAATACATAATCAAGGTCAACAAGGACAACGCTATACCAAAGCGAAACAATCAGATACCGCATCATAACTAAAGGATGCATGTTCCCATAACCATAACTCATAGGTTTCAAAAGTGGAAATACATGGAAGGATACGAAGAAATCAAAAACGATCCTAACGACGATACCAATAAGACAACGAGGGTAATCCTACATCTCGAACCAAGTACTACTCAGTTTCAAGATGGTACAAAACCATGAATCTAATACGATCTAGCCACGTCTACGAATATCACTCACTGATCTCCTAACATCATCAACCTCTCTCCACAAAGATGCTAATTCAACACGGCGAGCGTCGCGATCACTCTTAAGCTCTGCGACCTCTCTCTCCAACTCACCAATCCTACGCCAAATCGCTCTATCAGCATTACGAGATGTCGCGAACCCTCTTTGCAGGTCCCCAATCTGCTCCTGGAGCTCCGACATACCATCATGCAAAACCCTAGTCCTCCTGACTACAGTACCCATATCAACTCTCAGATCCATAATACTAGCCCTAGATACTCCAACCAATCGCTCCGTCAACTGACTAAGCCTAGTACCCTATGATGTAATCCTCCCCCACATCAGACCCGTCTTACCATACTCCTCGGGCTCAGAAACAATCTCCGATGGTATCTCAGATCCTAACGGGCTACCTATATAAGGTGAGTAAGGTGGTGAGTCAATGTCTAAAGGCTGTCCAGGGGACTCAGGCTCGGGCAAAGGAGAACCTGGTCCTGGAGAATGTGCATGACTCTGCAATGAAGGAGTACATCCTTCTAGGATATCCTCATCATCCTCCTCCTGAGGATCCTCATCCTCATCAACATACTGCTCCTCAATCTCATCCTCCTCCTTGACCTCATGCTCCTCCTCGCCCTCATCCATAGGGGGAGAGTCCATGATTCGGAGTCTCTGTGCAGGTAAATCCTGAGGTGGTACACTAGGAGATCTAGGCCTCCTAAGACATGGTGATGCTGGTAAACGGATAGGTGATGATGGTGGCCGCACGGACATGCGGGCAGTGCTATAATCAAGCCTAGGAGTCTGTTCTCGCGCTAAAACCTGATGTAAAGTGATCTGCCTAGATGAACTAGGGCGATCTGATGATGATGAACTAGTGTGACGGGCAATCTCATAAGGATCACCCTGCGCAACCGTCATGAGAGTCAATGCTGGCGAACTAGCTACAGCAAGGACCTCCTCAGACACATCAAAAGCTAGTGAAGGCATAGTCTGTGACAATGGCATAGGTTAGGTATAAGTGTTCGAAAACAACCAGTTCTAATAAGCGCATCAACTCAACCAAAATATATATCACATAATGAAAGCTTTTAAAAGTGTAGGTACCGCATTACTCAAAATATGCCTTTAAATAAAACACATAAGTTCCGTTCCATCACATAATTCCATATCAAATCAGTCGAGTTCAAAATCATAAGTTTCGTTCCATTACATAATCCCATATCGAATCAATCGAGTTAAAAACTCCAAATCATAATATACCGTTTACTCAAATCTAATACCGTAATATCTCGATAATCACATCTCATTTTCCAAAACCAATAATCATATCTCATTTCCCAAAACCAATAATCATATCTCATTTTCCAAAACCAATAATCATATCTCATTTCCAAAATCAATAATCGTATCTCATTTCCAAAATCAATAATCATATCTCCAATTAATAACGTTTCCATTATCAGTTCACAATATCCCTTAACATATCATCTCATAATCCAATTCGCAGTTCATACCATAATCAAATAAGAAGCTTCGGCTTGGCAAGCGGACGTGTGTCGGTCGAGGATCAATTTTTCTCAAAAGTGGTTATAGTTTAGGGTTTATAAAATACCTAATTCTCTATAACCTTGAGCTCTGATACCAATCTGTAACACCCCCAAATCTCGGTACAGCGGAAGACTTAATCAAGTTTTCGGGGCGTTACTTTTTGGATTGGTATCGCACACAAGTATAACAAAAGATAGTCATTTAACATTCAAAACCAATCCCAAATTTAGTTGATCCAAAAGTATAATTACTAGGCCCAAAACATGGTTTAACAAAATAGGTCCCCATAGTTTATCAGAGTCAGAAATGATCCTTGAACCCCGCCTTCTTGCCAAGCTTCCACCGATCACGTATTCCAAACATCTCTCAAATACCTGAGAAATCATTCTAAAAGGTCAGCTTACGCTGGCGAGTTCATAGGTTTAAGTTCAACAAAATCATAGTGGACCTGTAAGAGTTGATTTGCTATGCAAGACCTAAGATAGATAAATACCGTTTCACACACTGATCCTACCTGGATCTCCAATCAAATCCCGCATCCAAGGATTACTCGGGCCCCCGCGACTCTAGTCCAGCACTGTTGTGGCAAAATCTAGAACAATTGCCAACCCCGGATTAGGTCGAGGTAGAAGTCTCTTCTTAGCTAGGCAATGGTCTAACCTAGTCTAAGGCAACAACTACCGCACATCTATCTACACAGTCAAGTACATAAGCAAATCCAAATAGTTTTCACGGTCCAAAAACAGCAGCATGATTCTCACCCCAAAATAGTTCAAAACGTAGTTAAAACGTAGATAAAAGTGGGGCTATGAAACTCACCTCAAGCAATCAACGCACAAATAAATACTAGCAGAAGCTAACGGTATCACAGCACAGCAACTATCGACTCGGCACAACCTATTAATGTAGACCAAACTTAATATATATATCTCAAAATCAACGTTATCTACCCCAATGTATTCCATTTCGTTATTTCCAAAATGTCTCGTTTCACCGTTTAATCCTAGTGTTTGGTACTCCTCATGTGGGTGTATCGACTCAATATAATGCCATGAATGCACTCAAATAACCATTATGTTATGCTTCGCAACACAATATGCAACTCAATTCAACACCATATTTGACTCAATTCAACACAATATGTGACTCAATGCGATAATGAGACGTCTAAGCGATAAGCTCCATAGTCCAATAAGTTTCGGAATAAACAGTAGACCTTATCGAATTCGTCAACTCGATAAACTCAATTATTCATTCGTATCGCTTATTATTCCATAAACCGGTCGCATCCTAATGAGTTATAAGGATAAGTCACCCACTAATAAGGTTATCCAACGTACCTAGCGGGCCCTTATTAGATTCGTCAACCTAATAAGTCCGCTACCCACGTGGATCAACACTATTAATGTTAGGTTATCCGTAACCCATGCACACAACGTACGTAATGAATACTTGAAAAACTAGTATTAAATGCCCATAATTAGCATATATCGATAAACGTGTACTCGAAACATTAATTGTTTATTTATTAGAAAACAATTCCATTTCGAGTCGTCAGTTTCCGTTTAAAATAGTAAATAACAAGACAATTCTTGTTATCGTTATTTTTGGTACAAAAACCCATTTATTATTTATATTTCATAGTCTATTAGCATTTTCATGTATATATATATTTCGTCAAATTCCAATGTTAATCTCATATCGTTATTCGTTTCGAGTCCACAAGCACAAGTCATAACTTCTCGGCTTTTAATCAATCAATAGTCCAAATTATACTAAAGTCCATGTTACGGCTTTGTCGGAGTCAACTATTGACTAAAAAGTCAAAGTAACACCGACGTAGCTCAAAGTTGACTATATATATATCAAGTCCAAATTAAAAGTCACAATAGCGCAATTCAATTCCAAAACAACTCAAATCAATCTCGCCAACCAATCAATCAACCAAATATACTCGAAACCAATGTTATGACCCTAATGGTCATGACACGGTCGCGGTTAAGACCACGTGAACCAAACAAGCTCTAGAAGCTTTTCGGCTCCACGCGTCTCATCCAAACCTCAACTACATCAACCAACAAGCTACCAAATCGACCCGACCCGGACCCAAGGTCCATGTGGGCCACATACACCAACCATGAGCCACGTACGTGGCCTTGGTGGTTTGTACGTCCCATGTCTCACAACCAAACACAACCAAATCACTTCCACAACATTCCAATCCAATCATTCAAGCTCCAAACACTAACCAAACACAAAAACCATCATCTATCTTAACCAAAAATATGAAACTAAACCTAAAATACATAAACCCATCAAATTGATACACCACACATTTACCAAACACTAATTACTTGTTTATTTAGACACTAATTAGACTTAATTTCATGTTCCACCCAAAAGCCCCAAATTTGTTCATAGGGTTGAAACCCTAATTTTCAATTCATGGCTTTTTATTGCCCAATCAAGCTCAAAACTTGTTCCATTTACCTTATTCAAACACCAATTGCAAAACCCCTTTGAAACCCTAAAAATACGAATCTTGATTCGAAGATTTGAAGGTGTTATGGAGGTCCAAATAGAGCGTGTTATATATGGTTGGAAAGAGGAGAAAGAAAGCTTCAATATGATGGTGGAGGTGGGGGGTGACGCGCCGCCGTGTGGCGGTGGTAGCCAGAATATGGCCGGCGGCCAAGGGTGGTGTGACTAGGGTTTTTAGAGAGAGAAGGGGAGAGAGAGAAAGGGTTAGTGTGTGTGTTTTAGAGAGAGAATGAAATAGGTGAAATGAGGGGATGGGAGCCCCTTTTATACATGGACACTAGGGACCCAAAAATAAATATTTTGGAGGAGGGGGGGGGCGGCTAGGGAAGAAATAGGGGGGTCGGAGTTGTAATTTTTTGTAACTATCTCGTTTACCCATTCCCGAGCACATAAATTGTCCCCCGAGTGTCCCACGACGTTCGTTCAACTTTCTAACATCGTTATTTACGTTTTTCCACGAGTTTTGACTATTTATTCGTAAATTTTCGAGTTACGGTCTAAAAATTACAATCTTTCTCGTTTTTAGGTTTTTCTAGCGCCGAATCGAATAGTGCCTACCAAATAGAGTTAAAACTCATACGATAACTCATTTAATAGTGAAATAACCCATAAAAACCAATAGACGATATAAAATCAAGTCATGGTTTATAAAAATAGTGATAAAGGAAAAGCTCGGTTCAATTTAACGTAATGCGGTTACCTAAAATAGACTCCCTAAATTTGCCAGTTGTCACATTACAATATAATAGACATTTATCAGAAGTTTTAACAAAGAGGGTTGTACTAATATACCATGTTGAGAGTATTATTGTGTGAGCATCATATTCTAAAGCAATGTTATATTTGCAGGAGTTCGGATATTTGGTAATGGATTTTAGTCAAAGAATCTCAGGTCGTCAAGTCATGAGCTCAACAATAAGCTTATGGAGAAAACAAACGCTTATAAATATGCTAATCCTGACGGAGGCGGCGGTGGTCGTGGTGGTAGCTATCAAGGTAACAATGATGGTTCATTTGAAAGTTAGATGGATGGTAATAGATTCATAAAGGCTCAAAATTATTGTTTTTGTATTCTCTTACAATAATTACGAATATGCTCTCTTCACGTGCAATAGAGGAAAAGAAACGTACATCAGCGGACTTTTATTAAAGGTTATTAGTAAGTGGGATGATTATGATACAATACAATAGACGTTTATTAGAAGTTGTAACAAAGAGGGTTGTACTAATATACTATGTTGGGAGTATTATTGTGTGAGTATCGAATTCTAAAGCAATGTTATATTTGCAGGAGTTCGGATATTTGGTAATGGCTTTTAGATAAAGAATCTCAGGTCGTCAAGTCATGATCTCAACAATATGCGTGTGGAGGTAAAAAACGCTTACAAATATGCTAATCCTGGCGGAGGTGGTGGTGTCCGTGGTGGTACTATTAAGGTAATAATGATGGCTCAAAATTTGGGTGGGATACCTTATCTTTATAAGCTAATTAATCTCACATGATATAGTATAAACGTTACTCATCTTTGGTATACATGTTTAAAGCATGTGTTTGAGCGTCATAGTGGAACCGACCACGTGTTAGTACTCATGCGCAGTAACGTTAACGAGGAAATTCTATCCAGCTACTACAAAGTAGTTGCTTCAAGCTATCAATAAACGATATGGAGATGACCAGGATCTTGCCCAGGTATTATCATTATTATCTAACTTATACTTCAGCTTTGCACACCTTATAGTTGCTTTCTTTTAGCCTTAGACGTGAGACTGTTTACAAGCTGTGTGATTTGATGTTATTTTTCGGAAATTGGTGCAGGTATACAATGTTATGGGTGTCAGTTACGTCCGTGATGTAAAAAATTGACAGCGAAGTATCTCAGCTTGAAGCTACTGTTAAGATTCAGCCATAGTATGTCACGGCTTGGAATGAGTCTTCATATTTTTAGCTTTCTATTATTTTTATGGCTGTTTTCTAATGGTAAATTAGATCCTCTAATATCATCAAACACACATATATTAATATATGTTTTGCACCTAGTGTACTTCATTCCACATTTGTAGGATCTTCAAGGACTGTGGCTTCCCTGTTTGGGAAGTGTTATATCATCAGCAAATTTAAAATTTTGTTATCTTAGATTCAGGAAGACGCATGTTTCTCCTCCCACAGGGAGATTTGCAGAGCATTTAGTAATTTTCTCTTCACTCTTATATTATTTTTTGATGGTTTCTATTAGGTCAAATAGGTAACAGTTATATAGAAAAAAAAGGAAACATATCAAATTGGGTGATCTTTGTTTATGTAAGAGTCAATTATGCATATGTAATGTTTGTACGCCACTAGATACTCGATTTTCACCCTAAACAAGATTTCCATTAATTGTGACACTATAGGAGATTAGGAGTTGGTTATTGTGTGAACTTGCAATCCACATAGTAATTAGCTTATTTATGTTTTTTCAAGGATGTAATATTCTTATGATTTGTTTTACATGAATTATTATTGAAGTTCTTTGAAAACATCAGATTGCAGGAGCATCAGCTGCTTCTGGTCTTCCCCTTTTCTGATGTTGTTGCCGAAGCAAGGCATGCATGCGAAATTGTAGGTACAATGGGCATTGCGCTTTCCGTTTGCACACTTCCAGGACAACCAAAATAAGCACTTATAGGTCCAGCAAAAATGGAGCTTGGTCTTGGAATTGTAAGTAGGGTTTTTTTTTACGTCACCAAAGTGTTATTGTACATTTGAGTTTTAATTTAGTATTGTTTTTTAAGCTGATTAACTTGTATTGCTTGAGCATGGAGAACCTGGTACAATTCGTAACAGAACAAATACCAGATTGTTGTCCTCCTCCATGATATCCTGAATTTTCTGAAAATGTTTGGCAACCTGAAACCATTGTTGAAATTTATGATTAAGGCCAAAGGACTACAATGATAAAGGTCGTTAAAACATATATGTACTAATCTTATGAATATATTTATAAAAAGGTTTTTAATGTAATGATCAAATTGCATATGCAGGTTGTTCGTCAGACACAAACAAATACCACCTCCTAAATAGAGGTAAATATGGATTATGGTAGATCAGCATTGGTTGACGTCGTCATTAAAGGTGAAAAGGGTGTCTAATGTTCGGTTTTTTATTGCTGTATATATATTTGCTATTTTTACCAACATTTGAAAATTGTCGATTGCAGGCATTCGTTGTTCATGTGAAAGTGAGCATCTACTGCAAAAGTAAACATCAGTAGCATTCACCAGATCATCATTATCATAATATTTTGTTAGGTATGTCATGTTTAAATTTTTAAATATGCATCAGACTAAAGACATATTTTTAAACACAACATAAAAAAATCACAACAAAAACACATATTGCTTAGGTGTTGTAGTAATATTTATAGAACTCAACTAAGGGGGAAAAGTGGTCTTTCGTGCTGAATCGAGGCGCAAACAAGAGATAGTGAGGATGCTTAAGGAGATGGGTAAAGTCGTAACAATGACAGGAGATGGTGTTAATGAAGCATACTTGGAGTCCCTTCCAAAGGTATAAACAAAAATAAAAACTGCTCCATGATTTTACTTTTTGTGATTTGATGATTTATCAGTATATAACCTCGGTACAATTCTAAGCAAAATGCTATCTGCCATTTGTTGCACTGTCACTTGGTGCACCTCATATCTGCTTCACTGATATCTCAGTGCCTGATGTTTCACTCCCACGAAAGCTAATCTTCATTCTTTGTATCGTAAAATGTTATGTTAAACGAATAGTAGAGTTATATATTTAGTCAATGTTGACATCTGAGCAAACTTTTTTTATCTGATCTTAATTCAGTGAGCATCATGTCCATATATGGCTACTAACTTGATTGAAAGAACTTGGATTCCCAAGGTAGAAATGGGCGGCTGGAACAGGGTAAAATATGAACACACTATTATTACGTATAGTGATGAAATCAAAACTGTTACAGATATGGCTGGCAGTTACGATGGGTAAAATAAGAGTTAATGGCTGGCAGTTACGACGGGTAAAATATGAGTTAATTAAGTAGAGGGGGAAATAGGCAGGTTGAAAAGGTGGAATTTTACCTTATGACTCATTTATAGACAAAAGAAAATGTATCCCGTCGACTCAATTTTTATAAGAGAATGAACGACTAATATGAGTGAGCTGGAATAAACCGATCGGCTAATAAGAGAATGAGGTAGTGGTGAACAACTGAGAAACTTGAAGGAGGCCTGAAATCTCTACCATGAAGAGGTTACAGATTGTCTTCACCATTATGCTTGGTAAATTTATTGTATGTTTCTTTTATAAACACACTTCAGTCATATAATGTATGTGTGAGCTTTAATGTGTGCATATAATTATATATGATAGAATAAAATCTCAAATATGAAAGGCATCTTTTTGGGGTTAGGGGAAGCTCAGGGAGATACGCAGAAACAGTATTCCGTTATGTTGCCAAGACACTTTTTCAAACCAGGTTTGCTAGAATCATAAAAAATAAATCCACAAAAGGATGTGTCACTCTGTGATGGGTTAATTAGAGAGAAAAGAGACAAACTGTAGAAAAATAAACCAATTACAGAGAGCCACCTCCTTTTGTAGATTATTTTGTAGATCTAGCATGCCTCTTTTCAAACAAAGGTATCTCAAAACTTCAATAATATTTAAATAGTTGCAAACAAAGTTTATGTGTGTTATGAATTCAAAATAAAACTAATGCAGCATATGTGGAGCGTGCAAATGCAATCCCTGAATGGCAAGGCATGCTTCCTAACTGCGGATAGATGGTTAGTGACTTGCATTTAACGTTTTCTTATCTTAATTATTAATAGGTTAAACATATATGAGTAAAAGGTTAATTATCAAATTGGTGTTTAATGGGTTAAACAGGTCAGTGACTATCAAATAACATTTTCTTTCTAGGCATGTATTTAAACTAGAGTTAATGACTTAAATAGACAAAAAATAATAAAATAAATAAATAAATAAAATAAGAGTTGATTTCCATCCTATAGGAAGCACGACTTTTTTTTTCCAAAAAGTGAAGTCGAGCAAAATTATAGTGTGAAGTCGAGCAAAATAATAGTGAAGTCAAGCAAAAAATATAACTCGAGTCGAGTGGTCGCACAGTCGAGCAATCTATATTTGGAATTGTTTTTCCAAATAGAGAAAATGGTATATTTGATGGAAAAAAATAAATCTCTTGGTCTAGTTAAGTCATTGGCCCTTAAACTAGAGTTAATGACTTAAATATACTTTGTAATGGCGGATAATTTATTAAGTTTTATTTACTCTTATCAGATTACCATTCATTTCTTTTTGTTCTTTATTCATTGTATAAATATTTTACGATATTCGTAATTCATTAACCGTTACTTAATTTATTCATTGGAGACTCCATTTTTTACCCGCCTTCTTTCGCTATAGTAAAATATGTCAGCGATAATTATAAGTCATGCCCACCCATCGGGCGGGCTTTGAAAGCTAGTGTGTATATATATATATATATATATATATATATATATATATATATATATATATATATATATATATATATATATATATATATATATATATATATATTAATGAATCAATTATGTGCAATTTGGTATATTTTAAATATGGCTTGCGCAATCGATTCGTCGATGTATGTGGCTCACTTTCAATTGTGCGAGTGAAAGCCCTAGTTAATATATACGTTAATTAACCTAGACGTTGATTATTAATAGGTTTTATCAAATAAATTGCATGTGGCTACATGTTTACACGTATTAATTATTAGTTATGTGCGCATTGTTTTTAGTTATTTATTTTTGATTTGATTAATTGTTTGTTTATTATGTGTGACAAGTTTTAAGTAAAGGGTAATTTTGAATAGAAAAATAAAACGGACTAAACAATGGTGAAATTTGATTTGTTTTTGAAGAGTTAAGTTTTCAAAAGTTTAGTTGATTGATGATTTTTGTACAAATAGTGAGAATGGCTCACCCAATTTGACGGACTGTGTGGGGGGTACAAGAAGGGGAGCGCATTAAATTGTGACCCGAAAGAAGGAGGTTATTGCTTCAGCGCTGACCAAATTCTCCGCTTCCTTGCGAGTCAAATTGGAGTTACCAAGTAGGCTATGCATACAAAATCATTTTAATGGCGAATTAGCTTTAATTCCATGCGCTACTTTTGTGGTAATTACCCGAAACACTAAGTCTTTAGACTTATGTAAAAGTACGGTATAGTGGACGATAATTAAAGGTAAATTCCTTGATTGGCGAAACCAATACCTCAATCAAAACTTTGATAATTAGATCTTTATGAATTGGTTAATAAAAGGTTTTTTATTAAAATTTATGCTACAAGATGAATGCATGACATCTTTGTACATATTTGATTTGACACCATAAATCAAAACTAATACCCTTTAGAAAATTAAGTTTGTGCCATCTAATTAAAGGAACACTTGAAGTTGCAATTTACGTTATGTCAGAACCTGGCGAGATTTTGATGGAAAGGTAAATCTTTATGTAAAGTCAGACCTTACATGAACATATTTGTAGTTCTTTAAGTTAGACACTTAAATTGAGTTGTAAATGAGACCTGGACTTAAGGCATAAGATAGGATAAAACATGTTTATATTTGCAATAGTGTTGGAAAATATAAATCCCATAATGATCTAGGAATTGGAAATATGTTTGCCAATTGTTGTTCGACAGATTACCTTATTATATGCTTTCGTTACTAGCAGATCAACTGATGTAATGAATCTATGATAATTTGGATCCTAGTTTTTGAGAAAATTATATGGTTATATGTTTATATTACCTTGGGTATATTTTATATTCTTGAAAAGTTGTATTATCGAAAATACTAATACTTAAACTTTTTTCTGTAGAAATGGCTCAAAATAACGATAACACTAACACTGCACTAAGTTCTGCGTTCAAAAGCATTTTTGATCGAGAAAAGTTGATTGGCTCTAAGAATTTCAATGATTGGCACCGCTCTTTGAGAATTGTCTGTAGAGTTGCTGATCAGTTGGATTATTTCTACACACCTTGCCCTGTTGAACCAGCACCTGCCGCACCTGAAGCGGAAAAGGCTGCTTGGAAGGTTGAGTATAAGCGTCATAATGATGTGGCTTGCTTGATGTTGGGAACGATGGAACCTGCTTTCCAAAAGCAGTTCGAAAACTATTTCCCATACAACATGCTCAATGAACTTCGAACTATGTTCGAGAAAACTGCGGCTGTCGAGATTTATGATTTGATCGATGCATTACACAACTCCAAGCAGGGAGACTGTTAACCCGTAAGTGCTCATGTATTGGAGATGAAAGGATACTGTTAATACAAATAAGCCGTAAAAACGTTTATTTATATTTTACGATCTTCTAATGTTTTGTCGATAACAAACGTAAAATCATTTTAACGAAACAAATAGAGTACGTAAATAGTTTGAGTTAATAGTTTTCTAACACACTTACGTTTTTCCATAAAACACTAAAACTAGCTTAAGTGATTTTATGATTTAGATATATATATGTACAACAAAAAACATGTATATACTAAAATGGGTAAAAACAAGTATATACTAAATGGGTAAAAACTTGCAAATGGTATTGACCCATCACCCATGGTTTTATATATACCACTTAACCAAGTTCATTGTATCTAGAAAGAAAACCATGGATCAACCCATAACCCACGACCCATAACCAAAAATACCCATGGGCAAAGAGGAGCGTTCCACGGATCCCTGGCTTTGTGCTAGCCGGATCCCAAGTGGAAGGGATCCGTGGGATCCGGGGAACAGTAGAGAATTTTCTCTATAAATAGAGAGCCATTTCTCCCTTTCAAAACATGACTTCACACACATACTTCCCCAAAGTATTCTAACCCTCTAACCTCAGATCTAAGTGATCTATGTAGTTTGTCTTTTGTTTTTGTGTGATCTTCTAGGTTCCTCTTAAAGGCAAGATTACCCTTCTTGAAGACGTGCAAGCTCAAGTCCATGAGTTGTCATGCTTCGTCATCATCAAGACAACTAAGGTTCTCTTGTTGATAGTTCTTCCTTTCTCCATAGATGTTAGGTTGAAGGCATTAGTGAAGAATGCCAAAAGTGTCAAGATGAAAGCATTAGTGAAAGGTGCTCATCATCCGTGTCAAAGCATTAGTGAAGAATGCTAAAGGTGTCAAGATGAAGGCATTAGTGAAGGGTGCCAAGCGTTGTGTCAAAGGCATTAGTGAAGGATGCCGAAGAATCAAATCAAGTGGCATTTGGGAAGAATGCCTAGGTCGTATAATCGATGAGGTGCATCGTTATACATATAAGTATTTGTTTGTTTGTTTCCAAGGATGGTGATATCCTTGATGAAGGTGTAACCAGGAATTGATCTCCTTGATATTAGGTTTTGTGTTGTGAAGGGTAGTAGTTCCTCCATAGTAATGGAACTAGGTGCTTAGCCTAGTACCTAATAAAGGGTAGGCGACATTGTGATAGGATTAGTTCTCCTAAGGTGTGAAAGAACTCGGTGGTTAGCCTAGCACCGTATAAAGGGTAGGCGACATTGTGTTAGGTGTGGTTCGCCTTGGTGTGAAAGAACTCGGTATTTAGCTTTGTACCGGAAAAAGGTTAAGCGACGTTGTGAAGGCTTCTCCTCCATAAGGAGTTGGTGTAGTGCTTACGAACTCTCGAGTAGGTGACTCGGGGAGTGGAGTAGGACAAGGAAGGTGTCCTTGTAGCCGAACCACTATAAATAACTTGTGTCGTGGTGATGTGCTTCTTACTCTTTATATTTCATAACACGTTTATATATCTATCTATCGACGTCCAACAAAAACAATCAAATAGATTGACATAAGTCGATCTAAATATTTAAAAGGAAGTTTTAAATTGGTAAAACTATTCAACCCCCCCTTCTAGTTTTCCACAATTGGCATCAGAGCTTCGTTACCAAGTTTCTTAGAGTATGTTGTACTTTAAAAACTTGATACGATCCATGTATGTTTGAAAACTACAAAGAATGATTATTTTTGTCATATTTTAAACTCATTATATTGTTTATTTTGGACAATGATAGAATGCTCTAACATTTTTTTTCTTAAGCATTATTCATACTTGGATTTGGAGTTACCAAGAAGATCATAAAGAATTTATCTAAATATTTCTTTTCGCAATAAGAATGTTTAGTATTCTTACAACATAAATCTGGAGATTCCAAGAAGATCACAAAACATCTAAATACTTCTTTTCTTAAAAAGAATATTTGGCAAAGGTATGATCTTTAATTACTTACCTTTATTGTTATTATTAAAATCTTAGTTACATGATTTATTAGTTATTATTCTAGTAGTTATTCATATTATAGTCATCATCAAATTAGTATTCTCCGACTTATTCGTATAGACTACATTACCAACTCATAATAAAGATATCTTGGTTATTTGAAACTTCTTACATTATAATAAAATGGGATTTTATTATAATTTTTGAAAAATAATTTCCAAAGAATTATGACCAATTCTTTAAAAGGAAACCACGTCAAATGAGACTTGCTTAACATCGTCAAAACATCAACCACAAGTTTTAGAACCTAAAACATCAATACTTTAGGCACTTTAGAATTCCCAAATCAAAAGTATCAAGGAATGCTTGAGCTAATTTTTGCTGTCATGCCGGATCCCTGGACTTACACTAGCCGGATCCCAAATGAGAGGGATCCTCGGGATCCGCGCAACAGAAGACAGCTTAAATGAAAGAATGATCACTGTGGATGTTCCACAAACTACTTTCCCCTTAAAGACTCACGAACAAAAACCTAACTACTGTTCACAGGAGCAACTTGATCATCTCTCTCAAGCATAACAATCACTTGTGTAAGTATAATCTTCACTACATTGTTGATTTCATTCTTTGATTACTAGGATTACAAGTTCTTCATTTTAGAGGTTGGGTTCAAATGGGTTTGTCATAATTTGTTACCACATTGTTTTCTAAGATAACCCAAATCAAAGAATTAACATTGTTAATACAAATTAAACTCATTTCTTGAATTCAATAAAAATAAATTGAGCAAAATTGTGATCAAACCCTCTAGGTTACTATTCACAATTAACACCACATTGTGGTTGCATTGTTTAGGAACAATCATGCCAAGCAACAAGCAACAAGATTACCAAGACACCGCCCACTACATACCCATGTATCATAGGAAAGATGGTCTAAGTCCGGACGATAGAAAGGCCTTTAAGTTGCTTTAAAGGAGACTCTTTCATGAATGTAGAGTTGTTGATCCATCATTTCTTGCAAATACCGACGTAAGGGAAGTTTTTGCAACTATTGGGTTTGATTGTTTATTAGATATAAACGAACAAATTTGCCCGGTCTTTGTGCTTGAGTTTTACAAGACAATGGGGATAATTAGAGATGATGACGGGTCCATCTCAATTGAATTCACCATCAATGAGCAAGAGTTCAATCTTTCTCTCATAGAGTTTGGAAGAATTATAGGGGTTCCATATCAAGGCGTTTGTATGTACTCAAATGAATGGTCTTTGGAACAACTACACACAATGGTTGATCATCATGAAATTTACAACACTTTGATCCCGGAAGCAACGACGGTGAGGGACACCGTGTTCATGCCAAGAGCCTCACCATCAAGAGTCACAAGGAAGTCAAAAGTGATCCATAGGGATCCTTTTCGAATGGAGCTTTCGGAAATGTATGGATTGTATAGGAAGTCGGAAGATGTGATAAGAGAAAATGTGGTGTGCCTAGTAGGAAACAAGGACCACCCCAACGCATGTCTAAGCTTCATGATCTATTGCCTAGTGACCAATACTCAATTTAACCTTGCCTATTACATGTTCAAGATAATGGAAAGTATAAGAAGTATGGACAAAATGGTGCTTCCGTATGCAATGCTCCTAACCCGTCTTGCCAAATTCATTTTTGCATTAGACCCTTCTCCACAATCCCTTGATCATAGCTTTTTCAATAAAGTTATGGTACCATTAACCGAAGGTAGAACAACAAGGTTTATGGTGGAAGGCAAGAAGCCACACCCACCCACGGATTCCTTGGACGAAAGGGAGAGGCAAGGAGAAGGTGAAGGGAGTAGTAGCAACCCACTCGAAAATATCAATCTTGACCCCTTGGACTACATTAACCAATTGCCAAACATCCCTAATGAATCACCCGAATGGCAACAAACCAAGGGAATCTTCAAATGCTTCGCCAATTTCTTGAAGAAGAAGAAGTGAAGATAGTTTGATAAAGAGTGGAGGACGGGTGAAGAAGTGAAGAAGGAGGAGAAAGGTAAGGTTTGAGGAATCAAACGTATGATGAACAATTTCAAACAGTGGTTTGTAAACTTTTTAAATTATGCTTGTAGTTTGTAGGTATTGCCATATCTTGGCACTAAACAATCCTAACGTAGGTACTTGGAAAATGAGATTTTACGACCCCTTGAGTGGTCGTCGTCACTCATTCTAGGAATTTTAGTTCTTCCTACCTTGGTATACATTATATTAGTTGTGCTATTGTATTTAGTCCCCGTAGAAACAACTAGGAAAAGCATTTGATATAAAGTGCAATGATGCACATTTCCTGAAAGCTCTCTGATCTGCAGTAGGCGGATCCCAGCTTTTGAACTAGCCGGATCCCTCCCATAAGGGAACCGCGGGATCCGTAGCATCTGATATGAAATACAGATTTAGCTACATCAAAACTGTCTATTAGATCACCTCTAACAAGTCAAACATAAGATACTAGAGCCAACTAAGTCTTTCTCAAATAGTTAAAAATCTCACTCTCATCCATGGCTTATCTAGGATACATTTTTGAAATATTTTTTGATTTATCAACTAGTCAAAACTCACCATAATTCCGCTCCAACACTCACACATTAGCTATCATGCTTGATAGCACTTAGTTAGGTCTATCTTTCAATTTTAGCAAATTGATCTCAATCATCTTTTAATCAAAATTAGGGTCAAAAATTAGTTTTTTCATTTCTTCTTATTTTTAAGGATTTTAGTAAATTCTTCTTAGGACATCATCTGGCATATAGAACCTGTTATCACAATTTCTCCACATCAAATTAAATGGAATCATTGTCAAACATAGAGTTAGACTACCCAAGGTCAAATTTTCTTGGCCAAAACCATCATTAAGCACCATTACTTGTTATGGTTGAGGATTTGAGATATCCAACAGCTAAAGACTTCAAAATTAAGTCAAACCCTCGAAATCCATTAATAACAAACCTTACAAAAGCATAATGATTTCACCTAAACCCTGTCTGATAGCCGGATCCCTGGTCTTTAACCAGGCGGATCCCTGCTGAGAGGATCCATGGATCCGTAGATGCAGAGAGCATAAACCAGCTCCTATATTCAAATTCATGTCACCTTTTGGTTCTCTAACCACTTTTAGCCTACATTAATTGTCCTCTTAGAGCTGATTAAAACCTCAAGAGCATGCTTAGTCTTCTAAGTGGTCAAGAATTTAATTCCCAAACTCAAATTATTCTTTATAAACCAAACAATCTTAGGTTTATGGCATCATCCTCAATTACCTTTCAAAAATCAGCAATTAGAAGCTCACATTAGCATCTTCATCACCATGTCTAAGGCTCTTAGCAACAACTCTTCAAACATAGGATCATCCAAAAGAAAGGGTCAAATGATCCATGAAATTTCATCCACCGAAACATCTCCCATTAGAGATAATGACTCTAGAATCCCACCTCATCAAACCCATCCAACAAAAGCTAAGAGAACCGCAAGGATTAGCATCAAACCTTTCCAACTAGAAAAAGGATCATCTAGTTCTAAACCGAACATGGCTAGTTCTTGCAAGCCATCAAAACCTTCATTCATTGAGCATGGACTACACTCCTTGAATGAGCCTCTTCCTCATCCAAACATATATTCATTACCAAGAACCTCCCATTCACCAACCTTTTCATTGAATCGGGCACCACCTACAACACCAACTAGCCCATCATGGGAGACAAGGAACAACCTTGATCATATGGAAGAAGTTCCATTACCACCCTTATTTTTAGAACCTCTTCATACTTCTCAAAATGAAGATCCGCAAACACACATTGAGCCCCCTCAAAACATCCATTTCCCTCCGGGGCCAAACCAAGACAATATTTACCCAAATTGTCTCAAAACTCAAGGACTTGTTCAAGAAGTACGAAATGAGATACATTTCATGTTTAATCATCTTCTTGCAAAGTTGGATCAATTCAACAAGTCCACTCATCCCTAGACTCAAGCACATTATCACATTCTAAGTCTAGTAATGAGATTAGCATTAGTAGTATTTGTATGGCTAAGTTCATTCTCTTACTTTTAGAGATTTGGTTGTGTATCTCTTGTTTTATTGAATGAATACTTATATGCTATGATTATTTTGTGTATTGTGCTTGTTATATTGTACATGTATCTCATTTCTTCAATAGCATTGCTTGACATTTCTTCACTGCTGAAGAAACTGTCATCAGATAGCCGGATCCCTCCAAAACACCTAGACGGATCCCTCCAAGAAGGGAACCGTGGGATCCGTGGCACAGAAACACAAATTTATACTAACTTGAGTTTTATTTGCAGGAAAGTTTGCACTATACTCTTGTTTTCTACCCTTTACTTTGTAGATTTTCAAAATACACATGAAGATTTTGACACCATAAAGCTAGGGGGAGCTTTGTGTCAAACGATATTGCAAAAACACTTGCAACATTAAACCGTTTTTTTCATTATACTTCATGATACCCCATTACATCTTTGCAATCTTCAAGGGGAGCACGTTTTCATCACTTAGACGAACCATTTGCAAACTTAATTGCAAACACAATTAGTTTATTTTACGTCATGTCCTTGACGCCCTTTCAAAGGGATGGACTCGTCAAGGGGGAGTTAAGACGAGTACCATTCCCGTCACTTGCTCTCTTTACATCTTTTTTTACATATCGTTTCTTATAAATTGTGTTAGTTTCTTTTAACACATTTTGTTTCGACAAAAAGGGGGAGAAGAAAGTAAAAACTACAAATTCAAACTTTTACGAATTTTAGCTTTTCCTTAAAATAATTTTATGTTTTGTCATCAACAAAAGGGGGAGATTGTTAATACAAATAAGCCGTAAAAACGTTTATTTATATTTTACGATCTTCTAATGTTTTGTCGATAACAAACGTAAAATCATTTTAACGAAACAAATAGAGTACGTAAATAGTTTGAGTTAATAGTTTTCTAACACACTTACGTTTTTACATAAAACACTAAAACTAGCTTAAGTGATTTTATGATTTAGATATATATATGTACAACAACTAATGTTTACATATTGGGTTAGCACATACTTAAACTAAGTATACTAAAATGGGTAAAAACATGTATATACTAAAATGGGTAAAAACAAGTATATACTAAATGGGTAAAAACTTGCAAATGGTATTGACCCATAACCCATGGTTTTATATATACCACTTAACCAAGTTCATTGTATCTAGAAAGAAAACCATGGATCAACCCATAACCCATAACCCATGACCTATAACCAAAAATACCCATGGGCAAAGAGGAGCGTTCCACGGATCCCTGGCTTTGTGCTAGCCGGATCCCAAGTCGAAGGGATCCGTGGGATCCGGGGAACAGTAGAGAATTTTCTCTATAAATAGAGAGCCATTTCTCCCTTTCAAAACATGACTTCACACACATACTTCCCCAAATTATTCTAACCCTCCAACCTCAGATCTAAGTGATCTATGTAGTTTGTCTTTTGTTTTTGTGTGATCTTCTAGGTTCCACTTAAAGGCAAGATCACCACTTCTTGAAGACGTGCAAGCTCAAGTCCATGAGTTGTCATGCTTCGTCATCATCAAGACAACTAAGGTTCTCTTGTTGATAGTTCTTCCTTTCTCCATAGATGTTGGGTTGAAGGCATTAGTGAAGAATGCCAAAAGTGTCAAGATGAAAGCATTAGTGAAAGGTGCTCATCATCCGTGTCAAAGCATTAGTGAAGAATGCTAAAGGTGTCAAGACGAAGGCATTAGTGAAGGGTGCCAAGCGTTGTGTCAAAGGCATTAGTGAAGGATGCCAAAGAATCAAATCAAGTCGCATTTGGGAAGAATGCCTAGGTCGTATAATCGATGAGGTGCATCGTTATACATATAAGTATTTGTTTGTTTGTTTCCAAGGATGGTGATATCCTTGATGAATGTGTAACAAGGAATTGATCTCCTTGATATTAGGTGTTGTGTTGTGAAGGGTAGTAGTTCCTCCATATTAATGGAACTAGGTGCTTAGCCTAGTACCTAATAAAGGGTAGGCGACGTTGTGATAGTATTAGTTCTCCTAAGGTGTGAAAGAACTCGGTGGTTAGCCTAGCACCGTATAAAGGGTAGGCGACGTTGTGTTAGGTGTGGTTCGCCTTGGTGTGAAAGAACTCGATATTTAGCTTTGTACCGGAAAAAGGTTAAGCGACGTTGTGAAGGCTTCTCCGCCATAAGGAGTTGGTGTAGTGCTTACGAACTCTCGAGTAGGTGACTCGGGGAGTGGAGTAGGGCAAGGAAGGTGTCCTTGTAGCTGAACCACTATTAATAACTTGTGTCGTGGTGATGTGCTTCTTACTCTTTATATTTCATTACACGCTTATATATCTATCTATCAACGTCCAACATAAACAATCAAATAGATTGACATAAGTC
>OU343220.1:298233038-298388662 GCA_910596185.1 Chrysanthemum makinoi
TTGTGAAAATAAAGCAAAAAAAATTGTTAGTAATAATGATCATTCACAAGCATTTCCAAACACTATGTAATGACACCAACAATATAAGAAACAACATTCATTAGTTAAAATTTTCATGAGTAAAGATCATGAAAAGAGAACACAATGATGTGTTTCTAGTAACAAGAAAATAAAATTATCCTAAAAGAGCAAATAAAAGAAAGACTAGTTTAAAACCATCCTAAAGTGATGGTGGATGGGAAAGAGCGTTGAGACGCTCAAGAATGGGGTTGAGGATGAACCTCATTTCTTCGTGGAAGTCATGGACCATAACCGGGTCCGATCCACGGTTTGACCCGTTTACTCACAAGTTGAGCAACCATGCCTTGGAGGGTAGAAAGTTTGGGGAGGTTGTGGTGGTGGAATGGTGGATGTGTTGGTGGTGTTGGAAATGTTTGGAGTGGTCATGATGGATGCAAGCAAAGCATTTTGCATTTGCATTGTCTCACTTAAGTGAGAATCCACCATGCCTTTGAATTGGTGGAGGTTGTGGAGTTCGGCTTGAATCTCCTCTCTAGTGGGATTGTCATCCCACATGCTCTCCGAAATGTCCTCAATATGAGGGGACATTGATGATGGAAGTGGATGATCCCCGTATAAAGGACCATGAATGTCCTTGTGAATGGGGTGGAAAAGGAGAGGTCTTGGCCCTAATGGGGCGTTTGGGTCAATGGATGACCGAGGTGACTCATGGCATTCGCTCAATGGTGCCAAAGGATGGCAATGGTGGTGGATGACTGGGCCTAGGAGGCAAGTCTTCCAAGTCCTCTAGGAAAGGATTTGGTGATGTTGGTGGAGTTGAAAATAACTCCATGGGAGTGAGAGTGGGAGACCTTGGTGAAGGTGGTGAGGGTGTTTGGATGTTTGGATGGGTGTCGGTGGAGGTGAAGTAGGTGTTTTTATTGGTGGTGGAGTGGTGATCACAATGTGTGATGAAGTAGGTGTAGGTGTAGGTGTGTATCATCTCTAATGGGAGATGATTGTGAGTGGTGAAGACGATGATGAGCTAAGATGACCAAAACAACAAGGCCTTACGCTCATTCTAGCGGTTTTCTTGCAAGGTTTTGGTGATGATTTAGTCATTTTAACTTGGGTTTTGATTTGCTAGATAGTAATGAGAATGAAGAAGGTGTGAGGATGATCATGGTAAAACCTTTCAATTTATAGAGGTAAGAAATTGTTGAGAAATGGTTTGATTTGATGTTGAACCATTGAAGAGATGAGGTTCCTAATGATTTGGAAGTGGGTTGAATGCTAGTCATATCACCCAAGTCAATCCATACAAAGAAGATGGAGTGAAGAAGAAAAGATATGCAATAAATGTGTTCTAGTGAGTGGAATTTCCTAATATTCAGATTACCCACGGATTTGAAGGTACCAAAAATTTGGTTCCTTCCTTTATGCCAAAGGGCTCCTTGGGTGGATTTTTCAAATTTTTGAATTTTGGTGGGAAATGGATTTCTTATATACTTTAGTGAATAATACTAGTTCTAATAACAGTATAAACTAGTTAAGATTGATTTTTAAGTGATGGAAGATAATTTGGAATCACGAAAGAGTCAAATTCAGAAAATTACTGGAGGATCCACTCGGCACCAAAATCATACACACCGACGAACCTAAAAAGGTGTGCCGTCCGGCCTCTGCAGATGTGGCGGTACCAAATATAAAGGACGGTACCAAATAATGGTGCCGTCGATCCGTGGAGTGCGAAATTTGGACAGAATGTTTTTAAAACGGGAAATTTTCGAAACCAAATTTTTCTCAAAACATGTTATACTAAACATTTCTAGTTAGGAAAGTAAATAACATATATGTAAACATAGTGGAGCATAGAATTTGAGCAAGGCTTATTGATTTTCACAATATAGTGAAAATGGGTAAAATTTGATAGCATACTTGTGCTATCCCCCGCATGAGAGTTGTTAGCATACACCATTGTTTTAAGTTATATTATCATCCTACATAATAAAACAACTAAATAGTATCAAACATTAATGATAATGCATTGTTCCAAACACTCCTTAAAGTACCCTTATTTGTCCAATTTCTTGTAAATCTTGTTCATCATCCTACCAAGGCACTTGAACATTCCCTTAGTTTGCTTGAATTCTGCTGATTCATTCTCAATCTCGGGAAGAGATGCGTATTACTCATGAGGTGGAAGATGAGAGCTTGGAAGACCATCCTCGGAGCTATTTGATGATGATGATGAAGGAGTTGGAGGTTTAGCTCTCTTGCCTTTAGTCTTAGCAACTCGATCATCACTCAAAGGTACAAAGATGTGAGGGATGAGTTCATAGTGAAGGTGCATTCCTTTTGGGGTTGGTGGAATTGGAGCGAAGTTTTTATAGAGACGGGTGAGAAGCATCCCGTATGGAAGAGCAACGGATCCTTGAGTTGGAATATCAATCATTCTCCTAGCTATGTAGTAGGCTAAGTTGAATGGTTGTCGGGTGGACAAGTTGTAGAGCATGTGACAAAGACAAGCGTTTATGTGATCCCTATTCCCTATGGTGCTAATGACGTTTGCTCTAAGTAACTCCTCCCATTTCTTAAATTCATGCTTAAGTTCATTGAGCTCCATTCCATATGGATCTCGGTTCACCTCTTTCCCTTTCGGGTTACTCGGGTTGTATCGCTTTTGGGTTAAAAGGTGTTCACGGATGACATCCTTATCGGCCAAACGGGTTATGTAGGGAAGAGAGCGGTCATTGATTGCATCAAGGGCGTGAGTGACTTATCCGTGTAGACACAAGTTCCTCGGTTGGGAATTCCTAGTACTCTAGCAAATTCACTTAAGGTGATGGTGTAGTCATTTTGGTTGATTCTAAAGCTAAGACAAAACTCATCATCTTCATCACTAAAACCGTCACACTAGCATAGAATTCTAACACAAACCTAGGACAAATTGGTTCATCAATGTCAAGAAGACAATCGAATTGAATGGCGGCTAGTTCTTCACGAAGATTGGTATGCTCAAGGAAGGATGAGTGAATGGTTCTACCCTCGTGGAAATACCTTGATTCTAGACCCTAAATATTTCTTATTTGTTGGTGAGTCCTTTGGTATTGTGGTGTTTGGGAATGTAGTTAAGAGTGTCTTTGTGATCATAGAATCTTGCGGCTACCATGGTTATTCCTAAGGACAAGAGTTAATATGTTAAAAAATTAAGATAAATTTTAACGTTTTTGATTCTAGTGTGTGCCTATATGAAAACAATTTGGAGTTGCGGTTATCTCGACTCATTTTATGCACAAAATGGTTTTAGTGGAGTGTTTGGCAAATACCATGAGATAACCCAAATGCTCCTAATTCAATGTGGCTATATTTGAATATACCCGTGAGTGCATATTAGTTATGCAATACCTTTAGTATTCAAGAGCATGCAAGTGATGAAAATTTAACGTTTCTATTTGTATTAGCAATGAAAAAATGTTTTCCTACAAGTGAGAAGCTTTTCAAAACTTTTGACATGGGGTGTTTGGTTGTTTGAATAAGGCCTTATATTTATTATCTATCAATTAGTGGGAAACATGATTTGTTTATGCAATATGATAATGTAGTACCTAATTTGAATGACTAGTTATGCAATTTGCCAATTGAATTCATATTTGGTATAAGCATATAAAACCCCATGTAATGATTTGTGATAGTTTTGTGCATAAATAAGAATCCTAGACTCGGAATTAAGAGATGAAATGTAGTTAGGATACTTACAATGATGTTATCTGATTAGTGAGTGGGAAAGTGACAATAATGAGCTTGGTTTAAGTTTTACACGTTTTGGTAAAGTGGGTTGTGAGGAAGAAGATGTTATATAAAGCAGTTTTTGCTTCAGAGACACCACGACCGTGACGCACCAAATTTTTGGTTCCGTCCTGTTGTCGTTTGTGCCGTGGCTACAGAGCGTATACAAGACAAAATTGTGTTGGTTTGACTATTCTAATGTTTTAGGCTATGTTTATCCTACATGTTTGGTTCCATTAACCCTAAACCAAGTCTAAGAAGATTAAAAGGTTCTCGTTAAGAGGTTTAGTTAAGATGTCGGCAATGTTGTCTTCGGAGGATACTTTCTCGATTGAAATGTTTCCTTTTTGAACATTGTCGCAAAGAAAGTGATGACGGATTTCAATGTGCTTTGTACGAGCATGTTGAACGGATTCTTGCTGAGATCGATGGCTCCTTTGTTGTCGCAAAGTATCACAATGTCGTTGAGATGAATTCAGTAGTCTACGAGAGCTTGCTTCATCCAAAGAGCTTGTTGACATGCTTTTCCGCCGGAGACGTACATTCGCTTCAGTAGTAGAGATAGGCTAAAGCCGTTTGCTTCTTTGCAAACCATGAGGTGAGACAATGTCCAACAAAAGTGCAAATACCACTTGTACTTTTTCTATCGACATAATCACCGCATGATCCGGTCGGCATACACTATGGTTTTTACACCCATTCCTTTGGGATACCATAATCCTAAACACGTTGTTCCCTTAATGTATCTAAAAATCCTTTTAAGGCTTCTAAGTGTGATGCCTTTGGGTTTTCTTGAAAGCGAGCACATAGACAAACACTAAACATAATGTCGGGTCTACTAGCCGTAAGATAGAGTAGGCTACCAATCATTCCTCTATATTTAGTGTTATCTACGGATTCACCTTCTTCGTCCTTGGTGAGTTTAGTGTCCGAGGACATGGGTGTTTTAGTTGGTTTGGAATCTTCAAGACCAAATTTCTTAAGCATGTCTTTTATATATTTAGATTGGTTAAAGAAAATACCATCTTCTAGTTGTTTAATTTGAAGTCCTAGAAAGAAGTTTAACTCACCCATCATACTCATTTCAAACTCGTCATGCATGATTTTAGAGAAATCATTACATAGTTCTTGACAAGTTGATCCGAATATAATGTCATCAACGTATATTTGAACAATAATAATTTGTGATTCCTTTTCTTAGTAAAAATAGTATTATCTACTAATCCCATAGTATATTTGTTATCAATAAGAAAAGTCTTAAGACGGTACCAAGCTTTAGGGTGCTTGTTTAAGGCCATATAATGCTTTCTTGAGTTTGAAGACATGATGTGGTTTCTCAAAGTCGGTAAAACCGAGAGGTTGAGCAACATACACTTCTTCGTTAATAAACCCATTAAGGAAAGCACTTTTAACATCCATTTGAAATAATTTAAAATCATAAGCACATGCATAAGCAAGTAATATTCTAATAGATTCAAGTCTAGCTACCGTTGCATAAGTTTCATCATAGTCAATTCCTTCTTGTTGATTATAACCTTGTGCAACAAGCCTAGCTTTGTTTCTAGATACTACACCATTTTCATCCATTTTGTTTCGAAAGACCCATTTTGTTCCAATTATAGTTTGATCTTTGGTTTTGGAACTAGTTTCCAAACATCATTTCTAACGAATTGGTTTAATTCTTCTTGCATGGCAATTACCCATGATTCATCTTTTATTGCTTCATTTATGGTTTTGGGTTCAATGGTGGATACAAAACAAAAATGATTACTTTGATTTTGAGCTTGTGACCTTAAGGTTCTTTGATTAAGTTGTCCTATGACCTTTTCTAATGGATGACTTTTAGATTCTTTGATGTTGATAATTTCCTTATTTAATGGTTCATCTTCCTTGTTATTATTAATTTGACTTTCTATTATTTGACTTTCAACTAAGTCATCATCTACCAAAGGTGATGTCTTAGAGGAGGTGGACTTTCGTCGAATGTTATGTTCAACGATTCCTCGACTATCATTGTTTCTTTATTTAGGACAATGTAAGCTTTACTAGTTTGAGAGTAACCAAGAAATACACCTTCATAAGACTTTGGGTCAAACTTGGTGAGATAATCCTTAGTATTAAGAATAAAGCATTTACAACCAAAGACTTTAAAATATCCTAATGTTGGCTTTTACCTTTATAAAGTTCATATGGTGTTTTGTTTAGGAAAGGACGTATTAGGACTCTATTTAAAATATATGTAGAAGTGTCAAGCGTTACCCAAAACTTTTGAGGATTGTTTTGTTCATTAAGCATTGTTCTACTCATTTCTTGAATTGTTCTATTTACGCGTTCTACTACTCCAGTTGATTGAGGTGTTCGTGGAGCCGAAAAGTTATGTGTTATACCATTTGTATCACAAAAGTTTCCAAATTGAGTTTCGTTGTCAAATCCACGACCATGATCCGTTCGGATCGACACAATTTTGACACCTAGAAGATTTTGAATTTTCTTGCTAAGTATTTCAAATTTATCAAAAGCTTCATTTTGGTTTTCAAAAATAACGTCCAAGTAAACCTTGAGTAATCATCTACTATGACCAAAGTGTATAAGTTGCCTCCATAGCTTCTTATAGCGGATGGTCCAAACAAGTCCATATGTAATAATTCTAGACACTTAGATGTGATACACCATATTTTAGATTTGTGACTACTATGTGTTTGTTTACCAATTTTGCAAGCGTCGCAAAAGTGTTGGTCATATTTTAGTTTTGGTAAATTCCTAACCAACTCTTTTGAAGATAGGTTTTGTATAAGTCTCATATTAGCGTGACCTAAGCGTCTATGCCAAAGAGATGAGCTATCGTCTAATGTTGTTAGGCAAAGTTTGTCATTATATGTTTTATCTATTTTCATGACGTATATGTTATTTTTCCTAACTCCTTTAGCTATGGTGATACCATCTTTTAGTATTTTACTACCATTTTCATCAAATAGTACTTTATACTTTTTATCACATAGTTGGCTAATACTAAGTAGATTAAATCCTAACCTATCCACATGAGCAACATTTTCAATAGTTAGAGAGTTATGAGCAATCGTACCTTTGCCAATGATTTTGCTTTTGAGATTGCTACCGAAGGTGACATTACCTCCGTCATACTCTTGGTATGATGAGAAGAGACTTTTGTTGCCCGTCATGTGTCGTGAGCATCCACTATCTTTTATCCATTCATCAGGTTCCAATCCAACTTTCAAGCATACCTAAGAAGCAAATAACTCAAACATTTGGTCCCCAATATCTCATGGGTCCGTTTGGGTTAAACATACCATTTATTTGATTCATGTATGGAAATGATGGGTAAGGGTTCCATGGCATGTAATCTGGAGTTTGATATGGTCTAGGAAAGTTTTGATTCCAACCGTTGTGTTGGTAGTTAGGTTGAACGTTGTGGTTGCTCTTAGGAAAGGGGCGTTTGACAAAAGAAGTTTTATATCGTTGTTGAGTAGTTTTTGATCTAAATTCATTTTTAACAAGTCCTACCCTGATATAATGGCTGGTTTTAGTTTAACATTATCATTGGTTTTCTTTGTTTTTTAACAAATTCAAGACGGTCCGTATTGTAACATTCTGTTTCACGAAGTACCCACGTACCATTTTTGCATAACGGACGGAACCCTTATTTTGGTTCCGTCTCGTCCGTGCTGTATCACAGAATTTTGATGAATGTTCGTCTTTTTCGCCGTTGTTTTGACTCTTTGGAATTAATACTTCATTAAAACCTAGCCCATTCATGTCTCCGGGTGTTTTATGAATTTTAACTATTTCATCGGCAAGAGCGATGTTCTTGTTAAACCTTTTAAACTTAGAATTATTTTCTATTAAAACTTCTTGTGTGAGCTTTAGTTTTTCTATTTCAAGATTAAGCTCTTGACATGATTTACAATCATCGTCATTTGCTTTTCCTTTTCTAGTCGTTTTGCTTTTTCTTTTAACTCATATACCTCATTTTCCAAAAACACCTTTTTGGTTTTTAGAAATTTATTTTTAGTTATGATTTTTAGACTTAGCTCACACAATTGATTATATTGTTTTTGCAAGGTGTCATCATCTATAGAAGAATAAGAAGAGTCGGAAAGTACCTCATTTGACTCATGTGCCATTAGAGCGATCTCTTCCTTGCTTGATTCCTCATCGTCTTCACTATCACTCCAAGCACCACTTACAAAAGCTCGTTGAGTTTTGTTTTTAGGTGGCTTGGGACATTCTCCTATGAGATGACTTGCATCACCACATCTAAAACACTTTCTTTCACCTTTAATCTTCTTATCATCCCGATCTTTCTGGAATGGCTTCTTTTCTTCTCGAGGTTGTCTTACAAACTTTCCTCTTCTTCTAAAGAACTTCTTGAAATCTCTAACGCCATGGCATACCCTCATCTTCACTATCGGAACAAGATTCACCATCATCGCTTGATTCCGACTTTGCCTTAAGAGCAACGGATTTGATCTTCTCCTTTCTTCCTTTGATGATCTCCGAATCTTTCTCCATTACCATTTTGTGAACTTTGAGGTTGCCAATTAGCTCGTCTAGTGACATTATTGAGAGATCTTTTGATTCTTCAATAGCGGTCACTTTAGCTCTCCATTTGGGATGGAGTGCTCTAAGAAATTTCCGGACAAAGTTCTTACTACGAAAAGATTCATCAAGTGCTTTAAGTGATGTAATGATAGTGTTAAAACGAGCAAAGCCACAATCAATGGTTTCATCTTCGGGGATAACAAATTGTTCATATTGTTGAACAAGAAGATCAATTTTGTTATCCTTGACTTGTGAATTACCTTGATGTGTAACAATTAAAGATTCCCAAATATCTTTGGCGGTTTCACACATAAAAATTCTTTCATATTCTTTTCTAGGTAAAGCATTATAAAGCATCATTTTAGCTTCATTATTTTTAGCAACTAATTTCTTTTGTTCATCAACGAAAATATCCTTTGTTGTAGAACTAAAATCTCCTTTAACAATAATAAACCAAAGATCTATATCTTTTGATTTTACATATGTTTCAAACGGTTTTTCCAATATATAAATCCATTGGTTTCAAAGAGTGGTGGTCTTTGCATAGATTGCCCTTCTTTAAAGTTTTCAGAATCCATGGATCGTTTCAAGTTTATAAAATACAAGTTATTTTAGAAATTCTTGAGCAACGAGGCTCGGGTACCAATTGTAGAAAACTAGAAGGGGGTTGAATAGTTTACCGATTAAAAACTTTGTTTTGAAACTTATTGAAAGATCAATTGATATTGATCTTGAGTATGTTAATGAAATATGCAAGCAATATGTAATGAGTAAATAAGGAAAGAAATGATCAAACCACAACAAGTTGTTTATAGTGGTTCGCACCTACAAGGACTCTTTTTCCTTGCCCTACTCCACTCCCCGAGTCTCACACTCGAGAGTTTAACTTCACTAGTCAACAAGCTCCTTTCACCGGCGGAGAAAACCTTTACACTTACACTATTTCCGACACTAAGCTAGATGTCGAGTTCTTTCCAAGGGTACAACTACTCCCACACACAATGTATTTTGAGGACTAAAATACTAACCACTCACACTCACAAGATTATGATGGTTTGATACAACAATGAAGTATGAATCAACACTAGATCATACAACACTAAACAAACAAGACTTCCAACTTCTCGTTGAAGCTTGAATATGACTTGATCTTCTTTGCTACAAAAGAGATCACTAATATGATATGAAACCGAGTTAGAAAGGTTAGAGAGAAGATATGTATGAGAGTATGTTAGAAAGGATGAGAAACTACTTGGCTTGGCATTGCTATTTATAGCCAAATTGGACAGGAGCGCCTGACGGACCGCGGACCCCTAAAAGGGTTCCGCGCGGTACCAAAATGGTACCGCCAGCCACATCAAGATATCAAATCTGGTCTAAAGTCAACTCTATCTAAGTAAGATTGTGCAAGATATGAAGAGTACAAATCTTCACAAAATATCTAATGGAATCTTCCAATGATCTCCATGATGTAATACATGATGTCAAATGTTGTATTACTATTAATAGAAATATGCAAATGCTTAAGTAGTGTTTGGTTTTAAGAACCTAACACATTCTACAAACTACTATCATACATAATGATTAGAGTCATATCAAGATGTTACTAATCATAAATGTAAATGCTTGAATGATGAATATATTGTTTAAGAAAGCTTGTTTTAATATCTAATAAACTTGACAAGCTTTAAGCTTTTATAAATTAAATTTACTTTTGTCGTTAACAAAACTTAGGCAAAGATTAAAAATATAAATAACGTTTAATGACGATATTTGTATTAACAGGATAGTCTAGAATGTCTCCGTGAGATTGTCGAAGAGGATTTCATTAACAAACCTCTTGATAGTGAAATTAGGTTTGCTTGCCTGTGCCAAACGATCTCAAGATTTGCTAGAATGTGTAATTGCAACATGTCCCAAATCCTTAACCTTAGGTGCAAGAGGCAAAGCTGTGATGCCTTGTTCTATGCCTAGTGCCGAGCCTTCAAACCATTCTAGGCCCAGTTTTAAGAAAGTATACAATGTTTCGCCTAGTAATACATATCCTTGCACGCTCAGTTCGGGAATGCAAAAAGTAGATCAACCAACTAATGTTCCCATAATTCCTACAGAGTAATCAATGACATTAAAGCGAGCGGGTCAAAGTCTCAAGACAATACAAGGAATGATAGGACCTCGCAAGCTAAAAATGTGCATTGGAAGAGAGTAAGACCAACTAGGATCTTAAGCTTGAGTTGAATAAAACGAATCGTGTTGATTCTAGTATTAGCCTTAGGCGCATCGTAATTAATTCAATTTCGATACTATTTGCAAACCTTGTAATGATGTTCCGCTTGAATTTCGCTAATCATGAATGTAGTATGAATGCTTTGTCTAATGCTGTCAAATGCCCAGTTAAAATTGTTAACGCTAATAATCGTGTAAAGAAGGCAAAAAGGCAAAAACGAAAGATTGTTAGAAAACAGTGGAAACCCACAGAAGAATTTTTATAAAGATAGGTTATTATTGGATACCTTTTGGCCATAAGAATAATCGGTTTTGCTCTCAAACTGCTAAGATTATGCCCACTAGAAAATGGATGCCTACCGGTAGAACTATTCCCTTAAGAAGTGAACATACTTTGAATAGGTCAAATACAGACACCAGCATTGCATCTATTCCCAATGATTCCATTGCTTCTACTGGATATGGATGTTTCATTGGCGTGGGTGTTCCAATTACTTACTAACTGGGAATCTATCCGCTATCCATTCTTGTTCCAGGTTCAACTGCTGTGATCGTTCAAACGCTGCGGGTACTGGACTCAGCCGCTCAAGCATATGACTAGAGACCGGTCGCTGCTCATGAACTTCGTGAGCAAATTCATCTGACAATTAGATTCGTAATGATCATTTTGCAATTATGGGTTATGGTGATTATGTTACTGGTGATAGTGTTATCTCTAGAGTATACTATGTGGAAGGTCTTGGTCATAACTGTCTGGCGGTCAATTCTGTGACTCTGATCTAGAAGTAGCCTTCAGAAAACATACTTGTTTTGTTAGAGAACTTGATGGTAAGGAACTTTTAAGAGGAACTCGTGGTTCAAATCATTACACCATCTCTATCGATGATATGATGAAGTCTTCTCCAATCTGCTTGTTGTCAAAGGCTTCAAAAACAAAGTCATGGTTATGGCATCGCGTCTCAATCACTTGAACTTCGGCACCATCAATGATCTCTCCAGAAAGGACTTAGTTGTAGGTTTACCTCGACTAAAGTATGAAAAGGATCATCTTTGTTCAAAGATGTCAATTGGGAAAAAGCAAGAAATATGCCCATAAACCCAAACCTACTAACTCCTTTCACGTGTTCTTCATACAATTTATATGGATTTATGTGGACCAATGAGAGTGCAGAATATCTTTGGGAAGAAATATGTTAGTTGTGGTTTGATGATTACTCTAGATTCACCTGGGTCAAGTTCTTAAGGACAAAGGATGAAACTCCGAATATCATCATCAAACTCATCAAACAAATTCGCAGTTCGACTTAACAAAACCGCCGTAATTATCCTGACAGACATGGAACCGAAGTTTGTTAACAAACAACTTAGTGAATTTTATGAAAGTATTGGAATCAGCCATCAAAGAAGTGTTCCACTAACTCCTCAAATGAACGTAGTTGAAAGATCTAAATCAACTCTTGTAGAAGCCGCTAGAACAATGTGATTTACTCAAAGGTTCCAATGTTTCTTCGGCTGAAGTTATTACACGATGCTACACACACAAAATCGTTCCACATTCATAATCGCTCATGGAAAACTCCATATGAACTTGTCCACAAATGTAAAACCTAATCTCTTTCCTTCGTGTGTTTGGTGCATTGTGTTATCCAACTAATGAGGGTCAAGACTTAGGCAAACTTAGAGCTAAAGGAGACATTGGAATATTTGTAGGGTATGCACCAAACAAAAAGGGATACCGAATCTACAACAAAAGAACCCGAAATATCATGGAAACAATTCACGCTACGCTTGATGATTGACCGGTCAAATGGCTCTAGACAATCCAGCCGAACCCGCACTTCAAACAAAGTCCCATTGGTTCATCCCTTGTTCCAAACTTTTCTCAAGAAACTCCATATGTACCTCCATCTCAAGATGATTTAAAGAAATTGTTTGATCCTATGTTTGATGAACTTTATGATCCAAGTACTAATGAGGTGTTGATCCCTACAACAGAGGTTGTCATATTCCCGTGAATGAAGTCAATTCCTCACCATATCATTAAGTCAAGTTTCGCCATGGATCCTTTAGTCTCATCAACAAATCATCATTCTTCAAATGTACATCATGGAACTGTTTCGGGCATCAATGATGAAGTTAATCCCTTTGCTACTCCCCGATGCTCCTTTGAAAACATATTTGCTCCTAATCTTCTCATCAACCATCTTCTTCAGAGACATCGACTCGCTATCAAATTCCTCAACAACTGCTACATGAACACCTTAGAAAATGGACTCACGATCATCCATTAGACAACATCATTGGAAATCCTTCGCCCAAAGATCAACACGGAAACAACTTGCAACCATGCCTTATGGTGCTTCTTCAACTCCGCAGACTCTAAGATCGAACCAAAAGATGTCAAAACCGCCATGAATGAAGATAGCCGGTTCAATGCCATGCAAGAAGAAATTCATGAGTTTGATCGACTTGATGTATGGGAGTTAGTACCGGCTCCAGATTGTGCTATGATTATTGCTCTAAAATGGATCTTCAAAGTGAAACTTGATGAGCATGGTGATGTGTTGAAGAACAAGGCTCATTAGTTGCTAAAGGATACCGTCAAGAGGAGGGTATAGACTTTGAAGAATCTTTGTTCCTGTTCTCGAATCGAGGCAATTAGAATCTTTTTGGCTAATGCTGCAAGTAAGAACATGGTAGTCTATCAAATGGACGAAGACGGATTCTCGAATCGGAGATCTTGAAGTCGCTCATGCCGCCCAACCCGGGATTTGTGAATCAAGAGCATCCTACCCACGCTATCGCTTTGAAGAAGGCTCTTATGGTTTAAAAAGCTCCAAGGGCATGGTATGATACGCTATCAAAGTTTCTTCTATCTACCGGATTCAAAAAGGAGCAATTGATCCAACATTGTTCACCGTAAAGTCAGCAAACATTTAATTCATGTTCAAATTTATGTTGATGATATTATTTTTGCCTCGATCACCCCAATGAATGTGATCGTTTTTCAAATGAAATGAGTTCAAAATTTCAAATGTCAATGATGGGACAAATGTCATTTTTCTTGGGATTACAAATTTCACAAAGTCCCGAGGCATTTTCATAAATCAATCTAAATATGCAACAGATCTTAAAGAAATTTAGATTTGATTCAAGTGACCCTGTTGACACTCCCATGATTGATCGAACCAAACTAGATGAGGACCACTCAGTGATCATGATTGACCAAACAAAATATCGTAGTATGATTGGATCCTCGATGTACCATCGCTAGTGTGACCGCATATCTTGTTCGCCGTTTGCATGTGTGTAGATACCTAAGCCTACTAAAAAGAACCTTGAAGCGTTAAACGGGTCTTTCGGTATCTCCAAGGAACCATCAATATGGGACTTTGGTACCAGAAGGACACCGGTATGTCACTAATGTACCTATGAGCGCTCGATCATGCAGATGTCAAGATACTCGCCGGCACGCCCCGAGGTGCTCAGCTTTTGGGTGATAAGCTTGTGAGCTGGTCTTCAAAGAAGCAAATGAGTACTTCTATTTCCTCTACAGAGGTAGAATACATAGCCATGTCATCTTGTTGTGCTCAAATCCTTTGGATGAGATCTCAATTAACTGACTATGGCTTTGTATTTAACAAAATCCTCTCAGATCGCGGATAATAAAAGTGCTATTGCTCTCTCTTGCAACGACGTTCAACACTCAAGAGCAAAGCATATCGACATTCGACATCATTTCATCAGGGAACAAGGAAAAGGGTGTGGTGGAACTCTATTTTGTGAGGTCCGAATATCAGCTTAGCGCATATCTTCACCAAAGCTCTTCCAAGAGAACGCTTTGAGTTCATACTTCCACGACTAGGCTTGAAAAGCCTTCAACCAGAAACACTCAAACGCCTTCAGGAAGAAGACGAGGAGTAAAGGTCTATGCTCATCTATCTCTTGTAAATATTATTCAAAAACAAAATACAAAATTATAAAACTTTCAAAATCCATAAAAATCTAAAAAATTCAAAAAATCTTCAAAAAATATTGTCAATTTGTCATGTTTTTCTTGATTCGATAATATCTACGTTTTTTTGTGCTGCATTCAAAGAATGACACGACTTTAGATGTTGTTCGAATTTCATAAAAAATAAAAAATAAAAAAATAAAAAATTGGGAGAAAGAGAAAAAAGATGGTTTATTGTCATGTCAAAGAACCCGCTTGTCAAAGAAAGAACAGAGCCATACTTTATCATATTTTCAAAATTCCATGCTCTGATTCTAAAAACATTTATCTATGAAACTAACTGCTTTGAAAAATAACTCTGACTCTATTTTTGATAATCATCCGATTTATTGTCGTCAAAATATCTATCTATCAATCAACAACCTATGTCATTGATTGAGGGGGAGAATGATTTCAATTAAATTAAAAGTTATTTGGCATTCAATTGTTTTCAAAAGATAATCATGCATGTTTAACCAATGGAGTTTAAAATCTCAAATCGATCCTTATCGCTAAAACGCTCATAATCAAGTCATTATTCTCCTTAAAAGCTTTCAAAATCAATTTAAATCTATAAGAGATCACAAATCTCAAATGATTTGATAATTGTGATGGGGGAGAATGTGTGATTTAAATTGGATTTAAACTGATAATTCGGTAAATGGTTTTATAAGGATGTACAAGCTTCCTTCCCACATGTGCCAAACGATTTCAAATTTTCCATGCACATGTTGAGGGAGAGCATCTATCTTAAACCTATGATTTGAAACGTGATCACTTATCTCAATAAAGTGTTCCTCTAGTATGTGAAAAAATCTTTTCAAATCTCGAGGCACATATTGAGGGGGAGCAAAATCATGAAAACCTCATCCTTCCCCAAAATGCTTTATCTACTTGATTCATTAGGAAGTGATGTTGATATCTTTTAGAAAATGGTAATCAAAGAAGTTAATTTTTTCTCTTGCCTCCGGTGGAAAAAACTATCAAATACTTGATTCACATGTTGTGGGGAGTTCTTCTTCTAAAAATATCAAAACAATTGTGTACAAAATGCTTTGAAAATATATCACAAGTATCTGGATTGATTTTCAAATGGTTTTCAATTGGTTCCTATGGCAGATGAACAATACCAAATAGACCGACCAACTTTACTTTATGTACGGTAATATAAGGATGATAAGGTTAGGTATTGGTTCCATGATCCCGTGAGTCGGGAGGGATCTACCCAGGACTATCCACTAGTTAGTGTAGAGTTCTTAGGTATATGAAAAAAGGAGAAAATGAGATATGGGAAGAGTGCGGATGAGACGAGCTAGTAATCGGAATAAACCCAACAAGGTTCTAGTTTGAAGTCTCGTAAGCAATCAAGGGGTTGAAGAATGAAAAAGAATTGAATGAGAAAGGGTGAAACAAATAGCCCTCCAATAATTCAACCTTAGGCAGTAAAACCGGTTCAATACATATGCTATCTGGTTACTTAGGTAACTCGGTATTGAAGACAAGACGTCATGGACCCAAAGGACGCATCGCACTAAACTTCCAAACCACTCAAGTTCCTCTTAAAAGGACTTGTTTCATTCTCACGGTGAACCTACATTATCTATCGACTTTCTCTTAGAGATTGTTGATATTGAAGAAGGAGACCCTCTCCCTAGTCTCCGATATAGGATCCAAAAATGCACAAATTGAGTCTAGAGCCACAAGATCATCAATAAATCTCATTAGGACAATTTCAATGAAGACTCTCGCTTCACAATGTGGAAAGAGAAATTATATCTGAGTCCTACGTGATTATCCTTGTGGTATTGCCGAACATCCGAGTGATGTGTTTACATATTCATGTGAAGATGGAAAGCCTCTGAGCCAACATCTAACAAGCTCCTGTAGTGTGAGATTCACTATATACAGATCAACCATGTGACAAATGAATGTAAACAATGGAGGATTCAATCTTTGAATCAATCCCGTTCAAAGTTATGGATTGACGGATACCTTTGAAAACCGTCTTTGTGCTTTAAAACTTTTCATTAGCACGCCGAATCGTACTAATTTTTCAAAATCAAAAGGTGTTTTATGATTGATAATTGATTTTCATTAAAACCTTCGATATTGCAAAACAATTTCTATTGAGCAATACATGATTGTTTTTCAAATCTCTTTTCATCAATCGACTTAAATTACCGGCATCACTCGTGTTGTCTTCTTTGAGACGTTCCGGTTTGAGAACACCTAGAGTACCGCTAAAACCCCGCAAGGAAATTCTTCGAATTATACCCGATCACGTGCAAGCATTTGTAATCGATCAACGGGAACCGTGGGCCGTAACCTCAATTCATCGAAAGTGATCAAAGACACTTTCGCGGCGCTTTTTATTGCTAACCGCCTTATGCACACCCCGACGTGCTGCACCGATGTAATGGAGCGGTCAATTCATAGCCGCATGCTCACACAACACATTCATATCGAAAGAAATCATGATTGGTGCATCAATGACTCGGATATTCTAACTCCATGCTTCTACTACGCCGCCAATATCATGAATCCGAAAGCTTCGCTACTCATGAGAAGATATCATGATCCAGAATGTGAGCATGTCGGTCCGAAAGTCACAACATCACATAATACCAACACCACAATGGATGTATCGAGATTTTCTATTAGCCTGATGATCTCAAAAGTCTGGCTCAACATTATTATCACGTGGATCAAGAAAAGACCTCCACTTGATTAACCAAACATGCAATGAGTGGAATCAATGACTTTGAGCTTCGAGCAAAGTACTACATCAAAAATGCAAGATCAATTGTTAATGTAATATCTCATTGTATTCAATGTCATTTTAGTATATGTTTGAGGCCTCCCTTGGGAGATTGTTAGGAATTAGAAATTCCGTGTATTAAAGAGTCGTCACCTCAAGTATATGTAATCATAGAAAGCTCAGAGTCATAGTAATTTTATGTTAAGTAGTATTTAGTTTAGTAACACCGTGGAGGACGGACGGTCTTTACCCATCTGATGCCTGATCCATGTTCGCTGTGTGTATGCTTATTGTAAGACTATAAATACTCTTACCTCCCAAGGTAGAGAGTTGGAGCTCATAATAAGAATTTTCTTTCTCTCACTAAAGTTCCCTAAACCTCTAACTTTCTCTCTCTAGAATTCCACTTATATGCCTACTTTGTGTTATGGTTTGATGTGTATGTGAAATCCAATATCCTACAGGCGATCTAGGTATCACATCATGGTGACGGTCTTATGGTTCTCCGTTTGGGAAAGACTCGCAAGAGAACTCGGAACAATATATGGTTATTTATATTGATGTTTATGCTTGTATGTTTGTGATTCCTATATATGCATTATTACTTGCTTTGACACCTAATTGTATGCAATATGGAATAATACATATCAAACCATAACATCAATATTGGTCTTATTACACGCCTAAATATCATGCTCATTGTGACCGCTATTTGATTCGTGAAAAATCATTTTTGTTAAATAAAGTGACCTAATATATGAAACACGTTTTCAAGAATTTAAAACTAGACGCTATGGACACTTGGGATGTACGGCTCACCCACTAGAACAAACTCGTGCTGGGAAACTAAAGAGGTGCTACACACCTGACCGAAGGATGTCTAAGGTTATGCTTCACACTGTCCTTCTCCCTCCTATGCTTCGATTGAGCTACCGTGAACCATGATGATCACTACAAAGTTCATTACCAAAAGTTTTTAGAATTAGTGTTAGAAATTTGTTTTGCATGCTTCTTTGTACACAACTTTTACCACATTTATGTGTGCATACCTATTTGTTAATATTAAGTCTATGCCACCCAACTATGAACATGTGCACTTGGATTGACTTCTCTGGTCGACCTAAAGGCCTTCCAACCAATGGTAATTATTTCACATCGGGTCGCACCTTTGGTTATTTTTACACGTTCATACTTGGTCGACTATATCGAAGTTAACTGGGTCGACCTCGACCCGAGGAATAAGATGAGAACTAAACATGCTTTTGACATTATTACTTGATACTAATGCCTAAAATGCCTCTCATAAATCTAAGAGTTGCATTATGCAATTAATGCTCGTCGCTACCTCTTGTCCTATTTTTACACACCGTCAGAACTATGGTAATTAATGGGGTTAAGATGGATCTTAGTCTTAATTAGTAATTAATTGTAGTTAATTTTTAAGAATGTAATTATCAAAATACTAGATTTGAACTTTTTTATGTCTGACATTGTATTATTGCAACATAATTCGTAAACAAATTTGTTTTTCTTTGAAAGACAAACTTAGTCTATTTTTCTAGTAAGAAGGGTGAGACTTATACCTATCTTTTCTCCTTTGTTGACAAACTAAGATAGGATTACTAATTGGTAAACTCATTAATGATCTTTCATTACCCTTTCGTGGTCTAGAGTTAATTGAAAGATAGAATATTTTGTGTAACTGGAAACATTGTGTTTAGAGCTACCAAAATAAATAAACATCCTAAATTGTCACGATGTATGATTTTAAACCGCAAAGAGTGAAGGAATTACTAGCATATTTGCTAGGTAATCTTCTTGGACTTTTATTATTCCGAAGTGCTAATTACGCTTGGGGCTATGTAGACGATAAAGGAGGAATTGCATGCTAAAGATTCAAGTTAATTGAATAAAAGAATGGCTAGTCCATTGTCTACATAAGTAGAACTTCATATACTCTGCTCAATACCTAAGTACATGCTACTCGTAGGCATTTGAAGAGAATTGAAAAGTATATAAAACTGCTATATGCTTTCTACTGGAAATGTAACACTTGTAATATTGACAAACTGGGAGCAGTTGCATTTTATTACTGAAATATCATTCATATAATATTGTCAATTTCAGTGGGAGCTACAGGATTTATTTCTTGTTAGTCACCTATATCATTTCATACTAGCTTTGAAATAATCCATTACTTTCCGAATATGAACAACCATTGCTTAAAGGAAAATTGCATTTTATTTTATAACATAACACGTTGCCTTCGCCGCTCCTAAATGTTATCTATAAAATAATAATCCACAATTCCTTATTACAGGTTATGGTTCTAAACTACTTATGATATATATGACATTATCATATTGTTTAAACAATCAATCACGTGTTGTTTGTTTTCATAATATGATGTTGTACCTTTCACAAGTGGGAGAAATCTCAAAGTGTGTGCAAAGAATAACAATATTATTGGTATCTCTTGACCGCAAGGTAAAGGAAACTAATAATTCTACTAGGACTTAAACACGTTAGATGTTTAATGCCCTACTACATATAAATAAGAATTCTACTAGGACTTAAACACATGAGATGTTTATTGCCCTACTACATTCTAATAATGATTCTTCTAGGACTTGAACACACAAGATGTTTGTTGCCCTACTACATTCAAATGTCATGATATAGTGTAAAGATACTTCAACATTTGACTACATGTTTTAGTCAACATATTTATGGTTATATGATAATGATCATAATTATGAAGTATAAAATTAACTTGAAATTACTATAGAACTCAAGAGTTTGCGTTCATGATTACTTTTGTTAGTATAATTATGCTTACATGTTAAGACATAACTATAAAGTCCTTGAATTAGTCAATGACTTATAACATAAAGTATATATAGTAAAAGTGTTATGTCTTCTAGTTAACACATAAACACAAGGCCTTTGATTTATTCAAAGACTTATAATGTATTATTGACATGTTCTGCTTTTCAAACACATGAACATATAATACTTGAAATGTTTGTCTTATTGGAACACATGAACATAAGGTTCTTGTATTGTTCAATGAATATACACTATTGCATGCACTTAGTTCGTAAATACTTTATATTCAATTTGGCTTGACCCAATTGACAAGTATTTAGTCCAAAGAGAATTAAGTTATCTATAGAATTCTGATATAGTTTCACAATTCTAATAACTCATAGGATACCACTTCATTATGGTATGTCTAATGTGTTGGATCAAACCTTATTCATATTTTTTGGTTCATAATAGCTTTAATTGCTCCACTTCCAAAACATATCAAGGTTAGAAATTGCGTGTGTCATAGATACACTCAATAGAGTTCAAACCTAGAAGGTATTCAAGACAAACTATAACTGAAAACCCTAATTCATTAGGAATTTGAGGTTTTACCACTCAAACCAATTGAATCATAAACCCTTTAGGATTTTTGATTTTTCTATACTTCCTAGCTTGAAGATTGTAGTTTTGGTGTTCTTCCTAGCTTGACTAAAACACTAAACTTTTGGTTAAAGAGTGATACTAAATTAGAGTTTTTCTATAAACCCTAATTTGAGTTGTGGGAAGGAATTCCATTATGTCTTGATTTAAGTTCTGAATTTGTTAAAATCTTATGAAGCATTTTATTAACAAATCTTAAGATGAGAACTTAAAATGTATTTTGTGATTCTCCATAAAGGACAATTTATTGTTGCTTAAATACTTAGTATTTAAAGAATTGTCTCTACTTACAAAAGTAAGTGGGAGTATACACATATCTCAAAGTTTTTGAGAACAAAATACTTAACCTTCTAAAATGCACTTATTAATGTCATACTAAGGTAAAACATGAAAATGTCGAATCAAGTATAATGATTACTCTATTCATAAATCAAAGGATGCCTCATCACTAGAGCGATATTTTATATCAATGCTGAGGGATATAAGTTAGAAGATTATTGTAAATCAGTTAACTACTAAAATATATTATCACATCTTGAATCGATAAATATTTTTAGAACTATGAATGACAAAATGCAGTCCTTAAAAGGCAAATCGAGTTTTGAGCTTGATTGTTATTTCGCCTAACAGTTAACCTATGATGTTGGAATGAGTTTCTTTTGTAGAAACACTAACAAGGACAAAATTGTATACATATTAATGTTTGGCATTTTATAAGAAGTTTTTAATCATACTTAAGCAATTGACTGTGATTAAATTTTCTTATATAATACATGCATTAATTATATAAAGATATTTAATTGTCATACATGTGATTTGTATGTTGAATATGACAATTAGATTTTATAACTCTTTCTTTATGATTACCTTTTGCGAGGACGGTGTGTAATCAAAAGGGTTATGAATCTATACATAATCTTTATATAGTATACAAATTTATGCAACCCAAGTTTGGATTGTATCATGCATCTAAGAGCTGAGATCTTGAATTTAATTATAATATGATTCAAATTAAATTAAGATAACTCTTGAGTACATCTAACATTGAGTGGGAGCATTGTGTTTATCCTTAAAATTTACATGTTGAAGATATCATTCTATTTAAGCTAGATATTGATCCTTAAGCTTGGAATGAAACTTTACTTGGAATTTACGGAATAAAACAAACAACCTTGGAATAAATGTTTATCCGAATGTCTAAAATTAAGTCTAACACAAATGCAATATATTATTCAAGCAAGTGTTAAATGATATATTTCACTTGGAGTAATTTATTACATGGATAGAAATCTTATGTTGTTTTAACTAAGGATTCATTTTGTATATATTATATTGTGTGTAAGACTAGTTGTTGCTTTTGTATAAGAACAAAATGAGCTGACAACAACAATATCTAATTGAGAGAGTTTAGATTATTGTTAATATAGATGTTTACGAATTATAAAGCATAATGTTGTATAAGTACAAATGATGCTAGAGGATTATTAATACTAGTTGTAGTAGGATTTCATCTTTTATGATAAATCTGCTAACTAGTAATGCTCCACATAGAGCATTGTTGCATTATACATTAAAGAATGAGAATACTTTACACTTTTAGAAACCAGAAGATGACTATCAGTATGTCGTTGATTTCTAATACCTCATGCAAGGTAAGACGACATCTCCATACTATAATTCTTGCAATAGTATGAGCATATGCGATAAGACACTCATCTTATATTTCAAATCACTCACTATATGTGAAATTTGAAACAAGTATTCGGAAATTTTACTCAGATGACTATTTAGTTTTTCTTGTAAAAGAAAGGTTGAGAATGTTGGAAACATTAGGGTTCAACTTGCTAAATAAGTTTCATGCATATCTGTTTTAGTATTTGGATAATTGGGATTGATAGACAATTTTACTTTATGATGAATAAAGATACTTGGTATTTTTATTCATTCATATAATAATTGTTATCCTATATTTGCATGTTTAATCCTTGAATAATTTATTATTCTAAATATGTCCATTGTCGGTTAACAATATGGAAATATTGTTATGATAAGGCAAATGTGAGTGTTGGTTATAATTCTAACGAGAATTTGGATTGTTCCGGCCAAACTCATATGTATTCACTAGAGATGCATATTGGATTCCCCAACTTTCAAACATTTACTTTGGATCCTTGTCATAAGTAAAATATTGAAAATAGTTTGTTATCTTCATCCTTAGACTTGAGATACAAGCAAATTTCGTTATGTGTGGATATCATTTTTTGTAAGTATACGCAAAACGCTATCTGAACAAGGTAGTTATAAAGCTATATTTCGAGTGATGAAGCCATCCACAACACTTGTAATCAATAAAGGATTTGTTACTCCACTTGATATGTGCGGAAAGATACCATGGCGCCTTCCGATTTAATAAGATAATTATTCGGCCGAACCCAAAGGGTAATGCAAGATGATACTTGATTACATTTGGTATATCTAATTAAATTCTATAACGAGATTCTAAATGGTTAAACTATATGGAATGATTTAAGATCCATAATCCATGGTTTAACGGTATCTATAACAAAGAATGATTAAAGCAAGACATTAATAACCATGCTATGAGAAGATTTAAGAAACTATATCTCAGACACTTTAGTTAAAAAGCGAGTGAGAGCTGCTAGGCGTTTCCGCGTTAGTTTTGTGTGTCATTCGACACTCCAACTCCCTGGGAGCTGTTGGTTGTGGGAATTAAAAACACTCGAAACGACTAGAAGTTGTGTGAGCCTATTGGGGCACACACATTAAACACGAGAGTACGTAAAACATGTATATACTTGGAAACCATATATCGACTTGATATATATATATATATATATATATATATATATATATATATATATATATATATATATATATATATATATATATATATATATATATTGACCCATATAACTTGAACCCGATTATACTATGATCCAAGACCCTAAAAGTTTTAAAGGAGGTAAATTGATAAAAGCTTATGGGTCGGTTTTTGAGTTAAGCATTGGGCCATGAGAAACTATAGTCGGTTTTAGAATCATATTGTAACTTGGAGCTCAAGTTTTGAGCCCAAGAGAAACTTGCTTTCATGTACTATATATACATGCGTATGATCTATGAATCCGATGACTTAAAATATACCCTATTCCTAATGATAAATAATCTAATATTCTTACATATACTCGATCAATCAACATAACATAAAATTGTGATGATTGTTACACGTGACCACTAAATCCATATGATTGGTGGACATATATTGAATTGTCGATTAATTGACATGTACAAGATATCTAACCTTTGCTAATTATTTAATTCATACTTGCATCATTAATTGATCCAAGGTGTACTGAATATATATATTGGAACTTGTTTTCTTGTGTTCCTATTCGAACAAGTTAAAGGAACAAGTAGTTAGTTTGTTTAGTTCTTGGCTAAAGGAAGCAGGATCTGGGATATACTATATCCAATAACGGTCAAGGGTTTTATTGGTTCTCAGTTTTAATACGAACTCAGACAACAAGGTAGAAGGGTTTCTAAGGTTATGCTTCACACCTGGTCCTTCAAAGCGCTCGGGATTGGAGTTTTACTGAACCATGATGATCACTACAAAGGTCATTACCAAAAGTTTTAGAATTGTGTCACAAAGTTGTTTTGCATGCTTCTTTATACACAACTTTTACCACATTTATGTGTGCATACCTATTTGTTATATAAAGTCTATGCCACCCAACGAACACCGTGTAATTCTTGATTGACTTCTCCGGTCAATTCCTAAGGGCCTTTCCAACCAATGGTATTATTTCATTAATCGGCTCTAATCGTTATTTTTACACGTTCATACTTGGTCGACTTATATTGAGTTAACGTCGCATCTCCTCGACCCAGGCATAAGATGAGAACTAAACATGCTTTTGACATTATTACTTGATACTAATGCCTAAAACAGTCTCATAAATCTAAGAGTTGCATTATGCATTAACGCCACGCTGCCTCTTGTCCTATTTTTTTTACACACCGTCGTGGACCTATGGTATTAAGGGGTTGCAAGATGGATCTTAGTCTTAATTAGTAATTAATTGGGTAATTAACTTTTAAGAATAATTATCAAAATACTAGATTTGAACTTTTATGTTCCGATTAATTGTATATTGCAACATAATTCATAAACAAATTTGTTTTTCTTGAAAGACAAACTTAGTCTCTTTCCTAGTAAGAAGGGTGAGACTTATACCTATATTTTCCTTTTGTTGACAAACTAAGAAAGGATTACTAATTGGTAAACTCATTAATGATCTTTCATTACCCTTTTGTGGTCTAGAGTTAATTGAAAGATAGAATATTTTGTGTAACTGGAAACATTGTGTTTAGAGCTACAAAAATAAATAACATCCTGCAATTGTCACGATGTATGAGTTTAAACCGCAAAGAGTAAAGAAATTACTAGCATATTTGCTAGGCACTTCTCTGGACTCTTATTATTCCTAAAGTGCTAATTACGCTTGGGGCTATGTAGACGATAAAGGAGGAATTTCATGCTAAAGATTCAAGTTAATTGAATAAAAGAATGGCTAGTCCATTGTCTACATAAGTAGAACTTCATATACTCTGTTCAATACCTAAGTACATGCTACTCGTAGGCATTTGAAGAGAATTGGAAAGTATATAAACCGCTATGCTTTCTACTGAAATGTAACACTTGTAATGTTGACAAATCCAGTGGGAGCAGTTGCATTTTATTACTGAAATATCATTCATATAATATTGTCAATTTCAGTGGGAGCTACAGGATTTATTTCTTGTTAGTCACCTATATCATTTCATACTAGCTTTGAAATAATCCATTACTTTCCGAATATGAACAACCATTGCTTAAAGGAAATTGCATTTATTTTATAACATAACACGCCTTCTCTGTCGCTTCCTGAAACGTTATCTATAAAATAATAATCCACAATTCCTTATTACAGGTTATGGTTCTAAACTACTTATGATATATATGACATTATCATATTGTTTAAACAATCAATCACGTGTTGTTTGTTTTCATAATATGATGTTGTACCTTTCACAAGTGGGAGAAATCTCAAAGTGTGTGCAAAGAACAACAATATTATTGGTATCTCTTGACCGCAAGGTAAAGGAAACTAATAATTCTACTAGGACTTAAACACGTTAGATGTTTAATGCCCTACTACATATAAATAAGAATTCTACTAGGCCTATGTAAAGTTGTGTAAAATATGGTATGTGGGTTACTTGGTGACCAAGTTTGGAGCCCAAGATTGCTAGGTTTTGAAGTATATATATATACCCCATTACCTAGCTCATAAACACACGCCTAACACAGCAAAAGAATTGCATCAATTCTGTTTGTTTTCCTCTTCTCCTATTATGTAGCATAAAACAACTTTTGTTGTTTTGACTTTTGTTCAAAGATAAGCATTATCATGTTTAAGTTGGGTAAATATGAAACTTCCCCTATTTATATATAGGGATTGAGTCGTAAAATTGCATTGTACTTTTTAAAATTTCTCGTTTTTGTACGTGTACTTTTTTTAAGTTGTAGAATAGCAATGTACTTTTTAAAGTGTCTTGTTTTTGTAGATGTACTTTTTTTAAATTGTAAAATAGCAATGTACTTTCCATAAGTGTTCCAATTTAGTACGTCATACTTTCCATAAGTGTTCCAATTTGGTACGTCATTAACGTACCAAATTGGAACACTTATGGAAAGTACATTGCTATTCTATAACTTAAAAAGTACACGTACCAAATTAAAACACTTATGGAAAGTACATTGATATTCAACAACTTAAAAAAAATACACGTACCAAAACGGAAAACTTTGAAAAGTACATTTTTATTCTACGACTCAATCCTTTATATATATTAATAAGAAGGTAACTTATTCTAATAAGTTTTTGTCATCTCTTGACAAACTATTCGAACATATACCTTTTTGGTATTCGAATCGGTTTTGAGCTAAGACACTTGGTGTTTGGGTATACGTGATATTCGGCTAGCAATTCGGACGTGTTTGGTTGACGTGTTTGTGTGAGTACTAGTAGAGGTGATCGTTTTGATCACTTAGTTTCTTTGTTAGTTAAACTTGCGGGTGACTATGAGGGTTAGTTTTCTTGTTTCCCTTTTATTATTTATTGTTTATTAATTATGTGTTAACCTAATTGCATAAACTAGATCCAAATTCCGCTGCGTACTCGTAGTTTTAATCGGTTAACATGAATATAAAATCCCAATAGTGGCATCACGAGCCATCTCATTTTTGTGATTATGGGTTACACGTTTTAATAAACACGCTAAAAGGCCGCATGAAATCTAATTAGTTATTCGTTTTATTTTTGTTTTGACAACTATAATGCAATACTTGTCAATTATTAATAAAAAATACCTAGACACAAACTAATCATATTAAATTGTTAATTAAAATTAAATTGTTAATTAGATACATAAAATAGCATAATTAAAAGTTAATTAAGTTTGCCATGATATTTTATGTGTTTTTCCGGCTATAAGACTCACTCAATTGCTTTTTGTGATGTATGGGGCAATCTAGGTTTTGCACCTAGTGACGGTCTTATGGTTCTCCTTTTAAGGAAGACTCGCGAGAGAACTCGGAACCATATGTGTTTATATATATTATATATATATATATATATATATGTTTGTGATTCTCTATGTGCATAATTGTTACTTGTTTTTTACACCTAATTGCATGCTATATGGAATAATACTTATCGTAATGATAACATTAATAATGGTCTTAATTTACACGCCTAAATACCATGCTCATTGTGACCATTTATTTGATTAGGTGGAAAATTGTTTTTGTAAAATTAAGTGACCTAAACTATTGAAACAAGTTTTTTATGAAACTAAAAACTAGACGCTATGGACACGATGGGATGTACGGCTTACACTAGAACGGAGACTATAAAGGGGTTTAAGGAAGTCGCGCAGTCGCTTAAAGGATTTCCGGTTATTGCTTTGGCCGACCTAGTCCTCGCCTCTTCCAAGTTGATTGGAGCTACCGTGAACCATGATGATCACTACAGTGTCATTACCAAAAGTTTTTAAAATAAGTGTTACAAAGTTGTTTTGCATGCTTCTTTGTACACGATTTTACCTCATTTATATGAATACCCTATGTGAAAATTTTAAGTCTATGCCATCCAACTATGAACACGTGCATTTGGCTTGACCTCTTTGGTCAGACCTTAGGGCCATTCCAACCATGGTGATTATTACTCATTGGTTAGACCTTTGGTGATTTTTACAAGTTCTTACTTGGTCTACTTATTTCGAGTATGCTTGGTCAGACCTTGGACCCGAGGCATAAGATGAGACTAAACATGCTCATGACATTATTACTTGTCTACTAATGTCTTGATCAGTCTCATAAATCTAAGAGTTGCTTTGTGCAATTAACGCTCGTCGCTTACCTCTTGCCTTACTTAGTTACTCATTAGTCAGACCTTTGGTAAATAAGTGGGAGGTCAAGATGGATCTTAGGGTTAATTAGTAATTAATTGGGTAGTTAATTCTTTTAAGAATGTAATTATCGAAAATACTATAATTGAACTTTCTATGTTCTGATTAATTGTGTTGTTGCAACATAATTCATAAACAAAAGTTGTTTTTTTCTTAAAAAGAAAAACTTATTCTCTTTTCTTGGTAAGAAGAGTGAGACTTATTCCTATCATTTCTCCTTAGTTGACAAACTAGGATAGGATTACAAATTGTTAAACTTATTTATGATCTTTCATTACCCGTTTAAGGTCTAGAAATAATTGAAAAATAAAATATTTTGTATAACTAGAAAATATTTTGTTTATAGCTGTCAAAATAAATGACATCTTGCACTTGTCACGATGTATGAGTTTACACCGCAAAGAGTAAGAAATTACTAGAATATTCGCTAGGTAATTTTCTTGGACTCTTATTATTCCTAAAGTCCTAAATACCCTTGGGGCTATGTATACGATAGAAGATGAATTGCATGCTAAAGATTCAAGTTAAATGAAAGCATGAGTGGCTAGTCCCTCATCTACATAAGTAGGACTTCATATACTCTGTTCAATACCTAAGTATATTGCTACTCGTAGGTATTTGAAGAGAATGGAAAAGTGTATAAAATTGCTATATGCTTTCTACTGGCAATGTAACATTTACAATGTTGACAAATCCAATAGAAGCATTGCATTTTATTACTGAAATAACATTCATGTAATGTTGTCAATTTCAGTGGAAGCTACGAGATTTATTTCCTTGTTAGTCACCCATATCATTTGAAACTTGCTTTGAAATAATTCATTACTTTCCGAATATGAACGACCATTGCTTATAGAAAAATTGCATTTTATTTTATAAAATAACACGTTGCCTTTCTGCTGTTGCTCTCTGAAGCGTTATCTATAGAATAATAATCCACAATTCCTTATTAAAGGTTATGGTTCTAAAACTACTTGTAATATCTATGACATTATCATATTATTTACACAAAACAATCACATTTGCCTAGTTGAGAAGTTGACATGATCGTAAAAGATTTGGACTTGAAGCCAAAGATTGATGCCGTGATGAGGGACTTTGTGGGTAAGTCCTTGAATCGAGTCCATGCCTCGTAGAGAGTTTCGCCTTGACGTTGTTGGAACATGAAGATGTCATTCTTAAGTTTGGTAGTTCTCCCCGGTGGGAAAAATTGGGCAAGAAAACGAGTGGTGAGATCATCCCAACTTGAGATGGATCTGGCGGGAAGTCGCTTAAGCCAATTACTAGCTTGGTCTAGTAGAGAGAATTGGAAGAGACGCAAACGCATGGTCTCCCCGAGTGGTAGCATCAAGTTCGATAGAGTCAACAATTTTAAGGATTAGGATCTTCGGAACGAAGTCCATGGAATGCACATTCGTTTTGCACCAACCGGATTGTAGGATCATACTTATTATGTTGTTTGATGATTCGGGTGGCCTTGGATGATGATAATACAAGTATGCCATGTTTAGAGAGAGAAAGAGTAGAGAGGGTGTTCTTGAGAGAGAAAGTAAAAAAAAAAAAAAAAAAAAAAGTTAGATTAAGAATCACCACCTCTTCTAAGTATGGAAGAGGTATTTATAGTTACAAGCTAAACATCCTTCTGTCGGACTGTGGATCAGGTATACAGTGGGTAAATACCCGTCCGTCATCCACGGTGTTACTCTAAGCGAAACTAAGCTAATAACTAACTAATTAACTACTAAATAACGTAAAGTCTACGAGCTAACATATGCTAAACTATAGATGGGGTTACCGATTCATCAATATGGATTTTCTAAATCCCAACAATCTCCCCCTAAGGGAGGTCACCCCATGAGATACATTTTGCATCCTAGCATTCTATCTTTGTCTTCAGTTCTGATATCGTAGACTTCAATTCTTCAATTCCACAATCTTTGTGCTTTAGCAGTGATACTTTAAAGTCCGAATGATTTGTACTTTCAGTGGAGGTCTTTGAACTGATCCACATCTTGATGATCTTCGAGCTTTCTTTGAGATCATCAGCCACAACAAATCTCTGGTTCACCCTTTGTTGTGTTGCCTTCATATGATGTTGTGACTTTTGGACCGACATGCTCACACTTTTTGGATCATAACATCTTTTCATCAGAGTAGCGGAAGCTTCCTTGGTTCATGATATTTGCAGCAGTAAAAGCATAGTATAAACAATATGAGGGTTATGTAGATGTGCACTTGTCATGATTTCTTCAATTAAGTGTGTGTGCTGTGAGCATGCGGTTATGGATTGACTTCTCAATTACGACCGACTTACAGCGATCAATGTTCCTGAAACAACGGTTAGCAATAAAACACACGAGTGTCTTTGTTCACTTTCGTTGAATACTGATTTGCAAGAACCACGGTTCTCCATTGATCGATATAATCTTTGCCGTGATCAGGTAGAATTCCGAAGAATCTTCTTGACAAGGTTTCGCAGCTTGATCTAGCCGTTCTCAAATCGGAGCGTCCCAAAGTAGACAACATGGAGAGAGTGAACCAATGAATTGAGATTCACTTATTGATGAAAATTTGATTTGAAAACAATCGCGTATTGCTTAAAGAAAGAGTTTTGCAATACGATGAATGTTTTATAAGAAAGATCAATTTTCAACCCGAAATACTTTTTGTATTTGAAAATGAATACACATTCGATGTGCTAGAGAAAAGAAGAGATTTGCACATCGAACGGTATTTCCAAAAGTATTCGTCAATTCATTTGTATAATGTGCTTTATTATTTGTATTAGTGACATTTAACGCACAAATTGTGTTTAAGTTAGCTGTACAATATGCTTGATAATTTGTATATTTTGTGTAAGGGGTGTTTTAATAACTGCATTAATTGTATTTATTGAACAGTTAAGTAATTGACGGCATTAATAGTGCTTTGTATTTTGTACATTAAGCTTCAAGACTTGTAAGTCTTAAAATTAAGATTGATGAAAAAGATCATTAATAGTGCATTATATATTGTACAATAGGCTTTGTATTATGTAAGTCTTAATTTAAGAACATGAAGAAAGAGATTCATTTCTCTATTAACAATTACTAAATAAAACATTTCCTTAAAGCAAAGTAGTTCAAGTGTTTAAAACAGGGGACAAGGGTTTGTTTGGGTCATTGTATTTCAAGGGTTTTTCTTTGCAAAAAGTATGTAACTGTGGAGAAGATAACCAATTCTTAAGACAAGGTAATCCCACTTTTATGTATGTATGTATTAACTGTGAATCTGTGATAGACTTTATAATAACTTATGAAAATGTGACTTGTTTTATGTTTAAATGCAGCTGTATCTGTATTATATGCCATTTAAATCGATCAAATATTCTAGCTTACAATATGGGTTTTATAAGGGGGTGTATGTTTTAGCTTATTTTGTTCGGCTTGTTTCTATAAACTTATTTTTTGGGGCTTATTTGGGGGTGTTTGGTTTAGCTACTTTTTTTGGCTTATCAGCTTATATAACAACAATCAGCTCATATTAGTGTTTGGATAAGCTTATAAGCATATATATAAGGGGGTTTTGGTAAGTTCATTTTTTCTGGCTTATGAAGTTACGGGCTTATTTATGCTTACAACCTTCTTTTTCCACTTTGTTTGTCATTAGCTATCCAAACACTTAGCAAAAGCTTATAAGCTTATTTATCATAAGATACTTATTATTAACATTTTTAAACCAGAAAAATAAGCTTAGCCAACACCCTTAATATGCTAAGCAGAACAAAATAAGCTTATGACAAAAAAATAATGCCTATTTTTTTGCTAGTGTTTGGCAAAGCTTATTGTATTTTGATAATAGAATGAGCTAATAAGCACCCCAAATAAGCTTAGCCAAACACTAGGGGCGGCAATTCTCGACACGACACGATAAATGACACGAACCCGACACGAAGTTAAACAGGTTTGGGTTGAGGATAAACAGGTTTGGGTCAAAAACGGGTCAACCCGTCTAACCCGTTTAATAAACGGGTCGTGTTTGGGTTGAGTAAGTATTAAACAGGTCAACCCGTGAACCCGTTTAAGTATATAAGATCTTAAAAATAAAATATATAACTTCGTTTTTATGTTAGATGTGGATTAAATATATTTTGTTATTTACTTAGTATGAGTGAATTATAATTTTATACCTTAGATATCATGAAAATTGATGCTTATAATTCTGAAAATTGTCGTATAGTTATTTGTATGTTATTCTTATCATATTTTAGATCCTTATATCATTTTTAGCATTTAAACTAGTTAAATTGACAAACAATCAGCTTTATTCACTGCTTGACCTATTTACTTAAATGGGTTAAACGGGTCTAAATGGGTTACCGCGTGTTATGCAGGTGTGAGTTAGGGTTGAGTTTCTTGACACGATTAATAAATGGGTCGTGTTTGGGTTAAGGCTGTACTAACCCGCCAACACGCGAACTCGAATAGGTTAACACGAACACGACTCGATTGCCACCCCTACCAAACACCCCCTTAATAGCATTATTATGATAGAGATGTACTTTGAATGACTTTTACTCTATATTCACTAAACTATAGTTGGGCGTAAGAGGTGTTTTGGATTGCTTATTTCAAACTGGTAATCTTTTAGAAATAATTGGGAAATAACCACGATGCATTAATATGCTTATTTGCATCTTTTGGTTGTTATAGCATTTTCATCAAAATGATCTACTTTCTTCAAACTATTTAAGCAATCTCTTTTATAAATTTCTAAGGGACTACTGCTGTGTAAAATTTGACTAAATATCTGACCATCCAAATAATGGGATAGAAATATAGCATGTAGTTCAATCTGAATGATAGCTCATACTGACGGTATTGTTTACCTTTCATGGATGATGATAGCATAACATTAATATAAGCTACGAGACAATAATACAAATGATTTGGTGGGACAAGTTTTTGCATAATCGCTGGTTCTAATTTCTAAGAGTGTAATTTTTGGTAATATGTCTTGTCATCATTTGATTTTCAGTTACTTTGGTTGTGTCTACTTTGTGTATAAGGCCGGTTCACATATGTTAGAAGCAAGAATCTGAATTTCTGTAAGTTAGTGGGTTAGATGTGCATGGATAAAATTGGTAAAGAATGTTAATCTTTTCTCGTTTTGCATTGTACATTGCAGGCTTGTGGAGTATGACGTCCCATTGTAAAAAGAAGAAAGCTAAATGCCGCAATTCGGATATAATCAGTACCCTTCCTCAAAACATTATTGAAAAAATTCTAACTTCTATGCCAATTCGAGATGCAATTAGAACTAGCATTTTATCAAGGAATTGGAGGTCTTGCTGGAAGGGCATGCCTAAACTTGAATTTTATGATAAGGAGTTAGTTCAAGTATCATCTGACTCTGAAGAATTGGAGAAGTATAAGTTTGTCAAGACCATCTTCCATGTTTTGTTACTACACACGGGTCCGATACTAGAGTTTAAGATTCGTTGTGATTTCGTGAAAATGGATTCTGAGTTTGACCCGGTAATGTGTTACCTTTCAAGGAGCAACACTGTGGAAACAATAGAATTAATCATGGCACCCGACTCCATCTATAAGCTACCCTCTGCGTTCTTTTCATTGCAAGGATTAGAGATCTTAAAGCTCAGATGTTGTGATTTTAATCTCCCATTAATATTTAATGGGTTCAATAGGTTGTATAGTGTGCTCTTTGCCAGTGTCAAGATTACTAGTAATGTGTTTCAGCGTTTCCTTTCAAATTGCCCACTACTCATGCATTTGTATTTGGTAATATTCATAATACCACTTATAAAGCTCTTTTAATTAAAGATGATGGCATTTACTTTTATTAGGTGTTTTAATGTAGGTAGGAAAGGGATGCGAAGAAGATTATGAAGTAGGAAACAAGTTAACATTTGTTGAGTTGTTACAGTGTGTGCCTTCACTTATGATTTTGTTTGTTTCACCGTGGTATATGATGGTAATACATAGTTTAGAGATGATAAATATGATATATCTCAGGTAATATGGTTACAGTTCTTGGGTGCAGGTGGTATGCCACAGAAGCTTCCAACTTCACTAGTCAACCTCAGATCTCTTTTGTTATCTATGTACTTAACGGAACAAGCTGATATTTCGTCTGCCCTTTGTTTAATGCGAAGCTCCCCAAATTTAAAGAAACTTCATCTCATGGTAAATAAGGCTATTACATATGTGATAATTGCCATTTCTATAATTCTGTTGACATTGTTACCTATTGTGTGATCAGATTTATGCGAAAACGAATGCTCCAGAACTTTCTATGAACTTGACTGATTTCCAAGACTTCTCTGGCTTCAACTTGGATCATCTTAAGGAAGTAAAGATTCAAAACTTTAGGAACATAGCCCTTGGGTTGGAATTTGTGAAACTCATCATGGCTAAGTCACCAGTTCTAAAGAAAATGCAGATAATGGTTAATAACTCTATTTCTCCTGATGAAGAACTGAAGATATATAAGGACTTCATAAGACTCCCGTTTCCACGTGCATCGCCTTCAGCTATATTAACCATAGAACACCCAAAATGCTAGGCTATTATATTGGTGATGTAGTTTGGTTTTTTGTTAAGATTGATGGACTGTCAAATCATACTGCTTTTATGGGACCATTTTGAATGTGTTTAGACGTGTCTTTTGCGGTTGATTATGTATTGCTACTTTTTGCATTGTAACAAAGTAAACGGTGTTGATTTCGATTCTTAACCCAAATGAAGTCCATTATGTATTTGATACGAACCTATCCCATACTAGGCTCGTATCGATTTTCATAAGTCCAAATGTAGAACTCACTCAAAAAGCTTGATGAGAGGGACATAGACATTATAAACCGCGCCCAATCCCATACTTGGCGTGTGGGATCGTAACAATACCACCCTTTGAAGAACCAACGCCCTCTGGTCACCGCTATGTTGGTCACGGTTGGCCCCCTCGGGTCCAAGCCACCACATAGGCCACCACTCCGAGCTCGTTGGTCCGCTATGTTGGTCACTTCAGCGTGTTGGTCACGGTTGGCACCCTTCTTCGGGTCCGCCACCACTCCACTGAACGCATCGATCTGAGCCTAGTATGGGATAGGTTCGTATCAATTGGTTTAGAAACCCAACCTTCGAGGTTCCAACACCGGGTGACGTGGAGTGGTGGCTTGGACCCGAAGAAGGGTGCCAAGCGTGACCAACACAGGCGGTGACCAACATAGCGTGACCAGCGAAGCTTGGAATGGTGGCCTATGGGTGGTGGCTTGGACCAGATGCCGCCTAAATGACTGGCGTTGGTTCAAAGTGGTAATACGATATCCACATGCAAAACTAGGCGGTGGTTTATAATGAAAATGTCCTCCTCATCAATAGCTTTAGTGAGTTCACTAATTTATCGATACTGGCCTAGTATGAAGATAAGTACCATGCTACATTATATTTAGGTAATATTATTAGTCCATGCAACCATGCATGTTGATCAATCTTTCATCTTAAAATGTAATAGTGTTCTGTTATATATGTAACTGTAATTATGATTTATTTCTCTTTATATTGTGACGTTTAATTGGATCTTATATGAGAAATATTGAACATGTATCGTTTTTGTAATGTTTGAATTGATTGCATGTTGTTACGTGTTCTTGAATCTTAGATGACAAGTTAGCAGATTATAAAAAATGAGAAAGATCTTCTGAGAAATTCAACAAGCTTGCATACGCAAACCCATTTCCGGCTAACTCTGCTAAAAATTAAGATAAGGAGCTCCAATCATGAGATGACATGTGTCACTTTTTAACAAACTCCAATTTAACTCTAACACTAAAAGTAAGATAAGAGGACCGATTATAAAGTGCATGTGTCACTACCAACTAAAAATCATCTTTATTTTCAATTTGAAATATCTTTTTATCTACTTGTTTTTTTTATAATATAATTTCACCATATTTTCTAAAATTTTATGCTCTTTAATTCAACATCCATTTTGATATATTTTTATGAGTTTTAGTTTTTATATTTTTAGTGGGTTTATTTTATTTTAATTCAAATTTTTACAACTTTAACCTTTATTTCAATCAATACAATCTTGATTCGTCAAAATCATATACTTTTGGAGTGTTTGGCGATGTAGAGATTGCGAGGGTATTTCTTGCGGGAATAATGATGTCACGGGAAAGCTATGGGTAACCCAAACAAACACATACAACTAACACATATACATTCAAAGTGTTGAGAAACGAATTTACTAAACGGGTAAGCAAACACATATAACTATACTTATCGCCGCCGTTATGCGCGGGTATCCGACTAATGCATTTAAAAGGTGCATTGTCATTTCTTGCAGAGCCATGTTTAGAAACGTTTAGCTGTCTTAGATATTGAAGGTTAGCTTGCTCATTCTATATCAGTGTTTGAGAGTTTGATGTTATAGTTTGTGTTTAAGCCATTAATTAACGAGTTTTAAATGTAGAGTTTTTGTACAGAGAGGAGGTCTTTTGCATTGTTCTTTTCTCTTAGAGCTTGGTATTATTCTTCATTTAGTTATATGAATCAAGTTTAAACTCGATGTCTAAACATTCGATATATAGAAGTTAATTGGATTTTACGTATATGTGTCATGATTCATAGTTCAAATTTTGTATCTTGAATTGGGAACAATTATATCTGAATCAACCAAACATTTACATTAATCAGTCACTATTAGATACGGGAAACTTAATTTCTCATATTGGTTTGTTTGAGCATGAAAGACAAGTTGGTTAGATTTGGTTGTTTATTATGGTGATATGTGGTGGAGTATGATATTCATCTGTTGCATATCCTGTAATATACATATTTATTTGTCTGTGATGAGTAAAGGAATGGCGAGTCAAGAAAATAGGAATTGAATACCGTGTAAAAATGTACTAAGATAGCAGAAATACACTTTATATATAGAATGATACAATTAGTGTCCCTTCAACTATAAAGGCGTCTGTTTATTTGTTTAGTTACATTGATTCCTTTTAGATCGGTGCTGTACTAATAATCTATTATATATACAGATGGATTCAGTGCCGTCATTCTCAGCAGCTAAGGAAGAAAAGCCGCAATTGGGTTGGTTTGAATGGCTCAAAGGATGGTACCGTTTGATTCTAGAGACGTTCTTTGAGAAATACTGGTCAAGACATTTGCCAAACCCATTACCTCTGCCTCCTCTCGATGGTATCACCAGCATTGTCACTGGTTCGACTAGTGGAATAGGGCTACAAATAGCCAGACAACTAGCAGAAGCAGGAGCACATGTCGTTATGGCAGTAAGAAACACTGAATTAGCTCTAGAATTGGTCCAAAAATGGCAAGCAGAATTGCAAAATACATCTTCTACGAAAGTACTTAATATTGATGTGATGGAACTCAACCTTAGTTCACTAGAATCCGTAGCAAGATTTGCAAACACATGGAATTCCAGAAACAAAGCTTTGAATATTCTTATCAACAACGCGGGTATCTTCTCAATGGGAAAGCCTCAGACTTTCTCTACTGATGGATATGAAATGCATATGCAAGTTAACTTTTTGGCACCTTCTTTGCTTTCGCTGTTACTTTTACCATCTTTAAAAGCCGGTGCTCCTAGCAGAATTGTGAATGTGAACTCGCTTATGCATGCTATTGGTTTTGTTGACACAAGGGATCTGAACTTTGATAAAGCTATAAACCATTTTACTAGCTTAAGAGGGTACTCAAGGAGTAAACTGGCACAAATTATGTTTAACAATGTGCTTCATAGAACCATTCCGAAGAGTGCTAAAATCAATGTGGTATGTGTGGATCAAGTGTTAGGTACACAAATGTGGTAAGGGATCTTCCAAGAATAATTCAAGCTGCATTTCAAGCCCTGCCGAAGTTTCTATATACTGCTCAAGAAGGTTCTAGAAGCGTTTTGTATGCTGCAGTTTATAATGAGATTTGGGAGTACTGTGAGAAGTTGAAAGCAGAAGAATGGCCTGTTTGTCCCTATGTAGCTTGCAATTGTAAGACCATGATTCCAAAAAAAGCACAGAATTTGGAGGTTTCGCGGTTTGTGTGGAAGGCGACAGTTGATACAATTGGCTTCCCAAATGATGCAGTGGATCTTCTTTTATCTGGAAAAGAAATTCAATGGCAGTATTCTGATCTTGTTAATTAGCAAAATCTCCGGGTGATCATCTGCTATTACTTTCCCCTCTGCCATCATTGCTTTTCGTATTAGAGCCGTATCAACTTCCAAGGGTAGAAATCACCACTTGTGATTTTGCTACAAGTAAATGCTAGAAACTTTAAACTTTTGGTTCAGAATATTCAAGGATTTCATTTTTAGTGGGGTATAGGTAGCGCATAGTTTCTTTGTAGTTCGATCCATAATTCAGATGTTTTGAATAAGCAGCGAATAACAGAATCATATGTGTTCCTGTGTCCATTATCAGTTTTACTATGTCTTTATGTATCGCGTTGTGGTTAAAACTCTTAAGCATTTTGGAGGCAGTATGATTAGGCATTAAGAATAATAGGATGGGCTTGGACTGCAAACATTAAACAAGAAACTCTTTCTTCTTCCGTATCGTTATGTTATTCATAGTACAATAGTTAAAGTGGTGATCGATATTGCAAAACTGCCAAAACAAAAACAAAAACCGGTTTTGAAAACGTAAACTGAAACTCGGGACTTATCCATGTCTATAATAATGCCAATTGGGTTCGATTAGTTTTACTAGTCTCAACTCATATTTGCACATCGTCACACTAATGGTCATGATTTGTATCACTTCGAGAACGAAAAAAAAAATAACACTTTAGTCGACTAGATAATATTTCACTGCTTTAAAGCGCATTTTGCGCTATGTTCGAGCCGAGGTACTCTTAATCATGGCCTTCAGCTTCAATTTCCCTCTATTGCTCAGCTCACCCCTTATACTATTGTTGACAGGGTTGGTTGTTACTCGCCGCTCAACCTCCCACAAAATTGTGTGTTTCTTGGTTATAGTTTATTATTGTCGTGGTCCGACATCAGCATACCAAACATATTGAGATTAATATTCACTTATTATTATTATTATTATTATTATTATTATTATTATTATTATTATTATTTTGTGATTTTGTTGCTTCGGTACAAGTTCGTGGTCTTCACGTGCCTTCCCGATTTCAGTATGCTAATATCTTTACTAAGAGCCTCCCTACTACATTATTTCTTGAGTTTTGCTCCAGTTTTAACATTCGAAGACCTCTCGCTCAAATGAGTATTATTCTAGTGTATATTCGGCCCAGAGCTGAATATCTTTTAATGAATGTTTCGGGCCGAACCAAAGGGACTACCAGTGTAATTTTATCAAAAACAATACTCCGTAACACTTTCCTTAAAGTACTTCAAGTGCATGTGTTTGACACAGGCACAAGCTAGGGTTTGTTTGGTTCATTGTATTTCAAGGGTTTTTCTTTGCAAAAATATGTAGATATCTAAATACGGTGGAGAAGATAACCAACCCTTTAAGACGAGGTAATCCCATTTTTTTCTTTCTTTCTTACCCAAGAACCTAAGATGTATGTATTAACTGTGATAGACTTTATAACTTACGAAAATGTGACTTGTTTTAAGTTTAAATGTATCTGTATCTGTATCTATATTTACAACATGGGTTTTATTAGGGGTGTATGTTTTAGCTTATTTTGTTAGGCTTATTTCTATAAACTTATTCTTTGGGGCTTATTTGGGGGTGTTTGGCTTAGTCTATTTTTTTGGCTTATTGGCGTATATAACAACAATCAGCTCATATTAATGTTTGGATAAAGCTTATAAGGGGGTTTTGGTAAGTTCATTTTTTGTGGCTTATGGAGTTATGGGCTTATTTATGCTTACAAGCTTCTTTTTCCACTTTGTCTGTCATAAGCTATCCCAAAACTTAGCAAAATCCTATAAGCTTATTTATCATATTATTATTAACATTTTTAAACCAAAAAAATAAGCTTAGCCAACACCCTTAATATGCTAAGCAGAACAAAATAAGCTTACGACAAAAAAATAATGCCTATTGTTTTGCTAGTGTTTGGCTAAGCTTATTGTATTTTGATAATACAATGAGCTAATAAGCACCCCAAATAAGCTTACCCAAACACCCCCTTAATAGCATTATTAGGATAGAGATATACTATATACGATTTTGACTGTAAATTTGTTTAACTACAGCTGGGCGTAAGAGATGTTTTGAATTACTTATTTAAAGCTGCTAATCTTTAAAAATAATGGGGAAATACCCACCGTGCACTGATATGCTTATTTTCATCTTTTGGTTGTTATGGCATTTTCATCAAAATAATCTACTTTCTCCATAATATTTGAGCGATCTCCTTTTATAAATTTATTAGTGAATATTATTGTGTGATATTTGACTAAATATCTATGAACTTGATATCATAACATTAATTTAAGCTACAGGCCAATAATACAAATGATTTGGTGGGACAAGTTTTTGCAGTATCGCTGATTCTAATTTCTAAGGATGTATAATCATGTTTTGTAGCAGGGGATTTAGCGTTCTACGTAGTATTTAGGTGGAGTATGTCTTGTCATCATTTGATTTTCAGTTGCTTCTGTTGTGTCTACTTTGTGTATAAGGCAGGTTCACATATGTTAGAAGCCAGAATCTATATTTGTGTACGTTATTGGGTTAGATCTGAGATGTGCGTGGATAACGATAATCTTTTTTCTTTTTGCATTGTACATTGCAGGCTTGTGGAGTTTGACGTCCCATCATAAAAAGATGAAAGCTCATTGCCTCGCTTCAGATATAATCAGTACCCTTCCTCAAAACATTATTGAAAACATTCTTACTTGTATGCCAATCCGAGATGCAATTAGAACCAGCATTTTATCAAGGAATTGGAGGTCTTGCTGGAAGGGCATGCCTAAACTTGAATTTTTTGATAGGGAGTTAGTTCAAGTAACATCTAACTGCGAAAAATTGAAGTATAAGTTTGTCAAAACAATCTTCAATGTTTTGTTACTACACAGGGGTCCGATACTAGAGTTTAATCTTTATTGTTGTTTCTTTGAAATGGTAACTGAGTTTGACCCAGTAATGTGTTACCTTTCAAGGAGCAACAGCGTGAAAAAATTTGATATAGTGATGGCACCCGGCTGCATCTATAAGCTACCCTCTGTGTTGGAGTAATAGCTCCCAGAACAGGGTTAAATAATCAATTCAGCAGAAACAAGCAACAATTCAGCAGAAACAAATACCACTTGGTGGTTACCGGATATCACTTGGAATCGTGTGATCACTTTCCAAAGTAAACTATTCGACCCTAATACCTGGGTATCACAAATATCTACTTGGGATAAGACCAAATGCAGTTAGAGAATTAGGCACAATTCTATAACCCTTTCGCTTATAAGTGTTTAGTGCTTTCTGTATATTTTTCATGCATATTCACATCTCCTATTTATAGGAGGTTACTCTTAACTAGTCAATGGAATTATGAGTATTAATGCATTAATAATATATAATTATCCCCATTATAGCTTAGTGGTTACATGACCAATTAAGCGTGGTCATTAAGCGTTGGCGCAAAAGCTTGAATAGGTCAAAGCGTTACAAGTTTCGTACTTTCATCGGTACTTTCATAGTGCTTCGCCGGTGTTACAGCGCCAGGTGGAACACCGCGCTGATGTAAACACTACTTCGGTGAAACACCACTTTGGAAACACCACTTCATTGGAAACGATCCGTTGGAAGTCGCGCTGGTGGAAACGACCGTCAGTGGTAACCACAACGATATTTTCACCAAGCACTACCTACAAACCACTACAAGAGTCGTGGTGTTCATGGACCTTATGGGTGTACACTCTATACCTCCTAACCCATTACAAGGTGTGAACTATTCCCACAAGTGCACTAAATTTTCCAACAATCCTCCCCAAATTTAGTTCACTTCCTTTGCATGAAAAATAAACATCAAGCAAAACATGTGCATAAATGAAAATGTCATGAGGATTGAATTTCCATCTTAGTAAATTACGCTTTCAAATATTTGAGAATCAGGGTGTTCTAAGAATTGAACCCTTCAACCCATTTGAATACTTGAAGATAAAATACACACAAGTTTTCAAACACTTATCAACTCCTAACACTATACAAGCCATGTGTCCATATCCAAATTCATAAATGTTGTAAAAGCTAAAAGTCCAAAGCTTCCTAAGCGGCAAAACTTCAACATTTACATAGGTGGTTCCTCTTTATTCATGCTCTGCCAAGCACTTTTTCAAAGAAAAATAACCATTAAGAAGTAAAGACTTCATCCTCCTTTGTGATTACGACAGCAGGATGTAAATAAAACATGTGCTCGGTCCAGATGTTTAGCTTTCCACATTGAACTCAGCTCCTAAGTTTCCTCGGGAGGGAGTTGGGTGTCCTAGCATTCAGTGACTAAGTTGGACTTAAACCCATCCCTTTAGAGACTTTATAACCAAGTCTCTGACAGGACCCTTGTCAAGTGATCGACTAAGTTCTGGAGATCTCACAAACTCTATAGATACCACCCCATTCATGATAAGCTCCGCGAATCATTATTCGACACCTAAGTGTCTAGACTTACCATCGTACATATGGCTAAGCCTTAGCCAATGTAGCGACATATCACCAGGATAGAAATAGGTGTTATAGGTTTAGGCCACAATGGAATCTCAAGGAGCAAGTTTTTCAACCATTCAGCTTCTTTACCAGTAGCTGCTAAAGCCACAAATTCAGATTCCATTTTGACCGGTGATGCAAGTTTGTTTCTTGGATGCCCAAGTTGCACACCTCCACCAAGTAGGAATACCCGACCGGTAGACGAATGTCTTGAGTGTTCTTGATCCAACTTGCATCGGTGTAACCTTCCAACGATGGGTAACCAAATATATGAGAGACTATAATCCATAGTTCTCTTCAAATACTTACCCTTTGAACTTGCCGATGAGCACTAAGATTACTAGTATACCTCCAATTTTCCCCACGCAAAACCAATATCAAGCCTTGTACAAGTCATGGCATACATCAGGCAGCCAATTACCCTAGAATACTCAAGTTGAGATACAGCTTGCCATGATTAGGCATCACTTCTCCTAAGAAGTATCCATAGGTGTACTCGGGAGTACAATCAAAGTAATTGAATTTCCTCGACACCTTCTCAATATAATAGATGAGGAGATAGAAATTCTTTTACTTTCATGTTTAATCCTTATACCAAGGATAACATTAGCCTTCCCCATGTCTTTCATGGAGAACCTTGATGACAAAAATTCCTTTGTCAAGTCAACCGATTTTGATCGGTGCCAATCAACATGTCATCAACATATAGGCAAATGATGACTCCTTTACTAGTTTCATCAAATTTGCTATATACACATTTGTCGGCTTGGTTAAGAACATAACCACTAGACAAAACCACTTCATCAAATTTTTGATGCCATTGCTTAGGTGCTTGCTTAAGTCCATAAAGAGACTTAATCGGTTTACACCGTTTTCATTGCGGGCAAGATGAAGCCCGAGGTTGGTTCATATAAACCTCCTCTTCCAATTCACCATTCAAGAAAGGCATCTTCACATCCATCGATGAATAATCAGTTGTGAATAGATGCCATAGCAATCGCCAGTCTTATGGTAAATCGACGCGGGGCATAAGTATCAAAATAGTCTATCCACGACTTTTGTTTAAAGCCCTAAATAACTAATCTAGCCTTGAACTTTTCAATAGTTCCATCTACCTTCATTTTCTTCTTGAAAATCCATTTGCAACCTAGAGGTTTGCCTGGAGATATCAACCAACACCCAAGTGTTGTTTCCTATGATGGAATCTATCTCATCATTGATTGCTTCTTTCCGAAAGCAATATCTGGGACTTCATTGCTTCTTCAAATGTCTTGGGATCATCCTCAACAATGAAGCAATATGAGTATTGGTGCGAGACCTCATCCCTTGTTCCTTCAACTAAGTATAGTTGAAACTTCAGTCCAAATGACTTTGGATTCACGACCACTCTTTCTGACACTGAGGTTCAGTTGTTGAACCACAACCTCATCGGGGACCAGCGATGGTTCATCATCGAGGGACCTCGATACACCCGTGTCAGTTCCATTAGGAATCCTCGACTTGGTCTGGGGCTGATGAGAATCTATTCTCATCAAAGTCTACATCCCTTGATTCAATTATAGAGTTAACTGAAACATATTCATTAGGTTCAATAACATAGAACCTAAAGCCTTGGAATGCTCAGCATATCCAACAAAGATGCAGTCAATGCCTCTTTAAAGTCTTTGCTTTGGATGAGTACACATGACCCTACAACCCCGGACCACAGATAGTTCAGGGTTGGGTTTCCTTTTAGTCGGAGTTCATAAGGGGTGACCTTGTTCCTTTTGTTGGGAACCCTATTTAATAAATAGCAAGTTGTTAACATAGCTTCACCCCCCTGACTCATCTGAATAGGAAAACATGGAATTAACCATCTCCTTCGCACCACGTTTTCCTTTCGGAATACCATTTCTTGAGGTATAAAAGGCGTATCGTTTCATGGATTATTCCAACAGATGAAATCTTGAGTATCCATGTACTCTCCTCCTATCGATCCTTAATCTTTTGATCAAAGACCCAAGTTGTAATTCAACTTCAGTTTAAACACTTTGAATTTATCTAATGCTTCATCCTTTGTATGTAACAAATAAACATAACAAAACCTAGAAGCATCATCAATAAATGTCACAAAGTACTTCTTATTCCCCAAAGAAGGAGTGGCATGCAAATCACACAAAGTCATTGTGAATAAGCTCCAAGATCTTAGTCTCAAGACTAACACCCTGAAAGGGTTTCTTGGTTATCTTGGTCAACATGCAAGTTTTACACTTTTCAATGTCCATGTCAAAGCGGTTAAACCATCCCTAGACATATCTTGCATTCTTTTATAGTGAACATGACCAAGTCTAGCATGCCAAAGGGTAGAATCATCCGATCATATGTGGTCACAAAATTTGAAATAACACTTGTCGAGTGGTAATATTAAGTCCTGAACATTTGATTACATAAATAACCAAAACCAATCAAAACACCACATTTAGAAAGAACAAATTTATCAGATTCAATAACTTGTTTATATCCATGATTATTCAAAACACTACTTGAAACCAAGTTTTTCCTAATATCAGGAACATGAATAACATTAAACAAAGTTACAATCTTTCATGAACTAAACCTAAGATCTACACAACCAAATGCACCAAGGCACGGTGACTCATTTCCCGTGAAGAATAGAACCATCATTCAGTGACTTATAAGTCTTAAACCAACTTCTATCTTTACACACATGGTGTTGCACAGTCAACCCACCACCAACATCATCATCCGCATAAAAGATTCAATACATATGTAACATAATAATCTACGAAAAGACTTATTAAACATATTCACGACCTTTCGTGAGTTGGTGAACCACCACTGAACCATTAGTGCACGATCCATTGGCTTTACCACCAATTTTAACACCCTAAATCCTTTAATGTGACATGTTTTGCCACATTTCCAACAAGTAGGTGTTGCCTTCTTGTTTGGATATGCCCTTGTGTTATCATGATATTTGCGCTTGCCTTTGTTGTCATTGTACCTGGTGGAGTTGTTATGCTCCACCATATTGACAACAGATGCACCAGTAGCATACCACTCTTTGGCATCATTATATCCACCTTGAGAGATTCCTCAATGTGATGGTACTAACTCAACAGAGTTATCCTCTTCATATGTTTCAAGGTATGCTTGAAATCTTTCCATGAAGGAGGAAGTTTGTCAATGACACACGAGACTTTGATAGCCTCATCCATGTTCATTTGGTGTTGTGTAAACCTTCCAAGTATTCCAAGAAGTTCATTGTATTGTTCCATAACGGGTCTTGAATCAGTCATTTTGTAATTTGTGAAATTACTAACAAGGAACTTCTTACTTGATGCATCCTCACCCATATATTTGGCATCCAAGGAATCAGGTTCTTTGGAAGATTCAAAGTTCGATAAATATCAAACAAAGAATCGGACATACCATTCAGAATAAGACCTCGCATATGTAGTCATCATTCTCCCATTTGCTCCTCCTTGATCGCTCCCACGGTAGCATCATCACCATCATCGAGAATGGGTGTGGTTAGCACATACACCACACTCATGCTTGACAGAGCAGAAGTGCATCTTAACACGCCCTCCTAAAGTCCACCCTTCAAACTTGTAAAGTTTGGCAAAGTTTGAAGCCATGTGTTTCATTGCAGCAGTTGCCATTGATTATCACAAAATAGTTTACTTTGATTGTTGGAGTAATAGCTCCCGCGAGGGGTTAGATAATCAATTCGTGAAACAAGCAACAATTAGGCTCAAATACCACTTGGTAGTTTCCGGATATCACTTGGAATCGTGTGATCACTTTCCAAAGTAAACTATTCGAACCTAATGCACTGGTATCAAATATCTACTTGGGATAAGACCAATGCGGTTAGAGAATTAGGCACAATTCTATAACCCTTTGCTATAAGTGTTTAGTGCTTTCTCTGTATATTTTTCATGCATATTCACATCTCCTATTTATAGGAGGTTACTCTTAGCTAGTCCAATGGAATTATGAGTATTAATCGGCCAATTAATAGCCTCATAATTATCCCCATTATAGCCGTTAGTGGTTACATGACCAATTAAGCGTGGTCATTAGCGAAGTTGAAAGCTGCCACTTGAATAGGTCAAAGCCGTTACAAGTTTCAATGCTTTCATCAGTACTTTCATAGTGCTATCGGTGGTTACACTTGCCAGTGGAACACCGCTTCGGTCATAAACACTACTTGTTGAAACGCAGCCCGATTGGAAACACCACGGTGGAAACAGCGATCAGTGGAAGTCCGCTAGATGGAAACAGCGATGTCGATGGTAACCACAACGGTACTTTCACCAAGCACTACCAATACAAACCACTACAAAGTAGGTGTTCATGGACCTTTTGGGTGTACACTCCGTACCTCCTAACCCATTACAAGGTGTGAACTATTCCCACAAGTGCACTAAATTTTCCAACACTCTGTGTTCTTTTCATTGCAAGGATTAGAGATCTTAGAGCTCGACGGTTGTGATTTTAATCCCCCATTAATATTTAATGGGTTCAGTAGGTTGAAAAGATTGGTCTTTTCCTATGTCAAGATTACTAGTAATGTGTTTCAGCGTTTCCTTTCCAATTTCCCACGACTTATGGATTTGTATCTGGTAAGATTCACGATACCACTTATGAAGCTCTTTTAATCTTTTATATAATAAAAGAATTACATCATTTCGGAGTGTTTTTGAAAAACTCTTCTCATTGAAAAAAAAAATTTGGCCAATAGGAGAGCTCAATTTTGACACGTAAGCAAAATCCTGTGATGTGATTGCTTAATAAAAGTCAAAATTAAATTGATTTTGGTCAAACTTTAATAAATTTTGTGGAGAAATTTGGTTTATAAAAAAAACACATAAAAATATAAGTGTCAAATTTGTGAAAACAAAAACGTAAAAAAAATGAGGTAATTAATAAAACTTTAGTGGTTGATTTTTTAAAAATTATATAGAATTAAGTGTAATATTATAAACCTCTATTTTTTTAATAACTTTGGATTATAAACAAATACCCCCTTATACTTTATACCCTTTAAACTTTATATCTTAAAAAATACAATGTGTATGTTGTTTTCAAATAACAACATATAAATTTACATAAGATTATAAGTATCATTTTTTTTTTACTATATACGTTCAATAAGGACTCATTTATTTCATTTTTAAAATAACCTACGTGGACACAAGTTTACATTTTAAATAATTTAAATCTGAAAACGGGAGAATATAACTATCAAATTGTAAACACGGTTTACTTTAATATAAAATAAATATCTGCGATTATACTTATAACAATGATTCATTAATTCTTATTTATTTATATAAGGCTATCTAGAAAAACATTTTTATAAAACATCAACATAATATCAACGCTCATTTTAAAATAAGTATACTTTAACTTTATCAACACTCATTATGTGCTATTAAACTTGCATCTGTGTACAACATATAATATCGAGTGAAATTTAAATAACAATATCAACATCTTTGTCGGTAAAATAAAATTAAATCTTGAGTTACCTAACGAATTTTATGTGTAAACACGTCGCGTCTTGAAACTTATAAATATATAATTATATGCAATTACCTTTAATAGCAAGTAGTGTTGGATCAGTTGGAAAACCCCTTGCCTCTCAACCGAGAGGTCAGGGGTTCGATCCTCACTACCTACAAAAAGGCAGGTCCTTTCTACCTTTGGTAGAAGCTGAAGACCTCTCTACCTTAGGTAGGGGGTAAAGTCTGTCTTAACCTCCCCAAACACGGAAGCGATGTGGGTACCCATAACCCGTGGAAGACGGCATTGGGTGTTACTTATATGCAATTACCTTTAAAGACACAATATTCAATATTAACACAGAATATTTTTTTTTGTCAAAACCCTGTGCGTGCACAGGTATTATAACTAGTTAAAGATGATGATATTTACTTTCATTAGGTGTTTTAATGTAGGAAGGAAAGGGATGCGAAGAAGAGTCTGGAGGAAACAGGTTTACAGTTGTTGAGTTGTTACAGTGCGTGCCTTCACTTACGATTTTGGATATCTCATTGTGGTATATGAGGGTAATACATAGTTTAGAGATGATAAATATGATATATATCAGGTAAGAATATTGTGTTTGCTGATTTTGGCTTTGGTATATGGTTACCGGGTGCCGGTGGTATGCCACAGAAGCTTCCAACTTCACTAGTCAATCTTAGATGTCTTTCTCTATCTATGTACTTAACGGAACAAGCTGATATTTCGTTTTCCCTTTGTTTAATGCGAAGCTCCCCAAATTTAGAGAAACTTGATGTCATGGTAAATAAGGCTATTACATATGTGGTAATTACCATTTCTATAATTTTGTTGACATTGTTACCTACTTTTTGATCAGATTTGTGAGAAAACGAATGCTCCAGAACTTTCTATGAACCTGACTGATTTCCAGGACTTCTCTGGCTTCAACTTGGATCATCTTAAGGAAGTAAAAATCCAAGACTTCAGGAACCTAGCCCTTGAGATGGAATTTGTGAAACTCATCATGGCTAAGTCACCGGTGCTAAAGAAGATGGAAATAGAGCTTGATTATTTTATTTCACCTGATGAAGAGCTGAAGATTTTTAAGGACTTCATATGACTCCCGTTTCCACGTGCATCACCTTCAGCTATATTAACCATAGAACGCTGAAAATGCTAGGCTAATATATTGGTGATGCAGTTTGTTTTTTCGTTAAGCTTGATTGGCTGTCAAATCATGCTGCTTTTATGGACCATTTTGAATGTGTTTAGACGTGTCCTTTTTGGTTGATTATGTATTGCTACTTAAAAAGTAAACCATGTTGCTACTTACAAAGTATATTGAGGAACACCCAGAGACTTCTCAGTATTATATTATTTTGACGGTGTTAGTTTAGTGTTCTGGTTAGAATTATAAATTGTCAAAGCACAAGGCTTTTAGGTCTAGGGGTGTGCACAATTCGGTTTCACCCACAAAACCTGAAAACGAACGAAGCGAACTCGAAGAAAAGCGAACCAAACATTGAAATCATTGAAATCGGTTTTTGGTACGAACTGAGCTGAACCAAGTTCCTTAATCGGTTTATGGTTGGGGTTCGGTTCTAGCGAAATGAAAACCAAACAAAACTGAAAACCGATTTCAAATAATATTTAAACTTTAATATATTAAAAATTTATAGCTTTTACAAAGGGCTAATAACCTATTAAAGCATCATACTTGTCACAAAAAGCAATTCGACGTAGCAAAAAAAATACCCGTTTTGGCTATCAAACCCGACTATATTGTCTTTTATTGGGCATTTTCCCACTTAGATAGCCGGTTTGTGCCTTAGAATTATATATTATTGTCATTTCCACGTAAGTATTTTTGTCTTTTTTATTTTTTTCTCTTTCCACGTATAAGTACCAAGTCCAAATCCTTTTTCTCAAAAATACACTTTCTCTCAAAAATCCTCCCCAAATCATAAGAACCCTAAAAATGCCCAAATTTAAATGACCTTAAATTACTTACTGTAACTTGCATTCCTTTTCAATTCACCTTCACTTAGTTACTCAAATGGCCTCCTCTTCGTCGTCCTCGCGTTATTTACGAAGGAGATATTCCAAAGAAGAAATTGCTCGTATGACGCATTGTATTTGTAAGTTCCCAATCTATGACGAGTTTCATGGACTCCTGAGAATCCTGGAAGAAGATTCAAAGAGTGTCCCACCCGTGTAAGTTCTAACACACGTATGTTATATTGATTTGTATATTTACAACTCTTTATGCATTGGTAAAGGATAAAGACAAGAAATGTGAGGTCTATGGATTCCTTGATGATGAGTTGCCATCGGAATACTACAAAGACCTCATGTACAATCTTCATAAGGACACCAAGAGGTTGGAGTGCAACCTTCACGCTTTAACCCACCAAGATGATTCTGAAAAGGTTGTTTCAAACAAGCATCATGATGAGTTTCCCATGGAAATAATTTACCAAGAATTGAATGACCTAAAGATGAAGGGCAAAATGTACGACATGTTTTTGCTTGGTTGTGTCTGTTTCATGGTTGTTGTTTTCATTTTCGTTGTCGTTGTTGTACTTGTGTCTGTTAGGAATTAGCATCAACGTTGTGGTTGTGAACCTTGTTGTCAACTATTGGGTTACACTAACTTTGTTTTGGACATGTTCTAGATCAAGAAATGTTAACTACTTTTGTATGACTACATTGGCATTTGCGTATTAGTTAATGAGTGTTGTTTTTTGGTTACTGAAATGACATTGGACTTTGTGTATTAGTTAATCGCCTTTGTGCATAAATGGAATGAGATTGGCCATTTGATGTGCATTTGGTATGTGCATTTTACTGAGATTGACTGAGATTGGCCATTTGATGTGAGATTGGCATTTTTATGTGCATTTGCTATGTGCATTTGACTGAGATTGGCCATTTCATGTGCACTACATTGAAGCTACAATATTCAATCAAAGTATATAAAATGAGCAGTAATCTTCAAAAACTCAATGCAAGGAAGTTTATGTACATTCAAGCAATGTACATAAACTGTACAATAAACTGCACAATAAACTGCACCTTATCATGCTACTTTTATAAGGTACCATAATCTGCATATATCATGCTACTTTCATCAACTGCATTATGTGCATAAATGGTAACTACAACATGTCTAAAACTGAAAATACATACACCATTGGTGTTCTTTCATAACATAATGTTTTTGCAACAGCAGCATACATTATTAGAACCAGAACACTGGCATGCAAAGTCATGTACAATGCCCTTCATGACACAAAATAGGGCTAGGTAGTGGCATCAACAGCAGCACTACATCAACTATCTTACACAATCATATAGTGGCAATAACTGCAGCACTATATCAGTTTTAGTTGCTAATAAAAGCGGGCCCTTCAATGAACAAAATAGGCTCACGTAATTATACATCTTGTGACAACCCGGTCTTCGTGGTCATTTCTGGAATACGATTCATGTCTCATTATTTCAACATTTTTAGTAAACTTGGTTTACTTGTTTCAAGTCAGCGTAACGGAGGTTTAGCGGAATTCATGATCATGACATCGCGTGCATTTCATATGGACTCTGATTAGTCTACATTTCATACATCATGTGCATCTCATTAGCATTCATTGCATTAGACACATTTCACCTTTTCCGTGGCGTAATTTTTATGTTTAATAATTTTTATCGCGTGAGTTATTAATTTAAATATTTAATCCATTACTTTCAAAAATGATCCCGAGGTATTCTTAAACTTACATTTTGTTCATAAAAACTATATTTTTAGTTTTCCTAGTGTTTCAAATTTATTTGGTATATTAATCGTTAAAAATTAAATTATTACGTCGTTTTTCTTAAAAATTATACGATAATTATTTTATCACCCAAATTTCACAAGGAAAGTATTTTTACAATTTTTATTATCTCAATACATTCTATTTTGACTTATTAAAAACTTACTTGTACCAAAAATTTCATTTTTACCTTTATTTGTACATTTCTACATAAGTACTTACACATTTTATCAAAAGTCTTACAAATAATTATACAAGTTGCAAGAGTTAAAAAAAAAAAAAATGTAAATATCTACATTCCCCCCCCCCTTGGCCGACAAGGGGGAGGATGTAGTAATTGATTGGCATGGTGCATATTAAATCATGTTTCTTACACAACATAAAGTCTTGTACTCAAAATAATTCATTCATTTTCTTCATCAAATTCACATAGTTAAGAAAAACAAGTTTCTCTCTTCTCCTTGGGTCTTCAAAACCGGTCACCACACATCAAGAGCAAGGGATCAAAGTTTTGCAAAATCAAGTGTGTTTACAACCTAGATTATATCCTTTATATGGTTTTGAAATAAAAACCAAGGATATTTAAGTTTAATCCTTGTTACTTTCACCTCATCACTATCACTTGTAAGCATGTTCTTATCATTCTCAAGTTTCCTTTTCATTTTCATATGTTTCTTTTCATTTTTGGAGCTTATATGCAAGTTATGTGATTTATACCATTTATTTCATGATTTTTTGAGTTATATATATATTTTGGTCATCCTATAATTACTCCCATGGTATTCTTTTGTCTTGATGGTGATTAGGAACCCATGACACCCTAAGAAGGTGTATGGTAGGATTAGAATAGTTTTGGAGTTGATTTGAAGGGATTAGAATAGGTTTTGTCGAGAAAAACTATTTAATCATTATATTTAAAGGTTCTGTCCTTGTTTTAAATTTTCTGGAAAATCCGACATTTGGTACGAAACTTTGGCCTTGATATTTAGAAAATATACTTTAAAACGAATCCGTGGCCGCTTGAACGGATAAAAACGGACTTATCTTGAAGAAGTTATGGATTTTTAAAGTTTGGCGGCGAAAGGACATTTTCTGAAAATTCAGCTTGCTGTTTTTGTATATTTCGTCAAAAAGAGCCTTAAGCTTCACAAATTATTTGACTTCTCAAAAATATATTAGTTTACTTGATCTGACTAAGGACATATAAAGCGTAAAGCGATTTGAAGCGACAAAGATATGCACTTTTTCATAAAGTTGCGTAAATATTATTTTACGAAAAACTATATTATTTTTTCGTTCTGAGTATTTCATTAGTACGTAAAGGCTATGTTTTGACAATTTTAACCATGATGTGAAACTTTTGGAACAAAATGTCTTCTAGTAAAATCAAGTTCACCGCCATATTTTTCAAAACAAAAGCCGTTTGTCAAGCGAGTTTTAGTAAATAAATTACGGATGTTCAAACTTGGCGAAAACTTATTTTCTGCACACAATTAGCAAAAATCACCAACTTTAACCCTTGATATCTTTATGATCGAGACCTTTTGGACGAAAACTCTGGCCCGAACTTTTAGATATCGATACAAACTTTCCAAAACCGTCGAGTTCGTTCTCTAACGATCGGCGTACACCGTTTTACGGCTAGTTTTCCAAAGCCATTTTTGTTGATTTCATGAAAATTCCGACGACATTGTTTTGCGACGAAAAGTGGTAATTTCACCAAAAAAAATCATTATAAAACCATTGTAGGATGACATTTTTACGTAAAAACATGTAAAGTCATTTTGAAGGGTCAAGGCGTCAAAAGAGTATTTTTGACGATGAGTGATATTTTCAAAACTTCGTAAATGGTATAAATAACATATGAGTGCATGCATAAATTACATTGCAACTCATTGCATATCATATCATTGGTAATAGGTCCGTTAAAGTTTCATATTATACCTCGGTGTACTGCGCTTTTGTCATCGCCTCGGTTTACCAAGTGAGTTTAGTAGCCCTGCTTTTACTTGTTTTCATAAGCTGTTTTGGGGAGATGCATGCTTAAATATTTTTCACAAGTACTTTAAACTATTAAGGATCACCGTGAGTTTTCATAGCCCCATTTTCAATTGTTATTACTATTTTGGGGAGATACATGCTCAATTATTTTCACAAGTACTTTAGATTTTGAGGCTAAACTCTATCATGATTACCATTGTTTTAAATCAAAGTTTATACTATATAAATTGTTCTTGTTTAGTGCTTTCGGTACTTCACGTCGATAACGTTCTAAATCGATGACTAAAATACATTGAGTTAGGTGCTATGGATATGTGCTATGGTTCTCGATAGTATAGTTCATCGATTGATACCGATACATTGATCTAGTGCTATTGATTACGTGCTATTGTTCTACGTCGAGTTAGGTACTATTGTGAAATCATTGGACATCATGCACTTGATCATAAACTACACAAATCTTGGCAGTGGGTTGTGAACACACCAGTTGCAAGTTTTGTATGGTAGGACTTGAGGAAGTGGATTTACAATGCCTTTGCTACATAGCGATTTTGGAAGGCTTTACATTTCAAATCAAACTCTATGAACTCACTCAACCTTTGTGTTGACACTTTTAGCATGTTTTATCTCGGGTATCTAAGGCATTCACTTCATGGCATGCATTTGGACTTCATGGAGTAATGTAGCGTCTCTTGTGTTTTATGAACTTTAAAACATCGATTGTAACAAACTTATTTCGCGCAAGTTGATTTTCATTTGGGACCTACTTTGTAAACTCTGATTGTTTTACTAAATCAAGCGATGTATTTTCCAGCGACACTTTAGGTCGATTCAATATACTTGTGATGATGTGATGCTATGACATCAATCCCTGGGAATTCCATTCGGCGCAAAGCAATGTAATTTGGGGTGTGACAGATTGGCATCAGAGCTTCATTATAGAGAACTAGGTTGCATCATTGACCCTAGACTATAACTACATCATCATAGCATCTCGTCATTTCATCACAAGTGCACGTTCACTTTACATGCGGTTTATCATACATTTTTAGAGTTATTCACTTTCATTTCACATCAATTGTCACATGGATGCCTTTAAATTCCCATCCCATTATCTTTTCCTCATACTCTAACGTGGAGAATTCCTTGTCATTCCCTATCACAATTTTTATATGGTGATTCGTCACCGATAACGTCAAATGCCGAGATGAATCTTTATATAGGGCGAAGTCACTCTCACTCCTTTGTTTCACCACTAACATGTCGAGAGTTACACTTTATTCACACATTAAGTCACTAAACCATCATACATTGAAGCACTTAGAACACCTCATAACCCATCTTTGAGGAACCGAGCGATCATTTTTGAAACATAACCTCAAACGTATCATTTCTTATCACCTCTCTTTAGAGCACATATTTTAACATCGGATTTTGCTACGTCTCATCTTTCCTTTTATTTTGAAGAAGATATGGCGCCAAAGAAAGCCACACCTGGAATGACCCAAGCAGCAATTCAAAAGTTGGTGAATGATAGCATTCTTGATGCTTTAAGAGTTGAGCGAAGCGATTATTTCTTCTTTCTTCGGAGCAGCGGTATTCTTCTTGGCTTCCGCTAGGCTTGCCTCTTCTTGGAAATGCGGGAGGATCGAGAGCTAAAAGCTGTTCTTAGGGATTTCAAGAGTGGAGATCCCACTAAGTTTAGTACCAGGGGCTACGACCATGGTTCGATGGTTTGAAAATTGGAATCGGTGTTTTTGCTTTGGCAATCCGGATGATGATAAGGTTAAATTTGCTACAAGTACTTTACTAGATGGAGCTTTGTCATGGTGGAATTCATATATCAACCGATTGGTATGGAGAATGCTTTCAAGCTTACTTGGGAGCAATTTAAGGGTTTGGTGACTAAGAGTTTTGTCCTCGAGCAGTGAAAAAGTTGGAGACAGGTTCTATGAACTAAAACTATTGGGTATGATATCGACACTTACATTGAGATTCAAAATTGGCCGTGTTATGCCCATCTATGGTTTCGATAATGAGAAGCTACTTGGAGGCTTTCATTGAAGGACTTCGAGATTATTCAAGGTGATGTGACTTGACCCATAGCTTGATTGAGGAAGCTATTCGATTGTCCCAAAAGCTCATGGCACAAGTAGTAAAGAGGGGCAACACCAACAACACCAACCGTAACAACAACCCCAACAACCGCACCAACTACAACCATAACCAAAACAACAACGACAGCGGCGATAATCAAATCAACAACAATAAAAGAAATGGGAAGGCGACCAAGGAGATTGTAACACAACAACCAAAACCGTAACACTAACCATCATCAACAACGAATAGAAGACAAGTCGCCAGGGTCTATGTTCTTGCACCAACAAGGGAAAGAGCTTATCGAGGAAACTTACCGCGATGCCGCCAATGCCTTTATCATAATGGTCCATGTGGTATATGCTTTATGTCAAAGTAGGACACCTTGCTAAGGGTAGTAGGGCAAAGCCGTAGTCATGCTTAGGATGTGGGAACAAGGACACTATCGAAGTCAATGTCCTCAAAACCAAGGTCAACAAGTCGAAGGTGCTCATGGGAATGTATATATGTTAGAAGGAGGGAGGAGCTGTCATGGTCACAACAACATGGAAAGGCGAAGAAATTCGGAAACTAACGATCTTATTTTCCTTATGTACTATATTTGTACTAATTTTATGTCTTCCATCGTATCCGAAACTTTATAACTTAGCGATGTACTACTTTTGCTAAACTACTCGTTGTAAAATATTCTCATCTATCATACTTTATTTCCTTCGATTGATATCATTTACGAGGATTTTAATTCATTTTTATTTTAACTATCATTTTAACGACCCTTCTCCATGTCTTCCTCCGATGCTCATCACAATTTTAACATCCGTTGACTCAACACCAAACATCATATGAGTCGATTAGTCCAAGCATTGCATAGTTACTCCTAAATTATACATAGCTTGATCACCTATGTCTAATTCAGGAAGAATCATGCAATGAAGGGGTAATAGCTTATATGTGCAAGCAATTCAATGTCGAGCCAAATTTTCAAAAGATTTTCTTCAAACCACTTGTTTCGGTTTGATCCGTGGCAGTTCTTGTTTGATGAGTTGCAAAGATCGAGCTAGAAACAAGTTGTTACCTAAACCGATTTAGCCTAATCGTATGGCAGTTCTTGTTTGATGAGTTGTGGGATTAAGTAAAAATCGGTTACCAAAAAATCTTTTGAGGGTTTTGCTCGGGAGATAAAGTTTGCCACATCAAACCCTAAACCCGATAGACTAACACAGGCGAAATTAGGGGTGAATTCCTTTTGATGGTAGAATGTGACAACCCGTACTGGTCATTTTCGACGCGATTCATGTCTCATTATTTCAACATTTTTAGTAAACTTGGTTTACTTGTGTCAAATTCGCGTAACCTTGGAGGTTTAGCGGCGAATTCATGATCATGACATCGCGTACATTTCATATGGACTATGATTAGTCTACATTTCATTGACATCATGTGCATCTCATTAGTACATTCACAACATTTCATTTCACCTTCAACGCGTAATTTTTATATTTAATAATCTTTATCGCGTGAGTTATTAATTAAATATTTAATCCATTACTTTCAAAAATGATCGAATTCTTAAACTTACATTTTGTTCATAAAAACTATATTTTTAGTTTTCCTAGTGTTTCAAATTTATTTGGTATATTAATCGTTAAAATTAAATTATTACGTCGTTTTCTTAAAAATTATCAATAATTATTTTATCACCCAAATTTCACAAGGAATGTATTTTTACAATTTTTATTATCTCAATACATTCTATTTTGACTTATTAAAAACTTACTTGTACCAAAATTTCATTTTACCTATTTGTACATTTCTACATAAGTACTTACACATTTTATCAAAAGTCTTACAAATAATTATACAAGTTGCAAGATTAAAAAAAAAATGTAAATATCTACATTCCCCACTTTGGCCGACAAGGGAGGATGTAGTGATTGGCATGGTGCATATTAAATCATGTTTCTTACACAACATAAAGTCTTGTACTCAAAATAATTCATTCATTTTCTTCATCAAATTCACATAGTTAAGAAACAAGTTTCTCTCTCTCTTGGGTCTTCAAAACCGGTCACCACACATCAAGAGCAAGGGATCAAAGTTTTGCAAAATCAAGTGTGTTAACAACCTAGTATATATCCTTTATATGGTTTTGAAATAAAAACCAAGGATATTTAAGTTTAATCCTTGTTACTTTCACCTCATCACTATCACTTGTAAGCATGTTCTTATCATTTTCAAGTTTCCTTTTCATTTTCATATGTTTCTTTTCATTTTTTGGAGCTTATATGCATGTTATGTGATTTATACCATTTATTTCATGATTTTTGAGTTATATATATATTTTGGTCATCCTATAATTACTCCCATGGTATTCTTTGGTCTTGATGGTGATTAGGAACCCATGACACCCTAAGAAGGTGTATGGTAGGATTAGAATAGTTTTGGAGTTGATTTGAAGGGATTAGAATAGGTTTTGTCCGAGAAAAACTATTTTTAATCGTATATATTTAAAGGTTCTGTCCTTGTTTTAAATTTTCTGGAAAATCCGACATTTGGTACGAAACTTTGGCCTTGATATTTAGAAAATATACTTTAAAAGCGAATCCGTGGCGAGCAGGATTATAGAAGAAGTTATGGATTTTAAAGTTTGGCGGCAAACGGACATTTTCGAAAATTCAGCTTTGTTTTTGTATATTTCGAGTCAAAAACGAGCCTTAAGCTTCACAAATTATTTCGACTTCTCAAAATTATATTAGTTTACTTCGATACGAAGCTAAGGACATATAAAGCGAGAAAGCGGTTTGAAAGCGACAAAGATATGCACTTTTCATAAAGTTGTAGTAAATATTATTTTACGAAAAACTATATTATTTTTCGTTCAGGGTATTTCATTAGTGTATAAGGCTATGTTTCGCGACAATTTTAACCATGATGTGAAACTTTTTGGAACAAAATGTCTTCTAGTAAAATCAAGTTCACCGGCCATATTTTTCAAAACAAAAAGCCGTTTGTCAAGCGGAGTTTTAGTAAATAAATTACGGATGTTCAAACTTGGCGAAACTTATTTTACGCACAATTAGCAAAAATCACCAACTTTAACGATATCTTTATGATCGAGACCTTTTGGTGAAAACTCTGGCTGAACTTTTAGATATCGATACAAACTTTCCAAAACCGTCGAGTTGTTCGTTCTCGCGATGACGTGATACACCGTTCTAACTAGTTTTCCAAAGCCATTTTGTTGATTTCATGAAAATTAAGCGACATTGTTTTGCTGACGAAAAGTGGTAATTTCACCAAAAATCATTATAAAACCATTGTAGGATGACATTTTACGTAAAACATGTAAAGTCATTTTGAGAAGGTCAAGGCGTCAAAAGTATTTTTGACGATGAGTGATATTTTCAAAACTCGTAAATGGTATAAATAACATATGGAGTGCATGCATAACATTACATTGCAACTCATTGCATATCATATCATTGGTAATAGGTCCAGATTAAAGTTTCATATTATACCTCGGTGTACTCGCTTTTGTCATCGCCTCGGTTTACCAGTGAGTTTAGTAGCCCTCTTTTACTTGTTTTCATCTTGTTTTTGGGAGATGCATGCTTAAATATTTTTCTGTACTTTAAACTATTAAGGATCATAGTGAGTTTTCATAGCCCTTTTCAATTGTTAGGTACTATTTTGGGAGATACATGCTCAATTATTTTTCACAAGTACTTTAGATTTTTGAGGCTAAACTCTATCATGATTACCATTGTTTTTAAATCAAAGGTTATACTATATAAATTGTTCTTGTTTGCGTGCTCTGATACTCATTCGTTATAACGTTCATCAGATTGATGACTTGATACATTGAGTTAGGTGCTATGGATTATGTGCTATGGTTCTACATTAGGTATAGCGTTCATCGGATTGACTACGATACATTGAGTCTAGTGCTATTGATTCGTGCTGCTATTGTTCTCGTCGAGTTAGGTACTATTGTGAAATCATTGGACATCATGCACTTGATCATAAACTACACAAATCTTGGCAGTGGGTTGTGAACACACAGGTTGCAAGTTTTGTAGGCGGGACTGGCGAGTGGATTTACAATGCCTTTGCTACATAAACGATTTTTGGAAGGCTTTACATTTCAAATCAAACTCTATGAACTCACTCAACCTTTGTGTTGACACTTTTAGCATGTTTTATCTCGGGTATCTAAGGCATTCACTTCATGGCATGCATTTGGACTTCATGGAGTCGTAATGACGACGCGTCTCACTTGTGTTTTATGAAACTTTAAAACATCGTTTGAATTGTAACAAACTTATTTCCGCACAAGTTGATTTACATTTGGGACCTACTTTGTAAACTCTGATTATTTTATTAAATCAAGCGATGTATTTTCCAAAACGACACTTTAGGTCGTTCAATATAACTGTGATTGTGATGCTATGACAGTCAATCCCCAGGAATTCCATTCCGCTGCAAAACAGGTAATTTGGGGGTGTGACACATACACATTAAAGTTTGTAGGATTTAGAAGGATCTAGTCTAGGACTATTTCATTGTCCAGACTTGAACCCGTCTTTTCTTTGTGGAACAATCTTTTACTTATGATCCTTTGACTTGGCAACCTTGGTGGTAGCATTGCGCTTTTGGTTTTGTCGTGGTTGTTCCATTTGGAGAGCTTGTGCCAGATCTTCTTGTCTTCCATGACCTTAGTGGTTGCTCCACCCTCGAGCAAGCTCATTTTAGCACCTTGTTTCTCTTAGGCCCTTGAACCTCCCTCATTCTCCTTGTTTCCACTTCTCACTTTGTGCTATTCTCTAGCTCTAGTCAACCACAGTCACGGCCATTCTGAGTTGATGCTGACTTGAGATTCTTGTGTACCTATCAACATATACACATGGAGAGATTCTTGTGTAAGTCAAATGTTTAATTCAGTGACTCATAACCAAATTAGTGTAAAGACAGTTAGAATAATTGTACACACACTTAACTTACAGGTACCTGGTATGGTTGCTTGATTACTGGTTGTTTCAGTTCTGCCTGGGAAACCCGACTGCATATTTTGCTGATCCATAGCCAACCAAGTTCCCATTCTTGCAACTCTTTGCGCTGGAATTAGTCTTCCACTCCTTGTTTTCCCACCTCTCATCTTCAAGTGGCCCCTATTAGAACTTCCAACTCTTTTGTTCCTCTGTTTTCCTAAATAAAACATTCGACCATCTCCTAAAACCCCTCTAATGTTTGTAGCCCCCATTTCAAACTCATTAATGTCATTGTTTACAAACCTAGGGATGTCATGGTCATCAACCAACTGAGGTTCAACATTCTTTTCCTTGAATGGCCTACCTGCTTTCCCTTTTTCCTTTGGAACCTGTGGTTTTGGTTGATTTGTGCAACCCTTTCTATTATGTCCTGTTTCCCCACAGTTCTGACATGTCATCACTATTCGACTAATCTTAGTTGTAGATTTTTTTTCATGGGAAGCCCTAACCCTCTTTCTCTTAGGCCTACCAGGCATAGACTTTGGAATGGGGCCTAAAATCCTAGAAAGATTACTAACATCGGGCCAAAACTCTATGCCACCAACTGGTTTCATATACTGACTATAGGTTAACATGTATCTTTCCTTCCTAAAACACTCAGGCACATACTCCTCTACCATAGCAATAATAACTAAACATAATATCCCCCATTTAAAAATACATGCTATAGCATGGCAGCAAGGCAAACCTGATAGTTGCCACATTCTGCAAGAGCATGTTCGATTTGGCTCATCCACCTTGAACGCTTCATATCCTTTCCTCACTTCAAAGTTGTTACCTCCACAAGAGACAACATGCCAGAACCTTTGAAAATTAAATCAGTTAGATAATGTTATTGACATGCATATTGAAGGTATTGTTAACGAAACTTTGTACCTTTGTTGATCCTTAGAGTGTTCAAGGATACTCTGAATGTTTGGGCAAATATCACCATTCCATTTATCCATTAGCAGCCGCATCGTATGCATCCTCTCCATTACAATGACTCTCATGGACTCCAACATAGTTATAATTGGTTTATGTCTTATGCTTACCAACACGGTATTGAAGCACTCACTAAAACCATTTTCCACAGCCTCACAACAGACCCCTTCTTTGAAAAAAGCCCTTGACCATGTCTTCGGATCTTTTTTCAACAAGTAATCATGGGCTCTTGGATTTGCTCTTTTGATCTTCTCCATCACCTTGTTGTGTAATGATGGGTAAGAAGCTTTGGACGCTGCCCAAAAAAGTTGTCGAAACTCGACACCAGCAAATTGTTTTCGAAACCCTTCGTAAATGTGACGGGCACATTGTCGATGTTCTGCAAGTGGCATCACCTCCTTCACTGCCTCAATAAGTCCCTGACTCATGTATAAGATAAAAAATTTGATAAGTATGCAACTAACATAGATCAGAACATGAACCTGAAGGATTTATACTTTATGTAGTATGTACCTTATGTTGGTCAGACATTAATGATAACCCTTGGCCAAGTGGAATATCCAAGTCATCACCAAGTAGTTGTAAAAACCAACTCCAATTGTCTTTATTTTCAACCGTTACCACTGCCCATGCGACGGGGAAAATGTGGTTATTACCGATCCCTACCCAGCGTGATTAGTATCTCCCCCTGTGTTCGGTTTCTTTAAAAACAATCATCTAACGCCAATATCCTTCTACATCCTAGTTTCCACCCTTCTTTCAACCCACTAAAACAAACATAGAACACGTGTCAAAGTATGTCTTCTCATCCGGATTTACCATCACTCCAACCTTAACAGTACTACCAACATTTGACTCCACGAAAGCCTTAGCATAAGATCTAAGTAAACGTAATGGTCCCGGATGGTAGCATCCCTCTCATTAAGGCCGTATGTCCTAGCATTATGACATTGGAGTGCGGCTAGCGTGGCATTTATATTTTCTTAGGACCACTTCTTGTAAGTTAGTGATTGTCATATTTGGATTCATCCTAATCTTATCTCCGAACTGCCTACCTATCCATTTAAAGTTAACCAACCTACCGTAATGGAAACTCTGAACACGTGTGATTATCTACTAAAGATATAACTTTGAAATGTCTTCTCTTGTTTGAGCATCTTCCCCGTAACACCTCGGGTCACGAATTCCGCTTCTCATGCGGTACTTCTTATCACGAATCTGCTTTCCAAGTGATGGGATCCTTTAGAGTCTCCTTTCGTTGACCGCATTTAGCTTCTATAACCTTTGTCTTTGTGCTCCTCCGAACCAAAGAGAGAATCCGTTGGCCTTTGCATAGTAAGTAAGGCACTCCTTGGCTGTCGCATCGGAAATTTTTGTCCAAGCTAGTAAAACAATAAAATAGAATTAGTTAAGCAATATAGTAATTCTGAGTTATGTATTTTATAAAAAAGAAAACTATAAAAGTTAAGAGTAAAAGAATTACACTAGGTTTTTTCAATCTCCAATGTATCTCTGCATCGTAAATTGGGTACATGTCATCCTTCTTTGACTTCGTAGAAGCACAAATGGATCTCTTATTCCCCTTTACCCCATAATGTGCTTCAACAAATGTGCCATGTACTTGTCGTGTTCCCTAACTAATGGTCCTAAACCAGTTGGGCCATCTCCAACGACATCTTCTTCAGTATCATGGCAATCATCATCATTAGCACTGTTCAGCGTCCCTTTCGTCGGAGAAGAGTTATTCTCATTTTGTCGCATCTTCCTTAGTTGAATAACCTCGTCCTCACCGTTGCTCAGCCGTAATCGTATGACTTATCAGATTCAACCTCAGACTCTAAAGACTCATAAGCAGATGAAAAATGGCTGTCTTTACCCTTATTTTGTGCAGTATCACCTTCTGAGTTAGTGTCATTGTATTGCTCACTTTCGGTGTCAGTGTCAGAATCTGAGGAACCAGACGGATTCATGTTCTCTCTAATGACTACACCTTTGGGTCTACGAGTATTCGTGGTAACTTTCTTTGCTAGTTTCTTTTTGCGTGTCATTACAGACTTACCTTTATCAAGTTTCTTATGCCTTGCAAGCACAACGTCTGATAAGTTGCCATCTGAGTTAGCATCCATTTGCAACCCGTCAGTATCGTTACCCACAACTGTATCATGCTCCACAATGACATCCTTGTCGACAATCATATCAGTGTCGCCAAGCATTTGATTATCGTCAGGCCTGATCCAATTGTAACAACATAAATCATTAGTAGGCATAACATATATAATAGCATATGAACAATATATTTATAACATGTATTAACAGATACCTATGAGTGTCCAATGCCATATCAGTCTCCTCAACATTGACAGGCCTACTAGTGTCCATTTCCTTATGACAATCGTGATTCTCCAAAGCCATATCAGTTTCAACACCCACATTTTCCACTACATTATCAACCACTACGTTGTACTCCCTATAGACCTCTTGATTAGCATAGGATAATCATACGTAAAGTCATCATCCGCATTCCATACTCTAGTAAAAGTAACCTTACCCTCAAAGTCCTTTCTAAGTGGTCTATCTTTAAGGGGAGGAGACCTTAAATAAGGTGATTGTGCTTCTTCCTCAGCCACGCAACCAACTCCTCACAAGACATATTACCCGCATCTTTTTTCAACTTATTATGTTTCTTTCTTTTTGACGTAACTTCTGAGTCAAAACTTTCTAGACTTAGGTTTTTGTGGTAGTAGGGTGCTAAGTTTTGTGGGGAATGAGCAACAAACAACTCAACGGTCTTATGTTGTGTAGCTAAATCATACAAAAAATGAACATTAGCATCCCTTTCAATGATCTTTAACCCACCACTGTCAATGTCTAACTTAGGAATGCCCATGTATAAAGCCCATATATTATTCTTAATCTTTGCAACTAAGATATCTAAGAGAGGGCTACACATAATCGTATCTTTTGAAGAGACCTCCATTATAATCTCCCTATCATAATCATACCTTAAGGGGTCAAACATAAATACACCATTGTAGTGTATTTTGAAGACCACATCAAGTGATACTTCCATCAAACCTGTATAAATTGAAAAATTATTTCAAAACCCTAATTTTAAAAAACCCTAACTAACAAATACTTTTTTATTAAAACGTAACACAATTGGGGTAATAAAACATTAAATATGATGAAGGAATATACCTTTTGTCTACCCAAATTGGGGAAAGAGACAAGCAAATTTGGGGATCTTGGAGAATATTGAACTGTGAATGGAAAGTATGGATAACGCAATCTGCTTTAGGGTACTTGTAGGTGAGATATCTGTACTTGTTTAATATAAACCTCGTACTAACCCTTCCACATAAGCAGCAACGAGGATGATGGATGCGCGCGTGTGGTTTTCCAGCGTGGGTTGTCCTAGGTTTCCAGCGTGGATGGTTTGCTGGATGTGAGAGAAACGCTTTTACCGGATACCGGATTAAAAAGTGATAAAATGCATATAAAGGACAAAATAGTCGGGTCAAATAGCCAAAAAGGGTATTTTTTTTTATTTGCTACGTTAAACTGCTTTTTGTGACAAGTATGATGCTTTAATAGGTTATTAGCCCTTTTACAAAATGTGGTTATTTCCTAGGATGGGTCAGAGAAATAATTACAGTAATTAAAACCAGGCCTAAAGTCTATTAGTTGAGCTTAAGCCCAATAAGATGGGCCTAAATAAAACTGAGTCAGTGAAGCAGATATCGGAAGAAATATATAACTAACTCCCACTCTTCTCTTCCAAAATTTCCAAATTTGTTACAGTTAGTTAGTTTGATTAGATTGTGTGTTTTTCTACTTTGTGTAATCTCAACGACGTGTTGATCATCTTGATCGATAACCTTTCGATCTCAACGTTCATTTTCATCGTCATCAGGTAATATTAGTCCATGCAACCATGCATGGTTTCAATCTGTCATCTTAAAATGTAATAGTGTTCTGTTATATATATAACTGTAATTATGATTTATTTCTCTTTATATTGTGACGTTTAATTTGATCTTATATGAAAAATATTGAACGTGTATCATTTTTTCACATGTTTGAATTGATTGCATGTTGTTACGTGTTCTTGAATCTTAGATGACAAGTTATTATTAGATTATAAGCTTGAGTATATATGTAGCAGTCTTAATGCGCAGTTATAAATTATGAGTCGGTTTATGTATTTAGTTAGCTAGAAGGTGCATTGTCATTTCTTGCAGTGTTTGTGTTTAGAAACATTTAGTTGTCTTAGAAATTGAACGTTAGCTCATTCTATATCAGTGTTTGAGAGATTTATGTTATAGTTTGTGTTTAGGCCAGTAATTAACGATTGTTAAATGTAGAGTTTTTTTGTACAGAGATGAGGTCTTTTGCGTTATTCTTTCCTTTTAGAGCTTGATAGTTATTCTTCATTTGATGTATATATGTGTCATGCGCGCGATACAATATGATTAATTACCATCTAGCTGTAGATTTAGTTATATGAATTAAGTTTAAACTTGATGTCTAAAGATTCGATATATAGAAGGTCATTGGATTTTACGTATATGTGTCATCATTCCTAGTTCAAATTTTGTATCAATTATATCTGAATCAACCAAACATTTACTATAACTTCAGTGTCAGTAATCTTGAATAAGTCACTATTAGATACGGGAAACTTTATTTCTGTTATTGGTTTGTCTGAGCATGAAAGCTAGATAAGTTGGTTAGATTTGGTTGTTTATTATGGTGATATGCGGTCGGGGAGTATGATATTTATCTGTTGCATATCCCGTAATATGCATATTTAGTTGTCTGTGAGGAGTAAAGGAATGGCGAGTCAAGAAAATAGGAATACCATGCAAAAATATATTAAGATAGCAGAAATACACTATAGAATGATACAATTAATGTCCATTCAACTATAAAGGCTTCTGTTTCCTTATAGCTAGATTGGTATTGTTCTAATAATCTATTGTATATACAGATGGATTCAGTACTTTCATTCTCAGCAGCTAAGAAAGAAAAGCCGCAATTGGGTTGGTTTGAATGGCTCAAAGGATGGTACCGTTTGATTCTAGAGACGTTCTTTGAGAAATACTGGTCAAGACATTTGCCAAACCCATTACCTCTGCCTCCCCTCGATGGTATCACCAGCATTGTCACTGGTTCGACTAGTGGAATAGGGCTGGAAATAGCCAGACAACTAGCAGAAGCAGGAGCACATGTAGTTATGGCAGTAAGAAACACTGAATTAGCACATAAATTGGTCCAAAAATGGCAGGCAGAATTGCAAAACGCTTCTAATAAGGAAGTACTTAATATTGATGTGATGGAACTCAACCTTAGTTCACTAGAATCCGTAGCAAGATTTGCAAACACATGGAATTCTAGAAACAAAGCATTGAATATTCTTATCAACAACGCGGGTATCTTCTCAATGGGAAAGCCTCAAACTTTGCTACTGATGGATATGAAATGCATATGCAAGTCAACTTTTTGGCACCATCTTTTGCTTTAAGCTGTTACTTTTACCATCTTTAAAAGCCGGTGCTCCTAGCAGAATTGTGAATGTGAACTCGCTTATGCATGCTATTGGTTTTGTTGACACAAGGGATCTGAACTTTGATAAAGGTATCAACCATTTTACTAGCTTAAGAGGGTACTCAAGGAGTAAACTGGCACAAATTATGTTTAACAATGTGCTTCATAGAACCATTCCGAAGAGTGCTAAAATCAATGTGGTATGTGTGGATCCCGGAAGTGTTCGTACAAATGTAAGTAAGGGATCTTCCAAGAATAATTCAAATTGCATTTCAAGCTCTGCCGAAGTTTCTATATACTGCTCAAGAAGGTTCTAGAAGCGTTTTGTATGCTGCAGTTTATAATGAGATTTGGGAGTACTGTGAGAAGTTGAAAGCAGAAGAATGGCCAGTTTGTCCCTATGTAGCTTGCAATTGTAAGACCATGATCCCAAGCAAAGAAGCACAGAATTTGGAGGTTTCGCGGTTTGTTTGGAAGGCGACAGTTGATACAATTGGCTTCCCAAATGATGCAGTGGATCTTCTTTTATCTGGAAAAGAAATTCAATGGCAGTATTCTGATCTTGTTAATTAGCAAAATCTCCAGGTGATCATCCGTTATTACTTTCCCCCTCTGCCGTCGTTGCTTTTCATATTAGAGCCGTATCAACTTACAAGGTTAGAAATCACCACTTGTGATTTTGCTTACAAGTAAATGCTAGAAAGTTTAAAACTTTTGGTTCAGAATATTCATGGATTTCATTTTTAGTGGGTTGTGCTACAAATTTATAGTATAGGTACTGCGTAGTTTATTTGTAGTTCGATCCATATTTCACAACATTTAAATAAGCAGCCGAATAATACAATCATATGTGTGCCTGTACTGTCGATTATCGACTTTAGTTTGTCTTTATTTATCGCTTTCTGTATAAAACTTTCTATGCATCTAGCCTGCAGTATGAACACTAAGAATAATAGGATGGAGTTGAACTTTTTTCTTTGAATCACAAGTAGAATTTAATAGATAAAAAGATTACATGTTAGAGTTTACAAAGCACCAAACCGAACAAGTGCACTGTGCACATCTAAACTAAAATGAACAACAAACAAAAAAACGAGCACCTCTAATTAGCTATTAGACACCCTCACCAAACTAAACAACTCCTAACAATTAGAACCAAAAAACAACTCAATCCTTCCTAAGGAAACCGCGTGATTGACACAACGCCATGAACACCTTTAGCAACGTTGAAATCTGATAACTAATCAGAATCCAAATCTGACTCTGAATCTGCAATGTCATCCTCATTAAGATAATCAATATGCTCGATCACTTAATTTACCAAGCAAAGCCCATTGAAGCTTTTCTATATCATCTTCATGAGAATTGTTTTTATTGCCTTAACAATATTTTTTCGGCCTTCTGAAATTTCCAAGACAACTAGCTCATGCAGCGACAACATCCGAAATAGTATTTTTCTTGTCTTTGAACTTTCGCGGTTGGCTGTTAAACAAAGAACTAGCACATGAACTAGCAACGGATTCCACATCACATATCTATTTGCGTTATTTATATTTTATATTACGAAAGTTAAAGTGGTTATAGGGCAAAACTGCCAAAAACGAACGGAAACTTGGGACTGAAGCATGAATGATGCCAATTGGGTTCAGTTTTATTAGTCTTCTTGACTCATTTTTGCACATTGTCACACTAATGGTCATGATTTGTATCCCTTCAAGAAAGAAAATAAAAGAACACCTTAGTCGACTAGATAATATTTGGTTGGAAACAAAAAAAAAAAAAAAAAAAAAACTAGATAATATTTAGCTGTCGTCGTAGATAGTAAAGGTCTTATAAACTGAAACATTGCGAGTTTTAGGATAACATCTAAAGTGTCATTATCTTTACTACCTTATAATGCATTTAGGACATTCTTTAAATAGTAAGGCTTAAAATTCAGACTTTGTACCTTACTTATTATGGAAATATAATGTCTCTTGCCAAATTAATACATACACGTGCTAGCTTAAAAGTTAAGCAAATACTTGTAACATGAGTAGTTATTGAATACAAAATTTAAAATCCCTTTAATATTTTTAAAGCCCACTTTTATAACTTTAAAAGCCACAAATAAACACACACAAAAATTTAAATTGCCAATCAAAAATGTAAATTGCCACTCTTGTGCTAAAATAGCAACCGGTACCATTAATCTACTTGCCATAATGGCATGTGTAAACATCACCACCTTGACATGGTCTGGACTCAGGTGGCTTACTTGCCAAACTTTTAGTATAATCGAAAAACATTGCACGCCAAAAAATTTAGTTTCAAGGTACCCGCTGCCGCAATGCGCAAATACCCTGCTAGTTAATCTATATACAAGCATATTGATTCTCTTTTAATCAGATAAGCTCAACTTAATTTTTAACTAAATCAGGAGCCCTTTCCAGCCTATCCACTTTGTCTCCAACTCTCTACTTTCTATCTTTTTATGGAAATATATGTATCTTTAGTTTAATTATTAGGGAATACATTAGCTACAATTTTGCGTAGCCAATTTCTTACAATTTAGTGCTAAAATTTGTGAGTCTCTGAGTCTTTTTGTAGATGCCTGAGTCATTTTTGCGGATCCCCGGATCCTTTATTGTGTAATTTTGATGAAAAATTGTAACTGATTTGCTATTTTAATTGTAGCCAAGATATCCCTTAATTATTATTCTAACAAATCAATACAAATATACCGAACTACCTTATCCATCATAAAAAAAGAAACATGGGTCAAATAATGACATATTTAAACTCACCTATGTATTTTCTGAGTTGTTTGACTACAAAGTTATGTATTCTTTAGAGTCCGATTTGTATACATCTCTCCATCCTCTTACTTGAGATATTTATGTAGAGCACTAGAAAACAAGATTAAAATAAGTGTGAAGACTAAAACTAGACATTGATGTTCAACAATGATGTTGGTCATATGGATAGAATCGTGGAAGTATATCTTTGAGCAAATATATCAAGACAAGAGGATTATCAACATTTAGATATCATAGTAAAGGCATAAGGATAAGATTAGAGGTTTAATGAACTAGTTGGTAAACAACCTATTCTTCCAAATGACTAGTTTAAGATAATTAATAGACGTACGAACCTAATATACAATAGATTCGATGCAATCGTATAGAACGTCGAAAACACGTGCACGATGGTTTTAGAGACAATTATAAATTACATTTGGATTAGCGATTGCAAGATATAGCGAAAATCAAATAATCTATTTCATATATATTCTTAAACTAGTTTTTCGGCCGAAACATCTAGTACATAAATAAATAAACGTATACATGATCGATAAGAACAGCCTAGCTATGCAAAAGTACTAAATCTTTGTACCATAAGTTCTAGGCTATTATTATTTGTTACGCACACCTTTGTTGTTTACGATTGTATGAGTATATATATACTTCTTTTAGTGCATAAGCGTATGTTATAAATAAATTATTCAAAATAGTACTTCATGATATTTGTGGGTTCCAATGGCTGGTAGTAGTTAATTTATAATAGAGTAAATTACACCGTTCGTCCCTATGGTTTGCCCAAAATAACACTGTAAGTTCCCGTTTTATTTTGGCGCCATAAGTCCTTATAATGAAGCTTTTGTAACACCATCAGTCCCTATCTCACGGTCGATTAATTAGTTCTTTCTACATAATGTTAACTCATTACATGCGTCAGTCCGTCCATTTCACGTGTTAGCGTTCTTGCAGTTTTTCCCGTTTCGTCAGTTTTTGCCGCGTTTTCGTCGTTTTCACGTTTTTTCGTTTTTTTGCACGTTTTGGTTCGGTTTTCCGCGTTTTCGTGCAGTTTTGCCGTTTTCGCAGTTTTGCATTTCATTTTTTTCACGTTTTCGTCTGTTTTGCACCGTTTTCGTTCGTTTTTGCTCTTTTTCATCCATTTTTTGCATGTTTTCATTGTTTTGCACATTTCCTTTTGCTTGTGTTTCATTAGTCACATTTTCCGTCATCATTCCATGTTTTCATCCATTCCTTTTGCCATTTCGTCCTTTCTTTCATTTCGCTCTGCATCTCTTTTTCATTTTCGTCCATTCATGTTCGTCGGATAAACTTTTCGTCCGTAAAAGCTGAAATAAACTGCATGTTTTGTCAAACTAACATGCAGCATGAAAGCGTTGATAAAACGTGGCGAATGTAAGCGAAAAGCTGATCAAAAAAACGACGAAAACTGAGAGCAAAACAGCGTGAAAATAACAGGCATCAGCGGGTAAAAAACGAATGCGAAAACAGCAAAAAAAACAATTGAAACATGAAAAACAAAAAGTGCGAAATGAAAAAGCGAAAACAAATTGAGCAAGATGAATGCGTGAAAAAGCCGAAACGTGGCCAACGAATGCGAGCGGACGAAAAAAAGCGTGAAAAAACTGCGGCTAACGATCGTTAGAAATGGAATGGCGCATGTGGGATGAACGGAGAAGCTAACGAGTTAGAGATAGGGGTGATGGTGTTACCAAACTTCATTATAAGGACTTATGGCGCAAAAATAAAAACGAATGGACTTGACTGTTATTTACAACCATAGGGACGAACGGTGTAATTTACTCTTTATATTATCATGTCAATTATTGATCATGGATTATTATTATTAGTAGAGTATTATTGAAGCGTGACAAAAAATTTATAATCCATGACTAAAGAAAGAAGATCACCATTTCTAGAGTCTAATACTAGTCATTGACTTACAAGTCAGCCCAGAACTGGTCTTAATTTTAACAGGTCCTCCTTAAAAATATTTGGAATGCTCTAATTATAAAATATTAAAATTGTTTGTTGCAACTAAACCAAGTTGTTATAGACTTGTTTCATGAGTTTTTAATCTGACCATAGTGTTTTAAAAAAATAATTAACAAAGTACGTAGTTTTAAAAGTAATTAACATAGTATTCATATTTTATAGTACCATTTTCTCTATTTTCTTTTTTAAAACAAAAAATCTCATTGTCCGCATCTTCTTTTACGTCTTCATACACTTCTCAAGTTGATATTTGACAAGACTATGTGTGATTGCCGCAAATACCATCATCGTTCGATGTCGATATCATTGTCCGCATCTTCTTCAACGTCCTCATACACTTCTCAAGTTGATATTTTTTTTTTAAATAACAAGTTATTGTTTAAAGAAAAGATTTGGATTTGACATGTGTGATTGCCGCAAATACCGTCATCGTTCAATGTTGATTCGATTCAATCCCTCTCATATATTCATAGCATTTCTGATGCATTTAATTGGCGGATCAATCGAATATAGATTACTTTCGTATTAACTTGTGTTAATTATGGTTTTCACATTGTTCAGTTGTTGTTATGATATTAGGTTTTGTTTTGGTCGAGTCAATAAGAACGTAAGGTACTTAGTTTTGTTGACGTCGAATTCATCAAAAGAATATAAAATTTCTCTAAGCGATGTTATTGTGTTTCATATTGGTTTTGACTCAACACAGAATTTATAAAGTTCCTTCAAGTGGAGATTTTTATTTTAGAAAAGAAAAAATTACACGTATGGTCCTTGTGGTTTGCTCAGATTTCATGTTTAGTCCTTAAGTCGTTTTAATTACACCAGAGATACCTATTTTTGAAAACCTTGCACTCATTTAGTCCCTATTTTGGATGGGCCGTTAGTTTCTCCGTTAAGTGTTTGCACCGTTAGTGCCTCCGTTAATAATTTTTGCACCGTTAGTCCTATTTTTTCAAATAATAGTTTTCGCCAGTTAGTCCATTCGTTAATAATAATTTTCGCCTTTTTTATTTAGTTTTTTGTCCGTTTTTATTCGTTTTCGTCCGTTTTTTATCCGTTTTCGACCCAATTTTTTTTTTTCTGTTTTTATTCGTTTTCGTTTAGTTTTTATCGTTTTAAGCGTTTCTTACGTTTTTGTCCGTTTTTTATCCTTTTTCATTCGTTTTTTATCCGTTTTCGCACGTTTTTTCGTTTTATATGTTTTCGTCCATTTTTATCTGTTTTAAGTCGTTTTATATGTTTTAAGTCATTTATTCGTTTTGTCTATTTTTACGTTTTAGATACGTTCTTGTCTTAGTTTTTCTGTTTATGCGTTTTTTAATGAAAAGAATAAAGCAGATAAAAGCGTCGGATGGCAAAGTAATAAAGTTTTTTAAAACGAAGCGGATAAAATGGATAAAACACGTGGTAAAAAAGGAAATCGCAATAAAAAAACAAAACGGATAAAAAGTCGGGCGAAACTATAAAAAACACGCTACGGCGGATAATCGCCAAGTAAAGCTATATCAAAATGTAAAAACGTGCGAAAACATATAAAATGAATGAAAACGGACAAGCGTTAAAATGGTGCGAATAAAAATAACTTCGAACAAAAACTAAAAAAGCGATGCAACGGACAAAAACGTAAACGAAAAAGCTTAAAAACAGGGCATATAAAAAAATAAAGCGGGAAAACGTAAAAACGACAGTAAACATAAACAGACCGTAAGGCTTTTCATAAAGCGGATGAAAACAAACGTAAAAAAAAAATTGAGGAAAAAGCGTAAAAGAAATGCGAAAAAAGGCATAGCGAAAAAGAATAAAATGGATAAAAAGTAAAAGCTGAAGAACTTCAAAAGCTCGAGAACGCCAGAGCATCGCCAAAACGGATAAAACGCCAAAACTAATTAAAAAGCGACGCGATAAAAACGTAAAATGGACGAAAAATGTAAAAAGAAAACGGATACAAAATGGACGGCGTAAAACGGCGAAACTGTATTAACGGAGGGACTCGCTGAAAACTATTATTTAAAAATAGGACTAACGGTGCAAAAGTATTCGAAGGGATTAGGTGCTCATTACGGAGAAAACTGGCGGCCATCAAAATAGGGACTAAATGAGTCAAGGTTTCAAAATAGATATCTCTGTGTAATTAAAAGACTTGACTGGCAAATGAAATATGAGCAAACTACAGGGACCAAACGTGTCATTTTTTCTTTAGAAAAAGAAATAGAAAGTAGAAAAAATAGTGCTATGAATGGACACTACGTAGTATGTTAACTAGTTCCAAAAGTGCCTACTTTGTTAATTATTATTTCAAAACACTATAGTCAACTAAAACACTCCTTGTTTCATATGAAGTCAGTATTTAGGGTCAAACACGTGGGGAAAGGAAAGGAGGAAAAGGGAAAGGAATGGAATGAGTGGGGTGGGTATCAAATCCTTTACCCCCCATTTACTTTCTATAATGGTTAGATTTCATTACTGGAGAAATCAGTAGCCTTTACCCATACGTAATGAAGCATCAATTTGTGTGTGTGTGTTTGTGATGTGGCCTTTTGGCACAAATCTTTCCCATTCACCTCCTTTTTGTAACCACTGTAAGCAGCCGCTTAGTACTTCGATTCTTGATAATTTTGGCATAAATCATTGATATCCACTTTGTTTTGATAAAAAAAAATAAAAGAAGCATTTATTTAAAATACTAAGAGACAATATGAAATATAAGCCGTTTTATATTTTATCACAATCCGAACCATAAATAAACCCAAATTGCTTTAAATAAACATTTCTTGTTGGAGTGTTATTTCTAGATGGAGTGTTAGTAGCAAATGAAGTAATCGATTATGCACTGAAATCAGATATGAATCTTCTTGTCTTTAAGGTCGATTTCGTTTTCGATAGTGTGTGTTGGGAGTTACTTATTGATATTACGAGGCACATGGGGTTAGTGCTAAATGGGTCTCTTGGATTAAAGGTTGGTCACAGTCGGCCTCGATATCCATCTTGGTGAATGGTTCCCCAACAATTTCATATGGGACCGGGACTTAGACTAGGAGATCTTTTTCTCATCTCAGTACGGTATTAAAATGGTATTGAACTCGTACCAAATTGGTGGTATCGATATTTTTTGAGCATGAAAGTGGTATATGTACCGTATCGGACGGGATTTGGGTACCGCCGTACCGGATCCGATACCGGTACTCGGTATCGGGAAATCAGTACATATACGGTTCTTCCCGTTTTTTGTTAAACCAAAAAGGATTTCAAGAAAATGCAAAAAAAAAATAGAAAAAACATGAATTTTCAAGTGATTTCAAACCACGGCATCTCACGAAACGCAACTAACACTTAAATAAATACATCACCAAGATATTTATAGCATACAAACGTTCCAAAACTTATAAAATAGGTTCGGGTTTAATTTTTGTGAGCGGTTATAAAGGATCTATAGTGCCATAATAAGTTTTTCGAACGTTTGGTTTCTTTCCATATATTTTACATGACTTATTTGACATGGAACGGGCCAAATGGGTGTTTGAATAAGTAATTTAATTCAAAAATATGACTACTCAATTTTCGAGATTTTTTTGGTATTTTCCCGCTTAATACCGGTATCGTAGCGGTGGTACCGAATTTTTTTTAGCTCAATTCATGGTACCGACACCGTACCGTGTATTGGGAGTCGGTACCATTTTAATACCGGGATTCAGGTCCAAATGTTCATCCCTACTCATCTCTTATTGAATATTGTGGCAGAAGCTCTTCAAATCACCATATTGGAGTCATGTGAAAAAAAATGTATCTTTAAAGGTTTAACAATAAAATGGCAGTGATACTAAGGACATGCTTGGTTGAGGGTTTAGGGCTATAAGAAAAAGGTAAGATAATGAATAAATGAGGTTGGTTGACTATAATGCATTCACCCATTATTCAATAGTGGGTAATGGGCCATTACCTAATAAATTGAGAATATTGGTTTATTTACCCTTTGCATTTTCTTAGCATTTCTTTTACCTTTCCCTTTGCTATTCCTTATTTTGAACCAAGAGCACTCTAATATTTCTCTCCTCTAATATACGGATTATGCCCTCTTATTTGGAGAATGGTCATTATGTAATGTAAAATCTCATATACATGTAACATTCTCAAGTGTTCTCATAAGGTGTCGGGTCTTGGTGTAACCTATCTAAATGTTATATTATTTGGTGTTCGTGTAAATCTAGAGGAAGTCAAAATGGTTGCTCGCATAACAGGTTGCAATCCCGGGTCTCTTTCATTCTTAAACTTGGGACTCCCAGTGGGAAAGTCTATGAAGTGGTTTGATGCGTCGGGAGATGTGATTAATAGGGTGAATTCTCGGCTTTCTTTTAGGAAGTCAAGATTTCTTTCGATGGGTGGTCGCATGGTTCTTACAAAATCGGTTCTCGATGCTCTCCTCATTATTATTTATCTTTGTTTCGTGCTCCGATAAAAGTTATTGATACACTTTAAAATATCAGATGTAGATTCTTTTGGAGCTTTAAAAAAGATCAAAATGGCATGATATGGATAAGCTAAAAAAATACGATTGCTAGTCGTGATTTAGGCGGGCTCGGGATTAGCAGCTTCGAGGCTAAAAATCTCGGCCTTCTTGGTAAGTGGCATTGGAGATTTATGAAACGGCCACATACTAGATTTTTTTTGAACTATTGTATCATTGCGCCGTAAGTGCTACAGGAACAATATGCCGTATGTGTCATTACGTCGTAATGGCTGTGGGGACAATACGCCATAATGGTTATTGTTACTGCAGGAAATATGCAGTTTTCTGCAAAAAAATGTATATTCGGAAACTAAAATTTGTATTGTCCCAAATCATGATCATATTACTTTAAAAACAAACTTCACATAGTACATGACATTCGTCTAGACCCGTACTAAGGCAAAATGTGTATAATTGGCACTACGCCAACACACCCCTTTAACTACATAAACATTACATGTACTAGTTTTAAACAACACAATTTATGTACTTTTACATCACACGTCAAAATACATTTCCTAGGGCGTTAAGTGGTAAATAGAGAGGGTTAGGAGACGCTTGTTTACCTACGAGCTCCACGGGAAGCTAACCCGAGACGTTCTCGCCTCTTTAACTTCAAAATGCGAATCTCATCTATAAAAAAAACATAAACGAAGCAATGTAAGTGATAAGCTTAGTGAGATAACGCATATAAACTGAAAACATAATACAACAGTAAATCTAAAAGGTTACTTTGTTGGAATTTCCCTCGCTTAATGCTCGCGATGTTTAATAGCACTTTTGTTTCCACACATAAATGCATTCTTTCAACTTTCTTCTAGTAGGGGGCTATGGACTTCATTATCTTGCGTATAAGCAATACGGTTTCCATGTACATACAAGTCGTCCACTTCAGACGTCGTGAACCCTTGTTTGGTTCATTAAGGCTTTAAATGCTCTACTCGTCCACAAAGGACGTCTAGTCCCATTTTAGGGACATATCATTAACATAATACGCTATTCACCTACTAATGATGTCTAAACTTCGCATTTAGCATCTAATGAGTAATATACTCAAACTAGTTATCCACATAGGACGTCTAAGTCCTACTTTGGGACGTATCATTAACATGATGTGCTATTCACCCACTAAGGGTGTCTAACTTCGCATTAAGCGACTAATAAGTCTTTCACTCATACTAGTCACCCACATTACGATGGCTAAGTCCCACTTTGGGATGTAAGGCCATTTAAGGGCTCAATTCATACACCGAGGATCTCTAAGTTCCATTTCAGAATATGCGATCAGAATATAGCATATGTCGTCCACCTAGGACGTCTAATCCCATCTTTGGTTCATATATCATATAACTGTGCAAGTCATCCACCTAGGATGTCTAATTCCATTTTCAGAACACAACTATCTCTCTTTTAATCATGTCGTCCACTTAGGATGTTGAAACATGCAATGATTCATCATATATGTTAAAAACATGCTACTAAGACCACTGATGCAGGTTTTAATGACCAGGTTTTAATATTTATAAAGTCTCGTTATACCTATGGTCTACCCTAATGCACTAACAGGTAGTGTACCCGGTCGTGTGTAGTGTAGTATTCAGTAAAACCGAGGTCGTCCCAAGAGCTATGTGTGTTGGATTATTACTAAGTCTAGGTGTCACAGATTTTAATATGATTAAGGAATTAATTAATTAACTACTAAAGCAAGTAAAGGCAAAGGTGTAATCAATAGAGGAGAGTGGTGCTAACCTAGTCATTCATCCTAGCTAGTAATGTCTACGTCTAATTACTTCCAATTACTTCAGGTGGGGTCAAAGTCGAGAGGATAACATTTGGTCAATTCGCCCTAACCTATCAGAAAGATGCCACCACTGGAGAAGTCAGGTGTCCCCTCATAAGTCCATTTGTTCCTGGTCCCCTAAGCCGAGTCATTAAGTACCGCTACATGCTAGACTTATAATAGTGAGTGCTCGGGCGTTAGCAACTTAAACACTCACCCCATAATTCTTAAGTTCATCCAAACGGTAGGTGATCAGTTGGTCAAATCGCACAAGTAGAAAGGGTCGTCAGTTGGTCATATCTTACCCTTCCCATCTCAGTCTACTCACTTAGGGTCAGTTGGTCATATCTCCTAAGCAACTAGCATCTATCGCCATTCAAAACTACCGAAACAAGGGTAGCTACCAATAAACTATGCATGCATACACTTAGAAATAATTATGCGGAAGTAATATAAACGCAAACAAAACAATTAAGGAATCATAACTAGGCCAGCACCAAGAGGTGCTTAGCCGCTCATATTAACCATACAAATCAATTCAATAATTAATGTTATGAAATACATGAATCGTAAGTAAAGAAAAGATAAAATGCTAATGCTTATCGTAGGGGAGTGATTTCTCCCTTGGAGATAGCTCCGTATGCTCCTCTAGACCTGCCTTTGGCTTCTTCCCACGTTCTTTGGTTGTGGTGTGTGAAATGGGATGCTTTGAAATGCTGAAAATCGTGGGGTATTTATAGGCCAGATATGGGTTACGGCGAAACTAATTATTAGTTTCGCCGTAACCCTCTATTTCTTCGTAAAATACACTAGATCTGCTGGTTACGGTGTAACCTTAGAAGTGGTTACGCCATATCATCAATAATTCTTGGTTACGCCATAGTTTATGAAAGAGTTACGGCGTAGTTATCAGCGGCGCGGATCCTCATTTGACCTAATATAGTTACGCATTAAGTAATCTTTTGGGAGAGTTACACCGTAATCTTCTGATGAGTTGGCTTTCTGAGTCACGCTTTAGTTACGGCGTAATGTGAGAGATGAGTTACGCCGTTAATTCCTCAAAGGGAGCATACTATGATAAATCTTTAATAATTCTCCAATTTCGCGCCTCTTTAGCTCCAATGCTCGTAATTTACCTGAAAGTGGAATATAATGGAAAACAAGCGTAAATCCATATAAATGATATAAATTACAAGCATTATCAGGGGAAATTGACACTTAATATTCAGGATAATTTGATGTTATCAAATATCCCCCACTTGAACTCTACTTGCCCTCAAGTAGACCTTATTAGATAGATTTCTAAAAAGATATCTCCCAATACCTGGAAAATATAAGTTTGTTAGGATCGTATGTATGGATGATATGGTGAATCGGGAGGTCGGGGAAGATGGAAGAAACCCATCTTCAAGTTAGAGAGAGAAACTAGAGAGAGAAGGGAGAATACTAGGTGTTTTATTAATGAAAGGTGAAAGATACACTAATGAGACTCACCCCTCCATGGAAGTATGGAGGGGTATTTATAGCCTAGCACATACATCTATTACAATATGACATAATAAGTCCATGTGTTTTGGCTAACTAGGATAGATATTGTAATCCCGTAAATGTCGTTCCATTTCCCTGTTAGGAGCGATTCCAACAATCTTCCCCCAATGGGACGACATAAGGGATTACTTACAACATTTACTACAGATATAGAAAACAATTAAAGAAAGGTCTTCATAAGCTCTTCAAGTGCCGAGGATGATGAAAGTTTACGCTCTTTGTCTTCTTCTGGTACCTTGACTTGAGAACCGTTTTCTTCAATTGTAGGCAAATGATGCAATATGCATAAATTGGATTAACTTCCCCCCAATTCATGCTGCATGTCTTTAGCAGCTTCTCGTACACTCCTTTTTGACGAAGTTTCAATCGCTTCCCCAAACCGACAACCGTCTTCAGCAGATTCGAAACTTTGATGTAGTAAAGATTTCTTCTAACTTTTGAAGATTTCAGTACGCAGCGGAATTTGTAGATGAGCAGTAAACCACACAAGGTAAATCTGACTTGTTGCGGAAAATCCGTTCGGGGGTAACATGCAAGAAATCAACAAGATCTTCTCACGTATGTAGATGCTTCACACCAAACAAACCACGAAAGACAAAATGAAACGACTTCCCCCTGAATGTTGCGGTCTATCGGAATAATAGTTACCCGTGAATATGCAATTACTAGATAAAATGACCATGTGTGAGGCATCACAACATCATATCTAGGTAACTTCACACACGATAACTCTGTGAAAGTGAGACGATAACACCAAAGTGAGACGTTTGAACCACAGATCGTCTCATTTCTTCCCCCTGATTGAAGAAATTCATGAAAGGAGAGGGTTTTCGCAAAAATTACAAAACATCAAAGGAAGCGACACCACCTATACTCTCTTCCCTCCGATGTTTTCATTGAATCAGAATCATACACCACGTATGTTGATGATGAATTGAAGACATCGAAACCATGTATGTCCAAGTAGTCGAACAATTGTGAAGTACCATAAATATCATGTGAGAATCAATTGCCGATAAGACTTCTCTACTCGTGTATACTCTTCTCAGCTAACTCTTTACCGACCCCATTATCATTCTCGACACTTTTGTAGTGACTACTGATGGAGAAAACCCAATATGACGAACTTGAGATCAAGTAGTATAACCCGCACTTGTGACTTAAACTTGCACTATTGTCAGACGAAGAACCCTTTTTCTTAACTCCATAGAAAAAAACGTAAACTTAAAGTTTCTCAAATTATCCACACCTTAGTGTGACACTTGAGCACAACAACGTAACTCCTTAAAAGTGATAGTTATAAGCTGTGAGCACAACAACGTAACTCCTTACATCAGGTTCAACTAGATAACTCAAGTCTTTGTCATTCGAAACGGTTAAAGCTCGAACAAGGATCTCGAAGAATCATGCATCCAACCAACCCCGATATCTTCATATACTAAGTACACGTACCCGTGATATCCCACTTCAACCTCAAATAAATAATAAAGAATTAACTTCGTAGTCACATCTTGCGGTTACATGCTCAAAACTAGCCTTCGTTAAAGGTCTAAACGAACTATGATAATGATTTCCCAATCTTGTCAAAATGTATCCCCGTGAAAATTTATCATTGGCAAAATACCACTCCTTTTCGCCAAATAATTATACCAAAAATTATCTCAATGTATTAAAATACATTTGAATGATTAATTTTCAGCTCAAAAGTATTAGTATAATTTTTCGGATAATGACCACCTATGCCCATTCCATGATTCATTACAATTGTAGTCAAGTGCATGATTCAATAAACCTGGGCCCAAATGCAAGTCCAACCACCAATGCAAGTCCAACAACCAAGTAATGAAGCCCATTCAATGACCGGTTAAGGGAAAACAATTCTAACCCTAACCATGAGGGTATAAAATAGTCACATATATATTCCACTTAACCCTAATCACAATTACTCTAACACCAGCGCCCCCAACCCCTTTTTATTCTCTCAATATGCAAGAATCCCAACCAAATGCATCCCCAATAAACAATCATATCTCTCATATGAATGCAAGAGTGGTGAAATCTTTATTGTATGCGAGTCATCTACTCAAACGATCAGGAAAAGCTTATGCATGCTTAATGAATTAGGCTTAGTAATAATAAATTACTAATTATCAGTTAAATTTTAGTGAAAATTTACCGTGTGTCACATCCTCCCCGCCTTGGAAGAGAAAACCGTCCTCGGTTTTCAGTTAGGATTACTTGGTGAAGTAGAGAAAAGGTGTGGGTATTTGCGCTTGAATTGATCTTCACGCTCCCATGTGTATTCTGGACCTCTTTGAGAGTTCCAACGGACTTTGACGATCGAGATGCGGCTTTGCTTAAGCCGTTTGATTTCTCTATCCATAATTTCGATAGGTTCCTCGACAAAATTCAATCTTTCGTCAACTTGGATTTCTTCCAAAGGAATAGCAAGAGTTTCGTCGGAAAGACATTTCTTCAAGTTGCATACGTGAAACACGTTGTGCACAGAGCTGAGTTCTTGTGGTAATTCAAGTCGGTATGCTACCGGTCCGATTCTTGCGAGAATTTTGAAAGGTCCAATGTAACGAGGATTTAACTTTCCACGTTTTCCGAAACGGATCACGCCCTTCCACGGCGCAACTTTAAGCATAACTTTATCCCCCACTTGAAACTCAAGTGGTTTCCTCCTTTTATCCGCGTAGCTCTTTTGACGGTCACGAGCCGCTTGCGTCGGTTTTGATTTGTACAATCTTCTCGGTAGTTTCTTGGATTAACTCCGACCAGAAGTTGACTTTCTCCAACTTCGGCCCAACACACAGGTGATCTACACCTCCGACCATAGAGTGCTTCTTATGGTGCGGCTTTTATACTTGTGTGATAGTTGTTATTGTAAGAAAATTCAGCTAATGGCAAGTGCTTATCCCAGCCATTTCCAAAGTCTATCACGCATGCTCTTAGCATGTCCTCCAGTGTTTGAATGGTTCTCTCGCTTTGTCCATCGGTTTGAGGATGATAAGCGGTGCTCATGTCGAGGTTAGACCCTAAAGCATCTTGAAGTGATTTCCAGAAATTTGAGGTGAAACGGCTATCTCTGTCTGAAATGATGGAAATTGGTACACCATGGCGTGCGATGATTTCCTTCAGGTATAGTTGTGCAAGTTTTTCCATCCCATCACTTTCTTTCATCGGTAGGAAATGTGCTGACTTGGTGAGACGGTCAACTATTACCCAAATAGTGTCGTAGCCTTTAGAGGTTTTAGGTAACTTAGTGATAAAGTCCATTGTTATACGTTCCCATTTCCACTCGGGGATTTCGGGTTGTACTAGTAGGCCTGAGGGTCTCGATGTTCACTTTAACTTTTGAACATGTTAAACACCGGATGACATATGTTGCAATGTCGGCTTTCATGTTTGGCCACCAGTACAATTTCTTCAGATCAAGGTACATTTTGTCGGATCCTGGGTGTATGGAGTATTTAGACTTGTGGGATTCGTGCATAATAATGTCACGAATTCCTCCGTAGAGTGGTATCCAACTTCGCTCTTTGAAACACAAAGTTCCATCCGACCTTTTCACGAATCCATTTTCACTTTCTGGCATTCCGTAAAGGTTCTCATTCGGACGATTTTCTTCCTTGAGTGCTTCCAATTGAGTCTCAAGAATCTTGGTTGGAAGAGGTGAACTAATTGTCATACCCAAGGATCTGACTCTAAGAGGTTTTGGTCGCTCTTTCCTACTCGAGCATCAAGAACTACTTCGCTTTACCGGATGGTAACGAATCTCGTAGTCGTAATCACTGAGTAATTCCAACCATCGGCGTTGTCTCATGTTCAGCTCTTTTTGATCCAAAATGTGTTGTAGACTTTTGTGATCGGTGTATACGACACACTTCGTGCCATACAAGTAGTGTCTCCAAATTCTGAGTGCGAACACAATTGATCCTAACTCCAAGTCGTGCGTTGTGTAGTTTTTCTCATGAGTCTTCAACTGGCGAGAGGCGTATGCTATCACTTTCTCCCTTTGCATTAACACCGCTCCTAGCCCTTTGTGTGAAGCGTCGCAGTAAACAACAAAGTCTTCACTACCTTCAGGTAAGGCCAGAACAGGTGCACTACACAACTTTTCTTTAAGGAGTTGAAAAGCTTCTTCTTCTTTTCTCCCCAGTCAAACTTGGTGTTTTTCTAGGTTAGCTTGGTTAAAGATTTGGCAATCTTTGAGAAACCTTCAATGAATCTTCGTAGTATCCAGAGTCCTAAGAATTGGCGTATTTATGTAGGAGTTGTGGGTGTCGCCCAATCCTTTATTGACTCGATCTTAGCGGGATCTACATGAATACCCTGACCGTCGATTACATGACCTAGGAATTGCACAGTAGATATCCAAAACTCACACTTCGAGAACTTTGCATACAGTTCTTCCTTCTTCAACAATTCCAAGATTAGTCTAAGATGCTCTTCGTGTTCTTTCACGCTCTTGGAATAAATTAGGATATCGTCAATGAATACGATCACAAATTTATCCAAGTAGGGTTTACACACTCGGTTCATGAGGTCCATGAACACAACTGGTGCGTTGGTTAACCCAAAAGGCATGACTTGGAACTCGTAGTGTCCATAACGAGTTCTGAAGGCGGTTTTGGGAATGTCTTCTTCCCGAACTCTTAGTTGATGGTATCCGGACCTCAAGTCGATTTTTGAATAAACACTCGAACCTTGAAGTTGATCGAATAAGTCATCGATCCTCGGGAGTGGGTAACGGTTCTTAATGGTTAGTTTATTCAATTCACGATAGTCAATGCACATCCTGAAAGTTCCGTCCCTTCTTTTGACGAATAAGACTGGCGCTCCCCATGGTGATGAGCTCGGTCTAATGAACCCTTTTTCCGCAAGTTCCGACAACCGGTTTGATAACTCCGGAGTTCGTTGGAGCTAATCGATAAGGTGCTCTTGCCACTGGTGCGCACGGGCACTAAATCGATTTGAAATTCAACTGTCGGGTCGGCGGGAGTCCCGCAAATCTTCGGAAAGACTTGGAAATTCCCTTACTATTGGCACGTCTTCCAGACGTTTTTCTTCCTTTTCTCTTTCGTTCTTTCCGGTGACTTCGCTAGGAATATGTGACATCCTTCCTCGATACACCTTAACACCTTGGTACAGGAAATGACATGTAGTCTTGAAGCGTTTCTTCTGTCACTTCTGTCCCCTTCTATTGTTAGGACTTCATTTCCATAGGGTAATTGGACGAGCTTCTCGTCACAAATGATGGCAGCATGATATTTTGCTAACCAATCCATTCCGACGATGACATCGAAACTACCCAATGCTACGGGTATTAAGTCGATATTGAATGGGTGGTTTAACAGGTTAAGGGTGCAACCTCTTATGATGGTATCTACCCTTTCTACGTTACCGTTAGCTAGTTCCACGTTGTATGCATTTCCTAATGCAGTTGGGGCAATATCGAGAAGTGGACTAAATGTATTAGAAACAAAACTCCTATCGGATCCCGTATCAAACAATATGGATGCATAACGATTATTTATAAGGAACGTACCCGTCACAACATTCGGGTCTTCCTGAGCTTCCACTTTGGTTACGGCATAGACTCTTCCACGAGCTCCTTCGCCATTTCCTTGATTACTCGACTGTCCAACATTTCCCTGAATCCTGCCATTCCTATGGCCTCCTGGATTTCCTCGGTTTCCTTGATTTCCTCCATGGCCTTGGTTTCTGGTCTTTCGGCATTCATTCTTATAATGCCCTTTCTCACCACAACCAAAGCATGTTATAGCGCTTTTGGGTCCTGGTCGGAGCCGTTTGAACTGCCGCCAATGATTTGGACCTGCAGCTTCTGGTTAAGTGTCCGATTTTCTCGACAGCATAAAGATTCTGACTGACATCTGCCCCTTGTGATGTAGTGTGCATCGATTACACAATGGTGCAGTCCCTGAGTACGGTTTCCTTTCCCCGATACCCGCTGCATAAGCTCTAGCAATACATATTGTTGTGATAATATGGTGACCTAACAAGTGGTATCAAGAGCCAAGGGATAGTTTAGGTTAATATTGATTAGATTTAATAGAAATTCGTACTTAAAAACGTGTTTTAGATTGAAATTTATGGACTTTTTGGACTGAATACGTGTTTCTGCGAGTTTCTGCGCATTTCTCACGAGTTTCTGCGAGTTTGGCGATTTAGCCATGAATTTCTGCGAGTTTCTCATGAGTTTCTGCGAGTTTCTCTTTGCAGTTTGGCGAGTTTCTGTTTGAATTTCTGCGAGTTTGCACTTTGGCAAGTTTCTGTTTGAATTTCTGCGAGTTTGCAGTTTGGCGAGTTTCTGTTTGCATTTTTGCGAGTTTGCAGTTTGGCGAGTTTCTGTTTGCATTTCTGCGAGTTTGCAGTTTGGCGAGTTTCTGCTTGAAATTCTGCAAGTTTGCAGTTCTGCGAGTTTCTTTCTGTGAGTTTCTTTCTGCGAGTTTCTTTCTGCAAGTTTCTTTCAGCAAGTTTCTTTCAACGAGTTTCTTTCAGCGAGTTTCTTGTCTGCGAGTTTCTTGCCAGCAAGTTTGGATTTCTGCGAGTTTGGTTTTCTCCTACTAATCTACCTAAGTCTAAACAACCTCAACCTTAATTATCCTTAACGATCCACATCAATCAACAATTATGTCTCAACACCATCCTCTAACTATTTTCCTTACACTTATAATCAACAACAACAACAACAACTCAGTCCACAACATCAACAATGGAATCAACAACAAGCAATTTATCAACAACAATTTAATCAACAACTGTAACACCCCCAAATTTGGTTTAGCGGAAGCATACGCGTTATTTGGGAGCGTTACGGGATCGGTGAATCATAACACAAGTAATAAAGAACGGAATACATACTCCGTTTAACTTCATAAAATATTTTAAACCATTATCTTACAATATTGTTTTAGATAAATGGGCACATCCCATAATTTCTAGTGGTCCCAAAGTAAAAACATCATTTTTGTGTAAAAACACTTCTTTAATACTACTACGACCATTTATCCGCTTCTTGCCTTGCATCCATGATCATAACTTAAACACCTGAGAAAATATGCTAAAAAGGTCAGCTAAAAGCTGGTGAGTTCATAGGTTTAAGTTAAAATAGTAAGTTTGGACCATAAGCAAAGTCATATAATCATTACAACGAATATAATGATATATGGATGAAAGTCTATTACGTTAGCTCTAAGTTCATGCAACCGATACTACGACAGTTTCTGTATGCTAAAAGATGTCATACAATATAGGGGCCCATAGCAAGTGTTTTGTCCCTCAACACTTGGTTCCGACATGGTATACGTTTCGCCTTGGCCTAAGCATGGCCAACCGAACGGAGGAGTCACCCTCAATAGATCTATTTATAACATTCGCGTTTCCCAATGGGGAATTGACGGTTCATGAAAAAGGGCATTCTCTAGGGACATAAGGGCTTAGGCTAAACCACGTAATAGTAATCATGTAATAGTTTTGGTCCATAAAAATGTTTTGCATATTTCTCACCCCAAAAATGTATAAAACAGTTTATCAAGTAAAAGAGGGGCTATGAAAACTCACCTTAGCAAAAGCGAAATCCAATAGTGGGATTTAGTGATTGTTGTGAAGCGGCACCGACACGCGACCTAGATAAGGAGGGCAATGTTTTAGTTCATCGTTTTTAAGTATTGTTTACTTTAAGTAGTTCAATGGTTTTTATAATTGTAGCGAAACTAAAATTTTAGTTTAAAAATGATTTTTACTAGTAAGTATACGAAGTATATATACTTTTTATGTTGTCATTATAACGATATTAGAATTCGAAATTTGGTTTGAAAATAAGTATAACATTTTACTAGTAAGTATATAAATGCGCATATACTTATTCATGTTAACGCAATATTGTGTCGTCAAAAACAAATAAAGTTGATTTATTTTCTAATTGTCTTTAGAAAAATGCTCGAGTTAATTTTTAAGTCATCCAATTTTAATGGACTATAAAATAATATAGTGATCTTTATCTAGTTATCAAGATTTGATCTTAATCTATAGTTTTAATGGAAAGTTCATTTGACACACATACATTGTCGTTAATTTTTGACGTGCAGTACTACTTGAACCATGTTTTTAGAATGCTTGTTGTTTATGCCAAGCTTTCATACATTTTTCGTTGAGTTAAGACTTTTGACATTAAGGTATTATGTACGAAATAGAAAGAAATTTGTGGGGTTGCGAGTTTGGTTTTTACAATCGGTCACTAGTTATGTTTTACATTAAATATGTGAACTCGTTCCATTCCTCGAACAATTTTCTCCGCATGTGCAATGGGTTGCGGCCCTTTGGTTATTAGGATGGGAAAGCTGATTTTGGGCCATGGCCCGATGTGCATTACATGTGTGAACGGGCTTCGGCCCAATGGTGGTGTAGAAGTTGGCTGCTCCAACAGAAAGGGTGTACACGAGTAGTTCCTCACACAAAATTTTTATAAGGAAAATGCTAAGATGTTATTACCATATTTTTATCAATATGCAAGTCTTGTTTCAAATTTCACGGAAGTGACATGTCTAGTGGTATACTTGCTAGTTTATGCTCTAACTTGTGAAGCCGATATTCTCGACTGGTGAGTGTGACTCCGTCATTATGGTATTTCCAAAAGAACGAAGTTGTCGACACACTTTCATAGTCTTAAAACATTCCTATTTCTTTGCCAAGTATGAACCCATTTGAAGGTGGACTATTGTTGTGCATTTATCTTGGCCGACAAATACAAAAGAAAGAAACTATTGAGGAAATATGGTTCCACAGAGATCCGACTAACATATTCTACCCGAGATCACTTTGGCTTGGCTAACGCGACGCTCATAACTTGACGACACCAACCATTAAGATATGGTTCCTATCTCATCTAAGCATACATTCAACCATGATGTTGCAAGTTTGCTAGTGACCCGATTCGACTAAGGTTTGACAAGGTTTAAGGACGGTTTCACATTTACTCCCATATTAAGTTGGATAACATCAGGCTAAACAACAATTAAATCGAGGACAAGTTCTAGATTTGATATTAACGTGATTCAAGACTTTTAAAATTTTTAACTCTTAGTTTTCTTATCTCATGCTTCTCGACAGAAAAGGTTAACAAAAACTAGTGACGAAGACCAATCATAACACTACCAAATACTCATTTATCGCAACTAAAGATTTCGTACATCAAAACCATTGATTCACACGACCGAATACCAAAATAAAATGTTAGCATCTTTACATTTCATTAACAACTAAATTTATAAACTTCAACAATTACAAGATGGAGTGATGTTCTTACAAGGAGGGAAGGGGATGATGATGATGTCGAAGGCCAACCCAATAGTCTAACACCACAACAAACCCAAATGATCCGGAGTAACACAAGCAAGATTTTCTTCACACCTTAGAGCTCTCTTAACTTTTCGTAGTGGGATTTGGAGTGTGACCCTCTTGGGTGGTCTCGACTGGGATTAAAAGGAAAACACAAGAGTAGTCTTTGACCAATCTTTCTCATCTTGTAACTTGGTTTGAAGCCAAAAATAGATAACTTCCAAAACTAAACGAATCTTGGACATAGGCTCAAGATGGATTGGTGTAAAGATTTGTTTCCCTTTGGTGATTCATCTTGATTCTTCTTGGATTCCATCGTGGTGTAGCCGCGCATCAAGAGAGGATTTGGGGAAGCTTAACTTTCATGGATTTGGTAAAGATAGATGAGGAATATTAGGAAGAGGTGTGTTGGTTTACTACCTTGGGAGATTCGGCCTATATGGCGTGTGGATAGGAGGAGCAGGTCTAGGGGAGGGGATGAAGATCGATATCTTTCTTTTTCTTTCTTATCTCTGCTTTTGTTGAGTTCTTGTCGTGTGTGGATGAGAAGGACAAAAGGTAATATCTCAAGTTTTCAAGTAAAGGTTTTGTTTTAGCAATAATACATTTAAGTGAGTTTGTATATGTAATATTTTACTTAGGTATATGTAGTATATTGTGTTTACTTATGAAATAATTGTGTTTGAGTTTTTATAAGGGTTATTGTTTAAGTGATAGTGTATTAAGTATTTTATGTCCTGCGAAGTCATATTGTGAGCAAAGTATCATTGTTTGATAATTTTTATAACGTAGTGTCTTATTGTTACGTGTCTGAAATATTTTTATTTTGGTAATATTCCATATCACAGACATTTGTCATTTGTTTTATCAAGCCCTTATCATAGTGTCGACGCTGCAAAGGTCGGTCACTGGGGAAAACGAGATAACCTCTCGCCTTAAAATTTAAATCATAAGACAAAATGAAATATTCATAAAATGATATGAATGCAAGAGTGGTGAAATCTTTATTGTATGTGAGTCATCTACTCAAACGATCAGGCAAAGCTTATGCATGCTTAATGAATTAGGCTTAGTAATAATAAATTACTAATTATCAGTTAAATTTTAGTGAAAATTTACCGTGTGTCACAACAACATACTCCACAACCTCTTCAACAAGTTCAACAACGAATGTCAATGGTTCCACAAATCCCTCAACAACAAACTTGGTTTTCTCAAATGTGCGAAGCTGTTACAAGTCAGCAATCGATTCATGAAGCTGGTTCGGATACTCGTCCTCCAATGCTTACACCAGGCAATTATGTGCAATGGTCAAGTAGATTTCTAAGGTATATGGAACTCAAGAAACCTCATGGTAAGTATCTAAAGAAGGTGATATTAGAAGGACCGTTTCAAATACCAACTGAAACTGTTCCCGGAGATCCTACAACTGTTCCAATCGAGACCGATACTATCACAATTGTTCCACTTAGTCGTTTAACACCAGAACAACTACTTCATCTTGAATCCGATGAGCTTGATATGCAACAAATACTTCTTGGAATTCCTAATCCGATTTACAAAAGTATTGATGCACAGACAACTGCAAAAGCTATGTGGGAACAAATTAGGAATTCCAAGAAGTATTTGTTGCATATATCACAACTTTGATGTGTTTACCATTGAGCCTGGGGAATCACTTGAATCATATTATCATCGTTTCACAAATGTGGTCAATGATTTGCATCGACATAAGATTGATCTTCCAACAATTGCTATTAACACCAAGTTTCTGAACTCATTAGGACCGGATTGGCATAAGTATGTTACTTTTGTTCGACAAGTCAAGGATCTTTATGATGTCAAGTATGGGTTATTGTATGATTATCTGAAACATCATCAATATGAAGTTCTCAAAGATAAAGAAGCTCGTGGCACACATGGTTTCCCTCCACCACCAATTGCTGATCAGATTGCTCTCATGGCACATGGTTATCCAACTCCTTACCCAAAATCAAATCATGCTTTCGATCAACAACAACGTCACTTTAGTTATGCTCCACCCACACCTTCTCATCAACTCACACCCAATGGTGATACTAACAATGCATACTATGCTCAAACCAATGATGATCAAGTTGATGCCTTTGAAGCATTAAATCATGGAATGACCTTTATTGCTAAAGCCTTCTCCAAGTTCTCTACTCAGTTAAACAATCGTCTTCGTTCATCATCAAATCCCAAAAGTCATGCTGTTATACAAGGTGGCAAAGTTGAGGTTCGTGAACAGAACTAGTGGTCATCGTATGATTACAAGTGGGTATTCCGTAATTCGGGAATGGTCAAACATCGCAGGGGATCGGGTAATACCTTCAAGAGAAATGTTCAAGTTGTGGAAACAGGGAATTCACCGCTTCAGGGATCTACTATTCGCTACTATAATTGCAAAAAGCAAGGACATCTTGCTAATGCTTGTCCTGAACCACGAACAAGAGGAGGAGATTACTATAAGCAAGTCATGCTGATGGCATACAAGGATGAAGTAGGAGGAGAACTCAGTGAAACTCAGCAAGGTTTTATGGCGATACTCTCGATGATGAATATGAAGATTGGGAAGCAAATGCTGCAGTTGTTTTGATGGTAAATATGCAAGAACATCACATCACCAAACAGAGAATGAACCAGTCTATGACACGACGGTCTATCTCGTGTACGACACCGATATATGCCTCATAAATGCAATTGTGTTCGCATGCAGATCTGATGAGCACAATCGTTCAACATGAATCATCATTTAATCATAATGAAGTTGATCAAATTAACCCCGTGGTTACATTTGATGACCTAAGTGATGATGAAAATAATGAGCATATTGAACAGAGTGAAGCAATTCGTGGTCCAGATTCAGAATATCTGACTTCATTACTTCTGCCATTTCAAGCCCAAATTGCAAAATGTAATGAGATAAACCATAACCTTAGGGCTGAGATTACCTCCTTGACTGCTGAACTTGAGAGTTGTCGAAAACGGATAAATGATTTTGAAACAAAAACCACCCGAGAAACAAGTTTTGAAGTGGCCTTTCAAAAATCTTACATTAACGAACAAAATCTTCAACATCAAATGCATGAAATTGTTGCGTCAAATAATGAAAAGATTTCTAAAATTGAACAAGAAAAGTCCGAACTTCAGAAAAACATTGAAAATCTTCAAACGGAACTTTCAAATACTAAACAAGATTTTTCAAAAAGTCGGTCAAATTTTTTTGAATTCAAGAAGAAATCTAAGAAACGCATTGATGATCAAATCGAGGAAATTCTTCGATTGGAAAGACGGTTAAAAGATTTTGGTAATGTTGTATATAAGATTGGCCACTCAATAAAACAGATTGAAATGTCAACCTTACTTCCGAGTCCTGATGACTCAAAACGTTTTGCACTTGGGTATAATCACCCACGTTTTTTTCACACAGCTCTCAAGGAAATGCCCAAATTGTATAGTGCTCAATGTCTTTTAGATCCAAGCATGCAACTTGTTGTATTTGATTGTGAGGAACAATGGGCACAAGATGATTGAAGTTGCTTAAACATGCGACAAAATGGAATTTTACCATATGATTACACAAGAGAAAATGCTTCTTACAAACTGAATGTCATTTCAACACCATCGTATAATCTTTCTGAATTAACTGAGGCATCTTGTGTAGAAGGTCCCGTTCTCAGTGTTGCACAAATAAATGGTCCTTTACCGTCCTCTTGCAAAAGCAACTCGTTGCCAAAAACTCCTAAATCTTGTTTAGTATTACGGTACTTTCAAACGTTTATGGAAGATATTTCATTTTTAGAAACGGCAATTGAAAAAAATTATGAGTTAAAAGCATCTAATTTTCAATCTGCTTATGCAAGAGAGCAAAGACAAATGTTTCAAACCCAAATTTCACCTCATGTCGCACATTTGCGTCTGTGTGCAACACACTGGGAAAGGGAACTTCAACAAGAGGTGACTTCAATGATTGAAGCTTTTAACACACTTGAAAACTCAGTTTCACAAGAACAATGCAAAAACCAAGATCTTCAAAATGCCGTTGATCAATTGTTAGACGATGCTCTTTCTGTTAATATTGCTTCTGTGGTTATATATTGTGAATTTGCTTCTGTGAATGATAATGTGTTAACTGCTGAGAATCTCAATATGGTTCAAACGTTGGAAATGAAGATTTCTGAACTTAAACGAAGACTTCAATGGTGTCAGTCTAAGACAATTGAATCTGAACTTGCTTTACAAAATCACATGGAAAAGGTGTCTTTGGATCAGTCGCGAATTTCAAAAGTCGAATTTCTTGATGATGAAAATGCATCGTTAAAATGTCAAAATTTCAAATATGAACAAGAGATTGCACAAGTCAAACAGGAATATAAAACGATTTTTGATTCTCTTAAAACTGCTCGCTCAAGCGTCAAAAGAACTTGATCACCATGTTGAATACACTCGACAAATGTTGGGTGAACAAGGAAGATTAAATTCCATAATTCAGGATCAAAAACACTTCATCATTGAGCTTAAAGAAATGCTAGCTAAACAAGAATCTAGCAAGTCTAGTAACACAAACGTGATTGCTCCTGGCATGTATATCATTGATAAAAATCAGGGAACTAATTTGCTTTCTTCCACTTCTACAGGAATAGTTGCGTCTACTAATGTTAGAAGATCCGAGAATAAGAGACAACAAGAAAATACTAGGATCTCGCAACATAGATAGAGCACTCGTCCACATCGAAGTAGAAGTTCATCTTAGGAAATCGAATAAAACCATGTTGCATCCTTTAGATTCAAATTTGGCAACATGTAATTCTAATGTCAGTGTAACGAATGATAAGTCTGTAAACGTTTCAAACGTTAATGCTTCATGTGTTTTTTGTCGTAAGAGTATGATCTCTGGTAATCATGAAAAATGTGTTGCAAATTCTCTGTTAGCTCGTTCTAAGAAATCTATAACTGGTCCTCCCTCTAGGTCCCCAATAGTTGCAAAATCGAATTTAGGGAAGGTGCACAATGTAGTTTCTAAGAAATCTGTAGACACACCCATTGCTGCAAAAACATCTCCTAAGAAAGTGTACTCACCTAGTGACTTCACTAAGACCAAAGCGAAAAATAATTGGTTATGGCAACAATGGTTGCAGCGTACCTCAAGCTTTAAATGGATTCCTAAATGTGCAAATGTATGTAACACTAACATAATGGAACCCACTAACTCTTTGGGTTCCACTGCTTCTATCATACCACCCTTGTTGTCTTCGTGTGTTGCAGGTGATTCAACTCGTTCTGTGGATTGTTGATAGCGGATGTACCCGACATATGACAGAAATCTAAAGTCGTTAATAAACTTTGTTTCAAAGTTCATCGGTCTCGCCGATTCGAACGATCATTTTGCTGCAATAATGGGATATGGAGATTATGTCAATGGAAACATCGAGATCAGTCGGGTTTATTATGTTGAAGATCTTGGACACAATCTTTTATCAGTTGGACAATTCTGTGATGATGATTTGGAAGTTGCGTTTCGCTCCAAAACATGTTACGTACGTGACTTGGAAGGACATGATTTACTCACCGGCAATCGAAGCACAAATCTTTATACGATTCCTATGTCCGATATGATTGCATCTTCACCGATTTGTCTTCTCTCCAAAGCAACTTCGACAAAATCATGGTTATGGCACAAAAGGCTTTCTCATTTAAACTTCAAAACCATGACTGAACTCGCTCGTCATAAGTTAGTTGATGGTCTTCCAAGATTCCGATACACCAAAGATCATTTATGTTCGGCTTGTGAACAAGGCAAGAGCAAGAGATCTAACTTTCCCTCAAAACCAGAACCAAGTTCTCAACATGTTCTTAATTTGCTTCATATGGATTTATGTGGCCCCATGCGTGTACAAAGTGTGAATGGAAAAAGATACATTCTGGTTATTGTTGATGATTATTCACGATGGACTTCGGTCTATTTTCTTCGCACTAAAGATCAAGCTCCAACAATGATTATCACCTTTCTTACAAAGATTCAACTTCAACTCAAAAACACTGCTCGCATTGTAAGAACAGACAATGGAACTGAATTCAAAAATCAAACACTTCGTGAGTATTTTGAGAAAGTTGGAATCACACATCAGACCTCAATTGCTCGTACTCCTGAACAAAATTGTGTTGTTGAAAGACGAAACCGAACGTTAGTGGAGGCCGCTCGAACGATGTTGATTTTCTCACAATTACCGGATTTCTTGTGGGCTGAAGCTGTCTCTCAGAGCATAACGGAAGTAGTGGAAATTGCTAGCTCTCAGAGCACACCACTTGTCCCACCTCCGGATTTTTCAAAATGTTCTTTGAGTCTTATTAGTCATTCAGATCACCATGTTGGTTTTGTTGATTCTTTGAATGAACCGATTCCTTCTTATAACTCTCAAATAGAATCGTTTATTCCTTGTGTCGGTTGTGGTGAGCCTCTTTTTGGTTCACCATGTCGCCGTGTATGTGTGTACAGTGTGGTAATGATATTCGGAACGAGAGTTGTTTGTTTTGTGGTTCGAGGAATTCATTTGATTATGATCCTAATCCGAACTCATTTAACGACCCTTCAAATTTTTCCAACTACCCACCACAGCCTGACTTATCTTCATATAATCAACAATACTGCTGTGAATTTTGTGGAGGTCCTCACCAAGGATTTGAGTGTCAATCCGAAAACACGATTGTCTATGAACAGTTCTCCTGATGCTCGTAACTTTGGATATGACCAATATCCATATGATTCACCAATCCAGTGCTCAACAGCTTTTATCAGAGAACTGTGGAGGTCCTCATTTCACTCGATTGTCAAACAGGGAATCCATTTCCTTGTAACAATTACGACTATCCACTCAACGACCAATCTCCACAAGGTTAAATGACTCAAACTCCTCAGCAAATCCAACAAGACACTTATCTAGAGCTTCTGGAGTCAGTGAAAAGAACTGAGGAGTTGAGTAAAACAAAGATTTCATAATGTTCCCGCTTTTCTTGTGTATATTGTGGGGGTCCTCATGATGATTATCAATGTCAACCTTCCAGTTTTGACAAATCTCCACTCCCACAATATCCCGTCATTCAAAATTCACATGAGAAATCCATGGAAGAATTGCTAGTCAAGAGCGGTTGCTAAAATAAATTCCCAAATTACTTTTGAAAAGTCTATTAGGGAATTAATTGCAAAAGAAAAGCAGATCTAGCTCTCAATTTCATTTTATTCCCGATGATACACTTGATTCATCAAGTTCATCATTGACATCCCAGCTGAGAGGTTCATTCTCAAACAACTGCTATCACACCCAAAGCTCCCACTCACTCTCTGAACATGGGGGATGAGCTTCTTGACACTATTCCTGAAAAGGAAGCGGACAAATTCATAAAGTCTAGTGTTGAGGACCTTGTCCCAATCCCAAGAGAGTCACAGGGAATTCTCGAGCATTTGTGTGATATCCCTACCCCTCTTGTCTTCCCAAAAGATCATGTTGAGATGTGCTCCGATTCTAATGATGACGATTCGTTATCTTGTGGAGACATCAGTTATATGGAAGATTTACCTTCTGAGCTAGTCAGCTTAGAAGAAGAGAATGATGAAGTTATCCGAAATCAAAGATGAAGCTCTTCGAGCAACATTATTGAATGTTAATCTTCTCATTTCTAGAATCAAGGCTTTTAAAGAAAAGCCTACTTCATATCCTATCCCCTTTGAGGATACTGAACTTTTGTTTAATGATTCTATTCCCGAATTGCAAACGTTCCATTTTGATCATATGGGAGAGAAGATTAGTGGTATTACCACTTCTCATTCTCATAATTCTCTCCCGATTATGAATCATTCACTTTTGAGGAGTTCCCCGTGAACTCACCAAATCAATCCTAATATGAATCATTCGTCTTTGAGGAGTTCTCCTGTGAACTCACTCATATCATATCTCTACCGGAGTATGATAACTTCTACTTTGATCTAGACACACCCGGGATATGTCTAGACCAATTGAGCTTAAAAGATGAAATTCATGCTATCATGAATTCCTCTTCTGATGATGATGAGTTAGTCAAGATTATTATCATGACTTTCTTTCTCTTCTTCACCTATCCCGTGGCTTCTCCTGTTCTTCACTCCTTCGGGAATGAAGACATTATTTTTGACCCCGGCATTTTCATTGACCACTTGTGAGCCGGGTCTGCCTCTATATCTCATCGGTGTGGAACTTTCACGTACTTCAATGTTTATACAAACATCTTGAATGAAAGTCCGATGGAGATTGTCTCTTCCACTTACTTCCCCATGAACAAATTAATTCGGGTCGAGTCAAGCTAGCGACTCGGGAATAAAAACAAGAGCATGCCATATGGGTTTTCACCCATATTTCTCACTTCTTTCTACTTTCTACCACCCTAGTGTGGGGGGGTTGCCCACATGTTTAAAAAAAAAAAAAAATCTCTTTCTAAATAATGGCCGTAGTATTTCCCTTTTACGTTCTTTGTTTCGCATAACCGTACTTTGAATATTGAGGGAAATATTCATTTCTAAGTGTAGGGGGGAATTCTCACGAATTTTATCATATAATTATACCAATTCCCCCGTTTTTGGCCAAAATTTTTTTTTTTTGAGTAAGTGTTTTACACTTACTCATTTGGTTATCAGTCCGCCTTGTCTAATAAACAAAAGGATTGGCTAATCCAGGAGCAAACGGCTCTTGGTAAAGATATCTCAAATCCGTTTATGGCTTGCAATTTGCCCAAAATTGTATGGTGTTCAACTCACCATATCTTTAAATTAGTGAAAAGTTGGCTAGCCCGCAAGTTTATGGCTTGTGGTAAAGGCAGTGGAAAATCCATAATCGGTAATCGGCTCACCAAAGATAATATTGATAATTTATCTAAGAGTTGGCTAGTCCGAGCAAACGGCTTGGTAAAGACAAATCAAACCCGTTCACAGCTTATGATTTGCTCAAAATCATTTGGTTATCGTTGTGCCAAGGTTCTTACTTGAACTGAAACAATTGGCTACTCCAGAAGTAATGGCTTTTGGTAAAGAGATAAAATCCATTAAATTTTTCAAATCATTGCTGTGGACTAGCAATATCTTAGTGTGGGGGATTGATGAGTGTCTAAATACTCATCATTTTTGTATTATCTAGACTGCAAAAACATCTGAAAACACTCAGAAATGCATCAAAATGATGAAAATATCACAAATCAGTGTTTTATATGTTTTAAATGCAAAAATACCAAAATCAGATGAAAACGTATCAAGTTTGCATAATTGGCAGTTTTAGTCCCCAAGTTACAAAAGTTGTCAAATCTAGTCCCTGGTAATTCAAAAACTTGTAAAATGTCAATTAAGGTCCATGAGATTCAAAAGTTGTCAAAATAAACCCTTCAAAGTTTAAAATTTACAAAATGACAACTTTGGTCCCTCAAGTTTGGAAAATGTCAAATATAGTCCTTGGTTAATTTAAAAAGTGAAATTTATCAAAAATAAACCTTGTACTATTTATAAATGACAAAATTGGTCCTTATGATAAACTTTTGGAAATTTACAACTTTAGTCCCTCAATATCCAAATTTACATAAAAGGTCCTTAAAGTTTAAAAATAAAATAAAATACAACTTTGGTCCTTGTGTAATTGTGTTATGGCAGGTTTGGTCCTCAAAGAAAGTTTGGAAAAGTGGCAGTCAAAGCCCCTCAAGTTTGGCAGAATTACATATTTGGTCCTTGGGCTTGTTATTACTACCAAACCAAACGGATCCTATATTTACTAAACACCTAATCCAAATCCACTAAACCCAACCGGCCCAATATCACAACCCAACCCAAATTTTAAACAGATAGAACCCGCTCACTGCTCATCCCTCCCAAACTCCACCTGCTACCATTCTCCTCCATCTGCCATCACCACTGCCCACCCACCTTTCCAACTTGTCTCCCAAGATAACAACCCTCCACCTACACACACAACCAAAGCTCATTTAATGCTAAAACCTGCTTCAAGACTTTTTTGGCGCCAAAAGTAAAATTGATGGCTAGGATTTGTTTCAGAGATCCAATGGTGGTGGGATTTACTCGAGGCATGTGGGAGTTCAAAAAGGCTATAAAGAAGAAGAAAGGAGCAAGATGGAAAGAGTAGTAGAGTAGCGAGTGTAATTTTAATTACTTGTCTCGCTTTAATTATCCTAAGTTTTCCATATGTTCAAGCTTTTAATATCTTGTAATAATATTTCGTTGAATTTCAAATCTATTGTCAGCTTTCAATTTCAAGAAATTACCACGTTTTTATGATTTTGCAATTTCTACCTTAATTTCTCAAAATGATCTAAAGTTGTTTGTATCTGATGTTTTAGACTAAGAAAGCTCATAAAAGCTCTTAGGAATCTCTTATAAGCTTTTAGAAATCTTAAATACTTTGTTTAGTATTAAAACAAAAAAAAACAAGAAAAATCATGAAAAAATAGTGAGAAAATAAAAATTCCATTGAAGAAATGATCAAGTCTGAAGCAAGGATGATTATGGATTGTATCTTGGTTTAGAGCTTTGTGGAAAGCTATAGGAGTGTCCTTTGTCCTCGGTTCTGTTTTACCCTTGAATTCCATATTGTAAGCAATTTCCTTAAATTTGCATTTCCTAAATTAAGTACTATAATCTTGTTAGTTCTAGCTTTAATCTGTCTAAATTGAGTTAATATCAGTTCATTAATAAGTTACTTTGTTTAAAAATTAGTTCTAGTTCATTAAGCTTCTTAACAGCTTATTAAAATGGTGTTTGGATTTGCTGAGTTTGATAACTCAGAGGTTGTTTTGGTTGAACTTTCTAGTTGGTATATGTTACATCATGTCTAAAGAGGGTAGTTTAACCATAAAATACAATACTCATAAGATAAAAAGTCAAAATCTCATGTATTTGCCCCAATAAATAATCCCTTTGTTGGGATTTTGAGTTGCAAAATTCATTTTACAAGCTTAAAAGTTGTTGGTTTAGCTTTAGATAATCTTAGTATAGCTTAATATAACATATACAGTCATTAAGATCAATCAAAAGTTCATTTTAGTCAAACTGCATGTTCTTGTAAAAAGTCAAATTTCTCAAATAGCTGTTTTTGAATAAAATCTAGAATTTTATTGTGTGTTCATTATTGAGATTTAGCTTATAACCTTCTAGGATATTAAAATATCACTGCTTATCTAAATTATAAAAATAATAGCTTACTCTTACTCAGCTTATTAAGTCCTTATTCAGTAGCTTCTTTTGAGCACCCTTTCTGAAAAATGCCCTGCACCACCAAAACAGTGGCCATAACCACCACTTTGGTGGGTCCCACAGGCCACACCAGTGGACCCCACTGGTGGTTCTTGGTTCCTTACCACTCACCACCCAGCTGACTATCCATTTCAGTAAAGGTTTTGAGCTTAAGCTCTGTGGACCCCACTCTTAGATCAGCCCCAATGTTGTCCCATTTCTGAATAAAACTAGTTCTTGTTTTGCTTAAATTTTGGCTTAATCTGCTTTTCAGAAGTTTAGGATGGTTGGAATAGGTTAGTATTTAGTTAATATAGCATACCCTAGCTTATGTGTTAATTTGGTGGTCATTTATGGCTTTTAGCTTATTTTGAAGTGCTTATTTATAAGCCAATCCACTGTAGCTTACTATTCCTCCACATAAGCATATGTTTTTATATTTTTTATAAACTTAGAATAATATTTTAGCATTTTCCTGAATTTTTCAGATTTTTCCATCACTGTTTTCTATTTTTCTTTATTTAAACTAGTTTTTAATCCTTTTTAAATAATTTTTAATACAAATAAATCAGAAAAAGCTTAAAAAATATGTTTTCAATTTTTATAGATTAAGATAAATATAAAAGTCATAAAAAGTATTTTTCCATAATTTTATTGGTTTAAATAGTATTTTCTAGCATTTTAATTAGTTTTAAATAGTATTAAATTAATAATAAATACATAAAAAGTCTAAAAATATATTTTCAGTTTTAAAATAAGTTTTATCATATTTTAGATTTTTCTAACTTATAATTTCATTTTTCTAGGTTAATTTTGTATTTTCTTATATTTTAGTTCATTTTAAATACTTAATAAATAGTTTTTAATTAATAATAATTAAATAAATAGTTTTAAAAATAATTTTCTTTTTCTAATAATTTTCTTTTATTATTAGGATTGTAAAATGTCATTTTATATTTGTAGGCCTTTTATTTCTTAAAACTCACGCTTTTATTTTGTACCACGTAATTTTATTTAAACGTGACGCTTTTAGGTTTTAAACGTACATCATTGTAAAAATAGTGATAGCGTTTATTTAATATATTTTAACTTTTTAATTTCTTTTAATTTGCATTTAAGTCGCTGTAATTTGTTAATCTTTTCTTTAGGTAATTATCCATCAAAAACCTTACTGATCACTATCCTTAGTGATCATTCTATCATCTGAAGTTGTTTATACACCAATTCATCCTCCGTGGGACTTAACGACCCAGGAATCCACTATATTCCTCTGATCTTAAATTGTATTGGTGTGTGAACTGTTTTAAGTTTGTTACGGTTGACCATTCACAAGTGGTTAGCTTGTGTAATTAAACTTGACTTCAAAGACCGATCAAATTTTGGCCGCCGGGAGGCTGTAGCGTGTGTTTTAAGCATTTCCAGACCCGTACTTGCACATATACCACCTTTTTGTAAACAGTTTTTCAAAAATCAAAAAGTTCATTAACATTTTTCCTAAAGTGTTAATAACACCAAAAATATTTTTATTCTTTGTTTTTATGGCATGTTTTTCAAAAATCCAAAAATATTCATCTTTACCCTCTTACCCTTTTTGATTCTTTATTCCTTTACCCTCTATCCATTTGATTCTAACTTCTTCTATTCTCATGGAATCTCGACTACAACGAAATCTGGAACGAAGTTGAAAAACTTCCTATTTTATCACAAATGTCAAGAATTCGTGTTGTTCGTGATGATCCATTGATTCTGCGTAGGGAAATGGAATGAGAAACCGGGTGACAAAGGACCGTGTACTTCTCTCTCGATAATGGAGGTGCTAAATACGTCCAACCTACGGTTATCCAAAGATCTAACCCCTTGATTGCTCCTAAGTCGTCTAAAATTGATCCTACACTTTCACGATTTACGGTTAAAAGCAAACATGCAGAATTTAAACCGGTGACTAGCAAGAATGACTTGCCTAATCTTCACGTTTCTCAAGAACCGTAACAGAGACCATAACGGAAGAGGTGGAAATTGCTAGCTCTCAGAGCACACCACTTGTCCCACCTCCGGATTTTTCAAAATGTTCTTTGAGTCTTATTAGTCATTCAGATCACCATGTTGGTTTTGTTGATTCTTTGAATGAACCGATTCCTTCTCATAACTCTCAAATAGAATCGTTTATTCCTTGTGTCGGTTGTGGTGAGCCTCTTTTTGGTTCACCATGTCGCGGTAATGCGTGTGTACAAGTGTGGTAATGATATTCGGAACGGAGTTGTTTGTTTTGTGGTTCGAGGAATTCATTTGATTATGATCCTAATCCGAACTCATTTAACGACCCTTCAAATTTTTCCAACTACCCACCACAAAAGACTTATCTTCATATAATCGACAATACTGCTGTGAATTTTGTGGAGGTCCTCACCAAGGATTTGAGTGTCAATCCGAAAACACGATTGTCTATGAACAGTTCTCCGGTGATGCTCAGAACTTTGGATATGACCAATATCCATATGATTCACCAATCCAGACTCAACAGTTTTACTGTTGTGAGAACTGTGGAGGTCCTCATTTCAGCTCTGATTGTCAAACAGGGAATCCATTTCCTTGTAACAATTACGACTATCCACTCAACGACCAATCTCCACAGTGCCAAATGACTCAAACTCCTCAGCAAATCCAACAAGACACTTATCTAGAGCTTCTGGAGTCAGTGAAAAGAACTGAGGAGTTGAGTAAAACAGCATTTCATAATGTTCCCAGTTTTTCTTGTGTATATTGTGAGGGTCCTCATGATGATTATCAATGTCAACCTTCCAGTTTTGACAAATCTCCACTCCCACAATATCCCGTCATTCAAAATTCACATGAGAAATCCATGGAAGAATTGCTAGCTGAAGAGCAGGTTGCTAAAATAAATTCCCAAATTGCTTTTGAAAAGTCTATTAGGGAATTAATTGCAAAAGAAAAAGCAGCCAGATCTAGCTCTCAATTTCATTTTATTCCTGATGATACACTTGATTCATCAAGTTCATCAGTTGACATCCCAGCAGTTGAGGTTCATTCTCAAACAACTGCTATCACACCCGAAGCTCCCACTCACTCTCTGAACATGGGGGATGAGCTTCTTGACACTGTCCGAAAAGGAAGCGGACGAATTCATAAAGTCTAGTGTTGAGGACCTTGTCCCAATCCCAAGAGAGTCACAGGGAATTCTCGAGCATTTGTGTGATATCCCTACCCCTCTTGTCTTCCCAAAAGATCATGTTGAGATGTGCTCCGATTCTAATGATGACGATTCGTTATCTTGTGGAGACATCAGTTATATGGAAGATTTACCTTCTGAGCTAGTCAGCTTAGAAGAAGAGAATGATGAAGTTACGACATCGAAATCAAAGATGAAGCTCTTCGAGCAACATTATTGAATGTTAATCTTCTCATTTCTAGAATCAAGGCTTTTAAAGAAAAGCCTACTTCATATCCTATCCCCTTTGAGGATACTGAACTTTTGTTTAATGATTCTATTCCTAATTGCAAACGCTCCATTTTGATCATATGGGAGAGAAGATTAGTGGTATTACCACTTCTCATTCTCATAATTCTCTCCACGATTATGAATCATTCACTTTTGAGGAGTTCCCCACTGAACTCAGTCAAATCAATCCTGAATATGAATCATTCTCCTTTGAGGAGTTCTCCTGTGAACTCACTCATATCATATCTCTACCGGAGTATGATAACTTCTACTTTGATCTAGACACACCCGGATATGTCTAGACCAATTGAGCTTAAAAGATGAAATTCATGCTATCATGAATTCCTCTTCTGATGATGATGAGTTAGTCAAGATTATTATCATGACTTTCTTTCTTTTCTTCACCTATCCCGTGGCTTCTCCTGTTCTTCACTCCTTCGGGAATGAAGACATTATTTTTGACCCCGGCATTTTCATTGACCACTTGTGAGCCGGGTCTGCCTCTATATCTCATCGGTGTGGAACTTTCACGTACTTCAATGTTTATACAAACATCTTGAATGAAAGTCCGATGGAGATTGTCTCTTCCACTTACTTCCCCATGAACAAATTAATTCGGGGTCGAGTCAAGCTAGCGACTCGGGAATAAAAAACAGTAGCATGCCATATGGGTTTTCACCCATATTTCTGACTTCTTTCTACTTTCTACCACCCTAGTGTGGGGGAGTTGCCCCACATGTTTTCAAAAAAAAAAAAAAAAAATTCTTTCTAAATAATGGCCGTAATATTTCCCTTTTACGTTCTTTGTTTCGGCATAACCGCCGGTACTTTGAATATTGGGGGCAATATTCATTTCTAAGTGTGGGGGGGAATTCTCACGAATTTTATCATATAATTATACCAATTCCCCCGTTTTTGGCCAAAATTTTTTTTTTTTGGAGTAAGTGTTTTACACTTACTCATTTGGTTATCAGTCCGCCTTGTCTAATAAACAAAAGGATTGGCTAATCCAGGAGCAAACGGCTCTTGGTTATCAGTCTGAAGCAAGGATGATTATGGATTGTATCTTGGTTTAGAGCTTTGTGGAAAGCTATAGGAGTGTCCTTTGTCCTCAGTTTTCTGTTTTACCCTTGAATTCCATATTGTAAGCAATTTCCTTAAATTTGCATTTCCTAAATTAAGTACTATAATCTTGTTAGTTCTAGCTTTAATCTGTCTAAATTGAGTTAATATCAGTTCATTAATAAGTTACTTTGTTTAAAAATTAGTTCTAGTTCATTAAGCTTCTTAACAGCTTATTAAAATGGTGTTTGGATTTGCTGAGTTTGATAACTCAGAGGTTGTTTTGGTTGAACTTAGTAGTTGGTATATGTTACATCATGTCTAAAGAGGGTAGTTTAACCATAAAATACAATACTCATAAGATAAAAAGTCAAAATCTCATGTATTTGCCCTTACAAAATCCATGTTGGGATTTTGAGTTGCAAAATTCATTTTACAAGCTTAAAAGTTGTTGGTTTAGCTTTAGATAATATTAGTATAGCTTAATATAACATATACAGTCATTAAGATCAATCAAAAGTTCATTTTAGTCAAACTGCATGTTCTTGTAAAAAGTCAAATTTCTCAAATAGCTGTTTTTGAATAAAATCTAGAATTTTATTGTGTGTTCATTATTGAGATTTAGCTTATAACCTTCTAGGATATTAAAATATCACTGCTTATCTAAATTATAAAAATAATAGCTTACTCTTACTCAGCTTATTAAGTCCTTATTCAGTAGCTTCTTTTGAGCACCCTTTCTGAAAAATGCCCCTACCACCAAAACAGTGGCCATAACCACCACTTTGGTGGGTCCCACAGGCCACACCAGTGGACCCCACTGGTGGTTCTTGGTTCCTTACCACTCACCACCCAGCTGACTATCCATTTCAGTAAAGGTTTTGAGCTTAAGCTCTGTGGACCCCACTCTTAGATCAGCCCCAATGTTGTCCCATTTCTGAATAAAACTAGTTCTTGTTTTGCTTAAATTTTGGCTTAATCTGCTTTTCAGAAGTTTAGGATGGTTGGAATAGGTTAGTATTTAGTTAATATAGCATACCCTAGCTTATGTGTTAATTTGGTGGTCATTTATGGCTTTTAGCTTATTTTGAAGTGCTTATTTATAAGCCAATCCACTGCATCTTACTATTCCTCCACATAAGCATATGTTTTTATATTTTTTATAAACTTAGAATAATATTTTAGCATTTTCCTGAATTTTTCATATTTTTCCATCACTGTTTTCTATTTTTCTTTATTTTAACTAGTTTTTAATCCTTTTTAAATAATTTTTATTACAAATAAATCAGAAAAAGCTTAAAAAAATATGTTTTCAATTTTTATAGATTAAGATAAATATAAAAGTCATAAAAAGTATTTTTCCATAATTTTCTTGGTTTAAATAGTATTTTCTAGCATTTTAATTAGTTTTAAATAGTATTAAATTAATAATAAATACATAAAAAGTCTAAAAAATATATTTTCAATTTTAAAATAATTTTTATCATATTTTAGATTTTTCTAACTTATAATTTCATTTTTCTAGGTTAATTTTGTATTTTCTTATATTTTAGTGCATTTTAAATACTTAATAAATAGTTTTTAATTAATAATAATTATAAAAATAGTTTTAAAGATAATTTTCTTTTTCTAATAATTTTCTTTTATTATTAGGATTGTAAAAATGTCATTTTTATATTTGTAGGCCTTTTATTTCTTAAACTCACGCTTTTATTTTGTAATGCTTTACGTAATTTTATTATAACGTACGTTTTAGGTTTTAAACGTTCATCATTGTAAAAATAGTGATAGCGTTTATTTAATATATTTTAACTTTTTAATTTCTTTTAATTTGCATTTAAGTCGCTGTAATTTGTTAATCTTTTCTTTAGGTAATTATCCATCAAAAACCTTACTGATCACTATCCTTAGTGATCATTCTATCATCTAAAGTTGTTTATACACCAATTCATCCTCCGTGGGACTTAACGACCCAGGAATCCACTATATTCCTCTGATCTTAAATTGTATTGGTGTGTGAACTGTTTTAAGTTTGTTACGGTTGACCATTCACAAGTGGTTAGCTTGTGTAATTAAACTTGACGGTTCAGCACCGATCAAGATTTATGTCATTGGACTCAAGTGGATCTGGAAAAACAAACTGGATGCTGAAGGCAATGTTATTCACAACAAATCTCGTCTTGTGGCTAAAGGGTATTCTCAAGAAGAAGGAATCGATTATGAAGAATCGTTTGCCCCAGTGGCTCGACTTGAAGCTGCACGGATATTTCGGCATATGCCGCACACAAGAATATCACGGTTTATCGATGGATGTAAAACGGCATTTCGAATGGTCAACTCCGTGAAGAAGTTTATGTGGGTCAACCAGACGGTTTCGTTGATTCAGATCATCCTATCTACGTGTACAAGCTCAAAAAGGCTCTTTATGGTCTTAAACAAGCCCCACTGCCCGTACAACAAACTGTCCAAAATTTCTTCTCGCTAATCGCTTTACCAAAGGAACTGTTGATCCAACATTTTTCATTCAACGTCACGGGAGGATATTTTGATTGTTCAAATTTATGTTGATGATATCATTTTTGGTTCAACACATAAAAAGTACTCAAACGCTTTTGCAAAATTAATGAAACAAAATTTTGAAATGTCCATGATGGGTGAACTAAAGTTCTTCTTAGGACTTCAGATTCATCAATCTCCCCGTGGCATATTTCTAAATCAGTCCAAATATGCTCTTGAAATCTTGAAAAACATGGAATGACCAGCCAGATACTTATAACACACCTATGTCTCGGACGTCACCAAAGCGGACGCTGATTTACATGGGAAAGTTATTGACCCTACAAAATACCGAAGTATTATTGGGTCTCTCATGTATCTAATGTACGCCAGACTTGACATTGTATTTGTCTGATATCTTTGCTCCGTTATCGGCCAAGACCAATGAAAGACACCTCAATAAGGCTAAAAGAATCCTTCGCTACGTAAAGGGAACCATTCACTTGGGAATCTGGTATCCGAAGGATTCGGTTTTGCACGAATCGCTTTTAATGCTGATCACGCAGGGTGTTTAGATACACGCAAAAGTACATCCGGTGGTGTTCAGCTTCTGGAGATAAACTTGTATCTTGGCAGTCAAAGAAACAAGACTGTACATCTATGTCATCAACGAAGCGAATACGTTGCCATGTCACCATGCCGTGCTCGATAATTTGGATGAGATCAAAACTGATGGACTACGGTTTTGTATTCGACAAGATTCCAATGTATTGTGACTCCAAGAGTGCCATTGCAATCTCCTGCAACACGGTTCAGCATTCCAAGTCAAAGCATATCGCTCTCCGATATCATTTCATCAAAGAGCATGTTGAAAAGGGTACAATTGAACTATACTTTGTGGGTACTCAATACCAATTGGCGGATCTGTTCACCAAAGCCTTGCCACCCACAAGGTTTACTGAGCTTGTCCATCAAATTGGTATGCGGTGTTTGACTCCAGAAGATCTGGAAAATTTAATCAAACGTTCTTAAAACGTCAAACAACAAAAACATTTCTTTGTAAATACATATTTCAAAATCAAAATACAAAAATATAAAATCTATACAAAACTCAAAAAGATTTTCTTTATTATTTTTTATTAAAAAAAAAAAAAAAAAAAAAAACGTTTTTAATACACTAGGGACTAAATGTGTCATTTTTTCATTCTTCTCCCTATATAACCTTTGAGTTATTCATTCTTCAAAAAATCATTATTTTCAAAACCAAACAAAACTGCTGCTGCAATCTTGTTCGATCTATATCTCACGTTTTTTTTTCACTTCCAAATCGATTGTAAGTTTTCTTTAGAATCATTGCGCAATATACGAATCAAGATATATAGGATGTTTATAACTCGTATATTTCTGCAAATCTGAAAAATAACGAGCCTTAGGGTTTAGTTTTTCATGAATCTTGTACTCATATCTCGCATCATAAGATCATGTTTTTTGTTTAAGTTTTCGTCTATGCTTGTGTTAATCTAGATATCTTGGTTGAATTTAGTGTTAATTGCTGGAATAATCGTATGTTTTGATTAAGTTTTCGTCTATGTTTTGATTGCAAGTTTGATATGAAGTTATAATTTTTGGCGAGTTTGCCATCGATTTGTTTGAAGATTGGCGAGTTTGCCATAGATTTGTTTGAATATTGGCGAGTTTGCCATATTTATTGAATATTGGTGAGTTTGCCTTGCTTATTGAATACTTGTGAGTTTTTTATTTTAGGTTTGGCGAGTTATTTATCTTAGACTCTAAGGTTGGCGAGTTTGCCATGATTTAAATGAGTTATTGTGTGTTTGTTTATGATTAACGTGTGGCGAGTTTTCTCTTATGTTTGGCGAGTTTTTTTTTTTTTTTTTTTTTTTTTTTTTTTTTTTTTTTTTTTTATGATTAGAGTTTGGCGAGTTTAGCTCCTAAACATGAATCTTTGCTAGTTTCTATTAGGTGTAAAGTTTGGCGAATTTTTCTTAGGTTTAGAATTTGGCGAGTTTGCCTTCTCGACATGAATCTTGGCGAGTTTCTATAAGGTTTAGCTTTTAGCGAGTTTGTTTAAGTGTTGGCGAGTTTGTCTTTCACACAAGTAATGTTGGCGAGTTTGTCAACATGTCTGAATAATTGCGAGTTTCTTGCTGGTTGTTGAATGGTGGCGAGTTTCTACCTGCTCTATGATTGTTTTCGAGTTTGTCAATGGTTCAAGGACATGTTGCGTGTTTACGGTTTCATACTAGAGTTTAAAAGCATTTAGGATTCCCTTAGTAAATTTTGGCGAGTTTGTACGCTTGTTATTATTTAAGAATTTGATGATTCTTGTGTGTCTCTATTGAGTCTTAGCGAGTGTGACTTAGTTAATTTTGAGAGTTTCACAAATAAATGCTTTTGTGAGTTTGCATAGTTTGTATGTTAGGATCATATGAGTTATTCCTCTAACATGTCATTACAAATTCTTGGATATCTTGGTAAATGATTTGTTTCAGGTTTGAATATGTCTCAAGGATCTCTCACAAGAAGAGACATGTATCCCATTGAAGATGAACGCAACATTGGGCTTTCAAACTCTCGAATTGATCTCGAACAACTTCTTTGTCATCCCACATGTCAGATAATAGTGGAAATTCTTAAGAGGCACTTCTGTCGGCATCTTCTGACTTTATCTGCCAGTGTCCCTGAGATCTACTTAAACCAATTATGGCATTCACTCAAGATAAATACCGATTCCAATCTCATGACAAATTCGTCAGATTGACAGAACACCAATCGACTTTGATGTCAGCATTCTTCGTCATGTTCTTCATCTTCCTCTTGAAGAAACAAAGACTTCCACTTCGTTCATACCATCTCCATCGTTCTCACAAATTGCAGCATCTCTTAGAAAAATGGGTTATGACGAGTCTTCTCAACCGCTGTCAAAGAGTTCTGATGTAAACCGGAAATTCATTCCTCAACCATGGTTATCTTTGTATACCATACTCAGTCATTGTGTTACAGGAAAGGCAACCGGCCATGAACACCCACGCTTGGAACTTCTTCAAATCTTTTGGGGTGTCATTAATACACAACATCTTGATTATGCACAGCTAATTTGGAATGATATGATCTATCAAGCACGGCAGTTTAGCAATAAGCCAGGGTATAAAATTCCATTTGCTCGTTACACCAAGCTTCTTATTGAATACTTCATGAAAGCAGATCCAACCATCGACAAACGCATGGCAAGTGGTGATAAGTATCATACTAGTAAAATGGATCATGTGCTTAAAACTGTTAAAATTCAAAGCACTAGCACAACAAAAAAAGGCTTAAGAATTCCTGACCGTCTCTTGAATGATGGCATCAAGCAGACGACCGCTTACATGGCTTCAATTGTCTCACATTGCCAACATTCGCCGAGCAAGGTTTACACAATTCAAGACTACCACCACTTCAAGGCTTCAATTTGAGTACAATCTTGAGGAAGTTGCAAGAGCAATGTCTGAGAACATTACTTGGGATGTTTCGCTGCCATCCAGTGCTCCCAAAACGTTCAAGTTTCATGACTATTCTCAACCTTTACCACTCATGGGTCATACTCATAATTCCAAGGTACCCACACCATATTTCTTTAATCATGATTTAGAATATCTGATGTATGGGAACACAAATCCAGAGAAACGGTATGCAACATCATTGTCTAAGTTCCATGCTACGGTTTACACTCAAGAGGGAATGGAGGAAGAAGTTGTTGAATTGTTTAGTTCTTAGGTTGTTACATATAATGATGAGGCAGAACTTGGCATCTTCCACTGGCCTAATATGCGTAAATGGTTTTACAAATGGCGGCTCACATTCACCTCTAAACACAAAGTGTGTTATAACCACCGGATCTTGTCCATTAAAAGTGCAGAGATTATGGATAAATACGAGTACAATTTTCTGACTAACATCACGGTTCGCAGAGCTGACGATAAAGAATACACTTTTAACGAGGCTGACTACAAGTTTCTCAATCTCAACGATATTGAAGATATGTATCTTCTCAAAATTCAAGGAAAGCTTGAGCATCTTCCTGGTAGCTTACAATATGATATCTTTAACTCAATCCTCATTTTTATCCGCAGTCTTGTCATTAAGTCAAGAGTTGAAGATCTTCATCTTGGCGTTGAAAGTTATCAGAAACGTCTGAATCTTACCAAACCTGATCTCCAACCACCCGGCATTTATGACCAGAAACCGTATACATTCACCACAACACCATTTGGATTACACTTCATCAGGAACAACATCGTCAAATTCATGGGATACGAAGAAATTCAAAAGTTCAGTGATGATACGTTGACACTGGTAAAGGTTGAGCTTGTCAACATTCTTGAAGATCTGAAAGCGGGCAGAAAACAACGTTGGTTGCGGAACATGACATGGAAGAGAAGCGATGTTAAGCAAGCTGAAAAGTTTGTCAAGAAAATTGATTCACGACTCAAGTTCCGAGTTCAAATGTGACGACTTGAAGGCTATGTTGGAGGAAGAGCAAGGGTTCCAAATATCTTGATGTTTCGTCGTCATGAATGAAGTACTGCAGTTAGATAGTTTTTGGAACATTACTAGAACATTTAAACATCTGTCTGTAATAACTCTAACTCTTTACTTTCATTCGTATGCTTATATTAATTGATTATGTTTTTCAGTTAAACCTTGAGCTCGAATTTTCACAAGCACAACAAATCTGATAATATTTTTTTTTACAAATTGTAATAAACTGTTTCAAATTCGACTCAAGAAGGCTATCTCTCGAATATATTTCCATATTTGAGGGGGAGTACTTTTGTTCAACGAAAACAAAATCTGATTCCACGAAAGGACCATGTGGTACGCCTCAGTGCCTCAATCCTAATTAAAGGAGCGAAAGCTTCTTAACTGTTTGCAACATAAAATCTTTGTTCAAAATCAAATGTTCTTGCAATCCGTTTCTTCCCAAAGGAATTTCAAACATCTCAAAAAGCATATTTTAATCAACATGTTTTCAAAAACATCATACATATGCTATTTTTGAGGGGGAGAAATGTGATTAAAATTGTTGATCAAGAAGTTATGGAATATCATAACGTGCGTTTCGACTTGATATCACCAATGAACTGACGATCTTTGAATGTCAGTAATCGAAAAGATTTGTCTTTCAAGACTTATCTTAGTAGAATGTACCAATCGAGACTCTCTTGATTGACATGAACTTTGACGGGTCTAACCTCCTTTTCAAGGAGAGTTTACATCTTCAAGGTAGTTATTAGAGCTAGTTGTCACCTAAAAGCTGATAATGGAACTCTTTAACTATACAACGTAACCGTGTCTCGCGGGGAATTGTCTATCAAGAGTCGATCAATTCAAAAGTGCGATCTCTACCCTCACTATGCAGATTTCAATCAAAACTCATAAGCACATGTGGAGGGGGAGTATTTCTGAAAAACCAAAAACTCTCAAGGTGTTACCAAAACATGTTTTTCATCATAAACATCTTGAGAGATTTTTCAAGAAAAGGTTTTTGTGGTAACATAGGATAGTCATGGAGTTAAAAGGTGACTAAGTTTAGGAATAAACGTCATATGATCCGCCAGAGCCAGAGGGATCTACCCAAGGACACCACAAATAGTTAGTATTTAGAAGTCCTTAGGTATGATTGAAAAAGGAGAAAATGAGAATCGGAGAAAGAAGGAGTTGATGAATTAAAAAGAAAAGTTAAAGAAAAGGGTGAAAAGAAATAGCCCTCCAAATTATTCAACTTAGGGCGCATAACGGGTTCAATTCATATGCTACTGGTTGTCACAAGATGACACCGGTATTGAAGACAAAGTTGTCATGGACCCAGTGACGCAGTGCACTAAACCTTCTAAGCCACTCAAGTTCTCTCAAAAGAGCTTGTTTCATTCTCACAGGGAACCCTACATAATCTATCGACTCTCTCTTAGAGATTGTTGGTATTAAAGAAGGAGACCCTATCCCTAGTCTCCGCTTAGAAAAATCAAAGCGCACTAATCGAGTCTAGAGCCATGAGATTCATCAAAAGATCTCTTAGGAACACTTAAATATTTCATCACTTGTTGTTCAAACAATAAGGACACAAGTGACATTTTTCCAGAGTCCTACGCAGATCTTAGCAATCTGCCAGAACATTTATGAGGGGATTCACAATAATGATCCTCAGTGATTGAATGGAAATTCCTGCCAGGGTCAACATCAAACAGCCCTGACAGCAGGTCACTTCGGTAACTCCTTGTCGGTTACGCTTAGTGTGTCTCAAACGGTCTACAGTCGTGGGGTGATGCTTCGTGTACCCCACGACTCATCTGAACTGTAGGTGTATTTCGGTACATAACGTTATCTCACTTGTGGGACTCCAGTTCAGAACGCCTTTGTGAGAATTAAGAGTTGTGTTTTCACACTATGCTGTTAACACTCTCGAAGTTCAAACTTGTAAGCGCTGGATTATTTCTAACCCATGTTTTATGTTTTCTTCTTATGGATGCTCACGGGTGGAAAAGATCGTGCAGACTCTTCTCATGCTCATACCAACATCAACAATAATTGAAGTTATCTCAAAAAGCAAAGAAATTTCAGAAAGATTCTACATCAAAGTCAAAGAATCTGCAAAGTTATGAGATAAAGATCAAAGTTAAAGAATGAGAGCTTCAAATATATGAATCACAAACTTCACCAGAAGTATGAGCATGCTGGAAATGACTTTCATCACTAACAACAAAGATGTTGATAAAAGGCAGATTTCACAACTGATCACAACAACAAGAACAAAGAACAAAGATGCAAAGAATCAAAGACGTCACAAGCCATGAACGCCAAAGAAGTTCAAGACGTCAAACGACCTAAGCAAAACAACAAATGATGACCAACCCTTAGGGGGAGATTGTTAGAAACATGTTTTAATTATCAAGTGTAGGTCATTTCATTTGTAATAGGTCGTTAATAATTATGGTTTATAAATGTTTGTAATTAGTTTCTCAGCTCATGTAGTAAGCCCATGAGCTGTGATAGAAGGTTCTTCTAGAACCAAGGGGAAACACCCATACTTATGTAAACACTATAAATACCCCCTCCCTAGAAGGGAGAGGGTTGTTGTTTCTAATTGCAATTATCATTTTCCTTAATCATTCATTAGTTCCTTCCACTTTCTCTCTCTATAAATACATATTGTTGTGATAATATGGTGACCTAACAAACTCCAATCTTCAAATGTGACCGAGGTGGCCTCCTCGATACTAAATCTATATAAAACTCATAACATAGTGCATATAAAATTGCACTTTACAATAAACTAAATAACATAACTATTTTTTTTCAACATAACAACTAAACATAATATCCCCCCACTTGAGATGAACAATGGGAATTCGGGGGGTCTTCAATGATCTTTAAGAATATGTCGTCGACGAAAGCGTGATTCCCAAACCTTTCCACTTGAACCTTGAACTTAGGAAAATGATGACTTCCCAATCACAAATAAAGACTATAGGGTAGGCTAAGGTGTATGGGTGTATTGAAACAATATATTGGGTTAACAAAATGGAAGGAATGGCTCAGATGGGTGTATCTAGGGGTATCTTGCACTAAAGATGAGTGCAACAAAAGGGTTTCACATGGGGGTCGAGAAGTCGAGGTGACTAATCGATAGACACACAATGGTAGGCTATTTTGGGTGAAAATCCTATAATACTGCCTTCTTAAACTGAAAAGTCCAAATACATCGAGCTAACTCAACAAACCTCGTCTATGGTCTCGAAATGATGCAAAGGCCAAGTTCTAAAGTTTACAAGCTACCGGCACACTCATAATTTGGTGGATTTGGGGTAAAATATTGGAAACGGATAAGGCTAATCTCACCATAAAATATCAAGGGTTGTATATGCTCGGCTAAGGTCTAATCTAGTTAGGTTAAGAAAAACATGTCAAAATTTTAAAAATGGCATAAATTTTCAAAATAAACTAGAAAAACGAGGGCAAAATAAAGTTCAAGAGACAATTCTACTCCGTCCCCCCACTTGAATTATACAAATTCCCTTTTGTACTAAGCGTTAAATAAAGGTGAAGAGAAAAGTAGAATTAGAGCGAGAACTTTCCTGAAATTTGATCCAAAAAGAAAGAAGGCCCACGAAAAGAATCGTGCCTTCGTATAAGCATCCATGAGCAAACTTCAATCCCTGAAATCACACTACCGCCAAGCATAATTGATGAGTGTGCCAATACTCATCATTTTTATACCTTTTAGTCTGCCAAAAACATCAAAAAACACCCGTCAAAGCATCAAAATGATAAAAATATCGCAAATAAGTGTTTTATGTGTTTCAAATGCAAAAATTCCAAAATCAGGTGAAAAACGTATCAAGTTTGCATAATTGGCAGTTTTAGTCCCCCAAGTTTCAAAAGTTGTCAAAATTAGTCCCTGGTAAATCAAAATAAAGCAAAATATCATTTAAGGTCCATGGGATTAAAAATTTGTCAAAACAAACCCTTCAAAGTTTAAAAATTACAAAATGACAACTTTAGTCCCTTAACTTTGAAAAATGTCAAAAATAGTCCTCGGATATTTAAAAATGGAAAATTATCAAATATTACCCTTGTACTATTCATAAATGGCATACTCGGTCCTTGTGTTAACTTTGGAAACTTGTCAAATCAGGCCCCTCAACTTTGCAGAAATTACAATTTTGGTCCTTGTGATAATAAGCTAAATCAAACCGGACCCTTTGTTATTATTAACACAAACCCAACCCAGCTGGCCCAAATGCAAACCCAAGCCCAACACACTTGAACCTTGGCCCTTGAACTATGAACCCTGAGCCAGTCCAAAAACCCATTTGAACCCTGCCAATATCCCATTTGAACCCCCACCCTAATATTAAAAACGGGGTCAACGAAAGTCAAATCCCAGCATTACTGTTCATCTCTCACAAAATCCCGCCAAACCAGAAACCACCATGGTTTCAGCCACCTTGCCTGGTTTCCACCTTTCCACCTCACCTTACCAGCTGTTTACCCACTCCCTAACACCTCCACATCCAACAAAATTCTTTAATTGCTTCCAAACCACTACTCCTGCTCAAACAACTTTTGTCGCCAAAAATGCCAAATGGACGATTATGATGAGATTGATGAATTCAAGGGTTGAAATCAAGTGGGAAACATTCAGAGGTCGACACAGAGCCCAAAGAGATCAATATAAAGAGAGAATGAAGCAATGTGGAAAATATCTAGAGTAATTTAACTTAGTTTATGTCGTTTTAGAATAATTTCAAATTCCAGTGTATGTTTAAGCTTTAAAGTACTTTGTTTAAGTTTTTCAAGTGTATGTGAATCTATTTTCAGTAATCAATTTCAAATTTCAGTTTCATTTTCAGTTTGTGCAATTTTCATATCCAAAATTCTCATATTAGTCTAAAGTTGTTTGTAGCTGTTATTTTGGACTCATAAGCTCATGTAAGCTCCTTATAAAGCTTTTTAAAGCTTTTAGAAACTTTAAAATCCTGTTTAGTATCAAAAAGAAAAAAAAATACCAAAAATACAAAAAAATTAGTCATAAATCAAAAATCAATCAAGAAATGATCAAGAAGCTGGAGCAGGGTTGATTTTGGATTGCCCTTGGTTTAGTGCTTCTTGGGAAGCTATAGGTTGTGGTCTTGTGCTTTGGTTCTCAGTTTTGAGCTTGAAATCAATTTGTAAGCTTATTTCTTGATTTTGGTTATTCACTGTAGAACTACTTATCACTGCTTATCTTTTTGTTTTTATGCTTGTTTGGTGTATGATTAGTGAGATTAGTGCTTAATATTGCATGCTTGCTCATCAGTTCTCTCAGTCACTTAGTTTTCACTTTTTCACTTTTAATATTGCACAATAGTAAATCATAGGTCTTTGTTGTTATCACTGGTGTTTAGGTGCTCAAATCAGCTTTTTATATCATTAAATGTTTGTATGAATTAGTTTCATGGCTTAAATCAGTTTTAAACTTTGAAAAGCTTCAAAACAGTTTTATAAAAGGTTGTTTGGATTTACTTAGTTATCTGTGTTAGAAGCAATTTGTGTTGTTACTTGTTGTTGTTTTGTGTCACATTAGTTCCCAATAACTCATAGATACAATAAAAATCAGTGCTCACTTGTTAAAAAGTCAAATCCTTTTTAATCTTACTCTAGTTGTTCACTGTTAGAATTTAACTTGTCAAATTCATCATAGTAGCTTATAACTTGGTAAAATAGCTTAATTTCATCTTATCTTAACTTATTACAACATAATCAGTTAGTAGAATCAATTCAAAGTTCATATTAGTCAACCTGTTAGTGTAATATAAAAAAGTCAAAATTTCAGTTTGGTAGTTTTTGAATAAACTAGATAATTTTATATAGGATTTAATATTAAGTTTCAAGATTTGAGCTTTTGGGATATTAATATTCAACTGCTCATCTTTATCATAGTATTTTTATAATTTCTAGTTAGCTTATTTAACTGCTTATTTCTTAGCTTACTTTAGACCTTTTTCTTAAAAGTGCCCCTGCACAGATTGATTGAGTCTTTTTTCACAAGCTAATAAAAAGCTCATTAGTAAACCTTAGCTTGTGAATTTTGGTTTTTTGGAAAGCTAACCTAGCTGTCTTAAAGTTCCAAGCTTAATTTTTTACTTTCTAGCTTATTTGATAGGGCTGCAAGTAGCTTTTAAGTTGTCCCATTTCTGTGTACACTGAACACTCAGTGCTAGCAAGCTTTTTCATAAGCTCACACAGAGCTTAATAGTGGGTCAAACCTTGTATATTTTGGTTTTTTGAGAAGCTCACCTAACAAGCTTGTTGCCTCAGTGCTTATTTTGAGCTTTGGAGCTTTTGCCCCTAGCTTAATCTAGCCTACAAAAACTGTGCAGGCTTGTTTGTTTTCTTGGTTAAGTAGAAGTGCTTATTTGCTTTTTAAAAGCTTATCAGTATGATTCTCTGTGATTTTTAGCTTAATATAAGTAGCTTTAGCTTATTTATATCTTATTTTAACTTTGGTTCCAACTGTGAAGCTTGTTTGAGCTTAAAAAATCAAAATAAGCCAAAAGCTTAAACTGTTGATCTCATAAGCTCTCAAACTGCTTATTTTTAAGTTCCAAAATTTTTGTTTTCATTAAAGTTGCTTATTATTAGTAGTATAATAGGTTTATAAAATAAAAAAACACAAAAACATCATTTTAAAAATAGTGATAGCGTTTATTTAATAGAAATTAGCTTTTTAATTTTTCTTTTCAGCTTATTATTAAGCACTTTCTGTTTTTATAATTTTCTTAGCTTTCTGTCACCATAGGATAATTATAGAGAAAATTTCAGAATTTTCTTAGTTTGTTTAGTATTTATTAGAATTTAAAATAGTTAAAAAGTATTAAATAATTAATAATAAATAAATAAAAAGCATAAAAAATATCTTTTCAGTTTTAAAATTAATTTTCTAATATTTTAGATTTTTCTAAATTAAAATTTCAATTTTCTAGGTTAATTTCTTGTATTTAAGTATATTATTAAATAGTTAAAAATAGTTTTTAATTAATAATAATTAAATAAATAGTCATAAAAATAATTTTCTTTTTCCAATAATTTTCTTTTGTTATTAGGATTGTAAAAATATCATTTTCATATCCATAGGTGTTTTATTCTTTTAAATTTACGTTTTATTTTATACGTTTACGTAAAATTTAAATAACGTACGTATTTACGTTTGTTTAACCTGATTGTTGTGCTTTATAATTCTGTATCCAATTACCATTCCAATCAATCAGTAGTGTAATTATAAACCAAAATCCTTACAGATCATTATCCTTAGTGATCATTCGACATCTGAACGTTACTAAGCACCATTCAACCTCCGTGGGACTTAACGATCCGGGAATCCACTAAATTCCAAGGGATATTGCATTGGTTTTAGACTGTTTGACTTTTATTACGGTTGACCATTCACAAGTGGTTGATTTGTGTAATAAACCTAACCGTTTGGAACGAATCAAATTTTGGCGCCGCCGAGGAAGCGTGTTTTAAACGTTTTCAGACCCATACTTGCACATATACCACCTTTTGTAAACAGTTTTTTTTTGTAAAGTTATCAAAAAGTTCATTAACACTTTTCCTAAAGTGTTAACAACACCAAAAAAATATAAAACAACAAAACAATCGTAACGTTTTCTATCCTGTATTTTCTTTAAGGTGATTCTTAAAGAGGTACGATTTGGTTAAACGAAACGATACCAAAAATATTTAAACCCTTAGCACAAATCCATACCTACGTCTTTCCAGTGGTACTTAATAAATACATAAAAATCCCCCACACATAAAAATCAACTACCGCAAATCAAGGCAGAACACCTACCAACTGGGGGTGTGAACATTAATAAGTTCTCAATCTTAAAGATCAAAACTTGCCTTTGTGTCCTTGTGATTTGGTGTACCTTTTTCAAAGAAGCCATTTCATTTGTGATTATTGGTTTAAGTTCACTTGTCGTTTTGCCTCGCATTTGTTTTTGAAAACTGATTTTACACTTAGTGCATGCGCACTCGCTTCTTCCAGCTCTACCACCACTTTCAGCTTGCAAATATTCCTCGTAGACGTAGAGGACGTTCGCTCCTTCACCGTGGCTGAGGAACGTCTAGCACCACCACCCCCTGTCGTAATGGCAGAAGATAAACCGATGAATGAGCTTCTCCAAGCACCCATCGAGGGTTACGGAGATGCCATTGTTGTTCCAGCCATCGTGGCTGATACCTTTGAGCTCAAAACCGGGTTGCTTAATCTTGTAACCCAAAGCCAATTTTATGGTTTTGAGCGGGACGACCCTCATGCACATATTCGATAGTTCAACAAGATTGCATCGACCATCAAATATAAGAATGTCCCACATGAAGCAATTAAGCTTCTTCTGTTCCCATTCTCTTTAGAGGGACAAGCCCGGATTTGGCTTGAGAAACAACCCCTTCGTTCCATTGAGACATGGGAGGATTTAGTCACTAAGTTTGTTAACGAATTCTATCCTCCATCCCGAACTACAAGTCTTAAGAATGAGATAATGAAATTCACTCAAAGATTTGATGAATCATTCGGTGAGGCATGGGATCGTTACAAAGAGTTGCTCCGAAAGTGTCCACATCATGGTTTTACCGAGTTAATGCAAATGGATACTTTATACAATGGTCGAGCCAAGTGACCAAGACTCTTTAAATGCCTCAGCGGGAGGTAATTTCCTGAGCAAGACCACAAAAGAAGCCTTGCAAATCATAGAAAACAAGTCCCGTGTCCGCCTGCATCGAACAAAGACATATCAGTCTCAGCCTAATGCAGGACCTTCTACTTCATCTCACGTGAGTACATCTAGCACCGATGCTAAGATTGATAAACTCACGGATGCTATTCAGGCTTTGGTTCTTGCTAACCAAAAGAAAGTCACTTTCGCACAGACACCATCACATGGTGAAGTAAAGAAAGTCGAGGTCTGTGTCACTTGTGGTGGCCAACATGCATACTACAACTGTACTACCACCGATGGTAGTCCGTTTGAAGCCAATGCTATAGCCGGTACTTCACATCAGGGAGGTAATTGATCCGCTCCAAACGGTCTATCTTTTATTAGTCAACCACTTGTGAATGGTCAACCATAAAGGTCAAACAGCTCAGAGCAAAATGCAATTAAGTCCAGGAGAGTTTAGTGTATCCCCGGGTCGTTAAGTCCCAACGAGGTGTGTAAACTGTAATACAACGAATCTGTGTGTGCTGAAATGATATTGAATATACAAAAACAGGAATCTGATTGACTAACACTAGGAATGTGAATAGTGATAGCTCTGTCACAGCTATGTTGTTAAAAACGTGCAATCAAAAACCTAAAAAACGTAAAAGATATACAAACGTACGTTTAAATTAAACGTAAACGTATAAAAATAAAACGATTATAACTATAGTAGGGATTTGCATGTCTTAGCGACTTAAATGCAAATTAAATATAATTAAAATTTTTAGCTATAATTTACAAATTTATATAAAAGTTAAGAAAACTTAAAAACCTGAAACATGTACGTTTGTGTAACAATTATGTAAACGTAACAAAATAAAAAGTGAATTTGGTCCAATACAACTCCTACAAATGTGAAAATCATATTTTTGGAATCCTAAAAAGATAAGAAAATTATTGGAAAATTAAAATAAATTTTTATACTATGTACTTAATTAATATAAATTAATAATGAATTAAATATATTTAATAATGAATTTAATGATAAGAAAATCTAAAATTAACTTAAATAAATGAAATAAAGAATCTGAAAAATCTAAAATATTATAAAATAATTTATGAAACTGAAAATGTATTTTTTACACTTTTTATTTATTTATTATTAATTATTTAATACTTTTTAACTATTTTAAATTCTAATAAATACTAAACAAGCTAAGAAAATTATGAAATTTTTATATAAATATCCTATGATGACAGAAAACTAAGAAAATTATAAAAACTGAAATTGCTTAATAATAAGCTGAAAAAGAAAATTAAAAAGCTAAATTCTATTAAATAAACGCTATCACTATTTTTAAAATGATGTTTTTGTGTTTTTTTTCTTTTTATTGGATTAATTACACAATGATATTATACATGTTTAATGAAAACAAAAAGAAAAGTTACAAACTTAGAAATAAGCAGTGTGGAGCATATTAGCTTAAACAGTTAAGCAAGTGGTTAACTGTTGGAGTTTATAGTTCAAATAAGCTCTAATAAGCCACACTGCTGAAACAAAAGAAAAATAAACAAGTAAACATGCCCAAGGGACAAGTTTAAGGCAAAATCAAAGTTTATAAATATCAAAATAAGCAGAATGTGAGCTTATGGACTAATCAGTTAAGCCATAGGCTTACAGTCAAGTCATAAGCTCACAATAAGCTTGAAAAATGGACACAAAAGGTAAAATAGAGAAAAAAGGAATATGTATAAAAGTTTGATGGACAATATGTGCAAGATTGGTGCACTGGTTTCACTCACAAGCTTAAAATAAGCCAATAAGCTCTTCCAGATACACATAGAACCAAACACCCCTGCATGGTATTACAATGCTTCTTTAAGCTCAGTGAATGAGCTGAAAATGGCAAAATAAGACTTGAAGTAGCAAGATGTGTTGGTAATGTTTCCAAAAAGCTCAAGCTTCAGCTGTGGGACCCACAGCTGAGCTTTTGAGGAGCTCTTGAAAACCTTCCTATTTAACCGAGTATGCTTGTTCAAAGATACTCGATATAAATGGGACAATAAATAAGCCAGGATCAAGCTTATCAAATGAGCTTGGTTTTGAAATTGAAAAGTGGGCAGAAAGTTTGGTGGGTTGGCTTCTCAAAAAGCCAAACCACCTCATGTGGGACCCACTTTACAGCTTATAAATGACTTATGAAGTTGGGTGATTTTGACTGAGAGTTCAAAGAAACACCTCGGATGGGACAAGTTAAAAGCTAAATGCAGCCCTAGTTAAAGGGCTTTAAAATGAAAAACAAGCTTTTAATTATGAAATATGGTTGCTTAGGATTCAAAAGAAACAATGATCACAAGCTTAAGCTCAGAATTGAGCTTTTGGTGAGCTTATGATCTTGACTCACTTCACTGATTTCTCAGTGAAGTGATTTGTTTCAAGGGATAAGATAGGCACAAATAAGCAAACCAGATAAGCAGTTTAGGTCAAATAAGCACTCAAATCTAGTGACTAACCACATGTGCATCATAAACCACCAATTTACTTAGACTATTATTCACTAAACAAGCTTATGGAAGCTTGTATAAATGGATGTCAAATCGGTAATGTGGGAGATCTATGCAGAACCACCAAATAATAAGCACCAATTAAGCAATAAAACTACTTGAGAAAAAATTTACAAAAATAGTGACATGCATAATAACAACTAGATATTATGATCCTACAAGCTCAACTTCTAATTTATACTATCCAGTTCACAATTTGATTCTAAATTTAATTAAAAACAGCTTAAGTCAGTAAATTTGACTATTATCATGAACTTCTAAGTTTGACTTAAATGAGTTTAGATCTTAATCTACTGAATTAATATGTTATATTAAGCTATAAGAGCATGAAATAAACAAAGATACACAAGAATTGAACAAGTATGCAAGATTCTAGGATCTAACAACCTCACAGTGCTCATAATGAGATTGTCAAGTGTCAAATTGACTTTCTACCATGCTACACCCTTTGGTTAGTATTCCACTGAGTTACTTAGGCCATATGAAGAGTACATCAAACAAGAGCAACCACAAACACAGCCTTAAACACAGTTTCATTATCAAATCCAAACAACCTTAAAATAGACTGTTATGAAGTTTTTCAAAGCAAAAGACTGTATAAACTTATTTCATCAAATCCAGAGATCATATTGTGTCAAGATAGACCTTTTTAAGCATAAACAAGTAGTCACTCAAGTCTAAACCTAGGTTTCTCAAAAACAAGCATAATGACAATCCAAATACCATTTCAAACCTCAATCAAATCCAAAACATGATAACCTAAGATTAAGCTATAATAACACTAAATAACAACAAAGAAACATGAAAACATAAGAATTAAAGCATGAGAAGGACTAAAACAATAAATTGCAAAAATGATAAAATGGCTTACAAATGAAATTCAAGCCGAGACAAAGAACCAGGACCCAAGAACAATCCTAAAGCTTCCCAAGAAGCACTACAACCCAGGACCATACGAATTCATCCCGCTCCAAGCTTCTTCCTCCTCAACTCATCATTTTTGATTTTTCATTGATTTTCTTGATTTTTTAGTGTTTTTCTGAATTTTAAAGACTAAGACTGTTTTGAGGTTTCTAAAAGCTTTAAAGCTTTTTTCAGGAGCTTATATGAGCTATAGAAGTCCATTAAACAACTAGTTAACATGAAATTAAAGAACATGAAAATTAAAGGAAATTAAGCAAAACACGAAATTTAAAAGTTACTTGAAATTAAACTGCAAATGATGTTCTATTACACTACTTTGATAAAAATTACAACATTAAAACTGTAAATGACAAGTAATTTAAAGAAAGCATTTTAAAGTTACACTACGTGAACAATGGCTAGTCCAAAGTTATCTTCTCTCTGGCTCTCCTCTGGTCTTTATAGCATTCTGAGTTCCCACTAGCATTCCAATCAAATCCCACTTTAATTCATGTCCATTGGATAAGCAGAATTGATCCTAGCCTTTGAATTTACTTTTGGCCAAAAGTGTACACGCTGCTTGGGGCTTTAGGAGCAATTAGTGCTTCTTGGTTGCTTGTGGAGGTGGAAAGTAGTGGGTAGACAGTTGGGGGTGTGAGGTGGTGAAGAAACCAGAGATGTGGAGGGGTGGTATGGTTTTGGCGGGGTATGTGAGGAAGAAGGAGGAGAAGGGTGGGTTTGACTGGGTCAAACCGGTTTTATTAATAAAGGGGTTGGCTGGGCTTAGATTTGGGCTTGGATTTTGGGTTTTAATAATTAAAAGGGTCCGGTTGGGTTAGTATTGCACAAGGACTATTTTTGTAATTTCATGAAAGATGAAGGGTTGAAACTGTCAATTTTCCAAAGTTATTCCAAGGGTTTTTCTTGCCAAGTTCGAATAGTACAAGGGTAATATTTGATAATTTTCCACTTTTTAATACCCAGGGACTAGTTTTGCCATTTATCAAACTTGAGGGACCAATATTGTAATTTCTTCAATCTTTTCTCCCAAGGACCAATTGTGACAACTTGTGAAACCCAAGGACCATTGTTGATTTTTTTCTTTCAAAATAAACCTTCGTGGACTAATTCGCCAATTTATGAAACTTCAGGGACTGAAACAGTCAATTATGTGAACTTTGCTTGTTTTTCACCTGTTTTCAATCCTTTTGTACCTGATTCATATAAAACACATTCCAATGATATTTGTAACATTTATATGGTCATTTGTGTGTTTTTGGACATTTTTGTGGGTTTAAGTAATATAAAATATAAGTGTATTTAGACACATATCAGTAATCAATACCGTCCTCAAAATGAACCAAACTACCGTGCTAATACTTATCAGGGACCACCCGGTTTTAACGTAATCATAACATGCAAAACAGGAATCAGAACCAACCTAGAATGAACCAAGGTTATCAAAACCAAGGTAATTTCTACCCCGGACCAAATCAAGGTTTCCAACATCAAGGAAACCTTAATCAAAACAATTTCAATCGAGGGAATCAATTTCATGGGAATATGAATCCTAACCAAGGAAATTTTCAAAATCAAGGCCCTAATCCGAACAATAGAGGCCAGAATTTTCCTAATCAAACTCCCGCTATTATTCCAACTGGACCATCATCTGATGAGTTATTGAAGCAATTCATGAAATCCCAAGATGAAATGAACAGGTTGTTGGTTAGCTAGATTTCTGAAATTAAGAAGTCTTTAAATGATCAACCCTCGGGCTCAGGAAAACTTTCGAGCAACACGATCGCTAACCCGAGGGGCGATGCAAAGGCGATCACAACCATAAGTGGTGTATCATACGATGGACCCGCTATTCCTACTACCTCTTCTTCTTCTTCTCCCCCGAAGGTAGTGGAAAGTGAACCGAGGCTACAAAGGACAAGGAACTTCCTACTAATAACGGAGGTACCAACGATGTCCATCCTCAAGTTGTCCCAAACCCAAATCCAATCCAGAGTTGTTTTGAACCTCCAGTAGCTCCCGTTGAAAACCCCAAGTCCAAATCTTCTATTCCTTACCCATCACGTTTGAATGAGCAAAAACTCCGCGAAAAAGCCAGTCATCAAATGGACAAATTTTTTCAAATTTTCCAAGAACTACATTTTGACATAAGCTTTATGGATGCTATCATGCTGATGCCCAAGTTTGCATCAACTCTCAAACACATGTTAAGCAACAAGGAAAAACTGTTTGAAATGGCTAAAACTCCTCTGAACAAGAACTCGCCGCTTCATTAAAGCAGCTTCCCGAGAAGCTTGGAGATCCTGGAAAATTTCTCTTACCTTATGTATTTCCAGGGATGGTTGAATGCTTTGCCTTAGCCGATCTTGGTGCAAGCATTAACCCGATGCCTCATTCAGTATGGAAGAAACTTTCTCTTCCGGACCTTACTCCTACATGCATGACTCTTGAGCTTGCAGATCGTACAATATCCCGTCCACTTGGCATTGCCGAGGATGTATTTGTGAAAGTAGGAAAGTTCCATTTCTCAGCTGACTTTGTGGTTGTTGACTTCGATGCCGATCATCGGGTTCCCCTCATTGTTGGAAGAGGATTCCTGAGAACGGGCCGTGCTCTCATTGATGTATTTGAGCAAGAAATCACACTACGTGTGGGTAATGAAGCTGTCACCTTTAACCTTGATCAAACTTCGAGGTACTCCGCAAACTATGATTCTGAATCGGTTAACCGAATAGATATCATTGATGTTGCTTCTGAAGAGTACTCTCAAGAAGTTCTCGGTTATGTTCATAATTCTTCGAGTGATAATCTCACTCATTCATCTCAACCCATCATTGCCAATTCTACTCCTTCTCTCACTCCGTTTGAGGAAAGTGACTTCATCTTGGAAGAGATTGAAGCATACTTGTCTAGTGATTCGGTTTCATGGGAAATTGATCACGCTCCAATTGACATCGAGGGAGATATTCTTCTCATCGAGAGATGCTCAATGATGATCCATCATCGCTTCCTCCCGTCAAGCTTCATAATAAGGAAGTCAAGTCAGTTGAGAAAATCAAGAATTTCTGAGGTAGAACTTAAGAACTTACCACCTCATCTCGAGTATGCATTTCTTGAGGGTGATGATAAATTACCCGTCATTATTGCTCGAGATTTGAATAAAGATGAAAAGCTGCTCTCATAAAGGTCTTGAAGTCACACAAGCAAGCAAATGCTTGGAAACTCTCCGACATTAAGGGTATCAACCCCGAGTTTTGTACTCACAAAATCTTGATGGAGGATGACTTCAAGCCAGCAGTTCAACATCAAAGACGAGTAAATCCAAAAATCCATGATGTTATTAAACAAGAGGTTCTTAAACTTCTTGATGCAGGATTAATTTACCCGATTTCTGATAGTCCTTGGGTTAGCCCAATTCACTGTGTTCCTAAAAAGGGTGGCATAACTGTTGTCACAAATGAAAATAACGAGTTAATTCCAACTCGATTGGTTACAGGATGGCGTGTTTGCATTGACTATCGTAAGTTGAATGACGCCACCCGTAAAGACCATTTTCCTCTACCCTTCATGGACCAAATGCTTGAGAGATTAGCAGGGAACGAATACTATTGTTTCTTAGATGGTTTCTCGGGTTATTTTCAGATCCCCATTGATCCACAGGATCAAGAAAAGACCACATTCACCTGCCCATACGGAACGTTTTCCTATAGACGTATGCCTTTTGGCCTATGTAATGCTCCTGCACGCTTCCAACGATGTATGACGTCAATTTTCCACGACATGATCGGGGAAACAATGGAGGTGTTTATGGATGACTTCTCGGTCATTGGGGACTCATTTCAAACATGTCTCTCCCATTTAGAAAAAATGATAAAACGGTGTGAAGACACCAATCTTTGTCTAAATTGGGAGAAGATCCATTTTATGGTCAAAGAAGGCATAGTCCTTGGCCATAAGATTTCAAAAACGGGATCGAGGTCGATAGAGCAAAAGTCGATGTTATTGCTAAATTGCCTCATCCTACTACCGTCAAAGGTATTAGGAGTTTTTAGGTCATGCCGGTTTTATCGCAGATTCATACAAGATTTTTCTAAAATCGCTCGGCCTATGACCCATCTTCTTGAAAAAGATGCTTCTTTTATCTTCTCACCTGAGTGCATCAAAGCTTTTGAAACATTAAAGAAAAAGCTTACTGAAGCACCCATTCTCGTTGCCCCCAACTGGGACTTGCCTTTTGAGCTCATGTGCGATGCAAGTGATTTTGCTATCGGTGCAGTCTTAGGGCAACGTAGAACCAAGCATTTTCAGCCTATCCACTACGCGAGTAAGACTATGACTGAAGCTCAAACCCATTACACCACCACAGAAAAAGAACTATTAGTCGTGGTGTATGCGTTTGAGAAGTTTCGGCCGTACTTAATCTTGACCAAATGCGTGGTGTATACGGATCACTCGGCTCTCAAATATCTCTTTGCAAAACAAGATGCAAAGCCGAGATTGCTTCGTTGGGTTCTCCTCCTGCAAGAATTTGATATCATTATACGTGATAAAAAAGGAGCTGAGAACCTAGCTGCTGATCATCTGTCCCGTCTAGAAAACCCACACCCAGATGTTTTCGAGAAAAAGGAAATAAATGAAACATTTCCTCTCGAGACACTCAATACGGTTTCTTTTCGTGGAAACTCTACTACCCCATGGTTTGCTGACTTCGCAAATTACCATGCGGGTAACTTCATAGTGAAAGGAATGTCGACCCAACAGAAGAACAAATTCTTCAAGGATGTTAAACATTACTTCTGGGACGACCCCTACTTATTCAAAATTTGTGCAGATCAAGTCATCCGACGGTGTGTTTATGGACAGGAAGCTATGGACATTCTCAAAGCTTGCCATGCTGGACCCACCGGGGGCCATCATAGTCCAAATTACACCGCAAAAAAGGTGTTTGATTCCGGATTTTATTGGCCCACGATTTACAAGGATGCCCACAAATTTTTCAAAACCTGTGATGCTTGTCAACGTCACGGAAATATCTCTCAAAGAAATGAAATGCCGCAAAACGCCATTCAAGTGTGTGAGATTTTTGACATCTGGGGCATTGACTTTATGGGGCCATTTCCATCATCTCGAGGAAACAAATACATACTTGTGGCTGTTGACTATTTGTCAAAATGGGTTGAAGCAAAAGCTTTACCCTCTAACGATGCCCGAGTTGTTGTGAAATTCTTAAAATCTCTTTTTGCTAGGTTTGGAACTCCACGAGCTATAATCAGTGATCGTGGTACGCATTTCTGCAATGACCGGTTTGATAGAGTCATGCAAAAGTATGGTGTAACTCACCGTCTCTCTACTGCGTACCACCCCCAAACAAGTGGGCAAGTGGAAGTTTCCAACCGTGGTATAAAAAGAATTCTGGAAAGGACAGTAGGCGAAAACCGTGCATCCTGGTCGGATAAACTAGATGACGCACTATGGGCCTTCCGTACAGCTTATAAAACACCCATCAGGTGTACTCCATACAAGCTAGTGTACGGAAAGGCGTGTCATCTGCCGATTGAGCTTGAGCACAAAGCATACTGGGCCTTGAAACATACCAACTTCGATATTCAGACAGCTGGTGATCACCGGAAAGTTCAAATGAATGAATTAAATGAACTCCGTGATCAAGCATACGAGAACTCTTTGATCTACAAACAAAAGACAAAGAAGATTCATGACTCCAAAATCAAGAACCGCGTTTTCAACGTCGGTGATCGAGTCCTTCTTTTCAATTCAAGATTGAAGATTTTCTCAGGAAAACTAAAATCCCGCTGGTCTGGACCATTCACCATCACTAAAGTATTTCCTTATGGTACCATTGAGTTATCTCAACCCGATGGTCCTAATTTTAAAGTGAATGGTCATCGATTGAAGCACTATTTTGGAGAGGACATTCCACCCATGGTTGTCCCAGATTTACAAACTTTCCCCATGAACCAATGAATGCGGGGATCGAGTCAAGCTAGAGACTCGGTAATCAAAAACAGTAGCACACCATATGGGTTTTCACCCATATTTCTGACTTCTTTCTACTTTCTACCACCCTAGTGTGGGGGAGTTCCCCCCGCTGTTGTATATAAGATTCAAAAAAAAAATGTGTGTATATATAAAAAAAATAAAATAATGGCCGTAGTATTTCCCTTTTACATTCTATGTTTCGGCATAACCACCGGTACTTTGAATATTGAGGGCAATATTCATTTCTAGTGTGGGGGGGAATTCTCACGAATTTTATCATGTAATCATACCACCCAATTCCCCCATTTTTGGCCAAATTTTTTTTTGGAGTAAGTGTTTTTCACTTACTCAGCTTACGGTTATCAGTCCGCCATGTTTAACAAACAAAAGGATTGGCTAATCCAGGAGCAAACGGCTCTTGGTAAAGATATCTCAAATCCGTTGACGGCTTGCAATTTGCCCAAAATTGTATGGTGTTCAGCTCACCATATCTTTAATTAGTGAAAAGTTGGCTAGCCCGCAAGTTTATGGCTTGTGGTAAAGGCAGTTGGAAAACCATAATTGGTAATCGACTCACCAAAGATAATATAGATATTTTATCTAAGAGTTGGCTAGTCCAGAAGCAAACGGCTTCTGGTAAAGACAAATCAAAACCGTTGAAAGCTGGTGATTTGCTCAAAATCATTTGGTTATCATTGTACCAAGGTTCTTACTTGAACTAAAACAATTGGCTACTCCAGAAGTAATGGCTTTTGGTAAAGAGATAAAATCCATTAATTTTTCAAAAAGATTGCTAGGGACTAGCAATATCTTAGTGTGGGGGATTGATGAGTGTGCAAATACTCATCATTTTTATACCTTTTAGTCTGCCAAAAACATCCAAAAACACCCGTCAAAGCATCAAAATGATAAAAATATCGCAAATAAGTGTTTTATGTGTTTCAAATGCAAAAATTCCAAAATCAGGTGAAAAACGTATCAAGTTTGCATAATTGGCAGTTTTAGTCCCCCAAGTTTCAAAAGTTGTCAAAATTAGTCCTTGGTAAATCAAAATAAAGTAAAATATCATTTAAGGTCCATGGGATTAAAAAGTTGTCAAAACAAACCCTTCAAAGTTTAAAAATTACAAAATGACAACTTTAGTCCCTTAACTTTGAAAAATGTCAAAAATAGTCCTCGGATATTTAAAAATGGAAAATTATCAAATATTACCCTTGTACTATTCATAAATGGCATATTCAGTCCTTGTGTTAACTTTGGAAACTTGTCAAATCAGGCCCCTCAACTTTGCAGAAATTACAATTTTGGTCCTTGTGATAATAAGCTAAATCAAACCGGACCCTTTGTTATTATTAACACAAACCCAACCCAGCTGGCCCAAATGCAAACCCAAGCCCAACACACTTGAACCTTGGCCTTGAACTATGAACCCCTGAGCGGTCCAAAACCCATTTGAACCACTGCCAATATCCCATTTGAACCCCCACCCTAATATTAAAACGGGTCAACGAAAGTCAAATCCCAGCATCTTGTTCATCTCTCACACAAAATCCCGCCAAACCAGAAACCACCATGGTTTCAGCCACCTTGCCTGGTTTCCACCTTTCCACCTCACCTTACCAGCTGTTTACCCACTCCCTAACACCTCCACATCCAACAAAATTCTTTAATTGCTTCCAAACCACTACTCCTGCTCAAACAACTTTTGCCGCCAAAAATGCCAAATGGACGATTATGATGAGATTGATGAATTCAAGGGTTGAAATCAAGTGGGAAACATTCAGAGGTCGACACAGAGCCCAAAGAGATCAATATAAAGAGAGAATGAAGCAATGTGGAAAATATCTAGAGTAATTTAACTTAGTTTATGTCGTTTTAGAATAATTTCAAATTCCAGTGTATGTTTAAGCTTTAAAGTACTTTGTTTAAGTTTTTCAAGTGTATGTGAATCTATTTTCAAGAATCAATTTCAAATTTCAGCTTCATTTTCAGTTTGTGCAATTTTCATATCCAAAATTCTCATATTAGTCTAAAGTTGTTTGTAGTTGTTATTTTGGACTCATAAGCTCATGTAAGCTCCTTATAAAGCTTTTTAAAGCTTTTAGAAACTTTAAAATCCTGTTTAGTATCAAAAAGAAAAAAAATACCAAAATACAAAAAATTAGTCATAAATCAAAAATCAATCAAGAAATGATCAAGAAGCTGGGCGAGGGTTGATTTTGGATTGCCCTTGGTTTAGTGCTTCTTGGGAAGCTATAGGTTGTGGTCTTGTGCTTTGGTTCTCAGTTTTGAGCTTGAAATCAATTTGTAAGCTTATTTCTTGATTTTGGTTATTCACTGTAGAACTACTTATCACTGCTTATCTTTTTGTTTTAATGCTTGTTTGGTGTATGATTAGTGAGATTAGTGCTTAATATTGCATGCTTGCTCATCAGTTCTCTCAGTCACTTAGTTTTCACTTTTCACTTTTAATATTGCACAATAGTAAATCATAGGTCTTTGTTGTTATCACTGGTGTTTAGGTGCTCAAATCAGCTTTTTATATCATTAAATGTTTGTATGAATCAGTTTCATGGCTTAAATCAGTTTTAAACTTTGAAAAGCTTCAAAACAGTTTTATAAAAGGTTGTTTGGATTTACTTAGTTATCTGTGTTAGAAGCTATTTGTGTTGTTACTTGTTGTTGTTTTGTGTCACATTAGTTCCCAATAACTCATAGATACAATAAAAATCAGTGCTCACTTGTTAAAAAGTCAAATCCTTTTTAATCTTACTCTAGTTGTTCACTGTTAGGATTTAGCTTGTCAAATTCATCATAGTAGCTTATAACTTGGTAAAATAGCTTAATTTCATCTTATCTTAGCTTATTACAACATAATCAGTTAGTAGAATCAATTCAAAGTTCATATTAGTCAACCTGTTAGTGTAATATAAAAAAGTCAAAATTTCAGTTTGGTAGTTTTTGAATAAACTAGATAATTTTATATAGGATTTAATATTAAGTTTCAAGATTTGAGCTTTTGGGATATTAATATTCAACTGCTCATATTTATCATAGTATTTTTATAATTTCTAGTTAGCTTATTTAACTGCTTATTTCTTAGCTTACTTTAGACCTTTTTCTTAAAAAGTGCCCTGTGCACAGTTGAATGAGTCTTTTTCACAAGCTAATAAAAAGCTCATTAGTAAACCTTAGCTTGTGAATTTTGTTTTTTTTTTGAGTAGCTAACCTAGCTGTCTTAAAGTTCCAAGCTTAATTTTTTACTTTCTAGCTTATTTGATAGGGCTGCAAGTAGCTTTTAAGTTGTCCCATTTCGTGTACACCTAACACTCGTGCTAGCAAGCTTTTTCATAAGCTCACACAGAGCTTAATAGTGGGTCAAACCTTGTATATTTTGGTTTTTTGAGAAGCTCACCTAACAAGCTTGTTGCCTCAGTGCTTATTTTGAGCTTTGGAGCTTTTGCCCCTAGCTTAATCTAGCCTACAAAAACTGTGTGTGCTTGTTTGTTTTCTTGGTTAAGTAGAAGTGCTTATTTGCTTTTTAAAAGCTTATCAGTATGATTCTCTGTGCTTTTTAGCTTAATATAAGTAGCTTTAGCTTATTTATATCTTATTTTAACTTTGGTTCCAACTGTGAAGCTTGTTTGAGCTTAAAAAATCAAAATAAGCCAAAAGCTTAAACTGTTGATCTCATAAGCTCTCAAACTGCTTATTTTTAAGTTCCAAAATTTTTGTTTTCATTAAAGTTGCTTATTATTAGTAGTATAATAGGTTTATAAAATAAAAAAACACAAAAACATCATTTTAAAAATAGTGATAGCGTTTATTTAATAGAAATTAGCTTTTTAATTTTTTCTTTTCAGCTTATTATTAAGCACTTTCTGTTTTTATAATTTTCTTAGCTTTCTGTCACCATAGGATAATTATAGAGAAAATTTCAGAATTTTCTTAGTTTGTTTAGTATTTATTAGAATTTAAAATAGTTAAAAGTATTAAATAATTAATAATAAATAAATAAAAAGCATAAAAAATATCTTTTCAGTTTTAAAATTAATTTTCTAATATTTTAGATTTTTCTAAATTAAAATTTCAATTTTCTAGGTTAATTTCTTGTATTTAAGTATATTATTAAATAGTTAAAAATAGTTTTTAATTAATAATAATTAAATAAATAGTCATAAAAATAATTTTCTTTTTCCAATAATTTTCTTTTGTTATTAGGATTGTAAAAATATCATTTTCATATCCATAGGTGTTTTATTCTTTTAAATTTACGTTTTATTTTATACGTTTACGTAAAATTTAAATAACGTACGTATTTACGTTTGTTTAACCTGATTGTTGTGCTTTATAATTCTGTATCCAATTACCATTCCAATCAATCAGTAGTGTAATTATAAACCAAAATCCTTACAGATCATTATCCTTAGTGATCATTCGACATCTGAACGTTACTAAGCACCATTCAACCTCCGTGGGACTTAACGATCCGGGAATCCACTAAATTCCAAGGGATATTGCATTGGTTTTAGACTGTTTGACTTTTATTACGGTTGACCATTCACAAGTGGTTGATTTGTGTAATAAACCTAACCGTTTGGAACGAATCAATAATTCTAAAAAGAAAAAATGAAAAATGAAAAAAAAAAACCTAACTCACTTTCGTAGGAATCACGGTTGCATTTAGCATATGCAACAAGCCTTTTAAACCACTTGGTGTCCCAAGTGGACGAGTGAAGTCTCGTGAGGGTTTACAGGGAACACACCCACAAAGTTCATTTAAAATACCGGGGATAAAAATGGTTGGCAAAAATTTGTCATGGTATCTCCTTTGTGGTGCTTTAGGTGATTTGGAGATGGCACAATCGCATTGTTCATACAGTCTCCAAAACCAGACAATCGATCAAAGACGAAGATGTATTTCCCCAAATACAAATTCTTTCGCTTTTCTGAATTTATAATCGATGCAAACGTCTTGGTTTCAACAGGTCTTCTTAGGTCTTCGTGTCCATGGGAAGTTGTCGATGGGATTACGTAGCTGATTGTAATGTTGCTCTTTTTGTTTAGGTGACTAAGTTGTTCTTTTAGCTCGGTGGTTGTTTTTTGTTGTTATTTTTTTTCTTGTTAGGTGTTGTTTGATTCCCCATCTTAGAATCCATGTGTTGTATTCTCCATATTATATATGCTTTTTTCGTTTCAAAATAAGTCAATTTTGTTATTTTTGATTGTATTAAAATTAATGTACGCTTTAATTATAACAAATCAAAATTCTCCATATTATATATGCTTTTTTCGTTTCAAAATAAGTCAATTTTGTTATTTTTGATTGTATTAAAATTAATGTACGCTTTAATTATAACAAATCAAAATGTTTTTAAATGGTTAAGAATGAAATTTTATCGATTACTATTGTAAAAGTCTCATTTTATTATTATTATTAGAGTAAAGTACACGGTTGGTTTAATCTTGTATTGAAGCATCACGTTGAACCAAAACTTGGCATTTTCATCGCCGGGAGTCCTTTTCTCAAGTTTTATAGTCTAAGTCCTTTGACGACTTTTCCGTTAGTCAACCACCTCAGTCGGCGTTTAATTTGTCTTTAGTCCAAGGGCATAAATGTCATTTTACCACTGTCCATTATTTAATATTACCGTGTCAGGTCCACTTGTTTACCGTGGGCGCTATAGTAAAACATTGCTAATAAAAGGGAAAGCTTATCACCACTCATCCATAATCTTTCCAATCCCTTTAAATCTTATCTTCTTCACCGACTGTAATATAATCGGAAAAATGGTGCTTTGTTCATGCAATCGAAGGGCTGTGGTTCGAACATGCTGGAACAACACGAACCCTGGAAGGAGGTTCTATGCCTGTCCAAGACAGGTTGGGACACTTAATTTTATTTCATTTTAAAGTTGGCTTGTAGTGGTTTACCTTAAATGTGTTGGTTATAGTAATCTCTGTTTAATTATAATTGTGATTTTATACACGTGGGTTTAGTATCAGTTTATGCTACAAAGAGATGCTAACATTTTGATTATCAATTTTAGCCTACAACATGTCCATTCAATGGGTGGTACGATCCACCCATGTCAAGGAGAGCAAGGGATGTGATTATCTACTTGCAAAGAAACATCTACAGGAATGAGGCGGCATTACAAGAATGCCAAGCCGCCCTCATTGCTGAGACTTTTGAGGCTGTCAACGCGGGTGATAGGGCAAACGAGCTAGAGGCTGCTCACCAAGCATCCTTGGCTGATCTCCTTCTTGAGAAGGAGAAAGTTTTCCGTTTGAGGAACTTTTATGTTTTGTCTTGGATAGTCATCTTATTGGTTTTTCTATGGTTTTTCTATAGGGTTTAGAAAGTTATTGGTTTTTGTGTTTTGGATCGGTGGTAGATGGTCTGCAATGGGTAAGTTGTGTTTAAGAAGTTTTAGTGTAGGTTGAATAAAAATAGTCTCTTGGTTGATAATGTTTTGTCCTTGTACAGTGGTAATATTATATTTCTTTTATGCTTTAGTCCTTATATTGTGCTGCCTTTACTAATAGGTCCTTGCCCCAAAAATTCATATATCCGCCTCAGTTGCCACACAAATACTAGTAAAATGATCAAACTCATAACACAGATACAAGTATCAAAGATGGATGAATGATCAGAGATGGATGAACAGACACCACTTTTGAGTATCAACATAAACTTGATATGGTGTTGTTCATCCATTTTTTATTCTTCATTACTGTTTGTGATAATAGAATAACAGTATCCAACTCAAAACACAGATCCAAGAAAAATAGATCCAAGTATCAAAGACGTATGAAGTTTCAAAGATGGGTGAACAGTAATTGACTTTGTAAAAGTCAACAGTTAATATGCGTATGAATTTGTAACAATATGTAGAAATGGGTAAAGTGGCAAATCAATAAAATTAAAACACAATTTTACCCATAGACTAACATCACATGATTTCATACATAATGCAAATGGATATATTTCCAAATGCATAAAATTTTGTAGTTTACAAAATTCAGAAATAGACATTGTTTAAAGACAGCAAATAATGTTTAGGGGAATACATATTCGATGGAAAACATTGGCTTTCATATGCTTAACCAACAATTTTTTGTGGTGAAGACAACTTTTCTGCTATAATCTTGGTCTTAGTCTAAAATTGTTTTGGAGACCCACCAGAAGCAGCATCAACTTGAATTCCAGAGACTGGACCACACTTAGTTGAAAATCACCTTGAGATTGAGCATCAGTTTGACACTGAGGTTTTTCATTTGCTTCAAAGTTGTGACCTGTAACCTTTGCCTTCTTCTTTTCTGTAACTTTTGGCTGGGATGAACCTGTTTGTTAGGAATTGGAAATTCTATAGTGAAGTATCGGTCACCCCTAAATGTAATCTAGCTTAAGTTAGCTCGTAGACATATCGTTTAGTATGTTATTTGTTAGTTAGTTATTAGTGTAGCTTAGACTAGTGCAACACCGTGGAGGAAGTTCGGGTATTTACCCACTGTATACCTGATCCACAGCCCGTAGGAGGGCGTGACTCTATGTATAAATATCCCTCTCCTCACAAGGGAGAGGGTTAGATGTTCATTTGGAATCTAACCTTCCATGAGTTTCTCTTTCTAGAATATCCCACTTTCTCTCTCTAAACCATCTAAATTATACGCCTACTTGTGTTTGTGTTATGATGTGTATGTGAAATCCAATATGTAACAATTGGTATCAAGAGCCATGGTTAGATCATCTCTTACATATCCTTGGATTTCTAGTGGTTTTTAGGTGGTTTTTGAGTTTGAAAAAGTTTAGTGGTTTTTGCATCATTTGGTTCATTTCTAGTGTTAAAGGTTGAATTTTGATTGTACTTTTGTATTTAGGATCATCATAAGTGTTTAGGTTTTGATTTGGAAGGCTTGAATCATCGTGGTTGGGTTGTTTTTGGATTGAAAAGTGGTGTTTTTGAGATATTCTAGCTAGCGACTTGAGTCACGGATTTTTTAATCTTGGTAGCGACTTGCTTTGTAAGTTGGTAACGATTTGTAGTTGAAGTGGTAGCGATTTGGTGCTTAGCGATTTGTCTATTAAGACAAGCCGACAAACAGTACACTTAGTGGATTCTCCACTACGGGTAGCGACTTGGTGAAGGTAGCGACTTGCTTTCAATTTTGTTAGCGACTTGTACTTAAGTTTTTTAGAAATAGTTGATCAAAGAAACGAAGTTTTCATTCTTAAATCTGAGTTTTTCAAGTCCTCTTGCCTCCATGTGCTAAAACCATTTCAAAATATATGATGCACATGTTGAGGGGGAGCTGTTTCTAAAATTATCAAAAACAATTCAGATACAAAATGTTTTGATAATATATAACAAGTATCTGGATTGATTTCCAAAAGGTTTTCAATTGGTTCCAATGACAGATGAACAATACCAAATAGACCGACCAAATTTACTTTATGTATGGTGATATAAGGATGATAAGGTTAGGTATTTGTTCCCATGATCCGCTAGAACCGGAGGGATCTACCCAGGGACAATCCACTAGATAGTGAAGAAGTCCTTAGGTTTGATGAAAAAAGGAGAAAAGTGAGAAATGGGAAGAGTGCGGACTGAGACTGAGCTAGAACTAGAATAAACCCAACAAGGTCCTGGTTATGAAGTTTTGGTAAGCACTGAAGGGGTTGAAGAATGAAAAAGAAATGAAATGAGAAAAGGGTGAAAAGAAATAACCCTCCATTTATTCAACCTTAGGGCAGAAACCGGGTTCAATTCATATGCTACTGGTGGTTACCAAAGTAACATCAGTATTGAAGACATGACGTCATGGACCAAGTGACGCATTGAACTACAACTTCCCAAGCTACTCAAGTTCATCTTAAAAGGACTTGTTTCATTCTCACGGGGAACCGACATTATCTATCGACTTTCTCTTAGAGATAGTTGGTATTGAAGAAGGAGACCCTCTCTCTAGTCTCCGGCATAGGAACCAAAATATGCACAATTGAGTCTAGAGCCACGAGATCATCAATAAATCTCATTAGGACACTTAAAATGAAGACTATTTGTTTCACACAATGTGGAAAGAGAGATTATATCTTATGAGTCCTACGCATTATCCTTGTGGTATTTCCAGAACATCCGAGTGATATGCAATCATATTCACAATGAAGATGGAAAGCCTTCTGTAGCCAACATCAAACAAGCTCCTGGTGGGTGGCATGTGAGATCTATCCAATAGATCAACCATGTGACAACTGAACATAAACAATGGGGAGATTCAATTTCTTGAATCAATCCTGGTTCAGGTTATGGATTTACGGATACCTTTGAAAAACCAGTCGTTGTGTTTAAAAACTCTTTTCTCCAGCACATCGACTGTGTACAAATATTTCAAAATAAAAGGTGTTTATGATTGATAATTGATTTTCATTAAAACCTTCGTTGTATTGCAAAAACAATTTCTATTGAGCTATACACGATTGTTTTTCAAATCTCTTTTTATCAATCAGTGAATCTCAATTCGCTGGTTCACTCACTCCGTATTGTCTTCTTTGAGACGTTCCGGTTTGAGAACAGCTAGAGCAGCTGCGAAACCCCTGTCAAGGAAATTCTTCGAATTTTACCCGATCACGGCAGTACTTGTATGATCAACGGGGAACCGTGGGTCGTGTACCTCAATTCAACGAAAGTGATAAAAGACACTTTCGTATGCTTTATTGCTAACGTTTTATGCGGTACACCCGACGCTTGCACCGATCGTAATGAAGCCGTCAATCCATAGCCACATGCTCACACAACCATTCATATCTAAAGAAATCATGATCAGTGCATCAATGACTCTGATGTTTTCACTCCATGCTTCTGCCACTATGGTGCCAATATCATGAATCAACGAAAGCTTCCGCTACTCTGATGAAAAGAAATCATGATACATAATGTGAGCATGTCGGTCCGAAAGTCACAACATCATATAATACCAACACCACAAAGGATGAGTCAAAGATTTATGTTTGCTGATGATCTCAAAGCTGGCTCAAATAACTCATTATCAAGTGGATCAGCTTTATAACCTCCACGAAAGATTCAGTGTAGTTGAACAATGATGAAATCACCACGGAAGCACAATGTTCGATTATTTTGATGTATTTGAGTCTACGAGCTCAAGACTGAAGAAACAATAGATTGCTAGTATGCAAATTGTAATTCATGGGGTGACCTCCCTTAGGGGGAGATTGTTAGGAATTGGAAATTCTATAGTGAAGTATCGGTCACCCCTAAATGTAATCTAGCTTAAGTTAGCTCGTAGACATATCGTTTAGTATGTTATTTGTTAGTTAGTTATTAGTGTAGCTTAGACTAGTGCAACACCGTGGAGGAAGGTCGGGTCTTTACCCACTGTATACCTGATCCACAGCCCGTAGGAGGGCGTGACTCTATGTATAAATAGCCCTCTCCTCACAAGGGAGAGGTTTGGATGTTCATTTGGAATCTAACCTTCCATGAGTTTCTCTTTCTAGAATATCCCACTTTCTCTCTCTAAACCATCTAAATTATACGCCTACTTGTGTTTGTGTTATGATGTGTATGTGAAATCCAATATGTAACACTATTTTTTGAGACTGTTGTGTATTTCCTTGACTTCATGTTACACCTCCTTGCCCAAGACATGTTTTCTTGTTGTGTCCAGCATTGCTACATATACCACAAACTATACTCCTACTAGACTGTGACAAGTTACTTGTTTTGTCACTATCATCATTTTCAGTAAAAGCCCTAGTTCTTTTCTTTCGTGGCCTACCTAATGGTTTATGATGTTTAGGTGGAAGAATTTGTTAATACAAATAAGCCGTAAAAACGTTTATTTATATTTTACGATCTTCTAATGTTTTGTCGATAACAAACGTAAAATCATTTTAACGAAACAAATAAAATACGTAAATGGTTTGAACTAATAGTTTCTAACATATTAAACATTTTCACATAAAACACTAAAACAAGTATAAGTGGTTTTATGATTTAATATTACATATGTACAACAACTAGTGTTTACATATTTTGGTAAAATATACACATAACTAGTATGTAGTATATTGGGTAATATAAATGGGTAGAAACTTAAGTATCATAACCCATTGGGCAAATACATTTAATGTAGTTGGGTACAACCCAAAGCCCATGACCCATGGAGTTTGACCCATAACCCATTGCATGACATCATGCTTATATCATATATGGATAATATCCATAACCCATGGTTTTGATCCATACCCATGTGACTAGGTGCATTGCACTCAAGAGATACATTGTATCTAGCTAAAGACCCATGGATCAACCCATGACCCATAACCAAAATACCCATGGGTAAAAGGGAGCGTCCCACGGATCCCCAGTAATACACTGGACGGATCCCTCAAGGGAGGGATCTCGTGGGATCGGGAACGAGTGTTTTTCTTCTATAATTAGTGAGCCATTTCTTCCTTTTAGCTCACCACTTTCACACATACTCTCTCCAAGTATTATATCTCTCTAACCTCGGATCCAAGAGATCTATGTAGTTTGTCTTTTGTTTTTTTGTGATCTTCTAGGTTCCTCTTAAAAGCAAGATCACCACCTTTGAAGTCGAGCAAGCTCAAGTCCAAGAGTTGCCATGCTTCCTCATCATCAAGGCTACTGAAGTCTTCTTGTTGATGATTATTTTCTTACTTCTAAGAAGTGTAGTGTTGAAGACATTAGTGAAAGATGTCTCAAGGGTCAAGACGAAGACATTAGTGAAAGGTGTCGATCGTCCATATTGTAGGCATTAGTGAAAGGTGCCTAGAAGCCAAGTTACAAGACATTAGTGAAAGGTGTCTTGAAGATCTAGCTAAAGGCATTAGTTAAAGGTGCCTTAGATGTACAATCGATATGGTGTGTTTCGATGTACAAGAGAGACTAGTACTAGATCCAAGGATGGTGATATCCTTGATGGTGTTGTAACAAGGAGTAGATCTCCTTGAGATTAGGTGTTGTGTTGTGATGGGTAGTAGTTCCTCCATGGTAATGGAACTAGGTGCTTAGCCTAGTACCTAATAAAGGGTAGGCGACGTTGTGTAGGTGTGGTTCACCTTGAAGTGAAAGAACCCGGTGGTTAGCCTAGCACCGTATAAAGGGTAGGCGACGTTGTGTTAGGTGTGGTTCGCCTTGGTGTGAAAGAACTCGTATTTAGCTTTGTACCGGAAAAAGGTTAAGCGACGATGTGAAGGCTTCTCCGCCATAAGGAGATTGGTGTAGTGTTTACGAACTCTCGAGTAGGTGACTCGGGGAGTGGAGTAGGGCAAGGAAGGTGTCCTTGTAGCCGAACCACTATAAATACTTGTGTCGTGGTGATGTGCTTCTTACTCTTTATCTTTCATTACACGTTTATATATCTATCTACCAACGTCCAACATAAACAACCAAATAGATTGACATAAGTCGATCTAAATATTTAAAAGGAAGTTTTAAATTGGTAAAACTATTCAACCCCCCTTCTAGTTTTCCACAGAATTCTTGTAGGCACTTGTGACTTATTCCAATGTTGATAACCATTTATTGGCTGGATGTAGTGTTTATAAGTTTCTTCCCAAGTCTTAAGCAAGTAACATGGATGAACCCATGATTCAACATATCCTACTTGCATTCCATTGAAGCTCATATACCGATGGGTAGCAACAGCATGTTTACATGGCATACCTGTAAGCTCCCATATTCTACATGTACAAGCCCTAGCTTCAACATTCACAAAATACTTATCTCTCCATCCACAGACTTGATACTTATCTCCTTCAACACGTAAAATGGTATACTTATAAGCCTCTTTCTTTATCAAGTCTAACATGAGTGTTGCCTTTGGTGTTAATGGTCCAGCACACTTGTCAATCAAATTCACAACATTCACTATTCTTTTCATACAGTATTCTCTAATGCATTCCAAAGCAGTAATGATGAGTTGGTGCCTACCTCCCAATAGTTTCCCGTTGAACACCTCACACATGTTATTAAGTAACACATCAGAATGAGCCCTCCCTACACATTTATACAACATGTTTGAGTTATACAAACAACAGTGTTGAACTATTTCGTAGAACAAAAGATGTACACTTAGACATAGATTTGGTTAGTACCTAAAAAATGCGACATTGACCAATGGGTTGGTGGTATCTTACTTAACCAAGCATGGGCAGGTTCGCTAAAACTCTTGAATGCCAGCATGGCTGCCTCAAATTGTTGGACGGTTGTTGCTGCTGCACATCTCCACAAATGTTCCTTGTATGCTTTTAGCATTCCATTGCAATTTCATATTATCATGGATGTGCTTCAAACAATATACGTGTTCGGCACTAGGGAATACTGCTGCTAATGCTGGAATGATACCCTAAACAAATAAACATCAATTCATTACTAATAAAAGTAGCATTTATCGAAAATGCAACTGAATATAATTAACTAAAAGGTAACATCACCTTTTGCATGTCGCTGATAAAAGTGTAGTTTGAGTTTGGTTGCAAGTCAAGATCATCTCCTAGACATTCAAGAAACCAAATCCATGAGTCTTTGCTTTCAGCTTCTGCAACAGCATAGGCTAAAGTGTATATTCCATTGTTGCTATCTATACCAACTGCTGTAAGAAGCTGACCAGGATAAAGACCCCTCATAAAAGCACCATCTAACCCCAACAAGTCTCTTTGACAAGCTTTGTATCCTTCCTTCAAAGCTCCTCAAAAGTTTTTTTTTTTTAGAAAGGCAACATATTATTGAGAACCTCAAAAATGATTAAAGTACAATATAAGGCGCCTCAACTCAATAATCAAGATAATTAAATGAGGATGAGGCCCAAAAAAAAAAAAAAAAAAAAAACGATACAAAGACTAGAGACCTACCATTGCGATACAACCGACTCACTTGACTAAATTAAGAAAACTACATGACTAACTTAAGATAAAATACACTACAATGACTCAAAATAAGACTATTGATATTGAAGCCCACTGATGAATGTTTGAAAGCAATATTCCAATCTCATTTCACTGCCAAAAATGCATGTCAGGTAATGTGCCATCCAACTTGTTCCCACTTCTTTGGTATAATGAAATGTGATGAAGGCAATGACACTAGGTAGTAATCCACTGCATACTTGAAGCACTTTAAGTCCCAGTTACACATAAGTCCGCCAAGGGTACAGCAAAACCACAAAAACATCCACATATGTGAATGCCTCATGACCCACTGCAGTCCAGGACAAATCCACTGTACCAATGATGTAACCTTAACTGATGCAAAAATTCCCATTGTACCACACATGTAACTTAAACTAGTGCCAAAATTCCCACTGTACCACTGAAGAACTCACTGAAAATACATATGCAGCTGCCAAAATAGTGCCAAAACAAATGTCACATACCACTTGCTCGATTGCTGCAGCTGCTCAAACAAACTGATGTTACTATATATGCGTATTCCGAGGGTCTCGTAGCCATTGTTGCCAATCTATCGCTTTAAATCTCTTTAATCTTCTCACTATCCATTCGAAACTTTTGAGTTGAATGTCTTGTAAAATCTTGTTAACACTTGATACTTTATTTCCAAATACACGAGCGTTTCTTTCCTTCCAAATGAAATATCCGGATGTCCAAATTACCGCTTGCCAAATACCCGATAGAGAAGTAGGGGCATTAACGTTTCCATTATGAGAAAAAAAGTCCTCAATAGTAAAAGCGCTAACCATCCCCACCTTCCACCAGTTAAATAGCTTGGCCCATACACTCATCGCTAAATCACAAGTGACCAAGCAATGAGCACATGTTTCCACACTATGGTTACACGATGCACAAAGTACCGAATCCAAATCAATTCCTCTTCGATCAAGTTCCACTCGTACCGGAAGTCTACCTTTGCGTGCTCTCCAAAAAAAATGTTGACTTTCTTAGGTACTAAGTTGTTCCAAAGCGTGTCTCGACCGCCACCTTCCACTTGAAGAATCTTTTCCTCGATCAAACTTTTTAGCGTTTTGACTTTAAATCCGCCGTCTTCATCGATCGTCCACCTCCACTTATCCCTACCATCAATAGAAACAGCAACATTCCGCAACACCTCGATTAAATCATCATACTCCCTACACACCCTACCACTAATGTTTCTATTCCAATCCCACACCCACGCCCACCTATTATCTACCCATGTACCCTTATCCCTTACGTTACCCTCTTTCTTTCTATCCAAATGAAACAATATAGGGAATCTATCACGAAGCCTACTATTATCTACCCATTTATCCTCCCAAAATCTAACGTCTCTCCCATCACCTAGCTCCCCCACACATGAAGATGTAAAATCTATCCCCATCCCATCAATCTCAATACCGCTCTTCACAATATCATGCCAAACCCCATCCCCCCGTTCGTTCCCCCCTCACCCACCCCTATAAGCCGCCAAGACCCCCGCCCGCCCCATGAATACTTTTAATAACCATAGCCCATAACCCCCCACCTTCTGTCCTAAATATCCACCACCATTTGCCCAACAACGCCAAATTTTTTGCCCTAAGTGATCCCACGTTTAACCCCCCATCCTTAAAAGAAGCAAGAATTAAATTCCATTTTACCAAAGAAAGTTTTTTACCCTCCCCATTCCCACCCCAAAAAAAGTTTTTTCTGATGCACTCAAGGTTTTTTAGAACACTCATAGGCACACGGAAGATCGAGAAGTAGTAAAATGGCAAGCTACCAAGAACCGATTTAACCAATGTTAGACGACCCTCGAATGACATCGTTTTTGCTTTCCAATCGGCCAACCGATTTTTGAATTTGTCAACCACGGGTTTCCATGCATTCACCCGATTCATATTTTCACCTATCGGTAAGCCCAAATAGGTGAAAGGGAACCCACCAATATCGCAACCCATCCAATTAGCCATAGAACCCAATTCCTCATCGCTAACCCCGAGACCATATATTTTGCTTTTGTGGAAATTCACCCTTAACCCCGAAACCTCTTCAAAACACTCAAGTATGCACATAAGAGATCTAGTATTCTCTCTATTCCATTCCTCGAAAAAAATAGTGTCATCTGCGTATTGCAAATGAGAAACCGTGACATGGTCCGATCCAACCTTAACTCCCCTAAATATGCCTTTTTCTACTGCTTCGTTCATGATAGCGTTTAGCCCCTCCGCCGCTAAGATAAAAAGAAAATGAGCTAACGGGTCACCTTGCCTTACCCCCCTTTCGACCTCAAATTCTTCCGATGGAGAACCATTGACAAGAACGGACATTGAAGCTGATTTAAGACACGCTTCTACCCAATTACGCCATTTATTTCCGAACCCCATCCTTTTCATGATATTCGCCAAGAATCTCTAATTTATGCTGTCGTATGCCTTCTTGAAATCCACTTTGAAAATTAAACTTTTCTCCTTTGTTTTTTTCAAGTAAGTCATCATCTCGTTTGCTATGATAACCCCGTCAAGAATGAATCTGCCTTTTATGAACGCGTTTTGTACATCACCTCAAAAGTATTTGCCTCATCAACAACTGTGTTTCCATCTCGATTGTTCTCAATATCATCATCATCACCCACATAACTATCTGTTTCACTCACATTGTCATCACTTAAAGCTTCATCAATTTCACATACCTGTACAGATTTACCTTCTTGGATATGCTCAACAGGATTACATATTTCCTCCTCTTGATGACCTAACTCTTGATCATTTTTACATACCTCTTCAGGACTATCTATTTGGATATGCTCAACATGTTTATCTATATGTTGGGTGACATCACCTACAACATCTTCAGTTTGACAGACCTCTACAGATGAAAACAAGGGTTCTGTTTCTGGCATCAGACTAGATTGTACCAAAGTATTGACTTCCAAAGGTAGATCTGTAACCTGACATAAATCCTCTACCACATATTTATTAACAATGTTTTCTAAGAATATTTTGTTTGAGCAATATGGAACAATAGTAAGAGCTGCCTTTTTCTTTGTTGCATCCACATCAACAATAACTGTCCTAATTGAATTTGGTGACATTTTATCAACATCCAATGTTGTCTTAGCATTTTCAACGTAAACTTCTATCATCTTATGGTCATCAACAAGATCTTTCAATATTTCTAAATTTGCACTCTCACTTAAGCTATACAAACCATCATCTAAATTACTACCATGCTTAACAAAGTAATAGTAATTTTTTGAACAAAGCTCGTAACCCAATTCATACATAAGAGCATCCAACTCTTCAACTGACACGCTATCAAGTATCAACATCAATCAAATCAACTAAATTTTCCATACCTCCAACGTATATTCTACCAGGCCAGTATTTAAAGAAACCGTTGTGATGAACCCTCTGCTAAACATATTAGATCTACCACCTGAAAACATGTCAATATATGTTTAGGACATTCTCAAAAGTTAATTGCCAAAAAATAAATACCCCAATTAGAAATTACAATGTTTATAATCAAAATAAAAACAGTACCGTATTTCTTAGTAGCAGAGTCGTACAAGACGATATCATCAACTGGATAACCTGGATGTCTTCTTACTTTTCATAGAGTAAAATCCATGTTTCGGTTTTTTGATTAATAAACACGGGTTTTGTGACATGCAATTAGGGTTTATGAATTGTGATAATTCTTGTAACGAAAGTTCCGGGACGAAAAATAATATAGTCTATGTGTTTATGGGGCGGGAAGAGGGTTAGATTACATTAGGCAATAATCTGAGACATTTTTAATCGAAATAAAGAAATGACATTTGTGCCCTTGGACTAAAGACAAAGCAAACGACGACTGAGGTGGTTGACTAACGGAAAAGTCGTCAAAGGAACAGTTTAGACTATAAAAGTTGGAAAAAAGACTCCCGGTGATGAAAATGTCAAGTTTTGGTTCTTATTATTATTATTATTATTATTATTATTATTTTTGAAATATAATTTAAGACGAGCAAATATTTATTCTCTTTGTCATAAAAACTTCCGAACAAACATTTCACTTTCTAGAAATATGGAGGACACGTGTTTATGTTTTTATTTGAATATGTAGATGCAAATAATATGCATTATTGCCTCTCAGTTTGACAGAAAGACCCGGATGTGACTTGACTTTTTTCGGTTTTTAGTATTTTCAATATGAAATAGAATTTAGATTGCGTTTGGTTTGTAAGTAAAATTGGATTTAGATTTGAAAAAGTTTTAAAAGAAAATGAGGAAATAGAAAATATATATAAATTTATTATTTTATAAATAAAAAATTATATTTAAAAACATTATTTTAATAATAAAATAAGAGAAATATTAGATGAAAAAAGAAAAATATTAAATGTGTGTCTATCATTGTTTTGGAAATATAAAATACATAAAAATCGGTTAATACCCACCAATTTAATGTGGATTGAAGTGATCATTTCATACCGTAATATTTTATGCTAATAAACTTACCAAACTAAGGACCCGTTTGGTTTATAGACGGGTTTAGGATTTGCATTTGGTTTTGGATTTAGATTTGATGTAAAAAAGATAAAATATATTATAAAAAAATAAAATATTATTTTATAAATTTATATAAAAATTTGATATTAGATTAATTATATTTAAATGTAAAAAGTATGAAAGAGATAGAGAGAAAATGTATGTGGGCCTTCAAATCTCTACAATCCACCTAGATAAAAAAGAATGATTCTTCTTAAACACTAAAAGGTGGATACCAAACGCGTACTTAGTTTTTCTGTTTGATACTTAAATTCAAGATAGACAAGATTAATTTCCCTATAAGTTTAACTGTAATTGCGATAAGGTCAAGTAGTTGATTTATGTTTTGAATCGTAAATTTGCTTTAAAGGTAAATTCTGCAACTTGTAACAAGTTTTGGTAAGTGTTAACCATACTATAAAGCGTTATGGTTAACATGTAGTATATACTTACCATAATAAGATTTGACCATAGTATCGACTTATAACTTAGAAGATTCGATAAAAAATGGTAAATTTATTATGGCTATAGCTAACAATAAATATAATATAATAGAATCTCTGCCATGAGAAATGATATTTGTTCCTAAAATTTATTTAGAATAAATGCAACTATTCAATTTTAATTGAAAATAAAGGTAAGCTTTCTTTTCAACTTTATCTATGGTCAAGAGTCAAGAAGTCATATTAATAATTCAAAACAATGTGTAGGCATCTTATAAATCTGATGCTCTTTGCCACTCCACTAGGAGATGGTGTCTTTGGCGCAGACCGTTCAGAAGCATTTAGAAATGAAAAGCGATGAGTGTTGTGATTTTTTATCCTTGTTTGACATGCAACAAGTAGTTTTATTCATTTTTTTCTCATTTTTCAACGCTACATAAAGTAGCTTTTAGAAGCATCGAGCATATATGAGTTGTTTTACACATTTTAATTACAAATACAGCTACGCTGGCTAACGTTTTTTCAAATGAAAGTTTAGTTTAGATCCAATTTACAATCAAGCACTATATTTAATTGTCTTACACAATTAATATTTGTGATATCTTGTTTACCAATTTCGGAATTATTATGTCTACATATTGTCATATTAACGCATTAAATTCGTTCATATGAAAATAAATAAATAAATAAATAAATAAAAAAGTTACTTGATCAACACAAATTCTATTATTTAATTTAAAGCAAAATCATTATTAGGAAAACCAATTAAAACTAATTAGGTGTGTATTTAGTTGGCTATGTGTTTTTTACTTACAATGCAAGTGACAAACAACAATTGGTGAATCGACAATAATGTGAAACAACATTAAATAAAAATAAAAAATAAGAAAAAACCATGGGTATAGGCGCTCCTTGGAATATCTAACAAAACCATGTCTTCCAATCATAACCTCACAAACACACACTCACACTAATGGGCCCACCTAACACTCTCACTTTAAACCCCCATTTATGCAACTTTTCAACCTATTAATTTCACACAAAACACACCTAAACCATCACAAAATAATAAGCCAAAAACCATCTAATATGGAGTTAAACCCACCATGTCACCCTAGTTAGCCTTTTGCACCATTTACATGTTACACAAGAAATAACTCCGTTAGGGTTACCTGTGCAGTGCTTCTCATTAAATCAGTTGTGATATAAGAATGGAGGATCATGGTGGCAGAAATATAATCTTTGGCAAGTATGAGATGGGGAGGATGTTGGGTCAAGGCACGTTTGCGAAAGTGTATTACGCCAAAAATCTTGTCACTTCAGAGAGTGTCGCGATTAAAGTTATCAAGAAAGATCAAGTTCGAAAAGAAGGTATGTGTTTATTTATACATCTTAACAAAGTATTGTAGGTTTTGTTTTTGGTACATTAGTACTATACAGAATGAAATATAACATGTATATGTAGATTTTGTGTTGTAACTTTGGCAGAATGTAAGAAATGTTTGTTTCGAATTATATAGCCGGCTTATAGCTTATTTGGTTATGGGCTTAGGTTTCGTAAGCTCATGTTTTGTAGATTATTTTGAAAGTTTCTGGCTTATATAAGGCAAAAAGATTCAAATAAGCAACAAAAAGTGAGCTTATGAAACATAAGCCCAAAATCAAATAAGACATAAGCCGGCTACATAAGCCGAAACAAACACCCCCATAGTCACACTTACAACTAGCCCAAAAACGTAGTAGTACTAAACTATAGTATTAGATTCATTTTATGCTAATATATATAAACATATTTTTAAGGTATGATGGAGCAAATTACTCGTGAAATCGCGGTAACAAGGCTAGTTCGCCATCCAAACGTGGTCGAGTTAAAAGAGGTTATGGCTACAAAACAAAAAATATATTTCGTTATGGAATACGTCACTGGAGGTGAATTATTTGCCAAAGTTGTGAAAGGCAGACTAAAAGAAGATGTGGCAAGAAAGTATTTCCAACAATTAATTAGCGCTGTAGATTTCTGTCATAGTCGCGGTGTCTCACACCGCGACTTAAAGCCAGAAAATCTACTCCTAGACGAAAACGGGGATTTGAAAGTATCTGATTTCGGTTTATCTGCGTTACCAGAACAGTTGAGAAATGATGGGTTGCTTCATACGCAGTGTGGAACCCCAGCTTATGTCGCTCCTGAAGTACTAAGGCGAAAAGGGTATGATGGTGCAAAGGCTGATATTTGGTCTTGTGGGGTGATTTTGTATGTTTTGTTAGCTGGTTTTTTACCATTTCAGGATGAGAATTTAATGAACATGTATAAAAAGATCTTCAAAGCGGAGTTTGATTACCCGCCGTGGTTCTCTTCAGAAGCACGGCGGTTAATTGGGAAGATATTAATTGTGGACCCCACTCGTAGAATCACGATACCTGCAATTATGCGGTTACCGTGGTTCTTAAAGGGGTTCCAAAGACCCCTTGCCTTTACAATCAAAGAGCCTGAAGGCGACAGTATAGAAATGGGAACAGATTCAGAAATCACAAAGTCAAACTCATCGCCGCCTTTCTACAATGCTTTTGAGTTTATTTCCTCAATGTCTTCGGGGTTTGATTTATCGAATTTGTTTGAAAGCAAAAGAAAATCAGGTTCTTTGTTTACTTCTCGATGCTCGGCTTCATCTATCATTAATAGGCTCGAGTCACTTGCTAAAAAGCTGAATTTCAAGATAACAAATTCTAAAGGAAATGAGTATAAAATGAGGATGCAAGGGACGTCGGAGGGTCGAAAAGGGAAATTGTCGGTGACGGCTGAGGTGTCTGAGGTGGCGCCCGAGGTCGCGGTCGTGGAATTTTCAAAGTCGGCTGGCGATACACTTGAGTATAAAAAGTTTTGTGAAGAGGATGTGCGCCCTGCCTTACAAGATATCGTTTGGAAGTGGCAAGGTGAAGATGACAATTAACTAGTTAATGTAATCTTTTTTCTCCCTATTGTACAAAGACCTTTTTATTTAGAGTAAAAATAGCAACTTTTAATCTCTAGTTTTTTATTTTGACTCGTTTACAAGTATCTGAGTTGATCTATATCGAAGATCTTGACTATCCATCTTTGTCCCATTACAATCTATAAGTAGTATGTTTTGGTCCACTTGTGTCATAATTCTTTCTAACAAGTCAAGAGGTAACTATTAGGGTGCGTTTGGTAGAGAGAAATTCAGAGAAAAGAAATGAAGTAGAGAATAGAATCTCAGAGAATAAAAATCAGTAGAGAATTTTGTTCAATTCTAATGTTTGGTAACAACAGAGACTTGACCCGAGAAATGGAAAAAAAATTTATTTAAATTATTTAAAAAAATATATATTTTTTTTAATTTATTTTTTAAAAATTTATGTACTTTTTTTTAAAAAAATTATTTTTTAAAAATGTATTTATTTAAAAAAACTTGTTTTTTTAAATATTTTTTTAAAATATATTTATTTAAAAAAAAACATATTTTAAAAATATTTTTTTTAAATTATTTTTTAACTTTTTTTTTAATTATTTTTTAAAAATGTATTAAAAAAAAACTTGTTTTAAAAAAAAATATATTTTTTGAAAATATATTTATTTAAAAAAAACTTATTTTTTTTAAAAAAATATTTTTTTTAAAAAAAATATTTTTTAATAATGTATTTAAAACAAAACACATTATTTAACAAAATTATAGTTCCGAAAAAAAAAAAAAAAAATGCCATGGACCAATTCTCCGAATTCTCCACCAAATGGAGTGAAATAAAGTTACAAAAAAATACAAAGGGATGAATTCCCAGAGAATTCAGAATTCTCCGCCTCCCAAATTCTCTGTGCTACCAAACATGGGAAATCATCCGATTTCCATTTCTTTGCCCCCATTTCTCGGTACCAAACACACCCTTAGAGTGTTATAGAACAATTTTTGCACATATGACGTCACTATGGCATGCCAAACTGCACCAACACTTGGTAGGATAAGGATCTTTTAATGTTTATTTGAACATTAGAGGTAATGTTGTGCTTGTGATAATTGTATATTGATATTAGTGCAAAATATTTATTTTATTTTATCTCAAGTGTACAATTATCACAAACACAACATTACCTCTCATGTTCAAATGAACATGAAAGGATCCTCATCCCACTTCGTATTATAGGTGCAAATGTCATCCCGATCACATTGAGTTACAAGTGGTTTATGCACATAACAAACCATACCCCACCTTATTTATTCTGGTATAGTAGTGACAAGTAACATTAATATAGCTGATTAATTATTTTCATAAATAATGTTCAATTTTTTTGGTGTTTGTGTTTGATTCCCCCAAATCATTTTCTGCTTGTCGATGGCCCCATGGAGTCATGGTGTTGTCCACTTGGCCCGTTTTAATTGAGTTAAATTGTATTTGTGGACACCCATCTAATGCTGACCATAATCAAACTCATTATTTTCATATAAGCCTTACATCATCATTCAATACATTATCAATGCATCACCAAACAATTTTAATGGACACCAACAAAACAAACATATAAAAATAGGGATATGCTATAGTTACCTCCCCTAATGTGATGTTTTGTCCTCTCACCCTCGGGCCTCTCTGTCTATAGTAAAACACAATTTTTGTTTTGTATTTTCTGTCAGTTTTAAGCTTTTAATTTATTAAACTTTATATTTTATGTTCACTACTTTCAGGTTTGTAGTTTTTTTTAATAAAAAATATACATGGTGAACTGATGACTGTTTCAAAGGGTGAGCCTTGAGTTTTGATTTAAAAAAAACAAGAGGTAAGGAAATAAATAGCGTAGTGTTTTTTAAATGTTACTCCGTTATATAAATCCGTTAAAAGCTAAAATAATTAAAACTTTAAATGGACTAGACTTAGACATGTTTGTATACATACTGGACCAAGTTTGGGGCCCCAATTTGGTTTCGGGTCCGGTGCAGTTGGTCACTCTGCACATGCGCAAATCCAGACATGACAATACCTCACGGTATACCCCACAAACACAAAAGAAGTTGGCAAACTGTTGGGTTGTTTGCACCACCAAACCATTGCAAAAATTTTAACTTCGCGTGCGGGTAGAAAGTGAGGTAATTGGGATGGCGCATGATCTTGTATCTAAGCCATGCCAAAAAGGAATATGGACTTATTGTACAAAACTTCTACCAGAAATGTTATTGATATAGTAATGCAGAAAGGAATTGATCATGCTATGATAGAGAGCATACCGGTTTTGGAATCTTTATCTTCTTAGGTTAGACACTGTAGACAACATGGTAAAGGGGCATACTATAAGGACCCCTATACTATAACATGTCCCTAATTTTGAGGGGACCTTGTACTTAAGAAAGACAATGATTTAAGATGCATAAAATCTTGATAATAGTGCAATATATGTACAAATGTTATAATTTCATCGAAATGTAACATACAACTTTGCTTTATTCTTCTCAAATTTTATTGACAGTTTTTCTAATGTTACAGGTTACTGTATTATTTTACCGTAAAGAAGAAAATATTCCAAGGAACTTATGACATGCGGCATACTATTGTTAGAGCTTTAAAATGATATATGGGCACTTTGTCACCACATGTTGTGAATTATTGAGCATCTTTAGAGTTCCAAACTTTCAAGAGAGACTTGCATCTAGCAATCATAACATCAGTACTATCAGTCTCACAACTCCTAATCCCAAATCGACACGTTCATTTACAATAGATTCAAGTCGTTTCCCCTAAATTTCC
>OU343220.1:298388762-298438760 GCA_910596185.1 Chrysanthemum makinoi
TGATTTAAGATGCATAAAATCTTGATAATAGTGCAATATATGTACAAATGTTATAATTTCATCGAAATGTAACATACAACTTTGCTTTATTCTTCTCAAATTTTATTGACAGTTTTTCTAATGTTACAGGTTACTGTATTATTTTACCGTAAAGAAGAAAATATTCCAAGGAACTTATGACATGCGGCATACTATTGTTAGAGCTTTAAAATGATATATGGGCACTTTTGTCACCATGTTGTGAATTATTGAGCATCTTTTAGAGTTCCAAACTTTCAAGAGACTTGCATCTAGCAATCATAAATCAGTAATATCAAGTATCAAACTCCTAATCCCAAATCGACACGTTCATTTACCTTAGATTTCAAGTCGTTTTCCATAAATTTCAAGTTTCATCAACTACTGTACTAGTGATTATGACCATTTGTCTCAACACTTGATTAACAAACATTCATCATCAATCAGTGTCTCTCAACGGACCCAACCAATATATCCCAACCGAATTTATTTAACACCTGGCAGAATGAAGTCTGCTTGAGAACGACACAAGTAAATAAAGTTGCACAAATTTCAAATATTCATCACTCATATATGGTTTAAAGCTATAGGGTTCATCAAAATTCCTTGAAAGAAAAACGCGTTTCCTATAAATTTAGATATTTTCGGTATCTTCTGATTTGTAATGCCGTTGATTTGGCAAACATAACTAGATATTTTACGTGTAATAAATTTCTAGTTAATAACTAGAAACCCCGTATGTGTAACTTTATTATTCATCGATATTTATAGATTACAAATCCTAATGGACTCTAACACCACACCGAGCTTGAGCCATATTTATTATCTAATAGGCTGAAGGTTTAAAGACCTAAAACAATCTTTATTCGTATACCTACTTTAAAAAAGATGACTAGTTTATTTCAAATACTATATACACTATCTTTATTACCATATAAAAATAGAGTAGTGATTGGGAGACCTAAATCATATGCCTAAAGATATGACTAACAATATGTGGCATCATCCCGATGGTACGACAAATGGGATACGCTTTTTATAAACCACCGGGATAATGCTTAGCGTGTTTTTAGCCCATCTTTAAAGCGTAATTAGTCTTCCGATCATTTCCATAAAAATATGGCATCGTGACTGGTGTTTGTTAATAATCAAAAAATTTATAGGACTAATTATTTGAAAACATATCATATTTGACTTCTTTTTTTTTCTATTTTTTTTTTTTTTGGTTCTAATTATTGAACTAAAATCCATGCATATTTGGGTTTTTAAGTTCGGTTTTGGGTAACATTTTTTGATAACTGAATTAGTTCAGTTTTAGGTATCATAATATCCGAAACTGCATTAATTCAAAATGTTAAAGATTAATGTGCACAGATTTTATTTCAGTTATTAGAATTAAAAAATATGTCAAGTATGATATATTATTAAATGATTAGCTATTTTTATAGGAAATACTTTTAAGCGACACGTACTAAAGGGGCTACAACCACACTTGAAGGCTTGAAGCTATAACCTTAAAAATAAAACAATCCCCACCAAACAACTTCAATAAAACGCCACTTGTACCTTTTCTTTAAAAATAAGGCATGCCCAAACATTTTATTAAGAAAATACAAGTCTTAACGACTTTTAGTGGTCCATGTTTTTGTCCCCTTGGTTTAAAATATATATTAGTGTACGTTAAATTTAATATAATTTTGTGAATAATAATGGTGGAATATATTATGTGGTCGAAAGTCAAATGCATCTTTTCTAGTTTCCACAAAACTTTGGTGTGGTGATCACAACTATGATACCCGTGGCGATCAGGGACGGAGTGAGGGGGTTTCCCGCAGGTGCTCGGAACCTCCTTATAAGTTTAGGTATTATCAAACGCATGCCTGATTACTTGTAGAGTTCTTTCATTTCCTTATAATTGTCTATACCTTGCATTATCATTTTAGGTATTGAGTTCTTTCATTTCCTTATAAGTTTAGGAACAAATAGATTAACGGCCCAAAAGGAGCCACATAAAGATGTAATGATATCTAATCACAGCCATAATCATACCATCATACTTTTCCAATACGAAACATATATCGATCATATTGTCCGACCACATTTGGTTGTGAAAACTACAACCAAATCAATTGCAAGTTTTGGTGCACAAATTAACTAGGCATGCCTAATTACGTCTAAAATATAATTCTGCGAAGCTGTGAAGTCTCACAAAAGACAATAAAAATCCGGATTTTTTCTTGTCTGGCAGTGTGTTAGGGGTTTCCATTTTGAATTCTCTCACAGTGGTTCAGTCCAGGACTTATAGGTTAAATGGTTTAACTCGATAGTTTTTTTTTGAACAAAAAAAAGAATAGAATTTCAAGCATAATGCCATTTTAAAAAAACAAAAAAAGAATAGAATTTCAACTTCTTCTTTTTTTTGTTGTGAAAAAGACAGTCATTTTCAAAAGCAATAATTCCGGTTAATTTAATATATAGTAGCCTAGTATGTATACAGGGATAGAATGATCGAGAAAAATTACCAAAGATACTAATTAATGAAGGAAAGATTGATCGAGAAATATTTAGAGCAGTGTGTGGAAAATTTCGTAGCGATCACGTGGGATTGGCTTAAAAGGACTTACTTTGTAGCGACACTTAAACCTTAGGGACTAATTTTGCCAGGTTGCTATAGTTAACAATTAATGCTACAGGACTTACCTTGCAACGTCGCTTAAACCTTAGGGACTATTTTTGTGGATTCTTTATAGATTGCAATGCGATGCGGGACTTATTTTGCAGTAGCGACTGACGCCGAGAGGCCAGTATTGTTGCCAACTTGCGAAAGTTAGCAATTAATGTTGAGTGAATTTGCTTTTGACAAATGGCGCGTGAAGAGCTATGCAAGTGTGAACACATGCCCCGCTCAATAGTTATATAGGATAATATATTACTTAAATTGAAGCACGTTAAAAACGATCATGTTTTAGGTTATGTTCGAAGGAAACTTCATGTATAATTACAACAAAACAAATTAATCATTTTTAATTAATAATTTGCTTAGGGATTCTTTACTCAATGATTCATATCAAAACATGCTAAAAGACTACAACAATAACAATATTGTACAATACTTAGCGCGTCGCGTCGGTAGCATCGGGTTTAACATTTAACATTAATATCGCCAGCAACAATAACATCCCATAACATCATATGCATTCACAATTTACAAAACAACCCTCATTTAGGGGCATAAATGAAAAAAAAAAAAAAAACAAAACAAAAAATAAAAATAAAAATAAATAAAAAAATAAATGGCGTTAAGAGGTTAGCGGGGGAGGGACTATATTTGCAATAGCGGAGGTCCAAAGGGTGATAACGGCATTATCCGTTAATTTCTTGTAAAAACGGCGTTAGAGCGTTGGTAGTGTATGCTTCTCTAAGTATATTACTCTTGGGTCGAAAATGGAGTTAATTGCGAGAAATTGTCCTTAAGGTTTGGTCAATTAGGGGGTTTAGTCCCAAATAGTTTGTGCACAAATCGTCCCAAATCAAACTTTTTGCAAATTTTGGTCCACGGCTTTAGCGCGTTAAGTGAATTCGTTAAATTAACACGTTAGCCCTTTTGCCAAAAACTCTTGCGGCGTTCATCGCTTGGCAAAACTTTTGCGAGTTTATCCTTTTAGCAAAAACTTTTCGGCGTTCATCATTTTGGCCAAAACTCTTGCATGGTTCATCCTTTTGGCCAAAAACTTTGCGAGTTCATCCTTTTGGCCAAAAACTTTTGCAGCGTTCATCCTTTTGGCCAAAAACTCTTGCATAGTTCATCCTTTTGGCCAAAAACTTTGCGGCGTTCATCCTTTTGGCCAAAACTCTTCGCGATTCATCCTTTTGACCAAAACTTTTGCGAGTTCATCCTTTTGGCCAAAAACTCTTGTAGCGTTCATCCTTTTATACATTTTCATATGTTTTTAATCGTCTTCATCCATTTTTATGCGTTTTGTCGGTTTTATCGTTTTTGTTTGTTTTAATACGCTTTCGTCTGTTTTTATACGTTTTCATCGCTTTTATCGTTTTTGTTAGTTTTTAACGTTTTTGTACTATCTCAACATATTAAAAAATTCAAAAAAAAAAAAATTTGATAATAAAAAAGTTGGAATTTTTTGTAAAATTTAAAAAAATTCCAAAAATTTTGAAAAAGAAAATTGGAAAAAAATCGAAAAAAAATTTGGAAAAAAAATTTTCAATTTTGCTTTTCGTAAATACTTTTTTTTTTCAAAAAAAAGAAATTGGAATTTTTTTTCTAAATTGGTTTTTTTTGAAATTCTTTTTACAAAAATAATTTGCAAATTTCGAAAATATTATTTAGAAAAAAAATTCCAATTTCTTTAATTTCTTTAATTTCTTTAATTTCAAAAAATTATTTACGAAAAAAAATTCCAATTTCTTTAATTTCTTTAATTTCTTTAATTTTTACAAAAAAAATTCCAATTTCTTTAATTTTTTATTTACGAAAAAAATTATTTAGAAAAAAATTCCAATTTCTTTTTTTTTTGAAAAAAATTCCGATTTCTTTTTTTTTCTAAATTTGAAAAAAAAAGAAATTGGAATTTTTTTTCTAAATTGTTTTTTTCGAAATTATTTTTACAAAAATAATTTTTTCGAAATTTGGAAATTATTTTTAAAAATTTGAAAAACAAATTCTGAAAAAAAGTGGAATTTTTTTCCAAATTTTTTAGTTTTTCAATTTTCTTTTTCAAAATTTTTGGAATTTTTTCTTCAAATTTACAAAAAATTCCAATTTTTATTTATTTTTTTCTTTTTGAAAAATTTTCAATGTGTTGAGATAGTACAAAAGCGGTTAAAAGCGAACAAAGAAGCATAAAGCGGATCAAAACTTATAAAAGCGGGGCGTATTAAAACAAACAAAAGCGTATAAAAGCACAAAAGCATAAAATGGATGAAGACGATTAAATATAATAAGATGAAGCATACAAGAAGTTTTTGGCAAAAGGATGAAAACTTACAAGTTGGCCAAAAATTTACAAAAAGTTTTTTGGATGAAAATCTGCAAAGTTTTTGGCAAAAGGAATTACTAAAAGTTTTTGGCAAAAGGATGAACTATGCAAGTTTTTGGCCAAAAGGGAAACTGCAGAATTTTGGTCAAAAGGGCTAACGTGATAATTCTAACGAAATTCACTTAACGGCAGTTAAAGCCAGGGACCAAAATTTGCAAAAAGGTTTAATTTGGGTACGATTTATGCACTTTCAAACTATTTATGACGAAACATTCAATTTTGCCAAACCTTAAGGACGATTTCTGTAATTAACTCAAGAAAATTACACAAACTTCATGTGTCATTTTTCATTTTTGGCGTGAACAGTTAAGTGACCAAATCAAATAATTTTCTTGGTTTTCTGTCAAGTCATGAGCCATGTGTCGGTTTGTCTAAACTCCAGATTTTGGCCCCATAGGTCACATAAATAATGGCATCAAAGATTATATGGCTGTACTCACCTAGTCCCGAGTGTGATACATCATCATTAATTAAGGCCAGCCATAGGGGATTGTCCCTTTCATTTCGCTTTACGTCGAACTTTTATCACGTCTTGGTCGATTAGGTGCCGCAGATGGGGAGGCCCAACTTCAATTTTTTTTTTAAACATTTTTAACACAAAATAAAATTTCATTAATAATTAAAGCGTTACATAATAATTCAAATAAAATTAAAACATTACGAAAGTTATTAAAACATTACAACACTTATTAAAATTCTAGGTTGTGGCGTGCCTTGATCGCCTCTTTGAGTTTCAGCATTGTTTGTTGTTGTATGCTGCGAAAAGATTCGTCGATTGGCGTCTGATAGAACATTAGATCTGCATCATATTTCTTTTGAGCCTCAATTCAACTTTTCGTTCTAGTGCCATTTTGTCTTCCTTGCTTCTCTCTTTTGATGTATCTCCAACTCGATTTGCGTTATTCTAACTCTTTCTTGAAACCATAGTGCAATGCGCAGGTCGCTTCTACGCTTTCGAATCGCGGACTTGATCTTGCCCGTTTCTCCGGCAACACCTTCCATAATCATAGCTTTGAAGACTCGAAGATTTCTTTTATTCTTCTTTGCGGCATCACGACCAAGCTGGTTTACAGAGACACATCCGTGCACAGGAGTCGGTTGAAGTCCTTGCTTTTCGCGACCCTCATCTTGGGTTAAAAATCTCATTATCCTTCCAAGAATGGTCCCTCAAAATCGCCAACAATGCTCCAAAACAAGCGGATGACCCACAATAGTTGGTATTCATCTTGCGCTTCGTTATATAAATGGTGAGGTCATTCTCACCACTTCAAGTAATTCCTGATAGCATTGTTGTAAATGGCACAAAATTGACCAACTCTAGGACGAATCCTATTTTCCACTTTGTAATGATAGAGTTTATGCGTTCTTTGTACAACAACCTCATACTCAAAGTATGTAATGACTTTTCGCCAAAATCCTTTAGCATTTTGGTTGTTTCCGAATACACTATTCTCGGATACATCACACCAAAGCGTTACCTGGCGATCTATTCTTCTTTGACCAAAGCGTAGAATCATTCTTGCCTTCTTTCTGACTATACTTCTTAGCGCTTAGTAGCTCGTTTCTTTGGTTTGAGGTGATGTCTCTTCTCGACATTCTTCTTCTCTACGTCATCGAGGTTGACGAATCGTGATCACGATCCATGAGCCGAAGGTACCCGAAGTGATACTCTTGAGCCGGATAACCCGATCCGGTTCGGTAAAAGTAGGATTGTTGTACAATTGGTCGTCGAAAATCAAAACCCTCAAGATTGTGAGTTGCCGGAGAATATTCTTGATAATTTGAATATGAAGGCGTTGATGAATCCATTGTTGGGCGGCACCACAGATTCGTGTGACCCATACATAGATTTGTTGCTTCGGCGGGGTAGCTTTGTTGTTGTTGTTGGTAGTGGATGTTTTGTTGCGGTGGAACAAATGGACGATTCATACTAAATGGATTGTTAGGGTGTTGTTGTGGAGCGTGTTGGGATTGATATTGAAACCGGGGGTTGGAAATTGATTATTGGTGAGACACGGTTAGCGGAAGTGGATCGGTGTTAAAATATGCGGAGACGTTTTGTGACAAGCGGGATTTTGGACTTTGGTTGGTGGTGTTTTCTTAGACATTTTTGATAAGCGAGTTGTGAGATTTTTGATAGAGAGGATTGTGAAATTTTTGAGTTTTAGTGTGTAAATATGTTGTGAGATTTGTGATGAGATTTTAGTTGTGTTTATAGGGTAATGTTTTTATTTTTTTGGATTGAAGCGTACACAAGGTTTACGTTGGAAGAGTCGATCGCTACACGATTTAATGGGCAAAGTTGGAGGCGATCGATTGTCTTCACATTGAAGCGATCGACACCCAATCGATCGTCCTAGTGCCTCGATCGATGGAGATTGAGCTTCATTGGGGCTAGCCTAAGAGCCTATATATAATGCAACAACACAAAAATAACTTTTGTGATATGCCAGCTAACGTACTATATAAATGATATTCATTTAAGAGAATGTCTAACCAATGCCCTAAGGGCATTAGTTAAGATTTGTTTTCTTGTGAGTTTTAATTACATAAATGGTTCTTGTAGTTGACACAAAATTGCATATTTGAACGGGGACTCATATAAATAGTTATTAAAAATCACAAAAAGACAAATTTTAACCAATGGCTTACATTCCCTTCATTTTAATTAGTTAATCGTTTGTTGCTATTATAGAAGAAAATTGAAAACGAGTTAAACTCACACACATGCATTTACAAATTGAATTTGTTACAAAAATGATTATTTGTAAATACTGGACGCTACACAGTACTTATATTAGTATTATTTTGTGTGTTTGTTCTCCATGAAGATTGAGTTTTGAGTATCAAAGATGGAGTTTATAAGAATGAGATATAGTGTCACAAATTGAATTATTTGAAATTGGGGATCATCATTTCGACCCAAATCCTGACCGGAATCATATTGAATCGGTACTCACAACACAATACTAAGGGCCCGTTTGGTTCGGTCGAATCCTAAGGTTACGGTGGGTTGATTGATTAGTTTCATGCCGCGATGTTTGGTTGAAAAATTTAAAAGAATTTGGAATGAATTTCATTCCTTCTTGTGTTTGGTTGTCAAGCGGAATGGAATAAAATTAAATCTATATATATGGTTGACATTTCATGGCAATATGAGAAGGATTGTTCTGATTAATTTATATTATTTTTATCATTGTCATTTCATTATTATTATTATTATTATTATTATTATTATTATTTTATTTATTTTATTTATTTATTTATTTTTTATTTTTAATTATTATATTTTTTGTTTTTTGTTTTAATTATTTTTTATTTTATTATTATTATTATTATTATTATTATTATTATTGTTATTATTATTATTTTTTATAAACAATCATGTTATTAAGATTTAAAAATTATTATTTATATATTTAAAAATTATTTTTTTTTAAATTAAATATAATTTATTTATAGCTTACTTTTTTAATTTATGCTTTAAAAAATACAATTGTATTTTTTATATAAAAATTATTTATTTAATATATTAGTTTATATAAAATTAATTAAAAAATTATTATAATTTGATAAGTAATTTATTTATTAAATAATATTTAGTTTATTAATCTTAAACTAAAATTAAATTTTAAATATTTAAATATAATTGTTTTTTCCATTTCTTTCTTCAACCAGAAGCGTATTTGGTATTTGCAATTTCAATTCGTCGATTTTTAAATCCTAAGGTTTCAATTTCTAACATTCCATTTTTTCACATTCCAATTCCTTAAACAGATTCCAATTCCGTCAAAAACATTACTTGAACCAAACGAGCCCTAAGAAACATGTGGGGGGGATTTCAGTACCTTCAAAACGATACAAAATGTAAAGGGGAAACCTTAATTTTGGTACCAAAATACAAAAGATGTTGTCTTTTGAATAAATTTTCATATCCAAATCATCTTATTAGTCTCTTGGGACAACCATCAACTCTTTACAAACACTTCGAAAATTTTAAATCGTAACCTATTATCGGTCACTATAATAATCACGTTTAAATTATAAATTATATCAATCATCATCAGCAGTCATATTTCAGTAATAATAGTAATTTATTTAAAATGAGTTATACAAATATAAACATGTGTTCGACATTACTCGCCTACATTATTTATATAATAAGTTATGTTTATTGTTATATTAATAATTTATTTTAAATAAGTTATGTTTATTGTTTTATTATATGTATATGTAAATATGTATACTCACCCACATTATTTATACAATGAGTTATGCTTATTGTTAATTATTTTTGTTTTCCAAGATTAAACATGAAAAAAATATATTACTTGTCTATGTTTTGTTTACTTCAGTTTTGAAAAACCGGGATTCCCAAATATATACCCTTTTACCCACCCTCTAATGGTATGGGTACCGAAATCTCATCCGTTAGGGTACATGCAAACTTTTTATCCTCGAGGAAAAAACAATACCACCAATTGAGTAAAATTCATTCCTTGTTTATCGGCATGATATTGCAGGAATACATTTAGTTCCTAGTAAAATTGTTTAGTTGGTGAGTTTTATTTAAAAATACAAGTAGAAAACGCATATAACTAAAAGTAGGGTATGTTTGGAATATGGCTTTTGGACTTTTGGCATTGGTTTATGACATGTTGGTTAAAATTGTTGTTAGTCCTAAGCTTTGGATTGAGTCCTAAAAATATGAGTTTTTTTGTTGACCACTGTGGTTTCAAAAATTAATTAACAAAGTGAGTAGTTTGAAACATATTTAAAATAATATAACACATTTGAAAATTTCAACTAAACCCATGTTTTATTTGTAGGTAGACACGTTCTCCATATATCACGTTTCAAACCATTATGCCATACATGATTTGTTTACTTAATTTTCTTGCCAAACACAAAGCTACTGCAATCCAAAGTAAATAGAAACATCATCAACGAAGAGATCACAACGAAATTAAATCAAATATTCTTTATGAAAAAACTTCCAATAAACATAACCAAATGAGTAAACCTTGGTATAAGTCTCATCAATGTACATTAACCGGAATAATCCATGATAAACAAGCATGTAATGTCAAATGAAAAGAAAAAAACGACATTGATGGTCGGTTACTAAGAAAAAATAGATGGGCCTCTAAGGCATTTATGGGGTTTTGAGCTTCGATATAGTAGTCGCGTGTTTAACTTTCTTGAAACTAATGACCACCTGCTTTTGAGCTTCCTATTCGAGGAGCTTCCTTGGACACCTACGAGAAGAATCACTTTCATCAAAATAATAATAATAGCAATAGTAGCTAATATTATATTTCTACATTCTAGAAACTGAAGAATATGTATATTGATTGATATAACAATTTACTTACCATTGCAACAAGCTAATCATCATCTTCCCCAAAACTTTCCTCATCTGTTTCAAATCCGTTACTCATCTCATTGTTCACGACGGCAATTTGAGAGATCGTGTTGAAATCCTCATTCTCAATCATATCGGATACAACATTGGTTGGTAATAACTTGCTGGTACTTTCTTTTGATATCTCGCGAGGCAATGAAGCATCATTCTCTATTAAACTTGATATTTGAGTTCTGCAGGTAGTGTAACAAATACATTTAATGCAATCAAAACAAGTGAAAAGTGGACTTAAAACTAAAAGATAAATAAGTAACAAAGAATATATATTTGTGATATCTTTGCTAAAAACTACATACAAAAGCTACCCAACTGAACATCTTGTAAGCTTAATTAATCTTTGATATTCCTTTTATGTACACAATCGTCTTATGTATTATTAAGGCTAACGGTTTCTCTTTAATACCAAAATTTACCAATATTTTGTTTAGTTGTTCATAATACTTAAAAAGAACTACCTTCTAAACTCGTCATATCTTCCTTAATTGATTAGGTCATAAGCAAGATTTATAAACTAATAATGGCCTTCTGATCAGGTGTTGGTACAACATTGATTTTGTCCAACATTCATTGTGTTTGTTATGCTATAATTTGAGCTCGTAAATCAAGTAGCTAGGCCGTTCTATATTAACTGGTAAGCTAATTTACCAAACAAGTCATCAAATAGCTAATACTCAGTAAGAACAAACATTCATTGTGTTATTAGCACAACACTTTAACCGTCCACGGTAAAAACATTTTTTTAATGACTGTTTGACGAGTTGGTCTTACATGTTTGATATCTTCATGTAGTTATTAAAATCCTCATCAACCACATCAGTAGGAAAAAACTCATTGGTGATTTCTTTTAATATGTCGCTTGTCAATGAAGCATTCTTCTCTATCAAACTTGATGGTTGAGTTCTGCAAGGAGCATAATAAACAATATCCATATAAGCTAAACAATAAGAAATCAAACTTGGGACTAAAAAAATAAGTAAGAAATATATACCCGCGTGCTTTCTTTTTGTGGTGTTGTGTTTCAACCTCTAAGTATATATAAGATATTACTTAGTTCTTGATAGAGATCAAGTATATGAAACATTATCTCGATATCATCATTGTCCGTGATTGGGAGTGGAATATATTTCATCATTTTTCCAAAACCAGAAGGATATCTACAAACTACTTTGATACAGTTTTTCTTTTCATCGATAGATGCCGCAACATGGATTTGGTTGATAAGTTCATTGAATTTTATTTCGCGGTGAACCTTGATAGCTTTACTTGGTGGCTTATCATATGATATGCCTTCTGGTCCATCATATATATGGCCACCCCAATGACATAGTAGTATAACACACTTTGATGTCATTGTCAAAAATTTCTTTTACCTGTTATGAACAACAAGCAAGAAGGCTTACCAACTAAAACTATAATAACTTCTTCATCAAAAAAGGGTACTTAAAAGTGAACTGAGCATGGGTGATATTTCTTGATTAGAAGTATGGTGTGATCTTACCTGATAAAGTAGAAGAAGAGCAGTGATGTGAAATCGACGATGATGCAGCGGTGGAGACGATCACCGGTTATAAGTCACGGTGAGGAGTGGATGTCAATCATGTGGAGGAGTATACTCGATATTACTGTGAGGAGGAAGACACTAGCTAGGGTTTACCTATTCACGTTCATAATTTGTTGATTTATGAGATGAGAATAAAAATAACTATTATAAATTAAATATTTTTGTAAGTACTCATTATGTTAATTATTTTTTTAAAGTACCGTAGTTTAACAAAAAAACTCCTAAAAATATACTATCTACAAGTAAAAAGACTAGTTTACAAAAACGTTGTCTCGTTTGGTAGTGCTTTTTGAAATTGAGTTGGGCCTTTTATCACATCCACCTATTATTCTCTATTATTCTCTTTGTTATTTTTTTATACTAAATATTTTTTACTTTAAATCTTGTGTTTATCATTTAAAAAAATAAACAATGTACAAATTAATCATTACTTTCTTAGGGGGGTGGCAACACATGCGGTATGGGGTGAGGCATCATGCGGCATCGAGAGGCATTTCATTGCCACCCATGAGGCATTGTTCGGTATGAAGGTTCACGGCATGGCTAGCGGGTATCTTTGCCGCAGCGGTATGGAGAAGAAGGAGAAAGGGACTTTGGCCATACATGCGAAAATGGTTAGATTTGTTTCATACTAATCTTAATCTCATGCATGCGAAAATGGTCGGATGAGAATTTTTGTTTCCGACAGAACATCATCATCCGACAGTTGTTGAGGTTTGTTTTGTTTGGTTTATGGAGAGGATGTGCTTGGTGGGTTGAATATAAACCAAGTTTCTAACTGTGGTTGAGTTGGGAGATTAACCTTGGTGTCTGGTTAGAGTAAAAGATCTTTTGATGAGAAAGAATGGATGGGATTACAAGGTCAATGTATACATGTCTAGTGTCCATTTATCCACAATTTGGACTTGAAGTAATTACCACTTGAAGTAATATAATTATGAATTTAAAAAAAAAAAAAAATTAAAATGAGTAAGGATGGTAATGATCATTCATGGTAAAAGCTATGAGAAGGTATGGTAAGGTATGAGATTAGGTGGAATGATATTATTGGTGGGTGGTGAGGTATGATGAGTGACCATTGCCACCCCCCTTATGCCTACAAGTCTACAACAAATCAAACTCCAAATCTAAATCATAATCCCAAACCTACACCCATTATGATATCACAGCGCTTACTTTGATCTCCAAACATACACTTGTGAAAACGTGCATTTATAGACTAAAAACAAAAATATACTAAAATGAAAATCCCTCAACTTGCGGTAATCATATACGTTTAGGGATACTACCTTGTAAATTGTCGTTTTGAATAATACAAACAAAACTTGTTTATAAGAGATAGTAACGAGACGCAACATAGTAAACATATATAGAAATGTTTAAAAGATTTGAAAACACATAAAAGTAAAAAAAAACAAACACAAAAGACAGTTTAACAAACTTAAAAAAAAGTTAACTCTCAGACAAATGCCTCGAATCGTCTTCATAATGAATGGAATGGATATATCAGACTCGTCATCTATGATAATCATCACTAAGAAAACCCTTTTTTATGTTACAAAGTATTAATAAAAATGTTACTCAAAAAGTAAAAAAAACTATATTAAGTTAAAATAATATAATTATAAAAACTTCAGACATCCAAGGAAGGAGCAAAAACAGCATAAACTCTCAAGCCTTGAGAGCGAAAGTTGTTAGGCGGCCACTGCGAATGTTTCTGAGAAACAAGCCTTAGATTTTTCATCACTAGTTTTTATTTAACATTTAACAAAACAAAAAAATAAAACCTACTTCTAGATCTAATGAACCAGAAATGCCGTGTCATAATAAATATCTGTCGGAAATGATTCTGCTGCAGATCGCGATGCCAGCGATGGTAACGGCGACGTCGCCGGTGTTCCTACTAGAGGCGGAGCCGCCTCTACCGGCGCAGCCATCCCCACCGGCAGCAGCTTCTCCTCCAACAGCTATTAATCTGACACAACATTCCTTGCATGAAATGCGAGACTGGATTTTTAGGGTTTGATAGATGTAAATAGAATGATAGGTTATATAGAGGTTAAGAATTAGGGTTTGTTGATATATGGGCTTCTATGTGACTGTAACATTGTTTTGAATCCAATATGTGGCCCAAGATTATTTTGTTTGACAATTTGGAAAACAAAGAAGCCCACACAACCATTTGTTTTATTTTTTCAAACTAATCAAGAAAAATAAAATGAAGACTTGCTACAAGAGAAAGATTTATATGATTTACAAATACACTAGTAATATTTGACGTTGTTTCGCCGCACAGGTCAGCGAGGCACATATAATAAGGGAATTAGTTTACACACTCACATTTTTTATCGATACACTTCATTATACGCATTAGAAAGTTGTAGTTTATATATAATGTACTTTAACTGGTTGTATAATGGAGTGTGTAAATAAAAAATAATGGTATACATGACACTAGGAAAGAATGATCTAATCTTAATATGAATGAATTAATGGTTAGGGTTCTTTTAACTTGTGCCTTAAGCACATCGAAAGTACACAGGGGCTCACTAGTATACAGGGATTCAAATAAAAGTACAAACAAGTGTACTTTTATGTAAGTCACTGTGTACTCTCGATGTACTTTTTGTATGTTTAACTTGTGCCCCTAGGACAAAGTTAGAAAAACCCTTCATGGTTATGCCACACATAGCCATCTATACTATATATAAAGAATGTATGGTGGCGAAAAGTGAAATTTTGAAAGTCGAATATGAGAAAATGCGTATTGTAATTATTCTTATTAAAGCACCGCCATTCTTAAAAAGTACAATAATTTATTCACATTGTACAACCGATTAAAACATATATATCAAATTAAAACAACCAATAAAACACCCCTAATTAAAAATTAAAATTACAATAAAATATTTATAATGTACAATTTAAACAAGCTACAACATAATTCAAAATATATAATAAATAAACATAATAATTAATGTTATTTTTAAAACACACTAAAATAAAAAGTACATATTATTATATACATTATACAAATTAATAAAACACACAAAGCTTCATACAAGTTAACAAGTTGATGGTATATATAGTTTTGAAAACTGGACCGGACCAATGGGTTAAACCAGGAACCGGTGTCGCCACCGGTTTCGGCTAACCAATAAAACCCATCCGATCCGAAAACAAACCAGAGTAGACTCGTTGAAACCGATACAAACTGGTGGAATTAGGTCTCATCGAGATCTATTTATCCGGTTAATCGTCACAAGGTACCCACCGCCGAAACGTGTTAGTACCCTGCTATACTATATATAAAGGAAAAATCAAAAAGTAAAAAGTGGGAAGTTGAAACAAAAAAAGAAAAAAAAAATGTTGAAAACATATATTTCAAAATAAAACTATTAACGCACATCGAAAACCGGTTGACCCGGTTTAGTTTGACCAGTTTTCGACCCAACCTATAGGGTTGACTCGCTTTAACGACCGTTTTTGACGGAGCGGTTCAACCGTTGAATCAGGGTCGAACAGTTTCAAAACATTATGTTTAATCCCCAAATCTTCAAACTTTTATTATTTTTCTTTTATAATGCATAAACTTTTTTTATCACTAAACGATTTGTCGCTATAAAATCCCGATTCTATACACGGGTACTTGTCTAGTATAGGCAAATGAAGCATATGTGATGATTCTTGTGTTAAGTTATATATGGTTTATGCTCTTTTATAATATAATGATATAAACTTAGACATTGTTATTTTCGAGAGAGAATGTATACTTTACCTTTGTAATTTCAGAATAGATGTGTCGCTAACGAAAACTATAGAAAGATTTTGTTTGTCTCCCTCGTTGGGTGGTTCTAATTCAATGCCAAATTAAACAAGGAAGGATTATTCTGTTTCTTTATGTGAAATAGTACAAAATAAAGTAGCTAACCATAGATTGAAATTCACTTCTCATATGGTGCAAACAATTTGCTGTGGTCGCGATGTAATCTCGGTTTCTATTAAGGGTTCAAAATGCAGGACATGGCAAGCAATGTCGCGTAATTGGGGTCAGAACTGGCAGAGTAACACTTACCTTAACGGTCAATCTCTTTCTTACAAGGTTACAACAAGTGATGGCAGAACCATCATTTCTAATAATGTTGCGCCTCCTAACTGGTCGTTTGGGCAAACATATCTGAGAAGCGGTATTAACACCTACTCTAGCATCTAACTCGAGTTTTCCTACATAATTTTAGTGTTGTAAGATGTAACTCTAGTTTGATATAGTGATCATTTCCAATTCATTGGCCGCTTTGGAAGCCCAAATTGGTTGGCTAAACTAAACAGAACTTGAAGATTGTTGGGGGTCTTTTAAATAGCCTACCAAATACAACACCAACATGGGTTGGTAGTTGTCTTTCATTAGTTAATTAGTGGTTGTGTGTATTGTAAGTTTGGAACCAGACTGTTAGGTCACTAGATTTACAACACAAACTTAATAGAGAGGCGATTGAACAATAAACCACACACACATACGTGTAGGAATAAAGAAGAGTTAGGCGTGGAGTGAAGAGATAAATTGAACAACCAACCTTCAAATGAAGGTTTACAAGGGTATTCATAGGAGGGAAGCTAGAGGCAACACTCTAGTTATCCTTAATGGACATGGGCCTAAGCTCATGGGCCTTCTACATAAGCTTAAGGCTAATAACAAACATAAAGGCCATAATTAAGATACCTATTACATATTAATTACTAACACTTGATTATGGTTTAGGAGTGATTCCAACAATCTCCCCTCAAGTGTTGGTGATGAAAAACGGTGAAGGCGTTGATGTAATAGTAGCTTTTACGTCTTTTGACATTCTTCTTTCTTGTGAGAAGAATTGCCTTGATTTGAACCATCTCCCGGTGTAGCGAGATAGTTTTCTTTGAGCAGGTTATGCTTTGGCGTCATCTTTAACTTTGTTCTTTGATCTTTGTTCTTTGTGATGAAAGTGATAATATGTTGTTATCTGCATCAAGTCGCCTCAGTGCCTTACTTTGCTTTAGTGTCTCCGTATTTCTCCAACATGCTCACGGCTCTTTTGGCGTTGGAAATGGTGCTGATGAAGTTCTTTAAGTCTTTAACTTTGTAGATTCTTTGATTTGTGGAAGAATCATTCATTTGTTGTGTTGCTTTTGGATAGAACTTCCATTAGTGATGAAGTTGGCATGAGCATGAGAAGAATCACGCGATCATTCCGCTCGAGCTTCCATAAGAAGAAAACATTAAAGCGGTTAGTAATAAGCGGATTCCGGCACTTACAAGTTTGAACTTCGAGAGTGTTAACGGCATAGTGTGAAAACACTACTCTAATTCTTACAAAGGCGTTTCGAATCGGAGTCCCACAAGTGAGATAACACGATGTACGAAGTACACCTCGATTGAGATGAGTGTTGAGGTACACCCAGTATCACCTCTGACTGTGACCGTTTGAGACCACTAAGCGCAATCCGCGAGGTTTGCGAAGCGACCTGCTATCGAGGCTGTTTGATGTTGACCCTAGCGGGAGTTTCTATTAAATCGCGAGGATCACAAATGTGAACCTCTCATAAATGTTCTCGACAGATTGCTAAGATCTGTGAAGGACTCGATAATGTACCATTGAAATTCTTATTGTTGAATGTCAAGTGTACCTAAGAGATCTTTTGATGAATCTCGTGGCTCTAGACTCAATAATGCATTTTGGTTTTCTGGCGGAGGAGACTAGGAGAGGGTCTCCTTCTTCAATACCGGCAATCTCTAAGAAAAGCGATAGTTTACGTAGGGTTCCCTGTGAGAATGAAACAAGCTTACTTTGAGAAACTTGAGTGGTTAAGAAGGTTTAGTGCATGCGTCATTGGGTCCATGACGACTTTTAATCTTCAATATGGTGTCATCTAGTGACATCAGTAGCATATAATTGAACCGATTATGCGCCTAAGTTGAATAATCTGGAGGGCTATTTATTTTCACCCTTTTCTTTGCATTTCTTTTTAATTCTTCAACTTCTTCTTTCTCCGATTCTCATTCTCTCCTTTTTACAATCATACCTAAGGACTTCTAAATTCTAACTATTGGTAGTGTCCTTGGGTAGATCCCTCCGGATCTGGCGGATCATAGGACGGTTATTCTAACCTTAGTCACCTTATAACTCCATGACTAACCTATGTTGCCATAAAACCATTTTGAAGATAATCTCTCAAAGGGTTTGTAAATGAAAAACATGTTTGAACCACTTTGTAGAGTTTTATTTGCAGAAATACTCCCCCTCACACATGTGCTTTAGAGTTTTGCGGAAATACTGCAGGTGAGGAAAGAGCGCGAACTTTTGAATTGATCGACTCAAGATAGACATTCCCCATGAGACGATTCGCATGGCATAGTTAAAGAGTTGCATTGTCCGCTTTTAGGTGACAACTAGCTCTAATAACTACCTTGAAGGTGTAGACAATCCTCGAAAAGTTGTCAAACCCGTCGAGTTCATGTCTACCAAGAGTTTCTCGAATGGTACATTCTACTCAGACAAGTCCTTTGAGACACGTTTACATCACTAGCGAACTAGCTTGAAATTATTACCGTCGGGATAAGTCTTTCGAGTTACTAGCGGTTTAAGAGCTCGTCAATTCATGGGTTAAAGTCTTTTTACACGAGAGTTCATATAGCAAAACATATTTCTTATCACGTATTTTCTCCCCCCCAAAAATGGCATATAAAATGTTATTTTTGAAAAGTTGAGAATAAATATGACCATTTCGAGTGTTGCGGGAAGAATGACCATTGTGAACAATTTGTGAACAAAGTTATAAGTCAAGTACTCCCCTCACAAGTGATATAAGCGGTTGAGGTTTGAAAATCATAAGGGAAAGTACTTGTTCTTTTGAGCAAAACCTTGAAAAGTGAAAGGTTTGATAGGTTTTACTCAAAAGTAAGAAGCTTTCGCTCCTTTTATAAGGATTGTGTAACTGAAGCGTACCACAGGGTCCTTTATTTACAAGTCGGGTTGTACAGCGTATGTGTGCACAAGCCATGACATAATAAATCATACATCCAAATTTATAATGAAGAAGCGATTCAAGGGGTACCGGGTAGTCGAGATGTGCGCCAGGTGTGAATGTCGGGCGTTGAAAGCCGATGATGTTTCTCACAGGTCGACCACCAACATAGCTTTCAATCTTACGAGGCTGATCCCTTCTATACAACCGTTCATCAATCATTGTGATGATCTTTTCACATCCCTTGATCGAGAATTCCATCGCTTAGGAGACCGATCTTTTGGTGTATATCCTTCAACCGGTAAGCCAATCCGTCCCTAACCATCTTCAAAGTGTGATATCTAAACTTGTGAAGATCTCTGCACGCCATCAAGCAATTTCTTTGAAGTTCCTTTGCGGTAAGCGGCGCGAATGGTTTCTGATGAGTGTAAGTTGTGAGAATGGTTGATGTCGGGAAGATCAAGCTTCGGTGAGGTGAAGTTGACAGTGCGATAAGATTCAAGCTGCCGGTTGGAGATCTTCTACGTTCTTTGATGACTATGCATCGATGAAGATGAGCGACTTGATGAATTCACGTTGTACTTGGTTGGATAATTGTCTCATACGACCATGTACTTTGGCAAGGTACATGTCTTCGATGTCGTTTATAGACAAATTCTCAAAGTTCATTGAGAACATAATCCTTCGTCTTGTCTTTTGACCACAATATTTCTTGAGATAAGTGTAGTCCCATTTGGACGAAAGATCAGCGTGTTTGATGCAGCGATGTTTTTAAGTTGAACACTTGCATGTTGAGACTTACGGACGGCAACTACGTAGTAGATTCTTGGCGTTCCGGCATGATGAATCCGTACATTGCATCTCGGTCGTATGCTTCCACTTTGTTGGAGAACAAGTGATTAGCTCTTTCCTCGATAGCTATGCAGTTTGAGTATTCGGCTGCTGGGAATGGAAGTGTCAGAGATGTAGCGTATTTCCTTAAGCCATCGCCACCGTATAGAAGAAATTCCAAGTCTTTGTTGAAGAAATATCTGAATGGGATCCTAGGCTGTCGGTTTGCCAATCGTTGGTAGTGGTTTAGACCGGTCGATTATATATGAGGGTTGTCCCGCTTGGTAAAGTCGATGTTTGCTTCGGGTTGAGCCAATCCATGTTGTTAGACATAGCTCGAGCAATGTTATCAAGGTGATATTTGACCTCGATGGCACTTTCTGAGCTATCTTTTAACAGTTGAAAAGCTTCATTCTTGATTAAACTTCAACTTCGGATTTCGTCATCTTCTTTACTTTGAACTTTTCTTGCAGAATTTTAGCATGCTCCGAAGTAGTACCGTCTACGGATCTTGACCTTCTTGAGGTAGGGAGTGGAATTGACAAGTGTAGAAAACCATTCAAATTCCTCTGTGTTATATTCATCTAGCCAGGATAGGGCGTCGGCCTTGGCGCCTTCTTCTTCTTTTCTTGGGCCTAGATGAGGATTACGGTTCTGCTTTGTTTGAGGCGGGTTGTTGTTGGGGCTCATGGTATTCCTCATCGTCACCACCCGTATATTCAAAGTGATCACGGTTTTAAGTGGGGTGGTGTCTCGGAATCGAGGTTTATCGTGAGAAGAAAGGCGGGGAGAGATCTTTGTTGGTGGAGTCCTTTGTGGTGGAGCGGCATTGATACTGAATCGAGATGATTCACAGACTTCTTTGTCGTTTAGGCTCCTTATCCTTATCTTGATCTTTGTCTTCATCATCTCTTGAGCGCTTAGGCCTTATAGCCTCTTCTCACGAATGACTTGAGTTGGTATTCCAGCAATGCTTCAAACAGTTTAGCTTCATGGGAGGCAAGCGTTGCGGCGTGTTGACATTTGCGCTACGGCCGGTTTACTAATTCATCATCACGAGAAGATTGTAGTTTCAGCTGGATTGATGCTCAAATTCATTGGAGTTGATTTCATGGCTTGCTTGGCTAAATGTAAGAGATTGGATAAAGTTATGCGGTATACATCTCCTTTGTCATTTGAATGACCTCCATTAAGAACTTGTGAGTGTATCCTTTTATCATCTCGTCCATGCTCCCTTAAAGATCATCCTTCATAAGCTTATGTACATACTCCCTTTCAACTTTCATCTTCTCATTCTCATCATGAAGATCGTTATCGTCGGCGAGGAAATTCAACTTTCGTAGAGAATATCTTTCTTTGACTCGTTTGGCGGCTTTAACGATTCGATTCGATTGAGAGATCAAGATGGAGTTGGCTTCTTCACGATCGGATGATGATTTGGTTGATTTCTTTGATGGTGGTTGTGAAGAGTGAGAAGATGAATCTGATGATGAGATGTGAGGAGACTCCGGGTCCTTTGGTGGTTCGAGAATTTTCTTCCTTTGATCGTGCGGGACTATCTAGAAGCGTATCATACTCAACATCTTCTTCATTTCAGCGGTTTAGCTTGTTCATCGGCTTTGGCTTTGGTCTGACTTCTTCATCGACTTTTACCTTCTCTAACTTCTCGATTCTTGTTCTTCAAAATCATACTCAAGATTATCTTTGACCGCGTATGTTGTTGTACCAAAGTGGTGGCACCAGATCCTTATCGGGTTGATTAACGCGTCGGGACCGGTGAAGGTTGGCTGCACCACTTGACCCTCCGGGGCCACCCATTTGTTCTTTGGAAATTCTTTTGCGCGTGTTGGAGTCTAAGGAATTTGAACTTCTTCTGTATGAAGTATCGGTTGCTCTTCTTAAATGAGCTTTCTTCATAAGGCACAAGTCTGAGGAGTCTTCCCTTTTCCTTTGTCGGTGGTGGACTTGGAGGTTTAGGCTGCTGAAGGAGGTGTTTGATTCTGGTCAGTGAAAAGTCTCTTCATCGATTGGTAGCCTCCGAGTCCTCGTCCATTAGCTTTCTCTGCGGTTCAGACTTAGATACGGGAATAGGAGCGGCTTCCTTGGCGGGAACTGTCCCTTCGTGGAGGATTCCTCACAGGAAACATCCTCGACTCGTGCTTGCGGCACTTCCGCGCACTTCCTCTTACGGTTCTCCTAGAAGGTGTTCGAAGGCTTTCATCGAGATGACCAACTTTGCCTTCTCGTCTGCTACTTGATACCTTTTGTATGTTTCAAGCTTTTTGATTTCATTTGTAAGAAGGTGATCAGGCGACCACGGCACCTGTTTCTTTGTTGACGATTCCTTGATTACGGCGATAGGGTAGGCTCGATCAACATATCGTGATTATCGGGTCATTGAGCCTCGTGGAATATCGGGATGAAGTCAAGTGCTCTCTGGATCAATAATTTTGTGTATCGACATAGGGAATCTTTGAGCCAAGTTTCTTGTGAAATGACATCATGTCTTCCCATAGCGATGCTTCAATTTTGATGTCCTTTTTGTTGATTAATGACCCGGAAGATTTGTAGTTCCATGAGCTTGGGATGCTCATAACCACTATCACGACCGGAGACCGATTTGGTAATGATGATGTAGGGGTTCTCCACGGTTGAGGAATGTTCTTAAGCTCCACATGAGAGTGCTTAGTGATTATTCATGAAGCTTCATCATAGCCAATATCAATCGAAATTTGAGAGCTGTCCCTTGATAGGTGTGGCATAGAAGTCGGTTGGCTCGATTTGAGAATTAGAAGAACGGCAGTAGATCTGCTTGTGTGATGGTGATTTGTTTGTGATTGAGCGTCAGTCACGCACTTTGACCTTTGATCCTTTGCATTGAGTTCGGAATTGTATGTAGATTTCGGTCGCATGCTTGAGTGTGAGAGCATGTTACGTAGGGATGATTCTTTAAAATATCCACACAATCAAGCAAGAAGATTACGAGCATGTGAGGTTTCAAAGTCAACTCTGAGATTGTTCTTTACAATCTTTCTTGGATAGCCATTAGGGAAGATACCAGCAATTGTGAGAACTTCGGTGCATCACATTCATTTGGCGACCATGTGCGTGATCTGAAATAACATTAGCCAAAAGAACCAACATATCGAAAGACATAATGTTAGTCAACAGAAGGTTTTATGGTCTAATTATTGAATATACGGTGTTAATGATTATTCTGAGTCCTAAGTCACTTGTTTGTCCAATAGTCCAATGACGTCGTGAAGCGTTTCGTGAGTTAGTTAACTTTAAGTTTTAAAGTTTATGTTATCACTTATAGTTCACAACATATCAAGCGTTTAAGTTTATTAGTGACATTATTGATTACGTGGCGTTATGATTCATTTATTTACAAGTTTGCCGTAACAATTCAAAAGCGAAGGTTTAATCAAGGCTTATCGTATGAATAGTAGCTTATGCGTTAGCAGGGGGTTATATCGCGTAGGCACAAGCATGCGTGTAGGAATCTGTCTTCTGGCGTAAGAAATGTTATGCGTAGACGAGTAACCTTATGCGTGGAGCTTACAGCGTGGTATAATAAAACTACGGTAAGGCTTACTCGTAGAGTAGACCTTATCGCGTAGAAGTCCTTTGTTTACGCATATCCTTCACAGGATCTGCGTAGTCCCATTGTAGAACCTTAGCGTAACAATTCGCGTAAAATTTCTCTTACGCATAACTTTCTACGTAAGTGATCCTTATCGCGTAGAGTAACAAAGACCTTGATTACGAGTTTATCGTAGCAAGCACGAAATAAAATCATCATATCATCAATCTTAACACATATGTTCATTTTAAGACAGATCATGGCATGAAACTCATTTCTGATTCTGGCGTGAAAGTCATACTGCGTAAGTCAAAACCCTAGAGTTTAAGAATTACGCATATGATTTCTAGCCGTAGGAATTGCACCAAGCGTTTTACGGTAGGTCTTGGTGTTGTGAGAGTCTAATAACCAAGTTTTAACATCCAAAAGTCGGTGAATCAAAAATACCCAAACTCAAGAACATTAAACCTTAAATTCCAATTCTAACATAATTAGTGTTTTACGGGTTGTTATAGGGCGAGGATATCATCAATTCAACATGATATTAACATTACACAACAATCTTTTTGACAAAAAGCAATCACATTTGAAAATACCAAAACCACATAAACCCTAATTTTGAAAACCAATCAATTAGTGTTTACGGGTGGATTTTGAGGATAAAACTAGTATCATTGATGTTAAAGACATGTTTTGACACAATCTTTTTAACCACTAACACACACCAATGATTGTGTGTTCATACACTTATGCGTAGAACACATAATCACACATATCTAACGTTTTAGCCGTTGGATTTGCATAAAATTCAAAACATTTGCTTGTAATAACGTAAAGATTATGAAAACACTTACACTTTGATGATCAAAAACACAGATTTCTTGAACGATTTCTACGCGTAGGATTAGTGTGGTTAAGAGTAATAAATGTGAAGTGAAATGTTAGGTGGGGTGTTTTATTAAAATGACTTTAACCTTTTGGCAGTTTTGGTCCCTCCACCTTTTCCATTTTCATCCAAAGCCATTTAACTTCCATTTTGGTTACCAAACAAAGATTTTAAGAAAGAACTTTGACGACTCTCCCCCTCGACTTAATAATGAAAGGTTATAAATTTTAGTCAGGAGTGTCGGTTTAACCGAAAAGTTTACCACCATTGATACAAGAAACAACTAGAATAGAGTAACATGCAAGTACACGAGATGTTTTGAAGCGGTTAAGTATTTATTTTCTCCCCTCAACACTTGATCGAAAAAATACTGAATTTTGAAAGATTATAGTGTTGATGGAAGAAATATACTTGCCATGTTGAAAGAAAAATAGATAGAAGAATATTTTTGTTGTTTTATCAGGTTTTATATTTTTGTATTTTGTTTTTGAAAAAAAAAATTTACAAAAGAGATTTTGGTGTTTGTGAGGTTTTAAGGCTGTTTTAGGAGTTCATCAATTCCTCTTGAGTCAAACACCTCATACCAATCCGGTGGACCAACTCATTTAAACCTAGCGGGAAGGAGACTTTGGTGAGAAGATCATCAATTGGTATTACGTACCCACAAAATATAATTCAACGGTACCACGTTCCACGTGATCCTTGATGAAATGATATCGAAGATCGATGTGCTTTGATTTCAGTCTTTGGCCAGTTGCGAGATCGCAATAACACTCCGATTGTGTGATACATCGGGATTACATCAAATCACGTAACCATAGTCTTTGAGTTGTGTTCTCATCCAAATGACTTGAGCACAACACGCTTACATGGCTACATATTAGGTTGAGAATGACGATGTACAATCATGCTTCTTCGATTGCCATGACACGGTTTATCACCAAGAAATTGTAAAGCTCACAGTACTTTTCCGTGAGTCTAAGCATCCTGCGTGGTGTCTGAAAAGCGGTTAGTTCAAAACGGAATCCCGGATACGGATCCCAAGTTAATGGTTCCCTTGATGTATCGGAGGATTCTTTTAGCCTCAGAGAGGTGGGTTTGATTGGTGTGGCCCGATAGCGGGAGCAAAGATAGGCGGCAAAGACAATATCAGGTCTCTGGTACATTAGATACATGAGAGCCAATAATACTACGGTATTTGGTAGGGTCACCAATTTCCATGTAAATCGGCGTCTAGCTTCTTGGTATGTGCCATTGGGTGGCATAGGTGTCGCGGTATTCATTCCAAATTTGTTTAACAATTCAAGGGCATATTTGGGCTGACTCAAGAAAATACCACGTGGTGATTGATGAACTTGTAATCCTAGAAAGAACGTAAGTTCACCCATCATGGACATTTCAAAATTTTCTTCATTAGTTTTGCAAAAGCGATTGAGTACTTTTTATGTGTAGACCCAAAAATGATGTCATCCACGTAAATTTGAACAATTAAGATATGTGCCCGTGATATTGTATGAAAAGAGTAGGGTCAACCGAACCTTTGGTGAAATTATTGGCAATGAGGAAAGATGATAGCTTATAGTACCATGCTCGAGGAGCTTGTTTGAGACCATCTGAGCTTTGTTAGGTTGTAGACATGGTTAGGGAGCGGGATCAACGAATCCTTACGGTTGGTGGACATAAACCGTTTCTTTTAGTTGTCCATTTAGAAGCGGTTTTGACATCCATCTGAAGACCGTCATATTCATATGAGCAGCTGACGAGAAATATCGAGCGACCTCAAGGCGAGCAGCGGGCAAAAGATTCTTCAAAGTCAATACCCTCTTCACGGCGATAACCCTTAGCCACGGGCGTGACTTATTTACGATAACGTTCCTTGACATCAATTTGTTTTCCAAATCCATTTGAGACCAATGGCGTAGACCCACTTTGGTCTTTCAACAGTTCCCATACTTCAAGGCGTTTGAATTGGTTGAGTTCTTCTTGCATGGATTCGATCCAGTTGTCTTTTGTCATTCGCTTTGATGTTTTAGGTTGATTGGCGGGCGGTGAGTGCATAAATGCAATGTTCACCATCGAGTGAAGGCGTTGTCTTGTAACGGCCCGGTTGATTCGGGTTGCCAATAATATTTTCAGAGGATGGTCTTTTGTCCATCTATGTGTGGAGGGTTGATGTTGGTATACATTGTGCGGATTTTGAGGATTCAAATGGCTTGTTGAAGATTCGCGACATCAGTGCGGCGGTCATTAGCAAGCGGGTTAAAGAGCGCATTTGGATCAAAATCTGCGGTGGGGTACTTCATTCAGAACATCATCGGCGGTTCATCATTGTTGGAAGCGGTTTGTTCAAGCTGTTGTGTTGGAGTCAGCGGTGGTGCTTCTTCAACCGTAGTTGTTGTAGCGGTGTATCGGTTATAAGATTATTATCGGGTTGGCGGCGGAAGCAGCGGATACACGGAGCACGTTCATCAATATCGTCAGCGAGCAGTAGACAAATAACCTTTCCATTTGTTGATGAGTAAGTTGAGGGCTTGTTTGGTGATGATGGGGTTTGGGGAAGTTTAGCGGTTGTGACCGGGTTCTAAGTTGTTATACTCGGAAGCCATTTTCGTAAGTTCATCAAAATGAGCATGAATCGTTTCCATAACCTCCTTTGTTCGGCGATTCAGTTCGGAAACCTTTAGAATTATCACAATATCCTATAAAGACTCCAATGTCAACTTTGGCTTTGAGCTTTCCAAAGTCATCACGATCATTATTAGGATAGCAAAGAGATCCAAAGATATGAAAGTGTTTGAGATTGGTTTTTACTTTGTGGACAAGCTCGAAGGTGTTTTGTTGTGGCGTTTTGTAATCATAGACCGGTTTTGAGTATAGCATCACGTGATCACATTACGCCCATAAGTAATCTGGAAGTTTAGCATTGATTAACATTGTTCTTGCGGCTTCCACTAGCGTTGGTTTAGATCTTTCAACAACTCCGTTTGTTACGTTATGCGTGCAATAGATGTTTGATCTTTGAATTCCCACTTTCTCATAAAATTCACGAAGAGTTTGGTTAACAAATTGATTGCCTCTGCATGCGATCGATTTGTCGAGCGGTGTTTTGTAGGTGAACTTGTATTTTCGTGAGAAAGGTGATGATCATCTGTGGAGCTTGATCTTTGCTTTGAAGAAAGTAGACCCAAGTCCAGAGTGAATAGTCATCAACAATTACTAAGATGTAGCGTTTGCCATTGATCGTTTGCATGCGCGTCGGGCCACACAAATCCATGTGAAGAAGATGAAGCACATCTTTGAGGCTGTGTTCCACCTTTGAAGGAAAATGAGCACGAGTGCTTTTCCTTGTTCACAAGCTGAGCATAGGTGATCTTTAGAATACGAGAAATGTGGAGTCCTTCAACTAGTTTGTGTCGAGCAAGGTTGGTGATGGTTTGAAAGTTTAGATGTGAGAGACGACGGTGCCATAGCCGGGATTTTGTTGATGTTGCCTTTGAAAGTAAGCAGATGGGAGAAGAAGCAACCATGTCTTGCATAGAGATAGTGTAAAGGCTGGAATTACGCGAGCCTGACATAAGGTCGTTTCCTTGTAGATCACGAATGAAACAAGTTTTTCTCCAAAGCAACCTCCAAATCTCCATCACAAAGCTGACCTCTGAAAGCAGTTGTGACGAGGCCTTCCACATAATAAACCACACTAATTTCGATGTTCCCATTGATATAGTCTCAGTAGCCCATGATAGTGCGAAGTGATCATTCGAACGGCGGTGCCAATGAACTTTGCAATAAAGTTTGATAACGTTTAAGGTTACTGTCATGTGTGGGAACATCGCTATCAACAATCCGAGAATGATCGTATCACATTACACACAGGCGACGGATGGAATAGAAGTAGATGTGGAACCGAAATGTTAGAGGGTTCGGAGCGATTATAGTAGACATACACACATCAATAGCTTTAGGTATCCATTTAAATCCAAGTTTGTTATATATCCATTTACGCCATCTCAACTAGTATTTGCTTTAGTCTTAGTGAATGCACTAGGTGGTACTATATTCCTAGGAGGTGAAAGCTACGAGGGACAGACAAAGCGTTTCTTAGAATCTAAAGAGGCGGTCTACCAAGCACAGACTTAGAAAGATTAGTGGGCCTAGAGGTATTCGGTTCTTAGGATTCCTTAAACGAGAGATGATAGCTTTAGCAACACATTTATCATGACAATGAGAATTCATACTTTTACGACAAATAACACAAGGTGCATCGGACTGAATATCAAAAGTGCTTAAAGGTTTAGCATTAGTTACATCACTATTTCTATTACATGTAGGCGCCAAAATATCTATAGTGGAAGCAGCGTGAGTCTTATTCATAGTCCTAGGGTGTTCTTCTACTTTAGCATTCTTTAGTGATCTTTTCTTAGGTCGCCTTCCTATTCTGATGTAGTGCTCTAGGTACGTGAAGTGCGGGCGTTTGGAAAAACCGCAACTATTCTGTTTTGAGGAAAGCGTTAGCAACTTGTGATTTGGCGGTAGGGATTCTAGGTTCCGCGATTACTAAGTGTTCTTGGTGCTATTCTCTTAATCACGGTAGGTGGAAGTTGTTCATACTTTCCTAACATTTCTCTTAACTTGAAGATAGTGTGAATCAGATCTTGATTTTCAGACCGAATATTTCCACAAAATGCATAACTTCTTTAGTGTGTGCAAGATAATGATCAAGTTCATTTGATGCTTCATCACGAGTCTTTTTGAGTAAATCAAATATGACACCATATTCCTTTTTAACTTTTACAAGTTCTTGTTCATATTTAGAGATTTGACACTTAAAGACCGTTTTGATCATCCGATTTTCAATTTTAGGATCGAAGTTTTGTCACTGGCGGATTTTGTGTTGAAAATCAAGTTGTTGATCGTGAATATCTTTTGACACCAATTAAGGCGGCGTATTGCATTTGAAAGTTAGTTTGACAATCGTTTGTTTTCAACTTTTAAGGACTCGATCTGAAGCACATTATCAGTGTTCTCAACATTTACCACGAATCAACGATTATCGTGAGAGATATAATCAAATGCATATGACAAAGAATTCAATAGCACAACATTATGGACATCGGCCAGATGACATCTTCAAGAGTCGATCAACATCTTTTCTCAACAGTTTCTTTTTACGTTTAGTGTAAGAAATAGATGTTTTACTTTTCTCAAAGCGACCTTCATCAATCAAGTTCCTTATGAAAGTCCCTTTCCCAAGACAATGCACAACTTTTCAAATTTTTAACATTTGGTAAAGATTTTTACGAAAATATCTCTTTGTTCTCGCGCTAGAGGCGATTGAAAATGTTGAACTTTGATTTGAGAATGATATTCTATCTCATGTTGTAAAGTTTTGAGGTCAACCATGAAAAGGTCAAAATATCAAAGAATTTTTGCGATTTTAGGGTTTGAGTTACTTCACGATGGAAGGTAAAGGACCATAAGTTTGTGCATAATCTGGTTTGGGATTAACATTAGAAGAAGCGTTTTTATGATAATCCTTGGTGTGTTAGAAGAATCCGTTGGTGTGACGAAAGTGACGCTTTTGATAATTAAAGGTTTGTTGTAAACAACATTTTTAATTTTGATCGACTCGTCTTACGCATCTAATTCCTCTTGGCGATGATATTCAACAACATTCATAACGAGAATTATCAATTTTATATTCGCCTTTGGAAACTTAGGGATTTGGTTTGAATGCTTTGGTTGAAAGCTTAGGTTTGTAATCAGCGAGATTTGGTCCATATCCATTTGGATTGGGTTTTAAGGTAAACTTTTCAATAGGCTGTGACCACTTCGCCATGTTTGTAAAACAGGTTTAAACTCTTTAAGTTTGTTTTGCAAGCCGATGATTTCTTCAAGATGATCATCTATTAGTTTAGATTGAATGCTTTTGTATCAGACTGTTTTTGACAAGTTAACATTCGGCCTAGCTTTTTGATTTTCCAAGGTGAGGCGTTAATTTGCTTTTATGTTCATGTTTGATTGTTCTATTTGGAGACAACAAAGCATTTTAACACCCCAATGGCTTGGCTGGCTTACTCTAAGTATTTGGGGTCTTCTTAAGTGGTATCACAACATAAGAAAACCATAGAACAGCGGATTTTCATAAACAAACTTTCATTCATTTCTTAAAAAAACAATGTTTACATATTTGTTTTGATGCGGGAAAATGACCCATTATAAGCGAGTGGTCCCAATACATAAATGTGCGTCTATGACCATGCCATGCACTTTGCCTTGAGCCTCAAAGAGATAAGCTATCATCTCAAAACACGAAGATACATGCTAAAAGGGGTGGAAACTACGTGGTGAGTTCATAGGTTTATTTAAAAAGGTTGATTACTGCTTTGTTTTCAAATTTGGTTCTTGATGATCATTACGTCTTGCATAATGTCATATGTTTGTGATTTCGATTCATAAGGATTTCATAAAGAGATTTCATTAGTGGAACCATAAGTAGGGTATATGTACATTACAAGCATGCAATGTCATATATTGAATCTCAATAGCTAGCACTAAGTTCATGCAACCCGAGCTATGGCAGTTCATGTATGCACAAAAGTCATACAAATAATGAGCCCGTAAGTGTTTATCCCGATACACTTTCGGTCTGAGCATGCTATATGTTTAAGCCTTATTGCGGGGTCAACCCGAGCAGAAGGAGTCACCCTCAATAGATCTATTTATAACATTCGCTTCCCGGCCCGATTTGTGGTTCATGAAAAGGGCAAATTGGGGATCTAAGACTTAGGCTAAAGGCTGCGTAGTATTCAGGTCAAAGGTTTTAGTGTGGTCCTTAAAGCATCTAAGTATGATGTATCTTAAAACATATCAATCAAAGGGCATAGTATGCATAGAATGAGAATTTTTAGTAATTAAATCATTTGAGTAAATGAGCATGTATCTTCCCCAAAGCAGTTATAACACAAATTAAAGTAGGGGCTATGAAACTTGCGCCGAAGCGTGTGCAATATGAAGTCTAAAGGGAATTAATCAAGGGTGATAGTGCGGCTCCGACAACATAACCTAATTAAGTCACGGCATATTTAGTCTTCATGTTTAAGACTTCGATAAAGTTTAACTCTTTATAAGTTTTCAAATGTTTAGGTTGTTGTTTATTTGTTGTTTATGTGGCATCATTATATTAGAATAAATTTACAAAGATTTGGGTGGATCTCGGCTTATGAGGGTATGACATGGAAAGAATCTTGAAGAAGGAATTACGACTTTGGTTTAATGATGACCAATGATAATACTTGGAAGGGTACACGCATATAAGGATGAACAAGACTTAGGTTTGATGCATTAACGGATGGCGATGTACGAAAAGTATGTACATTTGTTATGAGACATTGACGGTGAGAAGAGTTTATATATATACGTGTGTTATATATTTCAAGTATCAAAGAAATTAAGTAAATGGCGAATTTATGTGTTTCATAAATTAATAAAATTACAATGTGGTTTTGAATATATCTAAATAATAATAGTTTTGAAAAGTCATTATATATATAAAGGCGGTTTATATATATATGAATATGTATAATTAAGTATAAGTTTACATGGGTATATCTAGTGTATGAATTGTAAAGTAGTTTATATAGTTATAGGAAGGTATTATAATTTGCATTTCTTTAAGCGGTTTGACTAACGTCAAAAGTCGTTATATGAAGTTTATAATCGGTTTCTAATAATATAAAAACCGTTTAGTTACTTTCATTATAGATTACTTGTTGAGGTATGTAAACATTATCTTGTGTCTTTGTTTTCAAATGGTTTCCATTATTCATTAAAGTGATATGATTTAAGTGTTGTACTACAAATGGAATAGCTAGTGTGTTATAGATGTGTAAGTTGAGAAAAGAAATATGGGTCGTGATGAATATGTCGGGACAAACTTCGAGGCGGTACACATTTATACTTGAGTGGTGAAAACAAGTAAAACGCGAACATCTCTAGTGGGTTGGAGACAAGTGAGAACAAAACACTCGCTACGACCAAGACTAACACCCACTGTTGGTTGCTAAGCGAGAACCAAGCGCACCCGTTAGTGCGAATTTCAACCAACCAAGCGCGCTATTTAGTGCGAGAAAATTGAAACAACCAAGCGCACCATTTAGTGCATAAATTCAGCGAATGGAGCAGCTCTTTTATGCAGAAAAATAGGCTGAACAAAACACATCCTTTAAGAGCTAAAAGGTGAGCAATAACACCTTTTTGAAATTTGGAGATCAAGCACTAAATGCACTTATTGTTTGGGAATTATTTGATCAAGCACGCTTTTTGGTCTGAAAACCCCGAGGAAGCGGAAGCACTTGTTGGTGCGAGGAAATAAGAGAGTGGAGCAGCGCCCTTTAGGGGTGGAAATGTATAGTCATTGGGACTGAAAATAGGATATACAAGGGCGATAAGAGGGTTCTCTCTTGCAACTTGGCGGGTGAGTGAATTCACCCACTTTGGGTGACAAAAATGACTTCGATATGAGACTTTTTGTGAGTCTTTATGCATCAAGGCGTCTCTTGGAAATCATGGAAAGGAAATGGATATGTGAGATATTCAAACTAAATACAAGTTGGACTAACAACAAATGACTTTTACCTTTCCATTAGAATAGTGACAAGTACTAATTAGAGTACTACCGAGTGCATTGAAACATTCACTTGGTGGCTTAGATTTATCCACGAAATAAACCACACTAGAGCTTCTAGAGCTAGAGGTATTCTCTACGGTCAGAGATCACTAAGATGGATTAGAACCTAATTTTAAAGAAAATGCTAGGACATAAATTAGAAACAAATTCAGAAACCACTGGCGATTATAACAAATTGCCTTTCATTATATGGAAACTTCTATTTTATTTTCTTTGTGTCTTTTTGTCTTTGGCAAATACGAACAACAACAACAATAGGCATTAATCCATTTTATCGGTTCCGAAAAAATAGAGATAACAAATCCCGTCCTTTTACTTCCAACAACACCATTATCAACTCCTTTATCCATTTAAATCTTTACCGATATTAAAGAATGAGGAGCCAATTTATATTCAAAATATATATATATATAATGAATTTCTAGTAGAGATTACAATTTTAATATATTCAAAGACAACAATCGTATGTTCTTACATCAATTCTTGTTGGGTATTGGATGAACAAAGAAAATTGGAGGGACTTCGAGATGGAATTTGGAACAATTTATCACTTGAGAAGCCTTCCTTATGCATCAATGACAAAACCCTCTATCAATTTTGAAAACCCTTTGATATGATGGAACCCTAATTTTAGGATATGTTTAAGAATGGATGAAAACTACTGTGAAGTTTGACCCTTATATAGGCGTGTGAATGGTATGGTGATTGTGACTTCGATTAGTATTCTCAAAACATGTTTGTTTCTTCTTTAAGCTTTCTTCATCAAAGATTGACCACGCATGGCACCCCTATATCCGATTAGGGTGTAGCTTACTTTTTCTGGAAATGGAGACATGAGTTGCTTTTCATTTGAGGGAGCAGTTTGGTGAAAACGTGTTAGGGTGGCGTGCGAGAAAGAGAGGAGAGGGTAGAGTCTAAGGAAGTGATGGTCGAAGGGGAGGATTGGATCCGGATTTTGTTTTGAATTATTTATTTTATTGCTTTGTCTTATACTCCGTCTTGTATAGGCGTACCTCGGCGATAGCGTAACTTCTGCGTGCGTATCTTCGATATCGGAAAATATAAAAATTATATTTTTGGAAACGATTTTATAAGCGTAATAATATGACATTCTTATTACGTTGATATTTGATTATAATTGTTTGATTTATTAATTTGGTGTGATTGTGCGTCGTGCGATGCCGTGACTTTCTAAACTCACGAGATAACTTCTCGTTTTCTTTAAATAAATTATCGGTGAGATTGATAAAAGTGTATTTTCTCTTTATCTACCGTATTTATTTTTAGTTTTGTATGCTACTTTGTGCAGCCGATATGCGGGATAACTAATGAATTAAGCTTATGTATGCTTTCATTTTAGCTTGGACAATAATAAATTTCAAATAGATACTTCGATTGCATAAGTATCATTATTATGCGGTGTATGGTATTTAAGAAATGAAGCGACTTAGTTTTTAGACTTGAATATCGATAATTGTCGAGAAAATAATCGATTTAAATTTTATGGCGTAATAAATATTATTATAATAGTCCAGATTTACGGTTGTTCTATTTGAGACAACAAAGCATTCTTGAACGGCTAGATCGCATATCTGTCTCTCTAAATATTTTTCATTTTGATGAGATTTGGCAAAGGCTTCAAAACCTTTTCGCGTTTTCTTGAGTTTTGAAAAAGTTGAGTTGCTTTTGTAAACATTCAAAATCCTTGGTTAGATTGCATTTTTGCTTTTCAAGTCTGATTAATGGCATGACATTTTTCCACTATGGTTCATTGGTCTTGTATTAAGCGAGCAAAATGGATGAGGCAAAAGTTCGGTGTGTTCAACGTGAGTCACAACATGATCATTACTTAGCTCCTCAAGTATAACCCGCGAGTCAATTTGAGTATCAAGGGAAACCATAAGGTCATCTTGATCGTCAAATATAACTACGGGGTCTATTTGAAAATCGGCGGAATGAGATGTGAACGACTCATTTTGAACATTCGAGCCTTGCGGATTCAGATGTTGGCGGAGATATGGATCGAGAGATAAATATGGTTTGTTGGGTGCACGAGACAAGCCATCGGTGTCATACTATTGGGCCTGTGTCACTCATGTGTAACTCATGCATATTAGCCATCAACATACTTTTGCATTGGCACGCAAGTCCTCCATATCATCATCAGTGCGCATTTGCCATAAAGCTCACGTTCTTTGTGCGTGAGAGTTCCACCGGCTTCATCCTTAAGAGCGAAAGAAGAGCCTCTTTGTGATAAGCGCGCCCTAGTCCTAGGCTTTGGGCATGCATTAGCCCGATGTCCCTTCTCATTGCAGTTGTAGCATCGAAGACCATTCAACCCATTTTGAGCATTTCCTGTTCCACCACTTGAGCTCGATTGTTATTCCTACCACGGCATTAAACCCTTGACCACGCCCATCGGCGACCATAACCACGATTACGAACTTCAACTTCGTCCATTGTTCACAAGCAGCTTGATTCCTTGTGTTAGATGAGGAGCGGAATCACTGGTTGTTGGATTTGTTGGTATAACGGCTAAAGGCATTAGCAATCATAGCAACTCCTTGTTGCAATGCTTGAGCGGATCGAATTCCTCATTAGCTTCAGTGACAAGTGCTTGAGCATTGTTGTTGTTGTATGGAACCAATTGAGTTTGTTGTGAAGGATCATATGGTGTGATTGTGCGATTGGTTGAGTTCTTTGGTTGAGAGAGAATAAGCATTTTGAGCATATAAGGCAAGTTGTTGATTTTTCGGATGTGTCGGTGGAGCAATTTGAGCACGGAGAATCCTTTCCTATCAACTTCCTTTTCATGAGGCTTCAAGTAATCGTACAACAATCCATAAGTATAATGATGCATATTCTTAGCAGCCGAGGAGAAAAATGACATACTTCTCCCATTCAGGGACCAAGACTACTCGAGAACTTAGTATTCACTTGCAATTCTTGGCATGATGATGTTGTGTTTATCCAAATCATTGATGATGTCTGAAAAGCGATGATGATAATACTCTAGTGTCTCTCGGGTTCAATCATGAAGTGTTCATAAGCCAAGTAAATTTTGGATTCCAAATCCTCCGATTGAGTCATCCTTCCATAAGAAGATGAATATGATCCCACATTTCCTTTGCTGTCTTTTGAGCATCAACACTTTGAAGAATTGGGTTAGGTAATCCTAAGAGGATATATTGCATTGCAAGTTCATCTGCTTCATAGTGTAGAAGTTCCTCGCATTGAATTCGACATTGAGTAGCAATGTTGGATTGTTCATCTCTTGGTGGATTAGCATTTGGATCGTAGTGCGAATGCTGATGACGGTGCATCTCGAAATGGACCTTCAAGATAACCTTCTTTAAGAACTTTCCATGTGGCTTCTTAGATCACAAAACCTAAAGAACCTTATCACCCATTGATCGTAGTTTCTTGGAGTGAGCATTGGAGGTCTATCAAGTGATCCGGCCTCATGAATTGATTGTTGGCTGCTTAAAGCTTCACACATCTTTGCAAACCAAGTGGGTTCCTTCATAGTGTTCCTTGATGGATGTTGATTGAATTCGTTTGTGTAGGGTTGAACTTGAAGACTTGGTGGTGGTTGAACCATTTGAGGTTGTGGAATTGCCGCAAGTTGTGGAGTATGTTGTTGATTAAATTGTTGTTGATAAATTGCTTGTTGTTGATTCCATTGTTGATGTTGTGGAGTTAGTTGTTGTTGACGTTGAGAATAAGTGTAAAGGAAATAGTTAGAGTATGGTGGTTGTGACATGTTGAAAACTTGTGTTGGTAAAATGGATCTTTGTAGTCGAATGAACCTTTGTTGATGAAGTGTCCTTAGACGTAGAAAGCACAATAAACCAAGTAGAACTTATCGCGTTAAAAACACCAAAGTTACGGCGTAACAATCAAGGATGCAGCGTAGATTTAGCTTAACCGTAAGTAGTAAAGGCACTAAAGTATCGCGTAGACACAAAGTTAGCGTAGAAAGTTAGGCGTTAGGATTACCTTATGCGTAAGACTAGGCTTATCGCGTAAGATGAATCTTATGCGTAGGATTTCTCTGGCGTAAGCTTTATGCTTATGCGTAAGTTTAGGGTTTTGCCCAAATGATCTTTTACACTATCCGCGATTGCAAAAGATATCCAAAGTCGGCGTATTTTGAGGCTTATCCAAGCAAGAAAACGGAGTAAACCAGGCGAAGATCAAACCAAGGAATAAGTTCTGCAGCGTAATATTAGGGTTTTGATTACAGCGTAAGATTACTCGTAAAAATGATTTTGCCCAAATTTGTTTCTAAACCAGATTTTTGTTATGGAATAGCTTCAATATCACCAAAATAACACAAAAGTTTGAAACTTGATGAACTAAAAGCGCTAAGCGGGTTCGCGTAGAGCATTACGTCACACGAACAAAAACAAGCTTAAAAACTTAGATCCCGCAGCGTAAAGGTTGAAACTTTTTGCCAAAACAAGTATTTTAACACCTTAAAACGTTGAAAGTACAAGAATCTTGGATTAAAAGTGTAAAAGCGATGGTGTTTTTAAGCGAACCAAAGTATCATGTTAACCGTTCTGGCGTAAGACCAAAACAAAAACTTCAAAAGCAAAGTGTTTTTAACCCAACTGGTATTTGGCGATTGATACCTTTGTTAGGTCACTAGATTTACAACACAAGCTTAATAGAAAGAGATTAGAAGCGATTGAACAATAAACCACACACACATACTGGCGTAGGGTCTAAAAGAAGAGTTAGGCGTGGAGTATGTGAAAGAGATAAATTGAACAACCAAAGTGAGGTTATACAAAGGTATTTATAGGAAGGAGCTAGGGCAACACTCCAGCTGGATCCTTCCCCTTTCCTTAATGGACATGGGCCTAAGCTTATGGGCCTTCTACATAAGCTAGACCTTAAACAAACATAAAGGCCATAATAAGCTACCTATTACATATGAGTAACTAACACTTGAATAAAGGTTTAGGAGTGATTCCAACAACGCCGTCACCTTGTACTTCAGCAGCTTGAGTGTCTCGATTTCTTGACTTTGGCCATTTTAGAATTCATCATATTGTCCAAAGCCTTTTAGATCCAAATAGGTGCTATTACATCAATTTGCCTTCAAGAGACCTAAAAAGTGAAAGAGAGCATTATTAAGTAATACTTGGATACAAAGTGATCAAATAAGAGCTAAATGACCCCTCAAAAGGTACATTTTAAAACCTTATCAAATATCCCTACATTTAGTATTTTCTTGTCCTCCAAGCAAATGTGCTTTTAGCCAATTAATTTATAAGTTAGGGGTCATGCATGAAGCATTGGTTTAAGCGATCCACAACACATATAAGCCCGGCGCCAAAGTCATAACAAAAGCATGGAAATTACACACTAGCACCTACTTAAAGGGGTGTTTGGATACTCACATCTCTCTCGGGATGTATATGAAATATAACAAGTTGGAAATGGAAGATAAACACACATTAACCGGTCCTAGTACATGGATTACCATAGGCTTGAGACTAGATCAAACCTCAATAAGCTTTGGCGTAAGCACCTAGGAAAGACTCGAGGTCTTTAAAGGGTTGTAATATTGGGCTTCACATTGCAGAAACAAGGGTTTGGTGGGATAGGCTATTTAGTGGTGGCATGTCAAAATCTTTATATTACAAGCATCACGAAGAATGGCGTTGCTAAGCCAAGACTCGACACTCTAAACTCTAGATAGCGAAACAAACAAACATAAATTTAAAGATAGATGTAGGATGGTAGCCCGTATGTTTTTTTTTTACACTCTATTTTTTTCTTTTCTCTTTTTTTATTTTTTTTTTAGATTTTTTATATTACACTTTTACTCTACCATCCTCTATTGTAACATCAAAATGATAGGGATTTATAGGCACATCCCTACACTTGAGTTTTTATTACTCTAACACTAATTTGAATTGAAAAGATCAAAACACTTGGGGTATGTTATTATTCACATAAATAAAGAATTTAACGTTCCTTCTAATCATTTTAAACTTTAACTTTTTCCCATGAGTCCTAATGGTCCCAAAGCTGTACAAAGGATATGACTGGACTTAGCAACTCATGCAAGCAACTAGATAATTGAACTAAGGGTTTAGGGTGTTAACAATAATGCACTAAAAGTGAGAGTGCATACATGGGCTAAAGAAGCGATTTGGGTGTATATTTGGGGGTGGGGGTGTAAACAATGCTCTTCATTGATATTAGGAAAAGAAAAATGAAATAGCGAAAAGGATAGGCTCGAGGGTTAACTAGGGGTATCGTGTACTAAAGATGAGTACAGCGCCAAAAGGGGTGTGGGGAATCACTCAACGATGTGTGGAAAAGTAATTATATTACGGGTATCAAACCGCGGGTTATCATAATCTTTATCATTTAGTTATTCCTAACTACACATGTGTAGTCTTACTAGTGATCTCGGGATGCATCACAAAACAAGTTCTAGAATCTAATATACTATCGGTTCACACTCTAAGCATTAAAGATGAATGCTTTAATTCCTACTAATCTAAGGGTGATCTCACATTTTGTGTAGAATTTAGGTGGTAAAGGGTTTTGTGCTAGTCATTATAACTTCCCTATCAGGTAGGGCAGCTTTTGTTAAGACTAATGGCCCACTCCTATATGTCATGAAAAAATAAAAATTTGGTGCCAAATTACCTAACCCGACATTTTCTCATGGTTTATTACACAAATACAATTGGACAAAGCAAATAATCAGGATAAGCATAGTTTCAAAGTTCTCGTTTGTTTTCCCTCCCTACACTTAAAGCTGAACATTGTCCCCGATGTTCCCAGGAAGTATCAAAGTTATGATAATGGAGGTAATTAAAGCGAAGAAAACTAGTACTCCCGATTAGCTCGGTGGATACGTGTAAAGTGGTGGTTAAATCCTTTCCGAGAAAAATGTATGCGTGATAAGCTCCTTCCAATCTTTTGTTTCTTCTTCTTGATAAATAAAACACGCACATTAGGAGAAAACAAAGCGAAACCTTATTAAATCGGTGGTATGTATATATAAGACTCTACTAACTAAGATATAATGCTTGTGGAATGGATGTTTCACAATTTGCGGAAAATTAAGACACAGAAAATTCCAAAATTTATAAGTAGCTCGAAAAGCAGAAAAAAAGTAATGTTGTTTTACTTTCCTTCTGGCTGTCCGATTATCTGACAAAAGCAGCCGGTGATTTTACGGAAAATATTGGAAAATTTACATCTTTAGAAATGGAAAATTTTACGCAAAACATCCATTATGACTCGATACAAACATTTGACTCGAACAATACACATATATATCTTTTAATGAATTGTTATTCTCATGTTCTAGTTTCTTTTGAAAGCGTGTGTAATCCTCCACACTTATCCTTTTATGTAAAAATACCTTTATATGTAATTAAGAGCGAGGTTAAAAGACAAATAAAGCATTTTACAAATTTAAACATGAGAATAAACAATCATCAAAGATATCACGACACCTAAATAAAATGAAAAACAAATACACATGGGTTGCCTCCCAAGAAGCTTGTTTTTGTTAGGAGTCTACGAACTTTGACTCTACCCTTATTTAGGATAAAGGGGAGGTTTTCCCTATACTTAAGTTTAAGTCTTGAGGTGATAGTAGCGATACACCATAGGGTGGAAATTTGCTCGTGAGGAGGGTGATGGGTGATTTATATGCTCAAAGGAGTGTGCTTCATTCATTATAACCTTACCCAAGTCTATTGGTGTAGCAGATTGAATCAATATCTCTCTAAAATGGATCATCTTCTATCAACTTCAAAAGATTCTTAACACTGAGGATCCATCTTGACCTAATAAACCCGGTTTAAACCCATAGTGTTTTGCTTGTTATCAACCATGAATGGGTGATATAAGTGTGTAAGGTCATGGGTTACTCCTATATTACTTCCACTCATGGCCTAGAGTCTACCACCTTTATCAAGCAACTACCCGGACTATTTATTTTGATGGGTGGATTGGGGCTAATTCAATTCAAGATTCACATCTAAAGGCGGAAAATTGGGTAAAGTTTTTTTGGTTGAGGCTCAGGTTCATCAAAATCGAGGAACTTCCCTAAGACTAAGAGAGGTCCTAGCGACAAGCATCTAAACCTACATTCTCTAGTGGCATTTGGTCTAAAGGTTCTATATCAATCGGGGTTCCTATAGTCTCTTCTACTTCTTAGGGTAAGTTATAGAAGCGTCGTGCTCTTAGTGATGGTAGAGCTTGTGGGTTTGGAGTTTCCACCTCATTCTCCATTATATCTAGATCTCCTAAATGTTCATCATGTGTTTAGTATGATCGACCTAAATACACTCTAAGCATTTCAAATCCTTCTTTGGCCATTTCAAATTCTTGATACGATTCATAGGTGTTCTCAAAAACTTAACCACTATGTTCTATTTGCACAAGGATTCCTGGCGTGTGTCATATGTTTCAATCTATCCACAATGCAACTAGGTATTTTAACTTCAACCATCTCACAATCTTGTTCGGGTTTAGGTTCCATGTTCTTAAAAACTAGGTCTTTTGATCATGATTCTAAGGTTAGTTAAATCCTCTTATCCATTTCCTCAAGTTGTGACAAAGCTGACGGTTTATACTTAGGAGCTTTTCTCAAAATTTTCAGTTGATTCTAACAATGATAAATTGAATAGAAGCCACATAAGCACAAAATTTATCAAAACCCATCCAACTTACACACCGTCTCCTTTTGATATCTCTAAGTTTACTCACAAATTCATTAGAACAAGAAAAACAAAATCCAATCTACTTGAAATTCAATTGTTCCTCATTTTGTTAATGATTCAAAATGCAATTTCACTTGCCATAGCGACAAATGAAAGGGTTTTCTGAACACAAACACAAAGAAGAGGGATAGACTACAAGGAAGCTAATAAAGAAAAATTTGCTTGATAGCAATCAAGCAAAAGAAACCTAAGCGAAGTTGGACTACTAACTAGCTATTCTATTCCCGGTAGCGGCGCCAAAAGGCGATAGCGCTACGCAGCGTCGTTCGAGGTCAAAGGAACTTCCTTTTTCTTGAGCAGTTTATAACACCCTAGGCGATGAACCTAATCGTTGTAGTGTAGTATTAGGGTAACCCGCGAATATTGATATCGTTCTCTAGGGAATAGAATGCTAGTGAGAGGTTACAGCTAAGGTTGGGGTTGAGGAAGATTATTTTTATCTTTTTTTATGTTTTTTAGGAAATGGAAGGTCACGAATCTCGGGGTTTGGATTTGGGGGTTGGTATTGCTACTGATTACTCTACTTATCTAATTATCTAATCTAAGGTGTATGTAGTCTATGTCTAATTATTGTGTGCTCATATGATAGTTTAAAGATATGTTTACTTAGGTTTTACTACTCCTTAATTATCTCTATTGGTGGTTGAATTTAATCACGTCCTTATTCTTAATCGCGTTGTGTGTCTAAAGAGTGTAGGGTATGCGTTTATCCACAACTCTTTTGAACTTACCAAAGGGTCTCGTCTACAAAACCCACTAGGAATAAACTCTAACTCTAGGCCTCTTTGGATGGTTTAGCTTACAACATAGCTCTAGGTGCTATAACCTAAGGTTCAAAGATTAATCAAGCATTAAGTACATATGAATGATCTATCGCATTACTAGATCATTAACATTAAGATAAGAGACAACCAATCAATATTCAATAATTAAGTTTCATATTCCCTAAGCAAACACACAAGTAAATTAGCCGGACATGGAGAACATGCAAGCATACACAAAAATAATCAAAGACATAATTGAATTAATGAAGTAAAACACTTATCTTGATGTAAGATAGGGTTGGGAACCCTAAAATGCACAAAGGCAGTCTTGGTTTGGGTTTAGGTTTTTACTCCAAAGACTACCCTAAGCTGAAAATTTGGATTCTATATATATAAGATTACATATGCGGCGTGAGTCACCTTATGTTTTGGAGCGCCTTAGGATCGCCCGTCATTAGGGTTTCGTCTTGGCCACGTTAGTCTTGCGACGGCGTCACCTTGTGCTTGTGGCCGTCCTCTTGACTTGGCGTATACCGGGATCAAATCTAGGCGTCGAGTTGCGACGGCCTACTCTTTTAAAGCTGACACCGTCGCTTGAAAATAAGAAATTTGACTTGTCCGTCACAAAATGCTCCGTGGCGTGGAGTTTAGCGATGACACCGTCTGTATACTTATTGACTTGAGTGTCTCGATTTCTTGACTTTGGCCATTTTCTTGGTATATCATGCTTTTAGTCCAAATAAATTGCTAATACGGCAATTTGCCTTCAAAGAGACCTAAAAAGTGAAAAGGAGCGATATTAGTAATACTTGGATACAAAAGTGATCAAATAAGGGCTTAAACGACCCCTCAAAATGGTATGTTTTAAAACCTTATCACACACATCTATATCAAGCCATAGGATTTGCTTGATAATAAATATTACCTTCCTTAGAAGGTATCTTAAACATAAAGGAGAATTTGGATTTGTCTTGACATTTCTTTGTGTCATTTGTAAAGACATTCCTAAGTGCATTTGAGGTATGACTTTCCACTTACCTCTAAATGATATTAGTTTAATAAATAAGTGTGATTATTTAGGTATTTATTTGAGTAGGTTTAGGTAATATACACATGTTTTATCATGGCTTCATTAGGAAGTTTTTCTTCTCACATACGGTAATGGTCTTTCGTCTAAAATCATGGTTTTATAAAACTTGTGTTTTGCCTCACTTAATCAAAAATCATATCCCTCAACAATAAAAACAAAACACGAATCTCAAAATTCTCCTTTCCCATAAATACTCCCAACCCGTCAATCCTCTATCCCCACTTTTCAAATCTTCCAATTTCAAAAATTTCCTCTCACTCAAAACTTCATCTTCCTCTCCATTTTGTCTCAACGAAATCAAGAAGGATCATCTTCAACATGGTTTACATAAGCCCTCGTACTCATCATGCCTTAACACTCATCGCTTGTGTTCCCTATAATGATTTACATATAATGGGATTTACATATGAGACATTTACTTTGTGTTGTTAAATACATTGGGGTTATATACCCAATCCTTTGTATCATCCTTAGCATTGAAATGAAATATTACTAATAATCTAAGTTTATCTAGGTTATTATCATAATGTATTTATCATTTCTCTTTGTTTCATTTCTTTCTTTAAGTGATACATTAGAAGTCATGTATGCATGTTAAAAGAAAATGTAGGTTAAAACACATATCTTGGTATAAAACTATGAGATCTAAAATTCTATGCTTTTCATCATAAAATGCGGTTGCAGCAACTGCAGTCTGGATCTGGAAAATACACTAAGTAGGATCCTTTTTGAAAAAGGAACCGTGGGATCCGTCCTACTTGGAGAAACAGGTTTTCATGCAAATTAAAAACCACTTTTCTTCTAAAAATAATACTCCACTAGAATGTCAAAACCATAAGTAAGTTAAATGTCATTGTTTATTTAAAACCATTGTTAATAAAAATCTAGTAAAAACATTAGATAATCATAGGTTGACCACAAACATCACTTTCTATTAACTCATCTTTTCTATAGGTTCAACTATGACGCATGAATATGAGTTTGATTTTTCACTCACTAGCGTCTAACCTCGAAAACCGTCACTTCCATGAAGGACGTAATATAGACACCTCTCTACAATTCGAAGAAGGTATCAATACCTCCTTCGAGCCATAGGACTAGAATGTCTTCTTGAAATCAGCGAGAAGATATGTCCAAGGTTCATAATGGAATTCTTCCGTCAAGTTGAACTTCGTTAAGTAACGAGGATCAACTCTCTATCTATTTGCTTTATATCAAAAACCAAAGTTTACTTTAACCCTTGGCATTTCTTTACATCCTCCAATTTTAAATCATGGACAATGTGCCTTCACGAAGATTGGTCTCTTGATTCTCTCTTCCTTTAAGTGAAAGAAAATAGTCCATATTGTTCACACATACCTCAGGAAGATTTACATGCATAATATGCAAACCTCGACCATATTACTCCGATCAAACATTATCTTCACCGGGACATCAGGAAAAATACAAGCCCCTTGCACTCATCCTCATTGAAAATGTTTGAGTCTTAGGGGAAATCAGAAATCCTTCCATTGTTGTGCTCACATATTGTATTGTTGCTAACACAACAACCATACAATCTAGCCTACTTCTTTTGCAAGGCGGTGAAAATCTTCAAGGCTCCAAGAATAAACTCATCCCTTATGGAATGTTCTTGAAGCGCCTCTATCATAATGTTATGCACTTTCATCCTCAATTTCAAAGTTCCGTTTATGCGTACTTGTGAACAAAGGATGGAACCGTAAACATATCTCTCATGAAGACTTTCTTCATTCTTGATTCCATCAACACTCATCAACAGCGTGATGATCCACCTAGTGAAAACACTCAGGAACCTTTGTAGTATTTCAAATAGGATCAATCCTCTTGTACTCGTTCTTTATCAATGTAATCCTATTTCCTTCATGAAATAAAACATCTTACATTTGATATCTTAGTGTTAGAACACCTTTAAACCAACCTTGGAATATAATGCATTGTCAAGATCATTGCATACCTTTAGTAAAGGTTATAGCGGCGGTGGGCCGGATCCCAAGTTTGTGCTAGGCGGATCCCTACACTTAGGGAACCGTGGGATAAAACAAGCAGAAAATGCAATTGCAAGCATTGTATTTCAAACATATCCTTAGAACACCTCACTCTAAGCTAAACATAGTGTCTTAAGGCAAATTAAGTCCTTATCAAGTTAAGTAGATCCTCCCCACTCACACATGAACTCATCGAGATCACACTCAAGGCATTTGTAGATCTATCGTTTCATTTTAATCCATTGCTCTTCGACTCTTAGCTTCGCACATCATTTTTTCACATGATCCCTCATATCTAAACATTGGAAATCTCTTATAGCAAAATCGATCATAATCATCCTTACGACAAAATTGGTCAAAATTGATCAAATTCTAGTTTTTCCATCTTAAAGCCTCCAGGATATTTTCCAAAGGATTAATCTAAGTCACTATCTGATCTCTAGGATCATTTAGCTTCACTTGACACTCTTAAAATCTTTAGTGTCATCCTTGCTCATTTATTGGTACTCATGAAAAGTTCCAATTCCTTCCATAAAAGGCAATCATTAGCTACATCACTCATTATCTTCAAGTACTTAAGCACCCATTCATTTAAGACACTTAGGAGAAGCTGAAACACTCAAGATGATATAGATCTTAGACCTTAGAAACATCATTTCTACTCTTTCCTGACTCTTGAGAAGCGGGATCCCTAGGATTAGCCTAGGCGGATCCTAGAGGAACCATTATGGGATCAGATGATTATGTCAAACCTTGCTAAAACAATCATTTCAACTCATCTTTCTAACTCAAATACTCCATCTCATCTTAAATGAGTTCCTAGATCATTACAAACTCTGAAGTTGACTCTTGTGCATGTTAATCATCACCTTCCAATGAATCCTAGTAGATTAAGGCTTAAATGCACTTGCCAAATCTCTTGCTTTATAAACCACATTGTTAGGACTTCCATAGTCATCACCTTCATCCTAACTTTCAGCACTTTAGAAATCTTTACAAACCTCTTGAAATCATCTCATCATGAGGAAAACTCCAAGTAGTAACTTATCCACCAAGAACCACCAAGAAAATTGCTCGTGTTGTACGAAATTTGCAACGAGATCATCTCCGGTCAAACCAGCGAATGCAAGGATCTCTTCTCAACCAATCAAACCAATTCAGAAAGGATAGTACCACAAAACTACCTATGCCAAACACCACCATACCTCCTAGGCCAAACAATATCATCTTCACTAAACCATCACCATTGGTTCCTAGAGCTATATCTTTTACATCTCCACTATCATCACCACACCTCTACAATTTAGAGGATTTGCCTCCTAGGCCTTCTCATCCGCTTTCGTAAGCAACATTCTCCTCATTAGGAGGAATAATGGTACAAAATCAAGGTGTTGAGTCAACACACCAGGCTTCCTTTTAGCCGTTTCCATCATATAATCCCATTTGGATTATGAGAAATCATCAAAGTCAACCACCGACCATATGGAAGTTGACACTCCTCTACCACCACCATCATTCTTGGTGAGCCATTTTGAATCTTGCCTCACTAATTCTCCAGGTCGTTTGAAGCTCCACAAGGCAGCTTCACTTGATCCTTTGCATCAAGCCATTTCATTTCTTCCACCACCACTACCTAGCCATGACAAAGATTGCTATCATTGTCAACATGTTGAAAGTTTGATATATGGAGTACGAGAAGACCAACGTTTCATGTTCTATCATCTCCTCGAACGTTTCGACGAGATTAAACCTAATAAAAACTTGAGCTAGAAGATTTTAGTGGTGTCCTAGCATCAAGCGATAGTTGGTCTAGAAATTCCTAGTCATGTATTCTTTATTTTCTTAGTTTTAGAGTCATGTATATCATATCTCTAGTTTTATTAAATGAAATTACATGCTATATTTAGGAGTATATGATTATGTTGTATTCATATCTCACTTTTGTGATAACATTACTTGTTATATCACCATTATTGAAATTGATCATGACTATCACGGATCCTCAAAATTTCCTAGGCGGATCCTACTAGGGCAAGTGGGATCCGTTGAGACATAAAACTATTTTTTCTAACTTGGACCACATTTGCATGAAATTGTGAATTATACTTGCTTTCTAACCTTTGTTTTGTAGTTATTCAATCTACACTTGAAGACTTTGACACCCTAAAGTTAGGGAGCTTTGTGTCAAAGCAATACATTGCAAATTACTTGCAATATTAGGATTACATTACATGACATCCCTTTGCAAAATTGCAATTATCAAGGGGAGCACATTAGTCACTTGACGAAATATTTTGCAAACTTAGTTGCAAACAAACTAGCTTAGTATTACTTTTTATGCCGCGAGGGGATGGACTCGTCAAGGGAGTAAAAGCGAGATCCTTTCCGTTACTTGCTCTCTATTTTCTTTCACATGTTTTCCTAAAAACAATGTGTTGGATTTCTTTGAAGCTCTTTTTGTTTAGACAAAAAGGGGAGAAGAAGTAAAACTACAAATTCAAACTTTTCAATTTTAGCTTTTCCTTAAAATAATTCTATGTTTTGTCATCAACAAAAAGGGGGAGATTGTTAATACAAATAAGCCGTAAAAACGTTTATTTATATCTTACGATCTTCTAATGTTTTGTCGATAACAAAACGTAAAATCATTTTAACGAAACAAATAAAATACGTAAATGGTTTGAACTAATAGTTTCTAACATATTCACATAAAATACTAAAACAAGTATAAGTGATTTTATGATTTAATAATACATATGTACAACAACTAGTGTTTACATATTTGGGTAAAATGTACACATAACTAGTATGTAGTATATTGGGTAATATAAATGGGTAGAAACTTAAGTATCATAACCCATTGGGCAAATACATTGAATGTAGTTGGGTACAACCTAAAGCCCATGACCCATAGGCTTGACCCATAACCCATTGCATGACATCATGCTTATATCATATATGGATAATATCCATAATCCATGGTTTTGACCCATACCCATATGACTAGGTGCATTGCACTCAAGAGATACATTGTATCTAACTAAAGACCCATGGATCAACCCATGACCCATAACCAAAATACCCATGGGTAAAGAGGAGCGTCCCACGGATCCTAGCTTTCGCATAGGCGGATCCCTTGTGGAAGGGATCCGTGGGATCAGGAACAGGTAAATTTTTCCTCTATAAATAGTGAGCCATTTCTTCTTTGTTTCTCACCCCTTTCTAACACACTTTCTCCCTGAGTTAAAAACTCACAACCTTGATCAAGAGATCTATGTTTGTAGTTTTGTTTTGTGTGATCTTCTAGGTTCCTCTTAAAGGCAAGATCACCACCTTTGAAGTCGAGCAAGCTCAAGTCCATGAGTTGCCATGCTTCCTCATCATCAAGACTACTGAAGTCTTCTTGTTGATGATTGTTTTTCTCTTCTAAGAAGTGTTGAAGACATTTGTGAATGGTGTCTCAAGTGTCAAGACGAAGATATTAGTGAAGGGTATCTATCGTCCATATCATAAGCACTTGTGGTAGGTGCTTAGAAGTCAAGACTAGAAGCATTAGTGAAGGGTGCTTAGAAGTCAAGACACAAGACATTAGTAAAGGGTGTCTTGAAGATCTAGTTAAAGGCATTAGTGAAAGGTGCCTTAGATGTACATTCGATATGGTGTGTTTGATGTACAAGATAGATTAGTACTAGATCCAAGGATATTGATATCCTTGATGATGTTTAGAAAAGGAGTTGATCTCCTTTGGGATTAGTCATTGGTGTAGTGTTGGGTAGTAGTTCCTCCATTGCAATGGAACTAGGTGCTTAGCCTAGTACCTAATAAAGGGTAGGCGACGTTGTGTAGGTGTGGTTCACCTTGGTGTGAAAGAACCCGGTGGTTAGCCTAGCACCGTATAAAGGGTAGGCGACATTGTGATATGTGTGGTTCACCTTGGAGTGAAAGAACCCGGTGGTTAGACTAGCACTTAGGAAGGGTGAAGCGACATTGTGAAGGCTTCTCCTATAAGGAGATTGGTGTAGTGTGTTCACGAACTTTTGAGTAGGTGACTCGGGGGTGGAGTGGGGCAGGAAGGTGTCCTTGTAGCCGAACCACTATAAATACTCGCGTTGTGGTTTTGTGCTTCTTACTCTTATCTTTCATTACATACCTTTATATGTTTGTTTATCAACATCCAACACACACATCCAAATAGATTGACATAAGTCGATCTAATTAAATTAAAAGAAAGTTTTAATTGGCAAAACTATTCAACCCCCCCCCCCCCTTTCTAGTTTTCCACAGATTACTCACAGTTTCATCCCATGTTGCATCATTAGTT
>OU343220.1:298438860-298548169 GCA_910596185.1 Chrysanthemum makinoi
ATATTTGCATCATTTTCCAAAACCAGAAGGATATCTACAAACTACTTTGATACAGTTTTTCTTTTCATCGATAGATGCGCCAACATGGATTTGGTTGATAAGTTCATTTAGAATTTTTATTTGCGGTGAACCTTATTGAAAGCTTTACCAGTGGCTTATCATATGATATGCCTTCTGGTCCATCATATATATGGCCACCCCAATGACATAGTAGTATAACACACTTTGATGTCATTGTCAAAAATTTCTTTTACCTGTTATGAACAACAAGCAAGAAGGCTTACCAACTAAAACTATAATAACTTCTTCATCAAAAAAGGGTACTTAAAAGTGAACTGAGCATGGGTGATATTTCTTGATTAGAAGTATGGTGTGCTCTTACCTGATAAAGTAGAAGAAGAGCAGTGATGTGAAATCGATGATGATGCAGCGGTGGAGACGATCAACGGTTATAAGTCACGGTGAGGAGTGGATGTCAATCATGTGGAGGAGTATACTCGATATTACTGTGAGGAGGAAGACACTAGCTAGGGTTTACCTATTCACGTTCATAATTTGTTGATTTATGAGATGAGAATAAAAATAACTATTATAAATTAAATATTTTTGTAAGTACTCATTATGTTAATTATTTTTTTAAAGTACCGTAGTTTAACAAAAAAACTCCTAAAAATATACTATCTACAAGTAAAAATACTAGTTTACAAAAACGTTGTCTCGTTTGGTAGTGCTTTTTGAAATTGAGTTGGGCCTTTTATCACATCCACCTATTATTCTCTTTGTTATTTTTTTATACTAAATATTTTTTACTTTAAATCTTGTGTTTATCATTTAAAAAAATAAACAATGTACAAATTAATCATTACTTTCTTAGGGGGGTGGCAACACATGCGGTATGGGGTGAGGCATCATGCGGCATCGAGAGGCATTCCATTGCCACCCATGAGGCATTGTTCGGTATGAAGGTTCACGGCATGGCTAGCGGGTATCTTTGCCGCAGCGGTATGGAGAAGAGAAGGAGAAAGGGACTTTGGCCATACATGCGAAAATGGTTAGATTTGTTTCATACTAATCTTAATCTCATGCATGCGAAAATGGTCGGATGAGAATTTTTGTTTCCGACAGAACATCATCATCCGACAGTTGTTGAGGTTTTGTTTGTTTGGTTTATGGAAGGATGTGCGGTGGGTTGAATATAAACCAAGTTTCTAACTGTGGTTGAGTTGGGAGATTAACCTTGGTGTCTGGTTAGAGTAAAAGATCTTTTGATGAGAAAGAATGGATGGGATTACAAGGTCAATGTATACATGTCTAGTGTCCATTTATCCACAATTTGGACTTGAAGTAATTACCACTTGAAGTAATATAATTATGAATTTAAAAAAAAAAAAAAAAAATTAAAAATGAGTAAGGTATGGAATGATCATCGCCACTAAAAAACTATGAGAAGGTATGGTAAGGTATGAGATTAGGTGGAATGATATTATTGGTGGGTGGTGAGGTATGATGAGTGACCATTGCCACCCCCCTTATGCCTACAAGTCTACAACAAATCAAACTCCAAATCTAAATCATAATCCCAAACCTACACCCATTATGATATCACAGCGCTTACTTTGATCTCCAAACATACACTTGTGAAAACGTGCATTTATAGACTAAAAACAAAAATATACTAAAATGAAAATCCCTCAACTTGCGGTAATCATATACGTTTAGGGATACTACCTTGTAAATTGTCGTTTTGAATAATACAAACAAAACTTGTTTATAAGAGATAGTAACGAGACGCAACATAGTAAACATATATAGAAATGTTTAAAAGATTTGAAAACACATAAAAGTAAAAAAAAACAAACACAAAAGACAGTTTAACAAACTTAAAAAAAAGTTAACTCTCAGACAAATGCCTCGAATCGTCTTCATAATGAATGGAATGGATATATCAGACTCGTCATCTATGATAATCATCACTAAGAAAACCCTTTTTTATGTTACAAAGTATTAATAAAAATGTTACTCAAAAAATAAAAAAACTATATCAAGTTAAAAAATATATAAAAACTTCAGACATCCAAGGAAGGAGCAAAAACAGCATAAACTCTCAAGCCTGGCGAAGGCGAAAGTTCTTAGGCGGCCACTGCGAATGTTTCTGAGAAACAAGCCTTAGATCTTTTATCACTAGTTTTTATTAACATTTAACAAAACAAATAAAAAATAAAACCTACTTCTAGATCTAATGAACCAGAAATGCCGTGTCATAATAAATATCTGTCGGAAATGATTCTGCTGCAGATCGCGATGCCAGCGATGGTAACGGCGACGTCGCCGGTGTTCCTACTAGAGGCGGAGCCGCCTCTACCGGCGCAGCCATCCCCACCGGCAGCAGCTTCTCCTCCAACAGCTATTAATCTGACACAACATTCCTTGCATGAAATGCGAGACTGGATTTTTAGGGTTTGATAGATGTAAATAGAATGATAGGTTATATAGAGAGGTTAAGGGGAATTAGGGTTTGTTGATATATGGGCTTCTATGTGTGACTGTGTAACATTGTTTTGAATCCAATATGTGGCCCAAGATTATTTTGTTTGACAATTTGGAAAACAAAGAAGCCCACACAACCATTTGTTTTTATTTTTTTCAAACTAATCAAGAAAAATAAAATGAAGACTTGCTACAAGAGAAAGATTTATATGATTTACAAATACACTAGTAATATTTGACGTTGTTTCGCCGCACAGGTCAGCGAGGCACATATAATAAGGGAATTAGTTTACACACTCACATTTTTTATCGATACACTTCATTATACGCATTAGAAAGTTGTAGTTTATATATACTAGCGGTTGTATAATGGAGTGTGTAAATAAAAAATAATGGTATACATGACACTAGGAAAGAATGATCTAATCTTAATATGAATGAATTAATGGTTAGGGTTCTTTTAACTTGTCTTAATAGCATCGAAAAGTCTGCTTGAGTACACTAGTATACAGGGATTCAAATAAAAGTACAAACAAGTGTACTTTTATGTAAGTCACTGTGTACTCTCGATGTACTTTTTGTATGTTTAACTTGTGCCCCTAGGACAAAGTTAGAAAAACCCTTCATGGTTATGCCACACATAGCCATCTATACTATATATAAAGAATGTATGGTCAAACCTTGAAAAGTGAAATTTTGAAAGTCAAATATGAGAAAAATGCATATTGTAATTAATATTCTTATTAAAACACCTCATTACTTAAAAGTACAATAATTTATTCACATTGTACAACCGATTAAAAGCATATATATCAAATTAAAAACAACCAATAAAACACCCCTAATTAAAAATTAAAAAGTACAATAAAATATTTATAATGTACAATTTAAACAAGCTACAACATAATTCAAAATATATAATAAATAAACATAATAATTAATGTTATTTTTAAAACACACTAAAATAAAAAGTACATATTATTATATACATTATACAAATTAATAAAACACACAAAGCTTCATACAAGTTAACAAGTTGATGTTACATATAGTTTTGAAAACTGGGCCGGACCAATGGGTTAAACCAGGAACCGGTTAAGCCACGGTTTCGGCTAACCAATAAAACCCATCGATCCGAAAACAAACCGGTAGACTCGTTGAAAGAGTACAAACGGTGGAATTAGGTCTCATCGAGATCTATTTATCCGGTTAATCGTACAAGGTACCCACCCGAAAGCGTTAATGTTACTTGCTATACTATATATAAAGGAAAAATCAAAAAGTAAAAAGTGGGAAGTTGAAACAAAAAAAGAAAAAAAAAATGTTGAAAACATATATTTCAAAATAAAACTATTAACGCACATCGAAAACCGGTTGACCCGGTTTAGTTTGACCAGTTTTCGACCCAACCTATAGGGTTGACTCGCTTTAACGACCCGTTTTTTGACCGGAACGGTTCAACCGGTTGAATCACCGGGTCGAACGGGTTTCAAAACATTATGTTTAATCCCCAAATCTTCAAACTTTTATTATTTTTCTTTTATAATGCATAAACTTTTTTTATCACTAAACGATTTGTCGCTATAAAATCCCGATTCTATACACGGGTACTTGTCTAGTATAGGCAAATGAAGCATATGTGATGATTCTTGTGTTAAGTTATATATGGTTTATGCTCTTTTATAATATAATGATATAAACTTAGACATTGTTATTTTCCGAAGAGAATGTATTTATACTTTACCTTTGTAATTTCAGAATAGATGTGTCGCTAACGAAAACTATAGAAAGATTTTGTTTGTCTCCCTCGTTGGGTGGTTCTAATTCAATGCCAAATTAAACAAGGAAGGATTATTCTGTTTCTTTATGTGAAATAGTACAAAATAAAGTAGCTAACCATAGATTGAAATTCACTTCTCATATAGATGCAAACAATTTGCTGTAGTGTGATGTAATCTCGGTTTCTATTAAGGGTTCAAATGAGGACATGGCAAGCAATGTCGGCGTAATTAGGTCGAAGCGGAGAGTAACACTTACCTTAACGATTCAATCTCTTTCTTACAAAGGTTACAACAAAGTGATGGCGGAACCATCATTTCTAATAATGTTAGCCTCCTAAGCGTGCGTTTGGGCAAACATATCTGAGGCCACATTATTAACTTACCCTACTCTAGCATCCTAACTCGAGTTTTCCTACATAATTTTAGTGTTGTAAGATGTAACTCTAGTTTGATATAGTGATCATTTCCAATTCATTGGCCGCTTTTTGAACGGCCCAAATTGGTTGGCTAAACTAAACTTCAAGAACTTGAAGATTGTTGGGGTCTTTTTAAATAGCCCCTCTCAAATACAACACCAACATGGGTTGGTAGTTGTCTTTCATTAGATGATGGTAGTTTATTATTGTATTGTAAGTTTGGAACAATTTGGTTACTAGATTTACAACACAAGCTTAATAGAAGCGATTGAACAATAAACCACACACACATACGATGTAGGAATAAAGAAGGTTAGGCGTGGGTATGTGAAAGAGATAAATTGAACAACCAACCTTCAAATGAAGGTTTACAGAGTATTTATAGGAGGGAAGCTAGGGCAACACTCCTAGTTCCCATCCTTTCCTTAATGGACATGGGTCTAAGCTCATGGGCCTTCTACATAAGCTTAAGGCTAATAACAAACATAAAGGCCATAATTAAGCTACCTATTACATATTAATTACTAACACTTGATTATGGTTTAGGAGTGATTCCAAAAATTTCCCCCTCAAGTGTTGTGATGATGGCGGTGAAAGCGTTGATGTAATAGTAGCGGCGTCTTCGACATTCTTCTTTCTTGTGAGAAAATTGCCTTGATTGAACCATCTCCCGGTGTAGCGAGATAGTTTTCTTTGAGCAGTTATGCTTTGACGTCATCTTTAACTTTGTTCTTTGATCATTGTTCTTTGTGATGAAATTGATAGTATGTTGTTATCGCATCAAGTGCGCCTCGGTGCCTTATTTGCTTTAGTGTCTCCACGTATTTCTCAACATGCTCACGCTCTTTTGGCGTTGGAATTCAGATCTTGATGAAGTTCTTTAAGTCTTTAACTTTGTAGATTCTTTGATTTGACGAAGAATCATTCGACTTGTTGTGTTGCTTTGGATAGAACTTCCATTAGTGATGATGTTGGCGTGAGCATGAGAAGAATCTGCACGATCATTCATCGAGCTTCCATAAGAAGAAAACATAAAGCGGTTAGTAATAGCGGATTCGGCACTTACAAGTTTGAACCGAGTGTTAACGGCATAGTGTGAAAACACAACTCTAATTCTTACAAAGGCGTTCTGATCGGAGTCCCACAAGTGAGATAACACGATGTGCGAAGTACACCTACGATTCGATGAGTCGTTGAGGTACACCAATATCACCTCATTGTGAACCGTTTGAGACCACTAAAGCGCAAATCCACGGGGATTTGCGGCGACCGCTATGTCGGGGCTGTTTGATGTTGACCAGCGAGGTTTCCATTCAATCACGAGGATCACAAATGTGAACCTCTCATAAATGTTCTCGACAGATTGCTAAGATCTGTGAAGGACTCGATAATGTACCACTGAAATTCTTATTGTTGAATGTCAAGTGTACCTAAGAGATCTTTTGATGAATCTCGTGGCTCTAGACTCAATAGTGCATTTTGGTTTTCTGAGCGGAGACTAGGGAGAGGGTCTCCTTCTTCAATACCGGCAATCTCTAGAGAAAGCCGATAGTTTACGTAGGGTTCCCTGTGAGAATGAAACAAGCTTCTGAGAGAAACTTGAGTGGTTAAGAAGGTTTAGTGCATCGTCAGCGGGTCCATGGCGACTTTTAATCTTCAATACCGGTGTCATCTAGTGACATCCGGTATATGAATTGAACGATTATGCCCTAAGTTGAATAATCTGGAGGGCTATTTCTTTTCACCCTTTCTTTGCATTTCTTTTTAATTCTTCAACTCCTTCTTTCTCCGATTCTCATTCTCTCCTTTTTACAATCATACCTAAGGACTTCTAAATTCTAACTATTGGTAGTGTCCTTGGGTAGATCCCTCCGGATCTGGCGGATCATAGGACGGTTATTCCTAACCTTAGTCACCTTATAACTCCATGACTAACCTATGTTGCCATAAAACCATTTTGAAGAAAATCTCTCAAAGGGTTTGTAAATGGAAAACATGTTTGAACCCTTTGTGAGAGTTTTATCTTTTAGCGATACTCCCCCCCTCACATGTGCTTTAGAGTTTTGGCGGAAATGCACTGATGAGAAAAACGCGAACTTTTGAATTGATCGACTCAAGATAGACATTCCCCCGCGAGACACAGTTACGTGGCATAGTTAAAGAGTTGCATTGTCGGCTTTTAGGTGACAACTAGCTCTAATAACTACCTTGAAGGTGTAGACAATCCTCGAAAGGTTGTCAAACCCGTCACAGTTCATGTCTACCAAGAGTTTCTCGAATGGTACATTCTACTCAGACAAGTCCTTACACGTTTACATCACTAGCGAACTAGCTTGAAATTATTACCGTCCGGATAAGTCTTTTCGAGTTACTAGCGGTTAAGATCTCGTCAATTCATGGGTTAAAGTCTTTTTACACGAGAGTTCATATAGCAAAACATATTTCTTATCACGTATTTTCTCCCCCTCAAAAAATGGCATATAAAATGTTATTTTTGAAAAGTTGAGAATAAATATGACCATTTCAGTGTTCGGGAAGAATGACCCTGTGAACAATTTGTGAACAAAGTTTTAAGTCAAGTACTCCCCCTCAACAAGTGATATAAGCGGTTGAGGTTTTGAAAATCATAAGGGAAAGTACTTGTTCTTTTGAGCAAAACCTTGAAAAGTGAAAGTTTGATAGGTTTTACTCAAAAGTAAACTTTCGCTCCTTTTATAAGGATTGTGGCGAAGCGTACCGGTCCTTTATTTACAAGTCGGGTTGTACAGCGTAATATGTGCACAAGCCATTGACATAATAAATCATACATCCAAATTTATAATGAAAGAAGCAGTTTAAGGGGTACCGGGTAGTCGGAGATGTGCGCCGGGAGTGTGAATCGGGCGTTGAAAGCCGATGATGTTTCTCCTGGGTCGACCACCAATATAGCTTTCCAATCTTACGGCGATCCCTTCTATACAACCGTTCATCAATCATCGTGATGATCCTCTTCACATCCCTTCGATCCCGAGAATTCCATCGCTTAGGAGACCCGATCTTTTGGTGTATATCCTTCAACCGGTAAGCCAATCCGTCCCTAACCATCTTCAAAGTGTGATCTCCATACTTGTGAAGATCTCTCGCACTTCGCCATCAAGCAATTTCTTTGAAGTTCACTGCGGTAAACGCGCCAGAATGGTTTGGCTGATGAGTGTAAGTTGTGAGAGGCGGTTGATGTCGGGAAGATCAAGCTACGGTGGAGTGAAGTTGACGAACGGGTCCGATAAGATTCAAGCTGCCAACTGGAGATCTTACTACGTTCTTTGATGACTATGCGTCGATGAAGATGAGCAATGACTTTGTGAATTCACGTTGTACTTCGGTGGAGAATTGTCTCATACGACCATGTACTTTGGCAAGGTACATGTCTTGATGTTGTTGATAGACAAATTCTCAAAGTCGACCGGAGAATGCATAATCCCTTTCGTCTTGTCTTTTGACCACAATATTCTTGAGATAAGTGTAGTCCCATTTGGACGAAAGATCTGCGTGTTTGATGGCAAGCGATGTTTTTAGTATTGACCTGCATGTTGAGACTTACGGACTGGCAACTACGTAGTAGATTCTTCGGCGTTTAGGCCAATGATGAATCCCGTACATTGCATCTCGGTCGTATGCTTCCACTTTGTTGGAGAACAAGTGATTAGCTCTATCCTCGATAGCTATGCGAGTTTGAGTATTAAATTTGGGAATGGAAGTGTCAGTGATGTAGCGTATTTCCTTGAACCATCGCCACCGTGTAGAAGAAATTCAAGTCTTTGTTGAAGAAATATCTGAATGGGATCCTAGGTCGTCTCGGTTTGCCAATCGTTGGTAGTGGTTTAGACCAGATCGGTTGTAATATGTACGGAGGGTTGTCCGCTTCGTAGAAGTCGATGTTTGCTACGGGTTGAGCCAATCCATGTTGTTAGACATAGCTCGAGCAATGTTATCAAGGTGATATTCGACCTCGATGGCACTTTTCGAGCTATCTTTTAACAGTTGAAATGCTTCATTCTTGATTCGCTTCAACTTCGGATTTCGTCATCTTCTTTACTTTGAACTTTTCTTGCAGAATTTTAGCATGCTCCGAAGTAGTACCGTCTACGGATCTTGACCTTCTTCGGGTAGGGAGTGGAATTGACAAGTGTAGAAAACCATTCAAATTCCTCTGTGTTATCTTCATCTAGCCATGATAGGGCGTCGGCCTTGAAGCCTTCTTCTTCTTTTCTTAGGCCTAGATGAGGATTCCGGTTTACGTACTTTTGTCGGAGGCGGGTTGTTGTTGGGGCTCATGGTATTCTTCATCGTCACCTCCCGTATACTCAAAGTGATCACGGTTTTGAGTGCAGGGGTGGTGTCTCGAATCTCGAGGTTTATCAGCGAGAAAGCGGGGAGGAGATCTTTGTTGAGCTGGAGTCCTTTGTGGTGGAGGCGGCATTGAGTATTGAATCGAAGATGATTCACCAGACTTCTTTGTGCGTTTAGGCTCTTTATCCTTATCTTGATCTTTGTCTTCATCATCTCTTGAGCGCTTAGGCCTTATAGCCTCTTCTCACGAATGATGACTTGAGTTGGTATTCGGCAATGCTTCAAACATTTAGTTTCATGGGAGGCAACGTTGCGAGGCGTGTTGACATTTGCTACCAGGCCGGTTTACTAATTCATCATCCGAGAAGATTGTAGTTTCAACTGGATTGATGCTCAAATTCATCGGAGTTGATTTCATGGCTTTCTTGGCTAAATGTAAGAGATTCGGATAAAGTTGTGCGGTATACATCTCCTTTGTCAATTTCGAATGACCTCCATTAAGAACTTGTGAGTGTATCTTTTATCATCTCGTCCATGCTCCCTTAAGATCATCCTTCATAAGCTTACGTACATACTCCCTCAACTTTCATCTTGTCATTCTCATCATGAAGATCACGTTATCGGTCGGCGAGGAAATTCAACTTTCGTAGAGAATATCTTTCTTCGACTCGTTTGGACGACTTTAACGATTCGATTCTTAGATTGAGAGATCCAAGATGGAGTTGGCTTCTTCTTGATCGGATGATGATTTGGTTGATTTCTTTGATGGTGGTGGTGAAGAGTGAGAAGATGAATCTGATGATGAGATGTGAGGAGACTCCGGGTCCTTTGGTGGTTGAAATTTTCTTCCTTTGATCGTGCAGGACTATCTAGAAGAAATGTATCATACTCAACATCTTCTTCATTTCCAGACTTAGCTTGTTCATCGGCTTTGGCTTTGGCTGCAGCTTCTTCATCGGCTTTTACCCTCTAACTTCTCGGATTCTTGTTCTTCAAAATCATACTCAAGATTATCTTTGACACGTGTCTGTTGTTGTACCAAAGTGGTGGCACCGGATCCCTTATCGGGTTGATTAACCGCATCGGGACACGGTGAAGGTTGAGCTACCACTTGACCCTCGGGGCCACCCATTTGTTCTTTTGCAAATTCTTTTGTGTTGGAGTCTAAGGAATTTGAACTTCTTCTGTATGAAGTATCGGTTGCTCTTCTTCTTCATCGAGCTTTCTTCATAAGGCACAAGTGAGTCTTCCCTTTTCCTTTGTCAGTGGTGGACTTGGAGGTTTAGGCTGCTTGAAGGAGGTGTTTGTTTCTTGAGATTCAGTAGAATCTCTTCATCGATTCATTAGCCTCGAGTCCTCGTCCATTAGCTTTCTGCGGTTGAGCTTAGATACGGGAATAGGAGCGGCTTCCTTGGCGAGGAACTGTCCCCTTTGTGGAGGATTCCTCTTGGGAAACATCCTCGACTCGGTCTTGCAGCACTTCGGCACTTCCTCTTACGGTTCCTAGTAGGTGTTCGAAGGCTTTTCATCGAGATGACCAACTTTGCTTCTCGTCTTGCTACTTGATACCTTTTGTATGTTTCAAGCTTTTGATTTCATTTGTCGAAGGTGATCAGCAAAGACGCACCCTGTTTCTTTGTTGCGATTCCTTGATTACGGCCGATAGGGTAGGCTCGGTCAACATATCGTGATTATGGGTCATTGAGCCTCTTGTGGAATATCGGGATGAAGTCCAAGTGCTCTCTGGATCAACAATTTCGTGTATCCGACATAGGGAATCTTTGAGCCAAGTTTCTTGTGAAATGTCATCATGTCTTCCCATAGCGGCTTCAATTTGATGTCCTTTTGTTGATTAATGACGGAAGATTTGTAGTTCCATGAGCTTGGGATGCTCATAACCACTATCCGCGACCGAGCCGATTTGGTAATGATGATGTAGAGGGTTCTCCACGGTTGAGGAATGTTCTTAAGCTCCACATGAGAGTGCTTAGTGATTATTCCTGAAGCTTAATTATAGCCAATATCAATCGGAATTGAGCTGTCTCTTGATGTAGGTGTGGCATAGAAGTCGGTTGGCTCGATTGGAATTAGAAGAACGTACCGTAGATGCTGCATGTGTGATGGTGATTTGTTTGTGATTGAGCGTCACATTCACCGCACTTTGACCTTTGATCCTTTGCATTGAATTCTAGAATTGTTGTATGTAGATCTCGATCAGTAGCGAGTGTGAGAGCATGTTATGGTAGGGATGATTCTTTAAAATATCCACAGCAATCAAGCAAGAAGATTTTGAGCATGTGAGGGTTTCAAAGTCAACTCTGAGATTGTTCTTTACAATCTTTCTTGGATAACCATTAGGGAAGATATCGGCAATTGTGAGAACCTTCGGTGCATCCACATTCATTTGAGCGACCATGTCGTGATCCGAAATAACATTAGCCAAAAGAACCAACATATCGAAAGACATAATGTTAGTCAACAGAAGGTTTTATTGTCTAATTATTGAAAGTACAGTGTTAATGATTGTTCTGAGTCCTAAGTCACTTGTTTGTCCAATAGTCCAATGGCGTCGTGAAGCGTTTATTGAGTTAGTTAACTTTAAGTTTTAAAGTTTATGTTATCACTTATAGTTCACAACATATCAAGCGTTTAAGTTTATTAGTGACATTATTGGATTAGTGGACGTTATGATTCATTTATTTACAAGTTTGCCGCAGCGTAACAATTCAAAATGAAGGTTTAATCAAGGCTTATGCGTATGAATAGTAGCTTATCGCGTAGCGGGGGTATATATCGCGTAGGCACAAGCATACGTGTAGGATCACTGTCTTCTGCGGCGTAAATGTTATGCGTAGGAAAGAGTAACCTTATGCGTAGAGCTTACGGCGAGGGCGTATATAAAACTTTACGCGTAAGGCTTACTCGTAAGAGTAGACCTTATGCGTAGAGTCACTATTTATGCATATCCTTCGCAGAGATACTGCGTAGTCCCATTGTAGAACCTTACGGCGTAACAGTTAGCGTAAAATTTCTCTTACGCATAACTTTCTGGCGTAAGGTGATCCTTATCGCGTAGAGTAACAAGACCTTGATTACGAGTTTTATGCGTAGCAAGCACGAAATAAAATCATCATATCATCAATCTTAACACATGTGTTCATTTTAAGACAGATCATGGCATGAAACTCATTTTACAGATTACGCGTAGAAAGTCATAAGCGTAAGTCAAAACCCTAGAGTTTAAGAATTACGCATATGATTTCTAGCCATAGGAATTGCACCAAACGTTTTCCGGTAGGTCTTAGGTGTTGTGAGAGTCTAATAACCAAGTTTTAACATCCAAAACTCAGTGAATCAAAAATACCCAAACCTAAGAACATTAAACCCTAAATTCCAATTTAACATAATTAGTGTTTTACGGGTTGTTATAGGGCAGGATATCATCAATTCAACATGATATTAACATTACACAACAATCTTTTGACAAAAACAATCACATTTGAAAATACCCAAAACCACGCATAAACCCTAATTTTGAAAATCAATCAATTCGTGTTTTACGGGTGGATTTGAGATAAAATAGTATCATTGATGTTAAAGACATGTTTTGACACAATCTTTTTAACCACTAACACACACCAATAATTGTGTGTTCATACACTATCGCGTAGAACACATAATCACACATATCTAACGTTTTAGCCGTTGGATTTGCATAAAATTCAAAACCTTTGCTTGTAATAACGTAAAGATTATGAAAACACTTACACTTTGATGATCAAAAACAGTTTCTTGAGCGATTTCTAGCGTAGGATTAGTGTGGTTAAGAGTAATAAATGTGAAGTGAAATGTTAGGTGGGGTGTTTTATTAAAATGACTTTAACCTTTTGGCAGTTTTGGTCCCTCCACCTTTTCCTTTTTTCATCCAAAGCCATTTAACTTCCATTTTGGTTACCAAACAAAGATTTTAAGAAAGAACTTTGACGACACTCCCTCTCGACTTAAGAAATAATGAAAGGTTATAAATTTTAGTCAGGAGTGTCGGTTTAACGAGAAAAGTTTACCACCATTGATACAAGAAACAACCAGAATAGAGTAACATGCAAGTACACGAGATGTTTTGAAGCGGTTAAGTATTTATTTTCTCCCCTCAACACTTGATCGAAAAATCTTGAATTTTGAAAGATTATAGTGTTGAAGGAAGAAATGTACTTGCCATGTTGAAAGAAAAATAGATAGAAGAATATTTTTGTTGTTTTATCAGGTTTTATATTTTTGTATTTTGTTTTTGAAAAAAAAAATTTACAAAAGAGATTTTGGTGTTTGGCGATGGTTTTAAAATTTGTTTTAGGAGTTCATCAATTCCTCTTGAGTCAAACACCTCATACCAATCCGGTGGACCAACTCATTAAACCTAGCGGGAGGCAAGTCTTTGGTGAGAAGATCTCGCCAATTGGTATCGTACCCACAAAATATAATTCAACGATTACCACGTTCCACGTGATCCTTGATGAAATGATATCGAAGATCGATGTGCTTTGATTTCAGTCTTTGGCGAGTTGCACGAGATCGCAATGGCACTCCGATTGTCGCGATACATGGGACTGTCAAATACGTAACCATAGTCTTTGAGTTGTGTTCTCATCCAAATGACTTGAGCACAACACGTCGACATGGCTACATATTACGCCGGTTGAGGCGGCGATGTACAATCATGCTTCTTCGATTGCTATGACACCAGTTTATCACCAAGAAATTGTAAAGCTCACGAAGTACTTTTCCGTGAGTCTAAGCATCTGCGTGGTCGTCTGAAAAGCGATTAGTTCAAAACGAGAATCCTTCGGATACGGATCCCCAAGTTAATGGTTCCCTTGATGTATAGGAGGATTCTTTTATCCTCAGAGAGGTGGGTTTAGGTTGGTCGCGTGATAGCGAGGAGCAAAGATAGACGGCAAAGACAATATCAGTCCGCTTGTTAGATACATGAGACCCAATAATACTACGGTATTTGGTAGGGTCAACCAATTTCCCATGTAAATCAGCGTCTAGCTTCTTGGTATGAGCCATTGGTGTGGCATAAGTGTCGCAGGTATTCATTCCAAATTTGTTTAACAATTCAAGGGCATATTTGGAGTGACTCAAGAAAATACCACGGGGTGATTGATGAACTTGTAATCCTAGAAAGAGCGTAAGTTCACCCATCATGGACATTTCAAAATTTTTCTTCATTAGTTTTGCAAAAGCGATTGAGTACTTTTTATGTGTAGACCCAAAATGATGTCATCCACGTAAATTTGAACAATTAAGATATGTGCCCCGTGATATTGTATGAAAAGAGTAGGGTCAACCGAACCTTTTGTGAAATTATTGGCAATGAGGAAAGATGATAGCTTATCGTACCATGCCTGAGGGGCTTGTTTGAGACCATCTGAGCTTTGTTCGGTTTGTAGACATGGTTGGGAAGCTTCGGGATCAAGCGAATCCTTACGGTTGGTGACATAACCGTTTCTTTAAGTTGTCCATTGAGAAGCGGTTTTGACATCCATCGAAAGACCGTCATATTCATATGAGCGCTTAGCGAGAAATATCGAACGACCTCAAGGCGAGCAACCTGGGCAAAAGATTCTTCAAAGTCAATACCCTCTTCGGCGATAACCCTTAGCCACAGGCGTGACTTATTTACGATAACGTTTCCTTGACATCAATTTGTTTTCCAAATCCATTTGAGACCAATGGCGTAGACCTGTTGGTCTTTCAACCGATTCCCATACTTCAAGACGTTTGAATTGGTTGAGTTCTTCTTGCATGGATTCAATCGGCTTGTCTTTTGTCATTCGTCTTTGATGTTTTAGGTTCAGATTGGCAGACAGTGAGTGCATAAATGCAATGTTCACCATCTGAGTGAAGGCGTTGTCTTGTAACGACCGGTTGATTCGGGTTGCCAATAATATTTGTCGGAGGATGGTCTTTTGTCCATCTATGTGTGGAGGGTTGATGTTGGTATACATTGTGCGGATTTTGAGGATTCAAATGGCTTGTTGAAGATTCCGCGACATCAGTGCGGCGATCTCATTAGCAAGCGGGTTAAAGAACGATTTGGATCAAAATGCGGTGGGGGTACTTCATTGAACATCATCACCGGTTCATCATTGTTGGAAGCGGTTTGTTCAAGCTGTGTTGGAGTCAGCGGGTGGTGCTTCTTCAACCGTAGTTGTTGTAGCGGTGTATCGGTATAAGAGTATTATCGGGTTGGCGTGAGCATAAACAGCCGGATACACGAGCACGTTCATCAATATCGTCCGAACAGTGGAGCAAATAACCTTTCCATTTGTTGATGAGTAAGTTGAGGGCTTGTTTTTGATGATGGGGTTTGGGGAAGTTTAGCGGTTGTGACGGGTTCTAATTTGTTATACTCGAAGCCATTTCCGTAAGTTCATCAAAATGAGCATGAATCGTTTCCATAACCTCCTTTGTTCGGCGATTCGGATTCGGAAACCTTTAGAATTATCACAATATCCTATAAAGAATCCAATGTCAGCTTTGGCTTTGAGCTTTCCAAAGTCATCACGATCATTATTAGGATAGCAAAGAGATCCAAATACATGAAAGTGTTTGAGATTCGGTTTTCTGTTGTGGACAAGCTCGAAAGGTGTTTTGTTGTGGCGTTTTGTAATCATAGAACAGTTTTGAGTATAGCATGCGATGAATCACGACTTACGCCCATAAGTAATCTGGAAGTTTAGCATTGATTAACATTGTTCTTGCGGCTTCCACTACGCGTTCGGTTTAGATCTTTCAACAACTCCGTTTTGTTCCGTGTATGCGTGCAATAGATGTTTGATCTTTGAATTCCCACTTTCTCATAAAATTCACGAAGAGTTTGGTTAACAAATTCGCTCGATTGCCTTTATGCGTTCGATTTGTCGAGCGGTGTTTCAAATGAACTTGTATTTTCGTGAGAAAGGTGATGATCATCTGTGGAGCTTGATCTTTGCTTCGAAGAAAGTAGACCCAAGTTCGGCGTGAATAGTCATCAACAATTACTAAGATGTAGCGTTTGCCATTGATCGTTTGCACGCATCGGGCCACACAAATCCATGTGAAGAAGATGAAGCACATCTTTGAGTGTGTTCCACCTTTAAAGGAAAATGAGCACGAGTGCTTTTTCCTTGTTCACAAGCTGAGCAAAGGTGATCTTTAGAATACAGAAATCGTGGGAGTCCTTCAACTAGTTTGTGTCGAGCAAGGTTGGTGATGGTTTGAAAGTTTAGATGTGAGACGACGGTGCCATAGCCAGGATTTTGTTGATGTTGCCTTTGAAAGTAAGCGGATGGAAGAAGCAACCATGTCTTGCATAGAGATAGTGTAAAGACTGGAATTACGCTGAGCGGACATAAGGTCGTTTCCTTGTAGATCACGAATGAAACAAGTTTTCTCCCGAAAAGCAGCTTCCAAATCTCCATCACAAAAGCCGACCTCTTGAAAGCAGTTATTGTCAAAACAGACCGAGGCCTTCCACATAATAAACCCCGCTAATTTCGATGTTCCCATTGATATAGTCTCCGTAGCCCATGATAGCTATGAAGTGATCATTCCCTAACCGGCGGTGCCAATGAACTTTGCAATAAAGTTTGATAACGATTTAAGGTTACATCATGTGTCGAACATCCGCTATCAACAATCGAGAGAATGATGTATCACGCATTACACACGGGCATTTGACCGAGATGGAATAGAAGTAGATGTGGAACCGAAATGTTAGAGGGTTCGGGAGGCGATATAGTAGACATACACACATCAATAGCTTTAGGTATCCATTTAAATCCTAGTGTGTTATATATCCATTTCCGCCATCTCCAACTAGTATTTGCTTTAGTCTTAGTGAATGCACTAGGTGGTACTACTTTCCTAGGAGGTGAAAGCTGAGCTACTGAGGGACAGAAAGCGTTTCTTAGAATCTAAAGAAGGCGGTCTACCAAGCACAAACTTAGAAAGATTAGTGGGCCTAGAGGTATTCCGGTTCTTAGGATTCCTTAAGCGAGAGATGATAGCTTTAGCAACACATTTATCATGACAATCAGAATTCATACTTTTACGACAAATAACACAAGGTGCATCGGACTGAATATCAAAAGTGCTTAAAGGTTTAGCATTCGTTACATCACTATTTCTATTACATTTGCGGGGCTTAATATCTATAGTGGAAGCAGCGTGAGTCTTATTCATAGTCCTAGGGTGTTCTTCTACTTTAGCATTCTTTATTGATCTTTTCTTAGGTCGCAACTTCCTATTTTTCGATGTAGTGCTCTAGGTACGTGAAGTCGCGGACGTTTGGAAAAGCACGAACTATTCTGTTTGATTCAAGAAGGAAGCACGTTAGCAACTTGTGATTTGGCAGGAGGGATTCTAGGTTCACGATTACTAAGTGTTACTGGTGCTATTCTCTTAATCACGGTAGGTGGAAGTTGTTCATACTTTCCTAACATTTCTCTTAACTTGAAGATAGTGTGAATCAGATCTTGATTTTTAGACCGAATATTTCGACAAAGAAATGCATAACTTCTTTAGTGTGTGCAAGATAATGATCAAGTTCATTTGATGCTTCATCACGAGTCTTTTGAGTAAATCAAATATGACACCATATTCCTTTTAACTTTTACAAGTTCTTGTTCATATTTTGAGATTTGACACTTAAAAGACACGCTTTGATCATCCAGTTGCTCAATTTTGGATCGAAGTTTTGTCACACAACCGGGCGATTTTGTGTTGAAAAGCAAGTTGTTGATCGTGAATATCTTTTTGACACCAATTAAGCGGACGTATTGCATTTGAAAGTTCGTTTGACAATCGTTTGTTTTCAACTTTTAAGGACTCGACCTGAAGCACATTATCAGTGTTCTCAACATTTACCACAGAGTCAACAAAGTATCGGCCAGAGATATAATCAAATGCATATGACAAAGAATTCAATAGCACAACATTATGGACATCGGCCACGGATGACATCTTCCAAGAGTCGATCAACATCTTTTCTCAACAGTTTCTTTTACGTTTAGTGTTAGAAATAGATGTTTACGTTTTCTCACGACCTTCATCAATCAAGTTCCTTATGAAAGTCCCTTTCCCAAGACAATGCACAACTTTTCAAAATTTTAACTTTTGGTAAAAGATTTTTACAAAAATATGTCTCTTTGTTCTCGCTAGAGGCGATTGAAAATGTTGAACTTTGATTTCAGAATGATATTCTATCTCATGTTGTAAAGTTTTGAGGTCAACCATGAAAAGGTCAAAATATCAAAGAATTTTGTGATTTTCAGGTTTTGAGTTTACTTCACTGATGGAAGGTAAAGGACCATAAGTTTGTGCATAACGGTTTGGGAATTAACATTAGAAGACTCAAAGCGTTTTTATGATAATCCTTGGTGTGTTAGAAGAATCCGTTGGTGTGACGAAAGTAACCGCTTTTTATAATTAAAAGGTTTGTTGTAAACAACATTTTCTAATTTTGATCGACTCTCGTCTTACGTGATCTAATTCCTCTTGGACGATGATATTCAACAACATTCATAATGAATTATCAATTTTATATTCTCGCGACCGAAACTTCGTGAGTTTGGTTTGAATACTTTGGTTGAAAGCTTAGGTTTGTAATCGCGAGATTCGGTCCATATCCATTTGGATTGGGTTTTAAAGTAAACTTTTCAATGGCTGTGACCGACTCGCCATGTTTGTAAACAACAGTTGTAAACTCTTTAAGTTTGTTTTGCAAGCCGATGATTTCTTCAAGATGATCATCTATTCGTTTAGTTGAATGCTTTTTGTATGCAGAGAACTGTTTTTGACAAGTTAACAACTTCGGCCTTAGCTTTTGATTTTCCAAGGTGAGAGCGTTAATTTACTTTTTATGTTCATGTTTCAGTTGTTCTATTTCAGACAACAAAGCATTTGTAACACCCCCAAAAATGGCTTAGCGGAAGCATACAAGTATTTGGGGTGCTACTAAATTGGTATCACAACATAAGCATAGAACAACGGATTTTCATAAACAAACTTTCATTCATTTCTTAAAAAAAATGTTTACATATTTGTTTTGATGCGGAAAATGACCCATTATAAACGAGTGGTCCCAATACATAAATCGAGTCGCCTATGACCATGCCATGCCTTTGCCTTTGCCTTAGCCTCCAAAGATAAGCTATCATCTCAAAACACGAAGATACATGCTAAAAGGGGTCACTTTACTGGTGAGTTCATAGGTTTATTTAAAAGGGATTTCGATTAACGTTTCAAATTTGGTTCTTGATGATCATTACGTCTTGCATAATGTCATAATGTTTATGATTTCAATTCATAAAAGGATTTCATAAAAGAGATTTCATTAGTGGACCATAAGTAGGGTATATGTACATTACAACGAATATAATGTCATATATTGAATCTATTACGCTAGCACTAAGTTCATGCAACCGAAGCTATGACAGTTCATGTATGCACAAGGAAGTCATACAAATAATGAGCCCATGGCGAGTGTTTATCCCAATACACTCGGTCCCGACATGCTATATGTTTCGCCTTGACCCAAGCCGGGTCAACCGAACAGAGGAGTCACCCTCAATAGATCTATTTATAACATTCGCGCTTCCCAGCAGGAATTGACGGTTCATGAAAAGGGCAAATTGGGATCTAAAGACTTAGGCTAAGCTGCGTAGTATTCAAGGTCAAAGGTTTTAGTGTGGTCCTTAAAGCATCTAAGTATGATGTATCTTAAGACATATCAATCAAAGGGCATAGTATGCATAGAATGCAGAATTTTAGTAATTAAATCATTTGAGTAAAAATGAGCATGTATCTTCCCCCAAAACAGTTATAAAACAAGTAAAAGTAGGGGCTATGAAACTCACCTTGGCAATGTGCAATATGAAGTCTAAAGGGAATTAATCAAGGAGTGATAGTGCACGGTTCACACGCAACCCTAATTAAGTACGGCATATTTAGTCTTCATGTTTAAGACTCGATAAAGTTTAACTAACTTTATAAGTTTTCAAATGTTTAGGTTGTTGTTGTTGTTGTTTATGTGGCATCATTTATATTAGAATAATTTACAAAGATTTGGGTGGATCTCGGCTTATGAGGGTATGACATGGAAAGAATCTTGAAGAAGGAATTACGACTTTGGTTTAATGATGACCAATGATAATACTTGGAAGGGTACACGCATATAAGGATGAACAAGACTTGGGTTTGTCGGTAACCGGATGACGATGTACGAAAAGTATGTACATTTGTTATGAGACATTGACGGTGAGAAGAGTTTATATATATACGTGTGTTATATATTTCAAGTATCAAAAGAATTAAGTCGTAATCAATTTATGTGTTTCATAAATTAATAAAGTACAATGTGGTTTTCGAATATATCTAAATAATAATAGTTTTCGAAAAGTCATGTATATATATAAGACGCGGTTTATATATATATATGAATATGTATAATTGAAAGTATAAGTTTACATGGAGTATATCTCGTGTATGAATTGTAAAAGTAGTTTATATAGTTATAGGAAGGTAGTATAATTTGAGTGAAATTTCCTATTTAAGCGGTTTGACTAACGTCAAAAGTCGTATATGAAGTTTATAATCCGGTTTCTAATAATATAAAACCGTTTAGTTACTCGTATAGATTACTTGTTGAGGTATGTAAAAAAAAACATTATCTTGTCGTCTTTGTTTTTCAAATGGTTTCCCGTATTCATTAAAGTCGATATGATTTAAGTGTTGTACTACAAATGGAATAGCCGTGTGTTATAGATGTGTCAAGTTGAGAAAGAAATATGGGTCGTGAAATATGTCAGGACAAACTCGAGACGGTACACGGTATACGCCCCAGGTGGACTGAAAACAAGTAAGAACGAACATCTCTAGTGGGTTGGAGACAAGTAGAACAAAACACTCTCGCTACAGCAAGACTAACACCCCTGTTGGGGCTGCTAAACGCAGAACCAAACGCACCCGTTGGTGCAGAATTTCAACCAACCAAACGCACTAATTAGTGCAGAAAATTCAGCAACCAAACGCACCATTTAGTGCATAAAATTCAGCGAATGGAACGCGCTCTTTTATGCAGAAAATAGGCGAACAAAACACATCCTTTAAGGGCTAAAATTGAGCAAAATAACACCCTTTTGGCTGGAGATCGCAGCTAAATGCACTTATTGGAGCTGGGAATTCAGCAGTCAAACGCACGCTTTTTGGTGCTGAAAACCAGGAAACGGAACGCACTTGTTGGTGCAGGAAATAAGAGAGTGGAACGCGCCCTTTAGGGGCTGGAAATGTAGTCATTTAGGGACTGAAAATAGGATATGCAAGGACGATAAGAGGGGTTCTCTCTTGCAACTTGACAGGTGAGTCGAATTCACCCCTTTGGGTGACAAAAAATGACTACGATATGAGACTTTTGTGAGTCTTTATGCATCAAGACGTCATGCGGAAATCATGGAAAGGAAATGGATATGTGAGATATTCAAACTAAATTGCAAGTTGGACTAACAACAAATGACTTTTACCTTTCCATTCGAATAGTGACAAGTACTAGTCGAGGTACTACCGAGTGCACGTGGCTCGTCACTTGGTGGCTTGGATTTATCCACGAAATAAACCACACTAGAGCTTCTCGACTAGAGGTATTCTCTCAGTCGAGAGATCACTAAGATGGTCGGGAACCTAATTTTAAAGAAAATGCTAGGACATAAGTCGAAACAAGTCGAAACCAACTAAAGTAGATTATAACAAATTGCCTTTCATTATGTAAAACTTCTATTTTATTTTCTTTTGTGTCTTTTGTCTTTGATGACCACGAACAACAACAACAATAGGCATTAATCCATTTTATGGAGTTCAAAAAATAGAGATAACAAATCCCATCCTTTACTTCCAACAACACCATTATCAACTCCTATATCCATTTAAATCTTTACCAATATTAAAGAATGAGGCTTCCAATTTATATTCAAAAAATATATATATATATAATTCGAATTTCACAAATGAGATTACAATTTAATATATTCAAAAGACAACAATCGTATGTTCTTACATCAATTCTTGTGGGTCGTTGGATGAACAAAGAAACCCAATTGGAGGGGACTCGAGATGGACTGGAACAATTAATCACTTGAGAAGCCTTCCTTATGCATCCAATGACAAAACCCTCTATCAATTTTGAAAACCCCTTTGATATGATGGAACCCTAATTTTCGGATATGTTTAAGAATGGATGAAAAACTCTGTGAAGTTTGACCCTTATATAGGCGTGTGAATGGTATGGTGATTGTGACTCAGTGGTATTCTCAAAACATGTTTGTTTCTTCTTTAAGCTGTCTTCATCAAAGATTGACCCGCGCATGGCACCCCTATATCCGATTAGGGTGTAGCTTACTTTTTCTGGAAATGGAGACATGGTGCTTTTCATTTGAGGGAGCATTGTGAAAAACTTGTGTTAGGGTGGCGTTGCCAGAAAGAAAGAGAGGAGAGGTAGAGTCTAGGAAAGTGATGGGTCGAAAGGGGAGGATTGGATCCGGATTTTGTTTTGTATTATTTATTTTATTGCTTTGTCTTATACTCCGTAATTTGTATAGACGTACCTCGAAGCGATAACGTAACTCTCGTAGAACGTATCTTCACGATATCCGGAAAATATAAAAATTATATTTTTGGAAACGATTTTATAAGCGTAATAATATGACATTCTTATTACGTTGAAATTTGATTATAATTGTTTGTTGTTATTAATTTGGTGTGCGCGGCGTATGCCGTGACTTTCTAAACTCACGAGATAACTTTCGTTTTCTTTAAATAAATTATCAGATGATTGATAAAAGTGTATTTTTCTCTTATCTCGATTATTTATTTTAGTTTTGTATGCTAACTGCAGCTAAGATGCGGGATAACTAATGAATTAAGCTTATGTATGCTTTCATTTTAGCTTGGACAATAATAAATTTCAAATAGATACTCGGTGCATAAGTATGGTGCTGTGTCGGTATTTAAGGAAAGCGAACGACTGCTTTTTAGACTTGAATATCGATAATTGTCAGAAAATAATCGATTTAAATTTTATGACGTAATAAATATTATTATAATAGTCCAGAAATTTACGGGTTGTTATAGCATTCTTCGAAGCGGCTAGATCACGCATCTGTCTTTCTAAATATTTTTCGTTTTGATGAGATTTGGCAAAGGCTGCATCAAAACCTTTTTCACGTTTTTCTTGAGTTTTGAAAAAGTTGAGTTGCTTTTGTAAATATTCAAAATCCTTGGTTAACAGTGCATTTTTGCTTTTCAAGTCCTGATTAATGACATGACATGTTTCCACAATATGGTCTTGTATTAAACGAGCAAAATCTGGATGAGGCAAAAAGTTCGGTGTGTTCAACGTGAGTCACAACATGATCATTACTTAGATCTTCAAGTATAACCACGGAGTCAATTTGAGTATCAAGGGAAACCATAAGGTCATCTTGATCGTCAAATATAACTACGGGGTCTATTTGAAAGTCGGGCGGAATGAGATGGATCGACTCATTTTGAACATTCGAGCTTCTTGCCGGATTCAGGATGTTGGCGGAGATATGAGATCGAGATAAATATGGTTTGTTGGTACTGAGACAAGCCATCAGTGTCATACACGGGCCTGTGTCACTCATGTGTAACTCATGCATATTAGCCATCAACATAACAATTTGCATTGGCCCAAGTCCTCCATATCATCATCCGAAGTCGTGCATTTGCCATAAAGCTCTGTTCTGTGAGAGTTCCAGGCTTCATCCAGAGCCAAAAGAAGAGCCTCTTTGTGATAATTTTGCCCTAGTCCTAGGCTTTGGGCATGCATTAGTCAGGTGTCCCTTCTCATTGCAGTTGTAGCATCGAAGACCATTCAACCGATTTTGAGCATTTCCCTGCTCCACCACTTGAGCTCTGTTGTTATTCCTACCCACAACATTAAACCCTTGACCACCGCCCATCTGACGACCATAACCACGATTCTCAACTTCAACTCATCCATTGTTCAAAAGCGGCTTGATTCCTTGTGTTAGATGAGGAACGGATACGGTTGTTGGACTTGTTGGTATAACGGCTAAAGGCATTAGCAATCATAGCAAATCGTTGCGCTTGAACGGATCGATTCCTCATTAGCTTCACTGACAATTGCTTGAGCATTGTTGTTGTTGTATGGAACCAATTGAAGGATCATATGGTGTGATTGTAGCAGTTGGTTGAGTTGCTGGTTGAGGAGAATAACTGTTTTGAGCATATAAGGCAAGTTGTTGATTTTCCGGATGTGTTGGTGGAGCAATTTGAGCACGGAGAATCCTTTCCCTATCAACTTCCTTTTCATGAGGCTTCAAGTAATCGTACAACAATCCATATGTAGAATGATGCAAATTCTTCGCTTGACGGAGAAAAATGACTTACTTCTCCCATTCAGTCCAAGACTACTTTCAGAACTTAGTATTCATGCAATTCTTGGCATGATGATGTTGTGTTTATCCAAATCATTGATGATGTCTGAAAAGCGATGATGATAAGACTCTAGTGTCTCTCCGGGTTCAATCATGAAGTGTTCATAAGCCAAGTAAATTTTAGATTCCAAATCCTCACGATTGAGTACGAATCCTTCCATAAGAAGATGAATATGATCCCACATTTCCTTTGCAGTCTTTTGAGCATCAACACTTCGAAGAATTGGGTTAGGTAATCCCAAGAGGATATATTGCATTGCAAGTTCATCAGCTTCATAGTGTAGAAGTTCCTCTGCATTCGTGTGCAACAATAGCAATGTTGGATTGTTCATCTCTTGGTGGATTGGCATTTGGATGGTGAATGGGTACCAATTAGGCATCACAAATGGACCTTCCAAGATAACCTTCTTTAAGAACTTTCCATGTGGCTTCTTTAGATCACAAAACCTAAAGAACCTTATCACCCATTGATCGTAGTTTCCTGGAGTGAGCATTGGAGGTCTATCAAGTGATCCGACCTCATGAATTGATTGTTGGTACGCTTAAAGCTTCACACATCTTTGCAAACCAAGTGGGTTCCTTCATAGTGTTCCTTGATGGATGTTGATTGAATTCGTTGGTGTAGGGTTGTACTTGAAGACTTGGTGGTGGTTGAACCATTTGAGGTTGTGGAATTGCAGCAAGTTGTGGAGTATGTTGTTGATTAAATTGTTGTTGATAAATTGCTTGTTGTTGATTCCATTGTTGATGTTGTGGAGTTAGTTGTTGTTGGCGTTGAGAATAAGTGTAAGGGAAATAGTTAGAGTATGGTGGTTGTGACATGTTGAAAACTTGTGTTGGTAAAATGGATCTTTGTAGTCGAATGAACCTTTGTTGATGAAGTATCCTTAGGCATAGTAATCACAATAAACCAAGTAGGACTTATCGCATTAAAAACACCAAAGTTACGCGTAACAATGAGAGTTACGCGTAGTTTTAACTTACGCGTAAGCAGGGTAAAGGCACTAAAGTTATGCGTAGACACAAAGTTAGGCGTAGAAAGTTAGGCGTAGGATTACCTTATGGGTAAGACTAGGCTTATGCGTAAGATGAATCTTATGCGTAGGATTTCTACGCGTAAGCTTTATGCTTATGCGTAAGTTTAGGGTTTTATCCCAAATGATCTTTTACACTATCACAATGCAAAAGATATCCAAAGTCGGACATTTTCGGCTTATCCAAGCAAGAAAACACGGAGTAAACCACTAAATGAAGATCAAGCCACGGATAAAGTTACGCTGTAAAATAGGGTTTTGTTACGCGTAGCTTACTTTCGTAAAAGTGATTTAAGCCCAAAGTTGTGTCTAAACCAGATTTTTGTTATGGAATAGCTTCAATATCACCGAAATAACACAAAAGTGTGAAACTTGATGAGTCGAACGGCTAAACAAAGTTACGCGTAGAACGTCACCCACGAACAAAAATAAGCTTAAAAACATAAATCCACGCGTAAAGTTTGAAACTTTTTGCCAAAAACAATTATTTTAACACCTTAAAACATTGAAAGTACAAGAATCTTGGATTAAAAAGTGTAAAAATCGTGTTTTCAAGTGAACCAAAGTATCATCACGTTGTTTTACGTAGGACCTTAAACCCACTTTAAAAACAAAAGCGTTTTACCCAACTAGTAAGGCGATTGATACCCTTTGTTAGGTCACTAGATTTACAACACAAGCTTAATAGAAAGATAGAGAGGCGATTGAACAATAAACCACACACACATACGCGTAGGAATAAAGAAGAGTTAGGCGTGGAGTATGTGAAAGAGATAAATTGAACAACCAAATGAAGGTTTACAAGAGTATTTATAGGAGGGAAGCTAGGGCAACACTCCTAGTTCCCATCCTTTCCTTAATGGACATGGGCCTAAGCTCATGGGCCTTCTACATAAGCTTAAGGCTAATAACAAACATAAAGGCCATAATTAAGCTACCTATTACATATTAATTACTAACACTTGATTATGGTTTAGGAGTGATTCCAACACAGACTCGATGTTTGAACGGGTTTGGTGTCAAAGATTGGTTTATTTATGGTTTGAGTACATCATTTGAGGTTTTCAAAGCTGTATCTTCAAGTGTGACCAGATAATCGAAAAATGATTTATAAAGTATATGTGTTTAATAGAATATCAATTTATGTCAAGACAGCAGAAGTATGAGTTGAACATTTGTTACCAAAAACATGATCCTTAATTCCATATGAACAGTAGACATCACTATGATAACTAACTCAAATAAACTAAACTCCAGTATAGAACACGACAGAAAAATGGATCTTGATCAGCAGAATACATTCAACATACGGACACCATTTTTTTTAAGACCTGACAAACCAAATAGCAGTTGGCCTAAGATGGTGGAAGACAACCCTTAATACTGAAAGGAAGACGTGTCTTCCATTACATAAATTGCATTAACTGATAGGCTAAACTCCCTAACCAAAGATCTAAATTAAAATGGGATTGTTCTTTTCTTCAAAATGAGTTATTATGCCAAGTTAGTCAATCTCTACAGTCTTGTTTTCATATTATTTGGGGAGATGAATGATTAGGGGAGATGATGACGAGGATGAAAGATGAAGGGCTAAATATAAATGTGTTATAAAAGTATAAATGTGTATGGACTAAAATACCCTCGACTACAAAACAAAAATCAGACTTTGACTTTGTCAAATGACTAATTTGGCATTTAAAGGCCAAGGTTTGGACCTTTGGCGATGATAAGGCCGAGTTTTGTCCCATCATGATGCTTTGGTACAAGTTTAGGGACCAACGGTGTATTTTAGTCTATATATAACGTCTGATATGTGAACCAACGTAAATATCATCAGTCTTACCAATACAAAGAGATATATGTTGATTGAGATTTTATTACATAGTCTTCGTTAAGTAATATTTTGTAATTTTAGATAGAAAAGTGATACAATATGCAACTATGCATTTAAACGCTTTTAGCCTTGTAGGCTTTTTGTAGTCGAAACCAATTCCATAATCATCAAGGAGCCACCTCATTTTTGTTTCTTCTTATCCATCTACTATTTGTTTAACCATGTATTAATGGGATAAATTTTGATATATAATATTGAGAATACCCGTTAGGGTTGCCTGTGCTTATCATTATAATGTATAGAGGTACATGTTACATATAAGTCTTTATACTATACGTCAATATATAAAACAAATAAATACATAAATACCTAAAGTTTATTTAACACACCTCCGCAGTCTGAACGGAGGGTCCCGAATATTCGGATTGGTCTGAAATTCAAGAAATAACTGCGAGGGTAATCCTTTAGTAAATATATCTGCAAATTGATGCTGAGATAGAACATGTAACACACGCACATGTCCAATAGCAACACGTTCTCTAACAAAGTGTAAATCTATTTCAACATATTTGGTTCGCTGGTGCTGTACAGGATTAGACGCTAAATAAACAACACTAACATTGTCACAAAACACAATAGTAGTACGTTTAAGAGGACCTGACAATTTGAGCAAAAGATTACGAAGCCAAGCTGCTTCGACAACGACATTGGCAACACCCCTATATTCAGCTTCAACACTAGAACGAGAGACAACATGTTGCCTCTTGGATGACCAAGAAACAAGATTGTCACCTAGAAAAACACAAAACCCAGAGGTAGATCTCCGTGTATCAGGACAACCCGCCCAGTCAGCATCAGTATAAGAAACCAACCTATATACTGATGATGGAAGAATAAATAAACCCTGAGACAAAGTACCTTGCAAATAACGTAAAATACAGTTTAAGGCTTCCATATGTGGTTCACGAGGATCATGCATAAAAAGGCAAACTTGTTGAACCGGATAAGAGATATCTGGACGCGATAAAGTGAGATATTGTAAAGCACCCGCAAGACTTCGATAAAGAGTCGGATCAGATATGGGTATTCCACGGGAGGAAAGTTTGGACTTGGTATATGCAGGAGTGGTACATGAATTACACGTGCTCATACCAACACGTGCTAAAATGTCGCGTGCAAAAGACGACTAAGACAAAAACAGTCCAGACGAAGAGCAACTGGCAAAGAATGCCAAGAAAGTATGACAATTCTCCAAGATTTGTCATTGCAAATTCGGTAGATAACCGAGAAATGACACGATGAACAAGACCAGCAGAGGATGCGGTCAAAATAATATCATCAACATATAAGAATAGATAAATGGTGTCATAACCACGATGATAAGTGAAAAGAGAATTGTCAAATTTGCTACTAACAAATCCGATAGAAGCTATGAATACAGCAAAACGGTGATACCAAGCCCGATGAGCCTGCTTAAGACCATAAATAGCCTTTCGAAGGCGACATACATGAGTAGGACGAGCCATGTCAACATACCCAGGAGGTTGTTTCATATAAACCTCTTCAGATAGATCTCCGTTTAGACATGCATTTTTGACATCAAGCTGATGAATAGGCCAGTGTCGAGAAACATCAATACTAAGAACCGTCTGAATCGTGACTGGTTTGACAACAGGACTAAAAGTCTCATCGAAGTCAATTCCAGGTTGTTGAGAATAACCTTGAGCCACTAATCGACCCTTGTATCGTTCAAGATTACCTAGACTATCGAATTTATGACGATACAACCATCGACAACCAACAATATTGGCATGATAGGGACGCGGAACAAGTGTCCATGTGTTATTAGAAAGAAGAGCATACATTTCAGAGTCCATAGCCTTTTTCCAATTAGGATCACACATAGCATGTGCCGTAGACCGAGGAAGAGGAGATGCAATTGTGGTAGCTGTAAGATTAAGTTTGTCAACAGGCCGAAAAGAACCGGTTTGAGACCGAGTAACCATAGGATGAGTCGACAAAGGAAGAGCAGAACTAGTGGCTAAAACGGGAGGATTGGTCTGCTCGACATGGCTCAAGTCAGGCGCGACACCACCTGAATCATGATGAGGGGCATGATCAGATGTACTATTAGAGGCTCGAGTTTGTGTATTAGGTTGATGATCAACAGACACGACTCAACCATTGTGGTGCACCGGACTGTCATTGTTTGACGTGGGGGATGCATGAGAAGAAGCACCACGAAGACTTGTAAAAGGAGGTAAGGGACCACGACCAGGCGTAACAATCGGTGTTTCCTCAGAACCAAACACATCATATTCTGATGGGGAGGGAGTTGAGTGGAAAGAGGAATACGGAAAATGATCTTCATCAAATGTCACATGACGAGAGATGATAACTCGTTGAGTAATAAGATCAAGACACCGTGAACCTCGGTGATCTGAAGAAGGACCCATGAAAACACAAGGAGTGGACCGAGGGGCAAGTTTGTGTTTACTTGTGGCAGATAAGTTCGGATAACATAAACATCCAAATACACGAAGATGCGTGTAAGTAGGAAAAAACCCATAAAGAACCTCAAAAAGGTGCACGATAAGTAAGAGTAGTGGTGGGTAGAAGGTTAAGAACATGAACGGCCATGTGTAAAGCTTCGACCCAAAAAGATGATGGTAAAGATGCTTGAAACAATAAGGTGCGGATCATATTATTAACGGTCCGTATTGTTCATTCAACTTTTCCATTTTGTTGTGAAGTATAAGGACAAGAGAAGCGAATTTTAATGCCTTTAGTATTTAAAACATTTAAAAAAGGGGCATTGTTAAATTCACGTCCATTATCACATTGAAAAGCTTGAATATCAGTTTTGAACTGATTTAAGAAATACGCACGAAAATTTACAAACACATTAAACACATCAAATTTGTTTCGTAAAGGAAAAACCCACAAGAAATGCGAATAATAATCAAGAAACAAAATGTAATACTTGAAACCATTTAAACTTGCAACAGGTGAGGTCCATAAATCCGAATGTATTAATTCAAACAAACGAGTACTTTTAGTAACCGAACTAGTAAAGGGAAAGCGACAATGTTTTTCAAGTTGACACGCATGACAAATTGAAGACAATTGATGTGCTCAATCGTGTGCAAGTTTTAAAATTTATAAACACGATTTATCCAACAATTACTATAAGCACATACGAGCAAGTATACTCGTTCGCGATAGCAAAGGTGGGTAAGTCGAGATCGTCCCAAGAGATTTGCGTTTTAATTTGTTAAAATATTTAAGACAAGAAAGCTTGTCAAGGCTTCCTTCAAAGTTGTGGTTTAGCGAAAATCAAATGTAAGAAACATATACTTGTGTGAAGTCTATAGGCAATCATAAAGAGTGTTCATGAAGGCTTGGTGTAAACTCTTTGATGCAATGCACAAATCATAAGCAAATGATTTCCAACCCAAGGTTTATGTTTTGTAAAATCATTTTAAGAACAAAAACATGTAGGTAATCCTTTCGGTCCTTATCCTAATGATTATTCATTAGAAAATCCATTTGTTTGTAAAAGGTTCTTATTAAACTTGTTCCTATGAATCTTTTGACCCTTTCGTGATGAAAATGTTTCTAGTCTTGTTTCAATAACTAAACATGGTGAGTGTCAATCACTATATCCCCATACTAGTTTGTCACATAACTTTTTGGAATAAACCGTAAGAGAAATCCTTTCAGTCCTTTTTAAACATGTTTTACCGACAAATCAAACAAGACTAGTAGTTTTTTTTCCAACAAACTCATTTATACAAGATCTTTTACATGCATCACATATAAGAACACTCTCACAACTTCCTATATCCTTACACACAACTATATTCAAGAATTACTCCATGACAATCATAACATAACACAAGTAGTAACAAGGTAATTCAAATAATTTAATAGAATAGAAATTCATGACAAGTTCAATAGAATACCTAAGCTTTGGATTACAAGAATTAGAAATTGTGGAATATAGCAACCACACGCCTCCAATCGTCTTAGCCTAACCGTACAACTCCAAATGATTACACAATCAATGAGAATTTGTCTCACCACTCTCCTGGACGTTTTACAACAGATACAAGACTTTTGGGATGAATAATAAGGTTTGGTAATAGCTTTGGTGTAAACTATTACTCTTTTGGGTGTGTCACACTAGACTACTAAGTCTAGGTTCATTTTATAGCAAAGAACCTTTAACTATGAGACTAAAAACGTCCCAAACAAGTTATTAACTGAAAATGATCGGCCTCACATGATTAATAGAAGTTAAGGCAACAATAAATGACCAAAAATGTAACTCCAGGGGTTGCAGCCGGATCGGTTGCGACGCAGCCGATCCGGTTGCGTTTTGTCTATTACCCCAGCCGATCCGGTTGCGGGCTCCGACCGATCGGCTGGGAGCCTTTCGTACACCCAATCTTGACTTTGGTTGACTTTTATTGATTCGTGCCTTTTTCTTTGCTTTCGATGCTGATTTCCAAGACGAAACTTGATCTTAATTTGTTGTAAACACTTAGAAATCATTGCGCTTCCTAATCATTGAGTCCAAGAGCTTCCACACTTGACTTTCTTCCTCGGGAATTATCCAGATGTGCATGAAATCTTCATTTCTTCACCTTTTACGATACCTGGCTACATTCACAAACATATACGCTTCTTTTGCACTTTTGCAACAATTATGAGTAAATATACCCGATTATCATACACAAAACCAACAACAACGCTACTAAAAACATACTCATTTTGAGCGTTATCAAATTCCTCCATACTTAAGTTCTACTCGCCCTCGAGTAGGTATAGCATTTATGAAAATCGATTTTAATGGTCTCGATACCACATATAGCCATATATAGCCATATCTTAATATGAATGAATTCATGTTATGCCACATATAGCCATATAGGCAAATGAAGTATATGCGATGATTCTGGTGTTAAGTTATATATGGTTTATGATCTTTTATAATATAATGACATAAACTTAGACATTGTTATTTTCCGAAGAGAATGTATTTATACTTTACCTTTGTAATTTCAGAATAGATGTGTTGCTAACGAAAACTATAGAAAGATTTTGTTTGTCTCCCTCGTTGGGTGGTTCTAATTCAGTGCCAAATTAAACAAGGAAGGATGATTCTGTTTCTTTATGTGGAATAGTACAAAATAAAGTAGCTAACCATAGATTGAAATTCAATTCTCATATGGTGCAAACAATTTGCTGTGGTCGCGTCAAATTTTTCAAAAAGTAAGGGTTTTATCCGATTTGTGTTTAGTGACCAACTAATTATACTGTGAGTAGCGGTAGGGGTAAGCATATCGGACCGTGAACCGGACCGAACCGAGGAACCGGACCGGACTAAACCTATTTTGGTCAGGTCTTGAGTCTTGAGTCTTCAGTCTTCAGTCTTCTGTCCGCACTTTACCTCATGTTCGGTCCTTGGTCCGGTCTTACATACAACCGACGAATAAGCCTTCTCGGACCGGACTGACCCGGACAGAACCGAACATATTCGGTTCGGTCCTCGGTTCGTGATTTTTGGCTAAAACGAACTTCGTTTACTTTGGTTTTTTTCGGTCCGACCGGTTTTGACCAGATGCTCGCCTGTAGTGGTATTGTATATATAACGTCTAATATGTGAACCAACGTAAATGTCATCAGTACTTACCAATACAAAGAAATATATGTTGATTGAGATTTTATTACATAGTCTTCGTTAAGTACTATTTTGTAATTTTAGATAGAAAAGTGATACAGTATGCAACTATGCATTTAAACGCTTTTAGAGTTTTAGCCTTGTAGGCTTTTTGTAGTCGAAACTAATTCCATAATCATAAAGGAGCCACCTCATTTTTGTTTCTTCTTATCCATCTACTATTTGTTTAACCATGTATTAATGGGATAAATTTAATACCAGTAATGTTTTGTCATCAGTAGCCAATGTTTAATATGGCTTTTAAATTAAATTAACCAGAATCATTTTATTAATTTAGTCACTTTGTAACCATTTACATTTACACTATATTATAACACATTGTAAATTATAAAATCAAAATAAAATAAAATAATATACTAAATATATTTAAACACATAAAAAAAAACACTATTGATTTTTCTCTCTCAAATAAGAAACCATTTTCTCAGATACACCATCATTAGATCCTCCTCAGCCGCCACCACCTCATCCTCCGCCGCCACAGTACATCGGAACCACTGGTTTTTATAGTTTCATATATATATATATATATATATATATATATATATATATGTGGTATTTGTGGTAGATTTTGTGATTATGGTGATAGATCGGGTTATAAACTTCAAACACAAGACAAAAACACACCCAAATCATTTAACCACGTTTTTTCAAAACAAAAAAATACACAAACTCCTAGAAACAGGGACGGAGCTAGGGGGTTCCCACGGGTACCCGGGAACCCCATGGATTTTTTCGATATAGTGTTAATTTTTGAAAAAAACACTGATTTTTTCTAAATGTATCTTAAATGCACCAAGTCCTTCAAAATGTGTTTCCAGTATTACGGCTCAAAAGATTTTGTGCACCCGATCTTTTTTTGTCCAGGCTCCGTCCCTGCCTAGAAACACGGTCGCCACCCCCGCATCATTTACAAAAATAATCACCGAATACCCATCGCCGCATTATGCAGTTACTCTTCTAGTTTCATAAGATAACTTAATGTTTGGAAGAATCAAGTCGATAGGGAAACAACGAGAGAGTTGAAGGAGCTAGATAATTTAATTATCATGTACTATTTGATACCTACGAGGAATCAAAACTTGAAACCTTTTTTTTATGAAGTGTCATATACACATCACCTCGGGTATTTATACTTTAGGTTTTGCTTTTGCACGTTTTCTAGCATAATTGTTAGATGCACAACAATTTTTTTGTTTTTAGAATCATTTTCAAATATTCGTTACACTTCTTTATGTTTGTTGGAGAAGCAAAAATATTGCAATGAAAAAGATATTTGTTTCCTTGAAGTAGGCATGGCAAAAGCATTCAACTGATGGGGAAAATCGAAACCTGAATCGGTTGGGTCGGGTTCGAGGGCGGGTTCGTGGATTTGGATACGGGTTCAGGTAGAAATATTTTTTCCTTTTCGGGTACGGGGTCGGTTACGGGTTCTAGTAATACCCGCCCGTTTACCCAAATTTGTATCCGTACCCGTATACCCGAATTGGTACATTTTTTTTTGCTGATTTATATAAGGTCCAAATAAGTTTTGAGCTCTTAACCTTGTATAAAAATTTTTCTATTGCCTATATCTTCGTGATTACAAACAATTAAATTAACACTCATGCTTTACGCTTTAATTCTCACACACATGACACATTAACTCTTTAATCTTCAAACTTTACAAATATTGAAGTCGTTTTTTTTTAACTTCTAAAAACTTTGAATATATTAGAGTGTTTTGGTTTGTTTTTAGGTTGAGTTTTTTTAACTTGATGCTCGCAAATTTGTACAATGATGATTTAATTGGGGATAATCGATACCCGCGGAGAAAACCGATAACCCGATGGATAATAATAATCGGGTACCCATCAGATATTGGGGCGGGTTCGGGTGTGGATATTATAAACGGGTACGAGTTCACTAAAATCCGCCCCGAACCCGACCTGTTGCCATTAGTACCGCATTCCATGTGGGTTTGATCGTAAATGTGTAATGTCACACTTCTCTCAAATGTGAGTTTGGTTAGACAACAAAAGTTGTATAAGATTGAAAAAAGATACTAGCATAAATAACTTGGTATAGCTATAGTTTCAACCGTCTTTGAAATTTGCTCAAAACAAGAATAATAAACAATTTAAATTGTTATATGCAGACAGGACGGACTCGTTTGAGAGTCGGGTATATTGCATTAGCACATGTCACACTCGATTTTATGTCACGAAGTGTAAAGTTTATTTATGCTTTTTTTTTTTAGCTACGCGCAACCTTTTATTTTTTGCTAAAATATTCTTTATGATATAACTTTAGTACTTATGATAACAAAGAAAATTTTGTGCAATATCTTTAAAAAAACCTTAGATCCGTCGATGACATAATATCATGATTTAAGACTACAAATTGAAGGTTGTGTCCAAATGTCCAATACCTATTCACTATTTAACTCGCATATCTTTCGTAAATCATTCTTTAAAAAATTCATTTTCAACAATATGCTTCAAACTTCAACTTCAAACATATGTATATTAAATTAAATGAAAAATATCGACTAATGATCTAATAAGGGATCAAAAGGTATTAAGATGTAATAATAATATTTATGAAAGATTCGTAGTAGGGGTGAGCATGGGGCAGCTTTGAGGCGGTTTTTGCAACCCCGAACTAAAAGTTCGGTTTTAAGTTTTTACACCAAAAGTTCGATTTGGTTTTTTACGGTTCAGTTTTCGTTTTTTTCGGATTTCTAATCCGAGGGCCATCTTTTCTACAAGTTAGAAATCATTTTTGTAAAAGATTACCGCATGAATTTAGACAAAGTTATATAAAAAGTAAATATTTTTCAAAAAGGTAAATACGAGTATGATGATATAAGAGTCGTCTCACGTTATTTTGAGTCCTAAAATGAAAACGGGTAATTTGTTGTCATGCGTTGCATCGGAGCCTAAAGTATGACCTAAAAATTGAGATAGTAAAATGTCACAATTCTCAATTTTCGGCAATTTCTTAAATTTACTATTTATCTCGGGAATTTACTATTCACTGGTTACTATTCATCGTTTTTGAAGTTGAGTTGACGTTTTGAGAGGTTATTTTAAAATTTTACTAGTCACAAAACACCATTCCTTCCCGGAGAAAAATTTATATTCATGATTTTTATTCATCATTTTTCGTAAACTAGGTTTACGAGCATCAAATTCGAGTAACCGTAAGGGTTTAGCTGCGTATTCATGAAACATCATTGAGAACACTTCATATAGACTAGAGTTAGTCTACATATCATCAGTAACGTCATTTTCATATTAGTTCATGCATGGATTTGCATATTTCATTAACGTATGACACTTCACAAGTATAACACTTACATATTTTTACTAGACCAAAATGGTTGTCGCAAGTGACCGTGTTTGGAGTCATTTTTTCATATCGATAGAATGCTTTTGAGAAAACGATGTCTTCTTGCAAAAGTGAGTTCGCCTATTCTACTTTCCAAAATGTTTAACCGTTTGTCAAACGAAGTTATAACGAATAATTTACGATCACTCAAAATTGGTCATTTTCATGAATTGTCAAGTGTATTATTTTTCGACAAAAAACTATAACTTCATAATAAATCACTAAATGACTATCGTAGGATATCATTTCAACGTAACTACTTGTTAAGTAATTTATAAATTGACGAGACGTTATAAACTTATTTTTCGACGATAAACTTTATTTTCATAAATGCACAAGTGGTATGGATATCATATGAGTTTGCATGCACGACATTGTTTCATGACTTACATTAGAACATATCATTCATATTAGGTTGCGATAGAGATTGCACCTCATTTCAGTGTATCCACTTTTGTTATCATAATCATTGCATCAGGTGAGTTCGTAGCCCCACTTTTACTCGTTTAATTGTTTTATAAACTCTTCGGGGGAGATACATGCTCAACTACTTGCTTTTACTTTACACTTATATGAACTTAAATAACTGTTGTTTCACTACTTATGTTAGTAAGTACATTATGCCCGAACTAAATTGATTACTATGTTATGAACACTATTATTTGAACCACTTTCCTTGATTTTGAACCCTTCGACATATATATTTGAACTCTTTTAAATTGATTTGGACCTTTTATCATATATTTGAACACTTTGAACTTGATTTGAACCTTTGACATATAGTTGAACTCTTTTAACTTGTACAAGGACTCTTTTGATATATCTTGAACTTGTTTGACTTGATTTTTGAACACTTTGACTATTTTGAGCCTTATGATATGTTTTGAGCTCTTTGACTGTTTTGAACTTTTGAACTCGACTTAAACTCTTGAACTTAATTATGAACTTTTGACTGGAACACTTGAACTTAATTACGAACTTATGACTTGTTTGAACTTATTGAACCGTACATGCTATGACCCTAAAGTCTCCCTTGTTCGGAGCAACCTAAAGTCTCCCTATGTGAACGGAGCAATACCAATTCTCGCCTTATTGGTGGAGTGTGCAAAGTCTCCCTATGTGAACGGAGCAATACCAAGTCTCGCCTTATTGGTGGAGCGTGCAAATTCTCCCATGTTTGGAGTGTTCTTAATTGTATATAATAGTTGTATGATGTACCGTTCGTACATTCGCATTGTTAGTCTCCTATCAGTAGGTAGTATGGATAGTGCTATTAGAGGTCGGCCAACCTCTCGTTCACTATGTTATGGGACGCATATTATTTATTTTCGGGGCTTTTCCTGGCATACATTATTATATACGTGGTGCTATATTGTAAACTATTATGATAACGTGTACGTGACTACTAGACATACTACTTTTGGCAGTGGGTTGTGAACACACAGGTTGCAAGTTTTGTATGGGCGGAACTTGGAACTGAGTGGATTTACAATGCCTTTGCTTTGTGGACTATTCTAAATGACCAAAAACTTTGACTTTGCTGCATGAGCGTTCTTTAAAAGCTTTACATGTTAGACAAACTCTATGAACTCACTCAACCTTTGTGTTGACACTTTTTAACATGTTTTATCTCAGGTATCTAAGGCATTCACTTCTTGGCATGCATGTGGACATATCATATAGTCGCGGTGTCGACGCGTCTCACATATATTTTATGCGTTTAACTATCGTTTGATTGTAACAAACTCATTTTGGTACATTGGAAATCTTTTGGGACCTATGTTTTGTAAACTCTGATTATTTTACTTAATCAAATGATATTTTCAAAACGACACTTTAGGTCGTTCGATATAACTGTAACTTTGATGCTATGACAATCATCTTCCAGGTATTCCATTCCTCTGCAAAACAGGTAATTTGGGGGTGTGACAGATTTGGTATCAGAGCATCAGTTATAGAGAACTAGGTTGTATCATTGACCCTAGACTATAACTACATCATCATAGCATCTCATCATATCATTATAAGTGCATACTCATTATACATGCGGTTTTATACGCACATTATGTGGATTATTTGTTTTTATTTCACATCGATTGTCACATAGATGTCCTCAGATACCCATTCCATTATCCTTTCTTCATACCCCAATGTGGAGAATGCCTTGACATCCCATATCACAATTTTAACATCAGTTGACCCAACACCAAACATCATATGAGTCGATTAGTCCAAGCATTGCATAGTTACTCCTAAATTATACATAGCCTGATCACCTATGTCTAATTTAGGAAGAATCATGCAATGAAGAGAGTATCAGTATTATATGTGTAAGCAATTCCATTATTGAGCCAAATTTTCAAAAGACTTTCTTCAAAACCACTTGTTTCCAGTTTGATCCGAGTGACAGTTCTTGTTTGATGAGTTGTGGGATTAAGTAAAAATTGGTTACCTAAAAGTCTTTTGAGTTGTGCAAAGATCAAGCTAGAATCAAGTTGTTACTTAAACTGATTTAGCCTAATCGCATGACAGTTCTTGTTTGATGAGTTGTGCGATTAAGTAAAAATCGGTTACCTAAAAGTCTTTTGAGGGTTTTGCTTGAGAATGGGAAAGCTTGCCACATCAAACCTAAACCATAAGAGAGCATGTCTTTAGAATGGGAAATGGTCACGATAGCACAAGAACGTACCTAGTTGGACGAGGAACCCATATGCATGAGCATTGACATAATCGCTCTGAGTATTCACACGAGCATAAACTTTTTGAACCCTTGTCGCGGTTTGGACTATAGTATCAACAATTGAATCACGAGGACGTGATTCCTCTTACAGGGGAAGAATGTCACAATTCTCAATTTCTGGTCATTTCTCAAATTTACTATTCATCTCGGGAATTTACTATTCATTGGTTAGTATTCATCATTTTACTATTCATCATTTTTGAAGTCGAGTTGACGTTTTGAGAGGTTATTTTAAAATTTTACTAGTCACAAAACACTATTCATTCCCGGAGAAAAATTTATATTTATGATTTTTATTCATCATTTTTCGTAAACTAGGTTTACGAGCATCAAATTCGCGTAACCGTAAGGGTTTAGCTGCGTATTCATGAAACATCATTGAGACCACTTCATATAGACCAGAGTTAGTCTACATATCATCAGTAACGTCATTTTCATATTAGTTCATGCATGGATTTGCATATTTTATTAACGTATATTTTTCTATTAAATAAACGCTGTCGCACGATCATTTATTTTGAATAACTGATCCGACACTTCCAAAAATTATCCTAATATATTTTTATACTCATTTTAAGACTATAAAAATTATATTATTAGTTTACCCGATGTTTTAAATTTATTTTGTATATAAATTTTTATAAATATATATTTACGACGGTTTTTGTAAATTCAACTAGATAATTATTTATTCACTCAATTCTTGCGAGAAATGTATTTTTATAATTTTTATGACTTCGATATATTTTATTTTGTTCCATAAAAATTGATTTCTAGTTAACGCTACACTAAATACACAATTATATTTACAAATTACACAATATACTTAACATTATCTACATTTAACTAACAAAACTCAAAACTCTTTTACCCAACACCGCATTGCCGACCTCCCCATGCTAAGTCATCATCTTTTTATAAAAAATATCTTAACTAGATTATGTACACCTATTCACTTACTAGATATTTGCAATAAACAATGAGTTTTACAAAAATAAAACACACAACACATATTTCAAAGGTGAAAACAAAAAGAAATCCTCTCATCTCTTTGTGTGTGATTGGCCAAAACAAGAAGACCAAGAAGAAATCACAAGTTTTTCAAAGATCAAGTGCTTATATAAACCCTAGTATACTTTTATATAAGATTTTGAAATAAAAATCAAGAAGTAATTAGTACCTAGTTACTTAAACCTCATCATATAACTAGTAAGCTTTTCATGATCTTTACTAATCTTTCATGATCATTCTTGAGCTATTTTTATCATATTAGTACAAAAACATGCAAGTATCATATGAGTTTATACCACTTTTAATTGTTTTTAGTACATATTATGAGTTATAATCATCCTATAATTAATCCCTTGAAACATATCATTGTTGATGATTTTTAGGAACCCATGACACACTAAGAAGGTGTATGGTAGGTTTATAATAGATTTGGTGTTGATTTGAAGTGATTAAAACAAGAGTTACGCAAGAAAAACCAATTTCGACAACACTAGATTTGGGTCTGATCGTTTTTACAAAATCTGGAAATTTTGACAGGTCATGGATTATTTTGGGCTAAATATTCAGAAAATATACTTTAAAACGAAACCGTGGTCGCTTGAACGGGTTAAAACGGATTTATAACGAAGGAGATACGCTATTTTCAAGTTTTGCGACGAAAACTAATTTTCTGAAAAATGGTAAGCTGTTAAGGGTTATTTTAAGGGCGAAAATGAGTTTTAAACCTTATCTAAATGAGTCGATTTAACAAAAATATACTAGTATACATTAACACGAAGCTAAGGATATATAGAACGTATAAAAACGGACTTATAACGACTAAGTTATACACATTTTAAATAAGGATATCATAACTATTTTTCACAAGTATAATACTTACATATTTTAACTAGACCAAAATGGTTGTCGCAAGTGACCGTGTTTGGAGTCATTTTTTCATATCGATAGAATGCTTTTGAGAAAACGATGTCTTCTTGTAAAAGTGAGTTCGCCTATTCTACTTTCAAAAATGTTTAACCGTTTGTCAAATGAAGCTATAACGAATAATTTACGATCACTTAAAATTGGTCATTTTCATGAATTGTCAAGTGTATTATTTTTCGACAAAAAACTATAACTTCATAATAAATCACTAAATGACTATCGTAGGATATCATTTCAACGTAACTACTTGTTAAGTAATTTATAAATTGACGAGACGTTATAAACTTATTTTTCGACGATAAACTTTATTTTCATAAATGCACAAGTGGTATGGATATCATATGAGTTTGCATGCACGACATTTTTTCATGACTTACATTAGAACATATCATTCATATTAGGTTGCGATAGAGATTGCACCTCATTTCAGTGTATCCACTTTTGTCATCATAATCATTGCATCAGGTGAGTTCGTAGCCCCACTTTTACTCGTTTAATTGTTTTATAAACTCTTCGGGGGAGATACATGCTCAACTACTTGCTTTTACTTTACACTTATATGAACTTAAGTAACTATTGTTTCACTACTTATGTTAGTAAGTACATTATGCCCGAACTAAATTGACTACTATGTTATGAACACTATTATTTGAACCACTTTCCTTGATTTTGAACCCTTCGACATATATATTTGAACTCTTTTAAATTGATTTGGACCTTTTATCATATATTTGAACACTTTGAACTTGATTTGAACCTTTGACATATAGTTGAACTCTTTTAACTTGTACAAGGACTCTTTTGATATATCTTGAACTTGTTTGACTTGATTTTTGAACACTTTGACTATTTTGAGCCTTATGATATGTTTTGAGCTCTTTGACTGTTTTGAACTTTTGAACTCGACTTAAACTCTTGAACTTAATTATGAACTTTTGACTGGAACACTTGAACTTAATTACGAACTTATGACTTGTTTGAACTTATTGAACCGTACGTGCTATGACCCTAAAAGTCTCCCTTGTTCGGAGCAACCTAAAGTCTCCCTATGTGAACGGAGCAATACCAATTCTCGCCTTATTGGTGGAGTGTGCAAAGTCTCCCTATGTGAACGGAGCAATACCAAGTCTCGCCTTATTGGTGGAGCGTGCAAATTCTCCCATGTTCGGAGTGTTCTTAATTGTATATAATAGTTGTATGATGTACCGTTCATACATTCGCATTGTTAGTCTCCTATCAGTAGGTAGTATGGATAACGCTATTAGAGGTCGGCCAACCTCTCGTTCACTATGTTACGGGACGCATATTATTTATTCTAGGGGCTTTGCCTGGCATACATTATTATATACGTGGTGCTATATTGTGAACTATTATGATAACGTGTACGTGACTACTAGACATACTACTTTTGGCAGTGGGTTGTGAACACACAAGTTGCAAGTTTTGTATGGGCGGAACTTGGAACTGAGTGGATTTACAATGCCTTTGCTTTGTGGACTATTCTAAATGACCAAAAACTTTGCCTTTGCTGTATGAGCGTTCTTTAAAAGCTTTACATGTTAGACAAACTCTATGAACTCACTCAATCATTGTGTTGACACTTTTTAGCATTTCTTATCTTAGGTATCTAAGGCATTCACTTCATGGCATGCATGTGGACATATCATAGAGTCGCGGTGTCGATGCGTCTCACATATATTTTATGCACTTAACTATCGTTTGATTGTAACAACCTCATTTTGGTACATTGGAAATCTTTTGGGTCCTATGTTTTGTAAAATCTGATTATTTTACTTAATCAAACGATATTTTCAAAATGACACTTTAGGTCGTTCGATATAACTGTAACTTTGATGCTATGACAATCATCCCCCAAGTATTCCATTCCGCTGCAAAACAGGTAATTTGGGGGTGTGACATAAAAGGATGATTACTTGATTCACTAACTCTGTTCTCGAGTTATTAACTTATTTCTAAGATGAAAAAAAAACAGAAGTATAATGAAAAGGAAAGAAGAGAAGTAGAAAAAAAATTATACCATAACTGAAAAGAAAATTTTGGAGTAAAATAGCTTCGCATGTTTCCTCCTTTTCCAAAATACACCGTTGGTCCCTAAAGTTGGCACGACGCATCGCGATGGGACAAAACTCGGCCTTTTCATCGTTGGGGGTCCCTATTTCAAGGTTTATACTCGCTACAAGTCCTTTGACCATTTTTCCGTTGGTCAAGGACATCTTATGGCGTTAGATTTGTCTTTAGTCCAAGGGCACTTTTGTCAATTCAACATTTCTATTAAGCGTGCTCGATACACTTTTTTGTGGCTGCTACAGTAAATAGGGCCTAATAAAAGCAACTCATATTCACCACTCATTCCTAAAGTCTCCTCTACCAAAAATAATTCTTATCCTGAATTTTTCCGATCTACTTGTAATAATGGTTCGTTGTGCTTGCGGTAGGCTAGCTGTAGTTAAAACTTGCTGGAATAATGTCAACGCCGGCAGGCGTTACTATGCATGTCCAGTTCAGGTTGGCTAGTCTTCTACATGATAATGCTTGTATTTTTTTAATTTAACATGTTTAGTTAATAGTTTCATCTTGGAGTCAGCTTTTAAGTGTGTTCAAACGTTTGATTTCTGATTTTTTTAGGGATCCATGTGTCCCATAAATGGGTGGTTGGATCCACCACAGACCACTAGAGCAAGGGAGGTGTTCCTCTACTTGCAAAGGCATATCCACCGTAATGAGGTGGCGTTGCAAGAATGCCAACAAGCCCTCATCAGCGAGACCATGGAGACTATAGACGCAGTCGCCAGGGCAAATGAGCTAGAGGCTACTTAAGCCGATACCCTAGCTGAACTCCTCCTTAAGAAGGAGAAACTCTGCCGACTAAGGAACTTCTGTGTTTTCTACTGGATACTCATCATTGCCGTCTGTATATGGTTTATCTAGTGGGTTAGCAATGTCGGTGGTTTTTTTTCCTTTTGAGCCGGTGGTATGTATGGTCTCTGTAAGTAGACGTGTGGTGATGGTTGACTTTTGAAAAGTCAAGTTTTGATGTAGTTTGGTCCTTCTACAATATAAGTAGTTTTACTTTTATGCTTTAGTCCTTATGAGTGTTATGCCTTTAATACTTGCTCCTACCCCTTATAAATGATCAAACCCACATTAGGTGCCACATAATTATTATCCAATTCAAACCACACCTTAGTAAAATAATCAAACTCATAACAAAGCTATAAGTATCAAAGATGGATGAATGATGAGGGATGGATGAACATACACCACTTTTAAGTATCAACATAAACTTGATATGGTGTTGTTCATCCATCTTTCATCTTTCATTCGTGTTTGTTAACCGTATCCAACTCAAAACACATATCCAAGTATCAAAGATGGATGAATGATCTGAGATGGATGAACATACACCACTTTTGAGAATCAACATAAACTTGATATGGTGTTGTTCATCCATCTTTGATCCTTCATTCATGTTTGTGATGATAGAATAACCGTATCCAACTCAAAACGCATATCCAAGTTCAACAAATCCTAGATTCATAGACATATGAAGTCTCAAAGATGGATGTATGGCACCACTTTTGAGTATAAACATAAAATTGATATGGTGTTGTTCATCCATCTTTGATCCATCATTCCTGTTTGTGATGATAGAACAACAGCAACCAAACTCAAAACACAAATCCAAGTTCAACAGATCCAAGAATCATAGACATATGAAGTCTCAAAGATGGATGACCAGACACCACTTTTGAGTATCAACATAAACTTGATATGGTATTGTTCATCCATCTTTGATCCTTCATTCCTGTTTGTGATGATAGAAAAATAGTAGCCAACTCAAAACACAGATCCAAGTTTAACAGATCCAAGATTCATAGACATATGAAGTCTCAAGGAAGGGTGAACCGACACCATTTCTGAGTATCAACATAAACTTGATATGGTGTTTTTCATCCATCTTTGATCCTTCATTAGTGTTTGTGATAATAGAGTAAAAGTATCCAACTCAAAACACAGATGTATGAAGACTCTATAAAAACAATACCATAAACACACAATTTAACCCATACACTAACATGACATGATTTCATACATAACGCAAATGGATATATTTCCAAATGCATTAAATTTTGTAGTCTACAAAGTTCAGAAACATACATTGTTTAAACACAACAAATAATGTTTAGGGGAATACATATTCAATGGATAACATTGGCTTTCATATGCTTAACTAGCATTTTTTTGTGGTGAAGAAAGCTTTGCTGCTATAATCTTGGTCTTAGTCCAAAATTGTTTTGGAGACCCACCAGAAGCAGCATCAACTTGACTTCCAGATTGAGACTGGACCACACTTGGTTGATCATTACCTGCATAGTTGTCACCTGTAACCTTTGCCTTCTTCTTTGATGTAAATTTTGGCTGGGATGAACCTGTTTTTTGAGACTGTTGTGTAGTGCCTTGACTTCCTGTAACACATCCTTGCCCAAGACATGTTTTCTTGTTGTGTCCAGCATTGCCACAAATACCACAAACCACACTCTTACTAGACTGTGACAAGTTACTAGTTTTTTCACAATTATCATTTTCAGTAAAAGCCCTGGTTCTTTTCTTTCGTGGCCTACCTAATGGTTTATGATGTTTAGGTGGAAGAATGGTTGTAGGCACCTTTGACTTATACCAATGCTCATAACCATTTATTGGCTGGATGTGGTGTTTGTAAGTTTCTTCCCAAGTCTTAAGCAAGTAACATGGATGCACCCATGATTCAACAGATCCTATTTGCATTCCATTCAACCTCATACACCGGTGGGTAGCAACATCATGTTTACATGGCATACCTGGAAGCTCCCATCTTCTACATGTACAAGCCCTTGCTTCAACATTCACAATACACTTGTCTCCCCATCCACTGACCTCATACTTTTCTCCTTCAACCCGTAAAGCAGTGTACTTATAAGCCTCTTTCTTGATTGCATCTAACATGAGTGTTGCCTTTGGTGTTAATGGTCCGGCACACTTTTGAATCACATTCACAACGTTCACTATTCTTTTCATACAGTACTCCCTAATGTATTCCAAAGCAGTAATGATGGGTTGGTGCCTACCTCCAACTAGTTTCCCCTTGAACACCTCACACATGTTATTAAGTAGCACATCAGAATGAGCCCTCCCTACAACATGTTTGGTTAGGTACCTGAAAAATGTCGTAGAACAAAATATGTACAAGTAGACATAGATTTGGTTAGGTACCTGAAAAATGCGACCTTGACCAATGGGTTGGTGGTATCTTACTTAACCAAGCATGGGCAGGTTCGCTAAACCTCTTGAATGCCAGCATGGCTGCCTCAAACTGTTGGACGGTTGTTGCTGCTGCACATCTCCACAAATGTTCCTTGTATGCTTTAGCATTCCATTGCAATTTCATATTATCATGGATGTGCTTTAAACAATATCTGTGTCCAGCACTAGGGAATACTTCTGCTAACGCTGGAATGATACCCTACACAAATAAACATCAATTCCTTACTAATAAAACTTACATTTAACGAAAATACAAGTGAATCTAATCAACTAATTCTCTGTAAAATCACCTTTTGCCTGTCGCTGATAAAAGTGTAGTTTGAGTTTGGTTGCAAGTCAAGATCATCACTTAGACATTCAAGAAACCAAACCCATGAGTCTTTGCTTTCAGCTTCTGCAACCGCGTAGGCTAAAGGGTATATTCCATTGTTGCTGTCTATACCGACTGCTGTAAGAAGCTGGCTAGGAAAAGGACCCCTCATAAAAGCACCATCTAACCCCAACAACTCTCTTTGACAAGCTTTATATCCTTCCTTCAAAGCGCCTAAGCATACATACATTCTCTTGAAAACTCTGGTTGGACTTGTTGCATCTGTTGCAGTTTGTACACTTATCCTAACTGTTGTATCTGGGTTAGTTTTCTGCAACTCTTTAACATAGTCTCTTAAAAGGGTGTATTGCTGCTTATGATCACCCCTAATCTCATTTTCTGCCTTGTTTTTTGCCCTTAATGCCTTTTGCATAGACACCTGAACTTTAAACTGTTTACTGAGCTGATCTTGAACAGCCCTGATTGGAATATCTGGATTGACTTGAACTTGGTCAACTATTTGCTTTGAAAGAAACTTGTAGTCACATGCTTTAATGTCTCTTGATTGCAAACATTTGTTTTCATCCCTGAAAGTTTCGAACAATCCATACATCTTTATCTGTATTTTTGGCTACATACAACAACCATGGACAATCTGTTGCTTGCTCCTTGCGTGTTCGCAAATATACATCCCTACCAAGGCCTCTAGTTATCGGACCATTTTTCCTCTTTGGGGCTTTTCCCAGCCCTGAACCTTCGGTTGTTCCACAAACAGGTATTTGTCCGAGACACCTAACCCTAATTCTTTGTTTGTCATTCTTAATTAGTTGCAATTTCCTCCTAGTCTTTATTGAAAGCATGTAGATCTTATCTTTCACTTCTTTTGCAGTTACAAAACTTTGACCACAGAAAAAAAAATTCGTCCACTGTTTGTGCTGCCTCACTTAACTTTTGTTTCTTGTATGCCCTCAATTTGTTCCTCCTAATAACATACTCATCCTCATTCTCAGAATCACTTACAAAATCATTATCATCTAACAGATCCAACTCATTTTTCTTAAAAAAATCATGTGGTAGCTGGCTGGTGGTACCTATAGATGTAAATCTGTAGTCTCGGTCACTTTGAACAGATTAACATCAAAATCAGGCTCCTCAAAAGTATTAGCCTCATCGACAAATGTGTTTCCGTCACCATTGTTCTCAATATCATCATCGTCACTCATATAACTATCTGTCTCACTCACATTGTCATCACTTAAAGTTTCATCGATTTCAGTTACCTGTACAGATTTACCTTTTTGGATATGATCCACAGGATTACATGTTTCCTCCTCATCATGACCTAACTCTTGATCATTTTGACATACCTATTCAGGACTATCTATTTGGATATGCTCAACATGGTTATCTATATGCTGGTTGACATCACCTACAACATCTTCAGTCTGACAGACCTCTACAGATGAAAACAAGGGTTCTGCTTCTGGTATCTGACTATATTATACCAAGGTATTGACTTCCAAAGGTTGATGTGTAACCTCACATATATCCTCTACGTAAGCAATGTTTTCTAAGAACAATTTCTTTGAGCAATATGGAACAATAGCAAGAGCTGCCTTTTTCTTTGTTGCATCCACATCAGCAATAACTGTCCTAATTGACTTTGGTGACATTTGATCAACATCCAATGTTGTCTTACCAATTTCAACATAAACCTCTATCATCTTATGCTCATCAACAAGATCTTTCAATATTTTTAAATTAGCACTATCACTTAAGCTATACAAACCATCATCTAAATTACTACCAGGCTTAACAAAGTAATAGTAATTTTTTGAACCAAGCTCATAACCCAATTCATACATAAGAACATCCAACTCTTCAAGTGACACACTATCAACATCATCCAAATCAACTAAAGTTTCCATACCTCCAACGTATATTCTACCAGGCCAGTATTAAAAGACACCATTGTGATGAACCCTCATGCTAAACATATTAGATCTACCACCTGAAAACATGTCAATATATGTTTAAAGCATTCTAAAAACTTAATTGGGAAACAATAAATACCACAATTACAAATTCCAATGACTGTAATAAAAAAAAAAAACAGTACCGTATTTCTTCTTAGCAGATTCGTATAGAACGGTATCATCAACTGGATAACCTGGATGTCTTCTTACTTTCCATAGAGTAAAGTCCATGTTTCGGTTTTATGATTGATAAACAGGGGTTTTGTGACATGCAATTAGGGTTTGTGAATTCTGATAATTCTTGTAACGAAAGTTCTTGGACGAATAATAATAGAGACTATGTGTTTATTGGGGCGGGAAGAAGTTACATTACACGTGGCAATAATTAAGAAAATTTTAATTGAAATATGGAATTGACAAAAGTGCCCTTGGACTAAAGACAAATCTAACGCCATAAGATGTCCTTGACTAACGGCAAAATGGTCAAAGGACTTGTAGCGAGTATAAACCTTAAAATAGGGACCCCCAACGATGAAAAGACCGAGTTTTTTCCCATCGCGATGCGTCGTGCCAACTTTAAAGACCAACGGTGTATTTTAGTCTTTATATTATTTTCTTTTCACATGTTGAATTGTTTTGAGAACCCACGTAAATTTTAGTTTCTTTTCATATCTCTTTTTTCTCCCCTAAATAAATCATGAGAACATAGAGGCTATCTTCTACATTACACAATCAATTCAAAGTTATACTATCATCTTATCGTCAGTAATTTCATTTATGATCTTACATATGTTTTAGGAATACTAATTTGCATCAAATTTGGCTGTGTATTTAGAATGAAATGTCTTGCAAATTTTAATTACCTTTTACTATTTATTGTCAAGTATCCGATATTAAATAAGAAAGTTTTATAACTTTAGCCGAGTATTAACAATGTCAACTTTGAAAAAAAAAGAAGATTTGAGTCACTTTTTTGAACTAATCTAATATCTATAAAATTACATGCCTAATTTTTTGAATCATTTTCCCTAAATATTTTATACAAATGAAAGGTGTTGTAAAATTAGATGCCCAATTTTATTCATGGGCGTAATTTAATCGTGTAAACTAATATGAAAACTTTGGAATATGATATGTTCGATGAATAGTAGTAAACGAGGATCTTTTATGGCCGTGCTTTGTTGCGGACTTACTTTTGTAGTAAGCGAAATTTCAAAACTTATATGTCATTTAAGATAAAACCACACTCACATTTAGTCTCATGTTGCATTTTTCATTTGGTTTTAGAAGGTATAACTAACAAACGATAATATTTAAAATATAATTTTGATAGGATAAGTAGCTTCTACTGTATTAATTAATATAAGAATACACAAACATGAGAAATGTTGTTAGTAATACTAAGTTAAAAGATAAAACTACTAATTAATGATCACTTTTTAAATAGTAGGTATTTGATTTTGTTTCAGGTGTATGAACCTAAGAGCACCGGCGATGATATTAATTCGTGCTTACATGTTTTGACGAAGTTAAAAATTCTGAACTCTTCATCGTTTTTGGGTAAAAGAATTATACGTGAATATATTAATCACAAAAAATGAATATTAATACAGGCAAGAGTGGTGATGAGCCACCCTTAAAGGAAAAAATCAACTATGTGTTTTGAACAAGCTCAAATCACACAACCAGTCTAACCAAACCAGAGATCACAATAGATAAAAACAACTATAAAACTAAGAATCTCTAACTATAACGAGCTAATTACCATCTACTAGTAACGATATTAGCAATCTTCCATGTGAGTCGCATCTTCTCAACACGAGCTTTCTTCTTGAAACGGATAGATGCGAGTTTCAATCTAACAATATCAACAATTATTTTCGAAAGTTGGTCATGTCTCCTCTCGTCTTTCCCATGTAACCTGTTATTGCGCTCCTGTCACACGAAGTAAGCAACAACAGCCAGCACAAGACGAAAAACAATGATGTTAACGTATTAATTTTAGAGATAGGAATCATCGAGTTCAAAATATCACTCCACTTTCTCAATGCAAACTGAATATCCACCATTTTTAACACAAAACTGAATATCCGCCTTTCTTAACACATCAACCCACACCTGAGACGAGTATGCACATTCGAAAAAAAGGTGGCTGTGACTATCAGGTTGAAATTTGCAAAGAGGACAACGAAGCAAACTCAAATCAGTATCATTCTCGACATTCCATTGCCTCAATCTATCTTGCGTTTTAAGACGTTTCCTCGTAACGAGCCATAAATGAATAGCATGTATAGGAATGCTACATTTAGACCACACTAGCTGAGACCATGAAACCTCATTACATGTTTCACGAACACAGTGCCATGTAGTAGGCCACGTCTATGCTCCATTGACCACATCATCTTTTACAACTTCCTTGAGATTATACCCAACATTATAAACAACTCTATTTGAAACATGATTTATCAGTAGGCAGTGATCATTCCACTTATAAAACCAAAAAGAGAAGCCATTCTACCATTACCAATCTTTTACCATATATGGGGTCGAACAATATTACGGATTTGCAATAGTAATTAATTTATGAAGTAGCACATCATGAGAATAAGGTTTTCTTTCTTCGAGTTTATATGGCAGGTTGTTTGCACCCGTACTAAAAGTCATTTACGTCTTCTATACATCAAGGTTTCTTTCTTCATTTTTATGCATGTTTTTTTTTTGGAACAACAAATTTTTATTAGAACTAGCAAGAAGCTAGAAAAAAGTTACATGGTGGAAATCATTAAAGGATTTTGCATCCAGTTGTTCCATGAAATGGAAGACAACTTGTTTCTAGAGGAGAACAATCTATATGAACTATCAACAATTGAATCAAATAAAAGACTACGTTTAGGCGGTGAGGAGCCGAAGATCAACTCGTTGCGAAAATGCCACAAAGACCACAAAACAACACCACAGATCACCTCAAGAATGGCTTTTTTAGAAGACGAAACGCGCACATTATCAATCCAAGAGAAGATATCATGAATGTTAGAAGGGCTAGGGAAATCAATATCCAGCCAAACAAAAATTCTATGCCAAATAGATGTGGCGAGAGCAAAACCATAGAGTATGGTTCGATGTTTCGATGCTTGAATCGCAAATAGGGCAAGAGAGCGAGTCCAAATCAATCCCTTTACGACTGAGATTCCATCTTGTTGGTAAACGATCCCGAAGCGCTCTCCAAATGAAAATGTTGATTTTTTTTGGAAGGAAGCGATTCCATCTTGTTTCCGATCCACCATCAGATAGATAGAGTTTGTCAATGTGTTCACGAGTACACTTGACAGAAAAAGAAGGAGATCCTGGCGACCAAGTCCATATATCCTTTGTGTCAGAGAGCGAGTATGTATCTAATAAAGAAGAGAGGACACTTGATGGATGATTAAGCTACATTACAGTTTCTTTCCTAATGTTATGAATCCTTACTTTATTTCACTTTTTGTTTAGGCTGGGCACGCTCGTGACCCAGGTCATCAGGTGCCACATCAGCTTTTTCTCTCCGACGACCAGACACGCTCAAGTTGCCACAGTCCATAACCAAGTTTTTTTTTTTTTTTTTTTTTTCAAAGGACATTGGCAAAGAATCGGTCACAAATTGAACCGATATTTGATTTTTTGTCCCTCGACCGATTTGACGACCCAACCATCACACTCGTTCCGACCGATTTTCAAATCGATCGTCGTTTGTTTTTCTTGATGCCCGACCGACTTTAAACTACCCACTGCGTCCAGCCTTAGGTATATCACACTTTGGATGATGATTGCTAATAAAAGACGATTATTACAGGTTTTATGTTTAGCAATTGTTCAAGGTAATGTACTGTATTCAATTTTTGATTATTAAATTCAAACAGTAAGTCACATATTTGAAAATATGTGGCATCATTTATTATGAATTTAGTTGGTTGTGCTTACGAACTATTTGTATTATTTTAATCCCCATGTGGCCACGGAGGTTCACCTGCGATGACTCCGGGCTATCCAAAGGGTAGTCGCCCTGGGATTAGTCGGCTCGCAATGTCGAGTCGGAACCCAGGTTAATCAAAAAAAAAAAAAAAAAAAAAAAACTATTTGTATTATTGTATTTGTTACATATTTGATTTTGAATCATTGGAACACAATCATTATTTCGTTCTACATATCATACTTCACGTTTAAGAAAAATGATTGAAATTCCAAACGAACCAACTTGAGGTTTGCTTTGGTTATGCAGTTGAATATCTATGTTAGAGCATCTCCAATGCAGGGTGCAATACAGGGTTTAATACATTGCCACATCATTGCCACATCATTATTTCATTTTCTTATACAAATTCTCACAATGCATTAAACTTTACATAGTTTAATGCATTTCCAAATCACCATAAATTTAGTCATTTTTATAATTACATCAATAAAAAATAAAGATGTTAAAAAAGTTATCTAAACAAGTTTTCATAATCTGGAACATAAATATATCGAGCTGAAAACTAAAAATAATAGTACTACGGTATTGTTTTTGTTTTTTCACGGCAAAAAATTGCTTGAAATAAACCTTAGTTGCAAATTATCTCTATATACTAAAAGGCAGGAGACACTCCTCTCACAAAGATTATTGTTGGACACGTGTTTCAAAATAAGTGGCTGCGCATTAAATGATCATTAAATGAACTCCACCGCCTCTCATTCCCTTCCCCTGCAACCCCTAGAAATTTCCAGATCCCCTTGCCAAAAAAATATCCCCTCATTCGAGTTTCCACCGCCTTCATCATATCCACAAATAAAGATGAAAAGGATGAATCACTCAGACAAGAACGTATTCAATCTGTGCCTTTTACCGACACCGGTGTGCCTTTGGGTTTTCCGGTCAACATCGCAGTTGCGAATCATCCAACGACCTTTTCGAAACACAAGGTCATGTTTTCTTAACTCATACTCCACCTCCTGCTTATCGATGATTCTATCTTCCGACACGTTGCATGACTGCCATCTGTTTTCCTTATGTGATATTTGTTCTTGCTTTCACCGTTTACACACACACTACACGAAACAAACCGACCGCTGGGTTTTTGGTCTGTGGCGACTTTGATAGGCGTGTATGCGGTTACCATCTATTGTAAGTTTTCTGTTTCAGGATTCATGATTAGTTGTTCTTATGTTTTGGTAGAAACGAGTGATGAAACCCACGCGATGCAGCGGGATTGCTTTTGTAGGCGTGAATTTGGATAGGGACTATTTTTGCCAAATTGCTATAAAAGACTTACTTTGCAGCGACACTTAAACCTTAAGGACTATTTTTGCCAACTTGGACTTACTTTGCGACGACACCTAAACCTCAGGGACTATTTTTGCCAACTTGCGAAAGTTGGCAATTAATGTTGAGACACGTGGCATTTGAAGAGATCATGTCCTGCCTTTTAGTTATATTAGATAATAAGTTAATTAGTTACGGTTATTGTTTCAAATTTAAGGCTGTCATCAACTAATGTTTTGTGATTGAGGATTAATTGTTGTTATGGTTTAGTGGGAATTTTAGTTTCTTAGTTAAGGTTATTGTTTGGAGATGGATACTTTAACAATTACAAATATAAGTTTATCAGTTAAGATTATTGATTGAACATTAGTTGTGATTGAGGATTAATTGTTCTTATGGAATTGACAACATTGTGGCAGGTCAGTCACATTCAAACTGTCGTTGCAGCCATGGGTTATTACGGATGTTTGTGACTTTCGCACGTGTGCGGGTGCCGTCATGGCGGGGTAGGCTTGTAAGCGGCCATTGTGGACAATGGACTTTTGTCGACGCGGTATAATCACATGAATTGGTTGTTAACTTAGAGATGTTGATTGTATGTGGTTAGGCTTTAATATGATGGAAGCTATTTTGGTTGGTGGCGTTATTGTTGTTTTCGTGTTATACCTTCGTGATTTGAAAAATAAAACGCCTTTGATTGCTTCATGTAGGGCTATGATGATTAGAGGCTATTTTCTGAGACAAATGAAGTGGGTCATCAACAATTGGATTAAGTAACTTGGCGAGGCAAAGACCGGATGGCATGATTATGCAACCGTATTTCGTTGCAACCATGGCGTACTTTAGATCGTTTGAGCCTATTTGATTTTAAAATCTGAGCCTAATAAAGGAATGGTTTTAGGTGTTTGCCAGCGGTTTTGCTTTACTCTTTGGGTAAGCATTGTTTGCCAAAACACGTATCTTGGCATGGCAGCCATGTGGCTGCAGCCATGGCGGGTTTTTGGTACCGCTTCCGCAATTACTGACCTGATCCTCCTTATGTGGATCATAACGTAGTGGCCACGATTGATTACAATCTGGCGGGGAAGATCGACTTAGAAAGAAGGTGAGTTGTGGGCAGGTTGGATTTAGGAAACCGATTCTTGACTTGGTTTTGTGCCTCGTATTCCGCTAAATGTAGTTTTGTTAAAATGGATGTTGTCTATTTGCTAAGGTAATGATAACAGATAGCCTTTATATGTTGGTAATGTGGTTGTCTCTTCAGTTGCAAAAGGCGAGAGGAATCTGTTGTGTGTGGGCAAATATGCACACCCAATATGGCAACTAGGCTATGATGAATGGAACCGTTGACTAAGGTTGAGTGCGTCCGTGTCTTGGCTAGGTAAACTCTTATGTTTGCGACCATGGCGGACGTCCACCTTTTGATTATTAAGCTTTACTCGAGCCTTATAGTTCTTTGTCAATTTGATATGTTAGGGTCATGGGTTGTGGATAACCTTCTGTTTGTCATATATTTCTTTTCGGTATCTCAGATAAACAGGCTATGATGAACTGAGTAGGGTGTGACTGTAGATGTGGAGTGCGTCGGGAGGCGGTTTTATGGGTTGCAATACCATTGTGAGGTATAAGATTTTTAATTTTTGTTTTGGTTGCGAAATTTGGTCGTTCGTTCGAAAATGTTAGTTTAACCTTATTTTTGGATTTAACATGTAATTTGAGTTTCGCCATAGTTTTTCCTCGCTTTATGCAACTCAGAGTTTGGACAACGAATAATTTTATGCAGAGCAGTGCGAAGAGATTAAGTAGCGTTAATTTTACATTTTGATGGGTCAAGAGTTATGCATCGCGAACATTTATGTGAATAAGTTGTGTCTGTAGCGATTTTTTTTAGTATGGTTAATTGGGTGATGTCCAAATTATGCAGGTATAACACCTTATTAGCCACAATTTTGCAGATATAATACCTTATTTTCAAAAGCGTGTTGACTAATGGGTCTAAAGGGTGATGCTTACGCGTTTGATGGCGCTTGCTTTCTTGATGGTTTCGTTGTTTAGTACTTGCTGCACTTTCGGAAGGAATGGAAATAAGTGGAATGGTAGCGTACATCGATCTTATTACGATTTCGGGAGTTTTTGTAGAGAAGCGGATGATTCACGGTTATGAGGCGGTGTTTATCATTCCACTTAATGTACTGATTATTTCAGAACATTGACGCTAGCCAATTGAGGTACTTTTAATGTATTGATTATTTCAAAGCGGTAGCCGTTGATTCCTTCTTTGGTATGCACTTCATTTTAGTGTAGGGCACGTATTTGAATTACGTACTACTTTGTGCTATACTCGGTGGGATTTTTGACTACTTGCAAAAATGCAAAATATAGTATAAAGTCATATGTAACACTAAACCAATAAACTTGCACGATTTGATTTTTAGTGTTGGCCAAAGCAGTGTGTTTAGTCTTTGATTACTTTCGTTCATGTCTTTTTGGTGCGGCCTGTTCGTATAAATTGAGGTCTACATTTGAGTGTGCACATGCCAATACTATCACATTCGACATAGCAATGGAGTGACGAACGATGCAAAAGAAATTGGAACTATGTTGGGATGCATTAATCAGGTTTGGTTTAATTATGTATGGTGTTGTAGGTTTTGGCGACTGAAATAAAAGTAAGAGAGGAGAAAACCGCACTGACCATGTATTTGTTGCAGGAAAAAATGGGTCAGCGGGATCAGGCAAAAAACTTTAATGGAAGTACAAGCTTTAGCGGCATTAGATGAGTAACAGCAAAGTACTTTTTGTTACTCCATTGATTCCTTTGATTGAATGCATTTAAATTGTATACTTTCTCTCCTGTTGTACGTGTCTTTCAAATGTTGGTATGATATTGTATTTGGTTGAATCTTATTTGCAAAATACCCGCTACTCAATAACTATGTATCCAACAACCCGCAGCGAAGCGCGGGCTTAAAACCTCGTTACATACATTTCTAACATTAAATTATAAATGTCAACTAGTGAGTTAGAATTCTAGTGTGGGTTTTACTCTTAAGTTGTGATTATTCTTTTCACAAATTACCCAGCATGCTCTCAATAGTAAATGAAAGATAGGCTTGGGTATTTTAAAATAATATTGTTCTCTCTCATCTCCATATAATATGCGTATGTCTCTGAAGGCACGAGAATTCAACGAACTTAAAACGTGGCACCTTCACAATGGATTGAGCTTTTAAGAGCTTGCTATTGAGTGCTGCCAGGTGGCCCATTGGAGATGGCTTTAGTATGCTTTCCATATCAACTTATCAAGTCATTACACATTATATTAGATTTTATTTTATTTTATTATTTATTTTTATTTATTTTTTATTTTTAAATAATGGTAGATCAAGGCAAACCGCGACAAAAAGATGGACCGGAAGAGCAAAAACTCATAGAGTCACAGTTCAATTCAGTTTTCCTTACTTAAACGGTAAATCATTTAACTTCTTATACGAGAGTGTTGTTTTATTTTCTAGCGTACATAAACATTGGTTAGATGTGGCTTTTGGATTTAATTGAGCTTTAAGCCTTTAACGAGCTATTTTTACCTTAGCATTGTTTTGGTTTACTTAACAGCCACATTGGATTATTTGTAAGTGTCAAAAATAATTTATGCTTATTAGATATCTTTTGATTTATATATTATCGTTTGATGGTAGTTTTGATAATTGTAAAAGTGGATTTTAAAAGACATATGATTATACCAAATCAAGGTTTTATTTTGTTTAAAGAGTTAACAAATAACTTAGAATGTAAACAGCTACGCACATCTAAAAGTCTAAAACTGTACAAATCTTTATAATTCTAATATTGGTTAATCGAGTGGTTTATGGAATAAGACAAGCCTACGTGCATCCTGGTTTGTGAGAAATCGCATCGAAGGCCAATATGATCGGTGGAAGTCATTTTGGGAACCGAGGAATTATCCCAAGATGAAAATCAACAAAAGCCAAGGATGCTATGTGGGACAAGTGGGTTTATATTTTCCACATTTTGTTTTCACACATGGCCAGTTTATGTTTTCGTCTATTTCGCTAAGAGGAAAAAGAGACGAAGATAGTTATTGACGATGAAGACGAAAATATCATAAATAACACAACAAACGTGGTTTACAACAAGTACTACAAAATGCGTTAATATAGATAACCAAACTTACCTAACTCATAGCTCGTTTAATTTGCTTTCATTTCTTTTAATTTGGGTTTATACTCCCTGTTGCTTCTTCATCTCTTTTAATTTGCTTTCATTTCACTTCGTTTAATTAGTTTAATGATGATCTATTCGAAACCTTTTTTTAAAACCAGTGACATTATAACTTAAGTTAGATCCGCACTCATAGCTTTTGTGACGACCTCGGCTTTACCGTTACTACACTACACATGACCGGTACACTGCCCGTTAATGCATAGGTTGACCTTTGTTAGACGAGAAATTATAAATAGTAAAATCTGGTCTCAAATCCAGTATCAATAGAACTGCTGATGTATCTTTTAAGTGATTCCAAAATCATAAATGCCTTAGGATAGATACATCGTTGATGCATATATCTACGATTGTATTTTCGGTAGTCGTTATCATAATGTTAAGGGTTACTTTGTGTTAATGTCAAAATACCCATCTATGTTAACAAGAATGCTAAAAACACATCGTAACATATAACAAAAGCTTTCCTTCATTACCTTGTCTTGCCATAAGAGTTTGTAGCACGTTTTCTCTCAATCCCCAATCTTTCTCAGGTTGATCACCCACTTCACAACATTATAAGTAGGAAATCTACACTTTTAGATAATGGGTCTGTTTGGCAGGAGCTTTTTGGAGGAGCTATTAGCTTTTTGTTACAAAATAATCTCCTATAAACTAAGTAGCTTCGTTTGGATGCATTAACTACAAGCTTTTATTTCAAACAAATAGCTTCAAAATGAAAAGCTGATTCATTAAGCTTTTTAAATGTCTTTGAGCTGTTAAAACTTTAAATTACTGATATACCCTCCAAACATTTATTTACCATTATAGATTTGTACTTTTATGTCATTTTACGTCTTATAATTATATTTAACAGACTAATTACCAAAACACTTTTATTGAAAAAAAGAATACACTTGTAGCCATGTTACAGCTTGCAGCTAAATTTACGTTTACTGTTACAGTTTACAGCTTACAGCATACAACTTACAGCTAGTTTTGCCAAACATACCCAAATATGTAACAAACTTCGTATTTTAGAGAATCAACTGAAGCATAAGGTATATTTATTAAGAGTTTCGTTCAATAAAGATCAAATAAAAACTAAAACTCAAATAAACCATTCTCAACCACTCATTTTTTCATCAAAACAATAAAATAAACTTTCACTCTCATTTTTAAAAACTAAATATCTCACAAACCATTTATCGTTAGACGAAACTAATCACACCATCTCGACAAGCATAAAATTATCTTTAATTTGATATCCCATATCATATACTTTCGACGAATTTTTTTTTTCCGATTTTTTGTGGGTTTAGGGTTTACGGTTAGGGTTTAGGTATTTAGGGTTTAGGGGTTTGATTTTTTTGTGTTAAGCTTTTTAGGGGTTAAAGGTTTAGGTTTCTTACGGTTTACCGGATAGGGTTTAGGTTTTTTGGTTTAGCGGTTAGTGTTTTAGGGTTTTAGGGTTTTAGGGTTTAGGTTTTAGGGGTTAGGGGTTAGGGTTTTTTAGGTTTAGTGGTTAGGGTTTTTAGGGTCTTGGGGTTGTGTTAAGACAAAAGAGTATTTTTAAAATTTTCATTTATAGTGTACTATATCGAAACCCGCAAAAAACAATAAAAAATAAGTTCGTCGAAAGTATACAATATTGGATCTCTATAGAAATATAATTTTATTCTTGTCGCAATGGTATAATTAGTTTTATCTAACTATTAACGGTTTGTGAGATATTTAATTTTTAAATATAAGGGTGAAAGTGAATTTAATTAATTTGATAAAAAATGTATTGTTGAGATTGATTCATTTGATCTTTAGTTTTTATGTGATTTTTATTGATCTCACCCTTATTTATTAAATGTTGCACATGACATATGTGTTGTTTTATGTTTTAATAAATGACTTAATACTTTTGAATTCAATATGTTAAGCTGATCACTTATTGGTCATATTTATACTTTAGTAATCAATTGTTATGTGTTTTTTCGCCATCTGTCTTTGATATATTGCAATGTGGTTGTAGCAAGTGTGCTAAGTATTGCAATGTGGTTGTAGTAAGTGTGTTAAGTATTTGTACTTTACGGGAGTACTCGTGCAACATAATGCACTCAGGAAATGTTTCTTAACAGGTACTCCATGTTTCACTAACCCATTAGCTTTCAAGCATCATTGTAATAGTTGCATATGCATGGGCGGAGATAAAGGGGGCCACAAAGGGTAGGTGCCCCTTTAGCGAAAAAAATTGTAGTGTAGATTTTCAAAAAATATTTGGCTTTTATTCATAGTTTGCCCCACTTAAGTACCAATGTATAATGTAGTTTTTAAATTTTATTAAAGTGTGCCTCCTCGATCAAAAATTTCTGGCTCCATCTCTGTGCATATGTGTAACACTAGCTAAAAGACCCGTGAAATTCTCAGGTTTTTAAATAATGTAATATTAAAAGTAATTAATGTTAATAATTTTATATGTTTGCTATATAACATGAGAGCAAGCACGAGAATTACGGGTAGAGAAAAGATATTATTTGCAAATGAGAAAACGTGGACAATCTTACTAATTGCCAAATAACTAAAACCTTATACACGAACGCGTATGTGGTTGAAAGTTTGGACGTTATTATACTTGCGAAAAGTCAAAATATGAGTTCTTGATAACATTGTACATACATTCTTTAAGTTGCGAAAACAGAAAATCTTGTAGCTAGATAAACTTCTTGATAACTTTATATACTAGTCAATAACCTGTGCACAAACGCATGCTTAAATTAGTTACTAGTATAATAAACAAATGAATTTAGAATCCGTTTGCTTGGCATGACTTGCTTAAATTAGTTACTAGTTGGCGTAATAATATATTAGTAACAAACAAAGATGAATCAAATAAACACTGTCAATCTTCTTCGTCGTCCACTTCATTCAAGATGACTTCAATAGACAAGCATCCGAAAGATTGTTGTCATGGTCGTAAAGGTGAAAAAGCTTAGCACACTTACTAAGAAAGAATGGATGATGTTAGTACTATTACTAACTACTTTCAATTCCACCCTTCTTACAAAAGACATGTAGATTAATTTCTGTAAGAGCTTATAACAAAGATATGAAAACCAATTATTGTAATTAATATAATCAAGAGACTAAAATTATTATTGATAAGAACATCTAACAATCAGAGGTATAGAAGGTTGATAAAACTTGAAATGGTTTATAAATTGAGACATAGAAAAGCTTTATAATCTTTTATATAATAAAGGAATTACATCATTTCGGAGTGATTTTGTTAAATCATTCTTATTGAAAAAACAATTGAACCAATAAGAGAGCTTGATTTTGACACGTAGGCAAAATCGTGTGATATGATTGGTTAATAAAAAGTCAAAATTGAATTGATTTTGGTCAAAATTGATAAATTTCGTGTAGAAGAAAAAACCACCAGAAAAACATATGTGTCAAAAATGTAAAAACAATAAACTTTAAAAAGACGGAATAAATATTGGAAACTTCAAGGACTTAAATGTAAAAAAAACAATTATACCCATCAGTAGACAAAAAATAAAGAAAAAACATATTCCACCTCCACCTCCAACCCTAGCTTCTACCACCATCCTACCACCACAATCAACGTATAACTCACAAAGCCAATACAAATCTCTTGGTTTTACAAGTCGAAGGAAAGTATAACTCACTCTTCCTGCCGTTGTTGAGCACCAGGTTAGCTATCTTTAATAATTGATTATTATTATTATTATTATTATTATTATTATTATTTTTTTTTTTTTTAAATTTTAATATATGAATAATTTAGAAAATTTGGTAACATTAAATGACCTGTCACATGTATAGGTCATTGTTCAACCAAAAAGATCGGATCACGATTGAAATCACAGGAACATATAGTTACTCAATGTGTTGAGTCGAAAATAGCTCCAAATCTTCTTATAAGTTATAATGTTGAGAATCCAGAAGAAAAAAAAAATCCAAAGTAAGGTTCTTCTCAGTTATGAGCTCTTCGAAACATGTCTCACTTTTTATAGTAAAATTGGAGTAGCAGAATGCAAACAAAGTTCTAGCTTGAGGATTTTATTGATGTGTTAGATTGGTTTGTGCCTCATCTCCTTTAAGAGCCACTTAAACAAGTGCAAAACGACATATGGTGTGCTTATGATGTTTGAAGTTGGATACTAATTATTCGGGTGTTTGGAAATTTCTAAATTTATATAATAAATCACATGGGGCATTAATCAAAAGGGGTATTTTTCTATAAAAAGTGAGATATATTGCGAAGTCCCTCAGAGTCTCTCACATAGGTCAAATATGAGGTATAATGCCCAATTAGGGGTGTCAGTCGGGTCGGGTTGGTCGGGTTCGGGCCAATTCGGGTCGGGTCAAGTCGGGTCAAGGCTAAAAATAATTTACCCGAACCCGACCCTATTGAGCTCGGGTTCGGGTCAACTCGGGTCAGGTCAATTCGGGTTCGGGCCAACCCGAATATAAGTTAAATAGTGACAAAATTGCATATTTGTTCTAATTTATATAGAAAAATTCTAAAATAAATATATAAAAAAATAAAAAATCGTTATTCGGGCCAAACGGGTTGACCCGAACCCGACTTAGCAAAAAATCTCAACCCGATACCCGACCCTATTTAGTATTCAGGTTACTCGGGACCCGACCCGAATATGCTTAGTCGGGTTCGGGTCCGGGTCAGGTCAGGATTTTTGACACCCCTAATGCCAATAATGAGTTTAGTTACAATTCCTACAACATTCAACGTTGATTACCTAAAACAATTTATTTATTTATTTATTATTATTTTTTTTTGTAGAATTTGTTTAGCCAAGCATAGCACGGGTGAGTAAGTTGGTGAAATATCCGGTATGAGCTAATCAAATTCCAAAAATTCTGCTAGGTTTTAGTAGGCTATAACCACATGTTCATACATGAAAGAAAAAACAATCTTAGCCATACCTTGCACTGTAGACATTCATGTATACCAACAACAAAATGTCTTAATGAATCCTCAGAGACCACATCCTGTTTTCGCATCCTGAAATGTAAAAAAAAAAAAAAGATCTGTACTAAATTTTGTTTCCTTTGCCTAACAACCAAGGCATTGGAACCTGTTAGAATGATGAAATACTATGCATTACTTGTCTACAGTAGGTTTTAATGGAATTTTTGGAATTTGGTGGGTAATACGGAACATGGGCTGCTACCTGTGGCTTATGACCGGGCTCTTATTTAGACCCATCTTTAAGGCTCGATCTTAACTCACCTTCAATGAAGGTATGTAAGGACTATGTGTATATGTATAATCATGTAGTAGGGTACACCGATTTCACTTCTCTTGCGAAAAGAAGCATGGGGAATTTGTGATGACTGTAGTTGAAAGACGAGTTTAAGGTGAATACTACTTAAACATGATCTAATGTGAGATTCTTTTTATGTAGCGGCAAGCGCGGCAACCATAACTTCAATCTATTAAATTATTTAGGTTCTTCCAGATGAATTAGTTCTGTGTGCCCAATTGCTTGGAAGACCAACACTTGATTGTCTCTTTGTTGATCAAACTTGGAGATGGAACGGGATATTTTTCTTCATTCCTACATTTTAGTCTATCATTCATGGTCGCATCCAAACAGATCTAGACACGCTGCCAGATATATGTGTGGGTCCTTCTTATGTGAATGGATATCTAAATTACAATTTCATCAATATTTTGTAGAAATTTGTTTATGCATCTGATTAAATACTGTTCACACTACCTAATATCTTGATGATGCCATTATTGGGTTTGTGTTTATAGAAGTCAAATAAAATATCTAAAACTAACTAAAAACCACTCGACACAGGTTTTGACACAATTTTTAGTGGCAACCATCAAAATTTACATTTTAGCATTTTATGGTCCATGTGTTGAGTAATGACTACTCTTGAGTTTCTGAGCAAGTTATAAAGATATCCTGTCTAATGATATATATGGACTTTTGAAAGGGTTAAATGGAACATAATGCAGAGCCATTTAAAATTCTGTTAGTTTATGTGACAGGTAAATATACATTAGTTGAACAAGATTATAAGTTTTTAATGGTTGTTTGATTTTGTTGGAGTATTGTGGGAAGTTACCACTTAGAAGATTCATTGGGATGATCTAAATCTGATGTAGGTATGTGATTCTCGAGTGTCATGTTTAATATTGTTGAAATGCATATTTTTTTCTTTGAATTTCGAGGTCGTACACATACATGTCATACATTTTGTCCATTATCCATCTCTCTTTGTAATATTAATTGGGTGAACAAGATGAATTTTGCATTATATTTTAACTTAAAATGTTATACTTTATTGGCTGAAAAGTTAGTGTGTCTTTTTGCTTGACCAGATAACACTCAAGCGTAGTGGATCCTATGTATATTAATTTTTTTTAGTATACCTTGGATTGGAATATCATTTGGCTACAAAGGGATACAGGTCAGTGTGTGAAAGTTAATGTATTCATTACTTGATGCCTTGATGGAGTCTGTGTGTTTGTTGGTGCAATTAGACTAATACCACACAAAAAATGCTAAAACTTTATACATGTAAAATGATCTTTGATGATTGATTGACATTAAATATGCTGAAACTATAATAACGTGTTGAAACTATAATGTAGGCTGAAGAAGATAATCAAATTGACTAGAATGAGGAATGTGCAGATGTAAGCACCTATTTGATGTCATTATTAGTTTACACGCACATTACGATTAATATTGAGTTAGCTGATTATTTAAATATTAATTCATTAATTTATTTGCTTATACATACCACTAAAGATGTATAAACTTGATACTTTCTCAGTAATTGGAGTAAAATTATGAATTTGTGTACTTGATTTGAGTTTGGTCTTAATGTCTTACCAACAAGGCCGCTATAACCACAAAGTCATTACATTCAGTTAAATGCTTCATATAGATTATACTTAGCATGTTTTCTATTGGCATTCTAATATCTATTATATTATTTTCTTCTAATAGGAAAGCGTATGGCATGGCAGTATCGTTTTAAGCCTACTTTGTGGATCATATTATCATTCCTGAACAATGATTATAGTAAATATTTATTGTTTTTCTCTTTGAAGTTCAAGTAGAGATATTATGTTGTAGGTTAACAAACGCAAATTTCTTATGTACTATGTTATGGAGAAGTTAAAGATGAAACGAGAGAGGATGTGGGTGATTCGACGTTTAGCAGGTGGACAAATCGAGGCAAATCAATGTATAGCTACCATTCAATCAACAATCACATATAGACATTGATATGCAACAACAATTAACAACGATCAATCTTTGCTCTTTAATTAATCAATGGTATGTTTTTCCGGATCTTGCTAATCTTCGGTATGTGTTAATGATTTTTACACAATTTTGTGTTAAAATTTGAATCTATGATTATTTACTTATTTTTTTATATTACAAACTGAATCTTCTTAAGTGCTTCATTATGACTATTTGCGGTGAAGAAATTAAGTGTATGAACTACTTATTGCTTTATGTATGGATGTGGGGTTTGATTTTTAGTTTTTTAATGTGAGTTCCACTGCAAGTTGTGTCATACAGTAGCTGTGATAGCGTGTTTGGATGAGTTTGCTTGAGCAGTGTAATAGCTTTCTTTGTGTAGAAAAAGTTGTGTAACTTTTTGAAGATGTTTAGATAAGCTTATTTTAAAGAACTTACGAGCTTTTTATTTTCTGTAATATAATCTATAAAGCAAAATGGTTTGGATGCAATAATGGTGCTCAATTTAAAGAAGTGGTTCAACTTTGTGAATTTGGACATTGGAGGTGTTTGTGGTCACGTGAGTGCAAAAAGCTATGATTGGAAGAACTTATTAAAGCTTTGGAGGTGGAACGTGATTTCCAAGTCCTACTCTCATCTAGGTAGGTCTGAGATAGCTCTCGACTTAATTGAGAATTAACAGGTCCCAATGCCTTGGTTGTTAGGCAAAGGAAACAAAATTTGGTACTAATCTTTTTTATTTTTATTTTATTTATTTATTTATTTATTTTACATTTCATGATGCTGAAACAGGATTTGGTCCTTGAGGATTCATTAAGACATTTTGTTGTTAGTATACATGAATGTCTACGCTGCAAGGTACGACTAAGATTGTTTTTTCTTTCATGTATGAACCTGTGGTTATAGCTTACTAACCTAGCGAGAATTTTGGAATTTGATTTACAGATGTTATATTAATAAATAGAAATGAAAACACAAAAAGCAAGTAAATACAAAACGTTATATTTGGGAATAACTAAAAGTTTGAGAGTAACCTATCTGACGCTTGAGACATATAATAGGAGGACTGTTTGCAATGCTTATTGGGCTTATAGGAGTTTACGGGGATTTCTTATTGAAACTTAAAAGATTCTGAGTATAGAAGCATACAGGATACGCTTATGATTACAAGTGGTTGCTAATTTGCTATTTGTTTATTAATAAGTAGATAGGCACTTAAGTAAACACTTCCAAACACCGATCCTCTATAAGTTGTTTGGGCTAATTTAAAATACTTTTGAAGCACCTACGTAGTTATAAAAAATAATCCCAAATGCTCCCTTAGACCAACGACCTAGATATTGGATGTAGACTTTACCACCTAATTAAAGTAGACTTTACCACATAATTTGGTATGGAGATCGACTAATAAACTAAAAGGATTACGTGGCAATTTACCCAATAGTACTCTTTCGCGTGTTAGTAATCATTACTTGGTATTTATAAATTTACTTTTGTGCAAGTCTCCTTGCCATTTTGGGGAAGGAAAGAGTAAATGATATGTGCAGTTTAAGAAAACAAGTTAGGTAAAAAGTTACGTTTCTTCATGTGTAGTTTAAAGACTTATTTTGCTTCGGTATCTGAGTAAAAGCCTAACAACATCTAAACATGAGCAGCTACGTAAACATGGTTACGTGTCAAAATCAAGCTCTCCCATTGGTTCAATTTTTTTCACAATAAGATTGTTTTGGCAAAATCACTTTGAAATGATGTAGTTCCTTTATTATATTAAAGATTTGACTTATGTCAAAACCTTATTAACGGGATTTATGCTAAAACAACGCGCGCGAGGGTTTAAAAGTAGAAAAATATTATAGCAGGACATTTTGCTTGAATAATGAAATAATACTTTTGATCTGAAATCTTTATCTAAAAATAAATAAATAATTAAAACATATACATAAGATTTCATATTCTTAATCCAACAAGTAAAACCATGTAGGACATGTTGATTTGTTTGTATTTTAATCGATAATATACAAAAATAAGTTTTTTTAGAAAAAACCCCGTGCGTGCACGGGGTATTATAACTAGTGACATTGATGTAAATACGTGTAAAATAATAAGCTTTTTCGTCCTAATCAAACGCATATAACATATTATATGCACCAAACATTAATAAAGCTTTTTAAAGTTGTAGTATGCTAGTAATAACAATATGACATGAAAATGTTATAAACCTTTTAAAAAAGTTTTACCATTTGAAATGTTCCAAACTATTTTACTCCTGAAAATATAACGTATTACTCATAAAAAAAAGTGAGTTTTATGGTGTCTCAAAATAGTATTGCGTTTACTCTTTGTTACTTAAATGACAATAAAATATAATTTTATTACTTAATCATATAATTGCAATGATAACATGTCAAATTTAATGAAAACCATGAATGGTAAACATTATATATTCTATTTCAAATCTAGCCATTTAACACTTTCTCATAAACACAATGTGAAACAAAACTAAGGCTAGTCCCAGTCGTGACCTGGGACGACCTGGGTCATCCAGCGCCACATCAGCTTTCTCTCTCCAACGACCTGACATGACCCGGATGCCCCAGTCGACGACCCAAGGTTTTTTTTTTTTTTTAAATATCAAAAGATAATATATTTTTTGTATTTGTGTGTTTAAAAATATCGATCAAAATTTCGACCGATATTACGTTTTAACATATGATGACCGATGTCATGACCTTGTGTTGCAGTCGAGTCGACCGACCTCAACATCGGTTGAGGTGTAACTTTTTGCGTGACCGACCGATGTTTTTTATACGATTGCTACCAGCCTAATGACAATCATGAATGGTAAGCAACAATAAAAAACCTTGTCCCATTAAACCATATGGGTTCGAGGTTCATTAGAGGCATTTGTGAGACAAATCTATACTACTTATGAGGAATTTTCAAATGCTTACTCTTATTTTGATGCTTACCAAGGGACAAATCCCCATCATCTATTTAGTTTGATATAATGGTGGGGATTAACCTAAGATTTAATATGTCTAAACACAAGTCATGTTTTTCTTGTCTTTTGTTTGTTTTTTCTTTTTTCTTCTTTTGTTTTTTTTTTTGTTTTTTAACTATTCACGTTTTTGTTAGAAAAGTTTTTTTTAATGAACGTTTTTGTTAATATTCACGTTTAATTTTTTCAAAATTAGCATTTTTAATATTCACGTTTCTTTTGTTTTGTTTGTTTTTTTTAATTACGTATTTACGTTTTTTAACTCGCGTTTTTTCTTTCCTTTCATACGTTTTCGTCCGTTTCAATACGTTTTCATCTATTTTTCATCCGTTTTCATACGTTTTCGCCCGTTTTCATACGTTTTTGTCCGTTTTCATACATTTTTGTCCGTTTTCATACGTTTTCGCCCATTTTCATACGTTTTCGTCCGTTTTCATACGTGTTTTTACGTTTTCATACATATTCGTCCGTTTTCATACGTTTTCGCTCGTTATTAAATGTTTTTGGCGTTTTATATGTTTGAATATCACAAGTGATATTCGAATAGTACAAGTGATATTCTGAATAGCACAGTGATATTCGAATATCACAAATGATTTGGAAAATATCGCAAGTGATGTTATGTGATATTACGAATATCACAAGTGGGTCTGTGATATTGAGAATATCACTTGTGATATTGAGAATATACTTGTGATATTGAATACCACAAGTGATTTTTTGAATATAACAAGTGATTTTCAACTAATGTTTTGTAACATGAGAATCAAACGTGATATTCAAAATATCACTGTCATGTTATGCCTAGGTTGATATAATAAGATATTAGCATGTCCTTTGTGTTTCTTTTGTTCCATACCACACGCATGAGTTGGATAGAAGACCAAGGATTTCATTTGTGTTTGTGGCTTTTTGGTTTTGATTCGTTGACAGTAACAAGAAAGAAAGAAAAGACTTGCTTCCTACTTTGCTACACATACACGTAAGAAATAAATTCAAAATATTACACAATGATATCAAGAAAATCACAAGTGATATTGATAATATCACAAAGTGATATTCATATTATCGCAAAGTGATATTCAGAATATCGCAAACTCATATTCAGAATATCACAGAGTGATATTCATAATATCACATAGTGATATTCAGAATACCACAGAGTGATATTCACAAAATCACAAGTGATATTCAGAATATCACAAAGTGATATTAACAAAATATCACTTGTGTTTTTTAGAATATCACAAAGTGATATTCAGATAATCACAAGTGATATTCTGAATATCACAGAAATCACTTGTGATAGTCAGAAACGTATGAAAACGAACGAAAACTTAAGAAAATGGACGAAAACGTAAGAATATGGACAGGAATTATGAAAAAGCGAAAACGTATGAAAAATTGACGAAAATGAAAGAAAAATGATGAAAACGTAAGAAAACGGATAAGAACGTATGAAAACGTATGAAATCGAAGAAAAAAACACGAATAAAAAAAACGAGAAAAAAAAATTAATTTAGAAAAAACGTGAATAAGAAGAAAAAAAAACAAAAAAAAAAGTGAATAAAAAAGAAAGACAAAAAGACAAGAAAAAAAACATGGACTTAGGTTTATCTATTAAATCTTAGGTTAATCCCCACCATTAGATCAAACTAAATGGATGGTGGGGATTTGTCCCTTGGTAAGCATGAATTTATGGGTAAGCAAAATAAAGTGCCTCTACTACTTATAATATAGGAATAAATCTCTCTCCTCATGGTCTTAAAATTAAGACTTACAACATACAAAGCCTATTGTATAATACACAATGCACTATTAATGATCTTTCTCATCAATCTTAATTTTAAGACTTACAAGTCTTAAAGCTTAATATACAACATACAAAGCAATATTAATGTGGTTAAAATATTTAACATAATCAATTAATTAACTGGTCAATAAATACAATTAACGCAGTTATTAAAACACCCATTACTCAAGAAATACAAATTATCAAGCATATTGTACAACTAACTTAAACACAATTCTTGTATTAAATGTCACTAATACAAATAATAAAGCACATTATACAAATATTCAAGCCCGAATAGGCAACTGGCCAAATAAGCCCGAGCCCGAAACGGGTACGGTCCAAGAGCGGTCGAGCCGAACGGGGCACGGGCCAAAATGGGGTCGAGCCCAAGCGGGCACGGGCCCAACGGTGTCGAGCCCAAACGGGCGAGGCCAACGGGCTCGCTCGTTTCGGCTGGACGGAGGCGTTAAACAAAATTCTTGATATCTGTAAATTTATTGTAAAAAAAAACATAATAAATAAAATATATGATTCACGAGAACTTTTATTTTAGGGGTACCATACGCTTGCTAGCAATGCGGATACCATGCTAGAATATATGATATGAAAAAGAATTGCCGTTAAAAAAAAAAAAAAAAAAAAAAATACTAACAACGTCTTGTTGTTTGGATTGCTATTCACGTTGTAGAATTAAGTTTGGTATGCTCAAAAGTGACCTCCTATTTAGCTTTACAAAAGCACAACTATGTTATATCACACACATTATAAATTATTAAATAGTTCATGCTATTAAGCTAGTTTGAAGTAAATTAATAATGTAAACAACCGTTTATATGGCTATCATATCACACACATTCATACTTAAGAATAATGTAAACAACATGATATAAAAACAAACTTATGCACCACCATTCTTGAAAACAAAACTATGGTACGAATTTAAGAAACACTACAAGACATTACCTTTCAAAACAAATGAAGTACGTGGACTTTTTTCAGCAAATGAGCTGACAATGTGGGCTTAATATATGTTCTCGCCAAGTCGATGTGTACATCGTCAAGAAGGTTGAATCTGAGCTTAGGCGCATCGGGTTTGGCACAATGTGATAAGAATGTTGAATCTAGCCAAGTCCGTACATGGTTGAGTTGGTGTTTGATTCTCGAGATAAGATTCATCCAAATCGTTGCTTGCATTTTGTTAGAGTGAAACAAATGCACACGTACATAGAGTCATAGACATATGATCAAATTAGATATAAACAACACTATAAAACAGGTAACACACATCAAGTTAACTTGAGTGATCAAAAAAAGCATGCATATCTATTTAAATGAATACATGTTCGTCCTTAATTATCATTTTAAGGTTGATCACATTGGGTTTGTTATGACCCGGTTCATTGCATCCAAGCTCACAGGATTCGGACATAAATCATCCCGCTTAAAAACTTCGTCATAAGTTTGCTGATATACAAAATACTGTGATTCATAGACGAATGTATCGAGCTTTATATAAGCCTGAGTGAGGACATAGTCAACATGTATTCATATAGTTGATTTTGCAGTATCAATCGAGCAAAGAATTGGATCAGAAATTATGGCTGTGTTTGGCTAAGGGCTTATGGGGCTTAATTTCAAAAACCCTCTATAAGTCTCGTTTGACATAGAGGCTTATAGAAGGTTTTAAAAATTATAAGTGCAAGCCTTAGCAATAAGCCCTAGCCAAAAGTTGAGGCTAAAATTTTTATAAGCCTCGTTGGTATCAAATTACTTAATTACCACAAAAATATTTAATGTATACATATGTTAATTTAATTATATGATATTTTTAGTAATTTTACAATAATAAGTCACGGTTTAAACTAATTTACTAAACATTATTGAAATAAAAATTTTAGTTTCGGCTTATACTATAAGCCCCAACTCCAACCTCTTGCGCCAAACATACCCCATATCAAAGATTGTTTTACGGGATGATAGTTGTGCCTTTCATAATTATGTGGCTGCCAGATTTATTCGTTTCCTTTGTGTAAGTTGTTTCCAAAATGATAAGGCGGGAAGATTGTATTTTGAAATGTACCAAATACGCGCCTCTTACTAAATGAGTTCACCAACCGCGTTTTTAATACTACCTACCATAGTTTAACAACAGGCTTTTTTTTTAACGATAACAACAGGCTTTTAATAGTGAATTAGTGATAGTTTTGAGCTTCATTCCACGTGGCCTTCTAATATACAAAGTTATTAATAGAAAAAATTAAATTGGGACGCTAAGACTATTTTTATCAACAATCTATCACAACTCAATCTTTTAATAAAATATTATTTTCTCTTTCCTCCTCCTATACAACCAATACATATAACCAATCTATAATTTTTTACCATTTATCAACAACCCAATTCAACCAATACATATAACAATCAATTCATTTATAAAATAATAAGTATTTAAATAAAAAAAAAAAATAGCCATTAAAACATTGACATGTGGCAGATTGTAGGTTGGGAACTTGGGTTTCTTGATGATTTAGATTGGAAGGAAAGATTGGATGCTAAGATTAAAAAAATATTATTTTGTACTTATATTCTTTGAATTGGGTTGGCAACCCAACTGATAAACATAGTCTAAGTATGGGCAGCCCAGCAAGTCCAAGTTCAAGCCCAAAAGAAGCCCATTGAACCCTCCTAACCCTAACCCTAAATGGTACTGCAATATATATATATATATCTATCTATCTCTTCGCCTCACACTCATTTACGCTCAGTTCTCGAGTTAAAAAGAAAGAGGAAAGTAAAGGAAACAGAAAGTTTTTTGTGTTCTTGAGTCTTTTTTAAAGGAGGAAAGGAAACGGAAGGAAATAGAGAGGAAGATTTGATAAGTAAATCTTCCTCCCACTTTTGGGAGGAAAGGAAAGGAAAGAAACTATATATTGTGTAAAGAATAATATAATTTTAATACATTTGACATTAATAATTAAAGGGTATATATGTAATTTGACCAACTTATTTTCCTTTTTCTCTCACTCAAGACATCATTATGATTACTTTCCTTTTCTTCCTCTATCTCAAGAACATAACAAAAACTTACTTTCCTTTTCCATTTCTTTTCCCTTTCCTATTCTTTTCCATTTCCCTTCCCTAAAAACTCGAGAACTGAGCGTTAGTCACTCACTCACACACTCTTTCCCTCTCATCCTTTTGTAAGAAAACAAAAAAAAAACCCTAAAATTTCTTTTAATTTGGTCAAGCAAGTCAGAGTTTGTTTCTTTTCTTTACTCATTTCATTATTTAATTTTATAATATAGTAGTTGTAATTTTTACTCATTGATATAAGCTTTTATGGATCAGATCTATTATAGTTTAATGCATTTTGTATAAGTTTTCTGGTTTTGTTTTCAGCAGTTTCGTTAGATTTTATATTTGGAAAACTTTAAATAAATTACAATTTCGTTAGGTTTTATATTCATTTATTTAATGGGCTTAATCATAGTTTTTGGCGAGTCAACTTGTATTATGTTTTCTTTACACATGTCAAATTGTATTAGTAAATCTATAACTTGTGCTAAGTGGAATTTTGTGACTGTCAATTTTATGGGATGGGTGGTGGTGGTGCAATAACTACTGTACGAGCCACCTAGGTCTAAAAAGTGAAAACAGTAAAACAAACATAACATTGCATGTTTAATTAACCGAGTATGATCAATATAGATGAAAGTTCAAATAATACGAGCTTAGGTGGATCATGGGCAGTCTAATTCTCATCAAGAGTGACACGGGGGCGATGGGTTTTTTTATATAAAAAAAGGGATAGATGATCAGTTTTTTGTTTGATTTATTTTTATTTTAGTATTATTATAAAAATTTAACTAAAGGGAAAAAGGCTGGGATTAATGCCTTGCCAAAAATTTTGATGAGTCTTTTAATTAACAACAATTTCAAAAGAATAATATTAATGTTTTCCAAATATATTTGGAATGAATATTAATATTAATATTATTCTTTTTAATTTTAAATTAATTTATTTGTTCTTCATCAGAAGTGTTCTTCTTCTTAGTCAAAAGACTCATAATAGATTTTATATTCATTTATTTAATGACACTAGGCTTAATCATAGTTTTTGGCGAGTCAACTTGTATTATGTTTTCTTTACACATGTCAAATTGTATTAGTAAATCTATAACTTGTGCTAAGTGGAATTTTGTGACTGTCGATTTTATGGGATGGGTGGTGGTGGTGCAATAACTACTGTACGAGCCACCTAGCTCTAAAAAGTGAAAACAGTAAAACAAACATAACATTGCATGTTTAATTAACCGAGTATGATCAATATAGATGAAAGTTCAAATAATACGAGCTTAGGTGGATCATTGACAGTCTAATTCTCATCAAGAGTGACACGGGGGCGATGGGTTTTTTTATATAAAAAAAGGGATAGATGATCAGTTTTTTGTTTGATTTATTTTTATTTTAGTATTATTATAAAAATTTAACTAAAGGGAAAAAGGCTGGGATTAATGCCTTGCCAAAAATTTTGATGAGTCTTTTAATTAACAACAATTTCAAAAGAATAATATTAATGTTTCCAATATATTTGAATGAATATTATTAATATTATTCTTTTTAATTTTAAGTTAATTTATTTGTTCTTCATCAGAAGTGTTCTTCTTCTTAGTCAAAAGACTCATAATAGATTTTATATTCATTTATTTAATGACACTAGGCTTAATCATAGTTTTTGGCGAGTCAACTTGTATTATGTTTTCTTTACACATGTCAAATTGTATTAGTAAATCTATAACTTGTGCTAAGTGGAATTTTGTGACTGTCGATTTTATGGGATGGGTGGTGGTGGTGCAATAACTACTATACGAGCCACCTAGCTCTAAAAAGTGAAAAAAGTAAAACAAACATAACATTGCATGTTTAATTAACCGAGTATGATCAATATAGATGAAAGTTCAAATAATACGAGCTTAGGTGGATCATTGTGGTCTAATTCTCATCAAAGGTGACGAGGCGATGGGTTTTATATAAAAGGGATAGATGATCAGTTTTTTGTTTGATTTATTTTTATTTTAGTATTATTATAAAAATTTAACTAAAGGGAAAAAGGCTGGGATTAATGCCTTGCCAAAAATTTTGATGAGTCTTGATGCGCTCCAGAACAGTCAAGCTTTATCCACATGGCCTGCCACTGTGAATGGCGAGGCAAGTAACAAGCTTAAAAGCGGCTCGAGGCAGATGCAATGAAGATCGAGGAGTATAAGGTTTCCGGTCGTTATGTCGGTGAGCTATGCAATGGATTATCAAGCGTATAGTGATCGGAGATTTGAGCGGAAAAGGAGATTGTGAATTATGATTATAACTACAGAGAAAGGACATAAACTACAAGGGCAAAAATGCAAATAAAAGGAAATTAAAAAGATAAAAACTATTAAATAAACGCTATCACTATTTTTAAAATTGATGAGCGTTTAAAACTTAAATTAAAACTCGTTTAAAGTACGAGCGTACAAAATAAAAAGTGAGATCTAAGAAATAAAAGTCCTAAAAATATGAAAAATACATTTTCACAAACCTAATGATAAAAGAAAATTTATAGAAAAGTTATTTTATGACTATTTAATTAATTATTATTAATTAAAAACTATTTTTAACTATTTAAAAATAACCTAAAATGCAAGATATTAGGAAATAAGGCTAGAAAAATAAAATTATGAATTGGAAAAGTCTAAAATATCAAAATAGAATTTTCAAAACTGTTTTTGTATTATGAATTGGAAAAGTCTAAAATGAATCATGATCAAAGTTCATTTTAGTCAAAGTATCAAGATCTGTCAAAAGTCAAAGTTTTGAAAAATCTGTTTTGAGCCCATCTAGTAGGAATTTTCATGAGCTCATCTGTTGGCCAATTTCAGTGATTCTTGTTGTTTCAAAATATTCCCTTGGTTTATTTTCCTGTAGTGATTTTTGTGGATTTTTGCTAATTTCTTATAAGCCCTAAAAGATCTAGTCAGAATGGGTCCAAGTGCTGCAATGCGAGCACCGATGGCGCTGCAAGGTTTATACATTTCTTCTTGAGCTTGCAATTGGCTCATTTGAGCTTGTTTAAGTCTGAGCTTTGGAAATTAGATAGTCACCCATGTCTAGTCTAGGTTCCAATTTCTGTTTTCTGTTTCGAGCTTATTTTGGTGCTTATTTCTTGGCTTAAAGTAGCCCAAATTCATTTTCTAGCTTATATCTCATATAGTCAAAAATCGTACTAGCTTGTAATCAGAGGTCATGGCTTGTTGTTTCTAGTTGTATTAGAGTAGTTTTAGCATATTTGAGTTCCTGTTTTGGTTTAGTGCTTCTTGGTTTCCATTTATGAAAGTGCTTATTTATAAGCACTTTGTTCATGATTCAATATATTGCACACAACCTCCTGTTTTTTATATTTTTCCTTTTCCTTATATTATTTTAGACTTTTCAGAAATTTTCAGATTTTTCTAAGTTGGTTTGCTATTTTTCTTGATTTTAATTAGTTTTTAAGCATTTTTAATTAGCATTTAATACAAAAATTAAAGAAAAGGTTCAAAATAATTTTTCATTTTATTAAGTTAAGATAAATATAAAAAGTAAAAAAAGTAATTTTCCAGATTTTTCATAGTTTAATTTGTAATTTTTAGCAATTTAATTAGTTTTAATAGTTTAAAATTCATAAAAAATAGAAAAATAATCAGAAAAATACAAAAACAGTTTTGAAAATTCTATTTTGATATTTTAGACTTTTCGAATTCATAATTTTATTTTTCTAGCCTTATTTCCTAATATCTTGCATTTTAGGTTATTATTAAATAGTTAAAATAGTTTTTAATTAATAATAATTAATTAAATAGTCATAAAAATAATTTTCCTTTTCTATAAATTTTCTTTTATCATTAGGATTGTAAAATGTATTTTCATATTTTTAGGACTTTTATTTCTTAGATTTCTTTTTTATTTTTGTGCGTTAAGCGTAATTTTTATTTAAACGTAAGTTTTAAGTTTTAAGTTTTAAGCGTTCATCAATTTTAAAAATAGTGATAGCGTTTATTTAATAGTTTTTATCTTTTTAATTTCCTTTTATTTGCATTTTGCCTTAGTTGTTTATGTCCTCTACGTAGTTATAATCATAATTCACAATCTCGCTTTTCAGTTCCAAATCTCAGATCATTATCGTTTGATAATCTATTGCATGTAGCTCATTTGGGACATAACGACGGGGAAACCTATACTCCTGGATCTTCATTGCATTCGTTCTGGCAGTTTAAGCTTTGTTACGATCGCCATTCACATAGTGGCGGTGTGATAAAGCTTGGCTGATTCAGGCGCATCAAAATTGGCCCAAGCGTAGCCGTGTTATCTTTGATTATCCTCGTTTAGCGATTTAGTTTTGGATATTCACCTTGTTTTATACCATCATGTTTATATTTTCTTTTTAAAATCAAAAACCAAAAAGATTTTCATTCTTTGTTTTACATCATGTTTTTCAAAAATACCAAAATAATCTCTTTACCTCTTTTCCCTTTTTGATTCTTTATCCCTTTACCCTCTATCCATTTGATTCTAACTTCTTCTATTCATTGGATATTCGATTCCTTGTCAGGGTTGTGGAGAACGCTTTTGGTTCAAGTAATTGGTTTGGTTGTGCATGTCACGAGCGTCAATGGTACAGCATTCATAGGAAGTTGTTTGTTTTTCGGTTCGAGAATTCATGTTCTTATGATCAAAATTTTTCAATGGTAGAAAATTTCTCGACTACCCGCACCCCAAAATTTTTAGTTCAATCAGCGGTATTGCTATGGTTGTGGGGATCCGTTAGTTGATTTTAGATGTAAGCGATGTTCTTGCGAGAGTGTGGAAATGATCTTACGGATGGATTTTGTTAGTTTTGTGCTTGAAGCTGAAAACTCATACTTATCAGAACTTTTCAATTATCCTCAAAGCGATTTTGCCACCTCCTCGGTATTCATTTGAGCAAGAGCCGTGCTATCAAAGTTTTAATGACATCGTTTGAGTATGCAGAATTTTTTCTTGCACAAATTGTGGAGTCCTCACGATAATCTTCAATGTCAAGTGGAATCAAAATTACTATACTTAGGTTTTGACAATTTCCAACCTCCTGACACCATACGGTTCAAACTCCACAGGCATTCGCTAAAGAAATTTCCCAAGATTTTGAAACGCCAATAAAAACACTGTGATATGATTCAAAACTTTAAGAATCAAGTGAGTGGTGAGAAAACCATGGGAGGTTGCTAGCAGAAGAGCGAGGCTGCGCCAAATCTAGGGAAGAATTATTAGTCCTAGAGCATGTTTGCAAAAGCGTTCCCAATTTCTTAAAGCTGACTATGTATGATGATGACGAGGAGAGTATTCCTTTAAGAATATTATTTCTCAACTCCTCGGTCTGTTGTTATCACACTCGATATTCTCACTCATTCTCTGAACATGGGGACGAGGATCTTGACCTTGCTGTTCACTGAGTCGGACGAATTCATAAAGTCTAGTGTTGAGAACCTTGTCCCAATCGAGAGTCTGAGAAATTTACGATCATATGTGTGATTCTTTTTCCCCTCTTGAGTGTTCAAATGATCATTTGGAAACTTTCTCCGATTTAGCGATGATTGTGCTTCCCATGGAGACATTGAGTATGTCGAGGCATCACTCCTGATCACGATCCTCTTCTTGAGGTTCACGATGAACTCACTCACATCATCCACTTTCATGGAAAGTGGCGATGATCTCTTTGATTCGATTCGGCCGATCTAGGAGAGATTGAAAGTCTCCGCTTTATGATGTCGTTCACTGCTTATCCCAGCGGTTCAATAGAGAATGTTAATCACTTTGTTCCGGCATTCAAAGCTACTTTCAATCCTCTATTTGAATTGACTACGAATTCACTTTAATTTATGAGAATCCACTCTTTGATACTCAGATTGAGGATAGTGATGAGTCCACAATGGAACAAGAGTTCACAAATTCACTTCATGTGAATGATTCTCTTCATGAGGTTGCGGTGAACTCACTCATATCATGACTCCGCCGGAGTATGATTGCTTGGATGGCAAAAATCATGATCGGGAGGAAAAGTTCTCAATCATGAGAGTTTGTATTCCTATGACAAATTTTCCACCCTCCTCGGGTGCTACTGGCCCAAAACAAGATAAAATCAAACAAAGTGCAAGCAGCGATCTTGAGAAGAAGATCTTATCATGGATGCGATCATGATTTTCCTTCTTTTTTCTTACCTGGTGACTTCCTCTCTTCTTCACTCCTTCGGTAGTGAGGACACTATCTTTGACCGGCACGGTTATCATTTGTGGCCGGGGTCTTTCTCTTATATATATCTCGTGATTGTGGAACTTTCGCGTGCTTCAATGTTTATCCAAACATCTTGAATGAAAGTCCGATGGAGATTGTTTCTTCCACTTACTTCCCATGAACAAATTAATTCGGGGTCGAGTCAAGCTAGCGACTCGGGAATCAAAAACAATAGCATGCAATATGGGTTTTCACCCATATTTCTGACTTCTTTCTATTTTACCCTCACAGTGTGGGGGTTGCCCACATGTGTAAAAGAAAAATCATCTTTCTAAATAATGGTCGTAGTATTTCCCTTTTCGTTCTTTGTTTGGCATAACGCGGTTCTTTGAATATTGAGGCAATATTCATTTCTAGTGTAATGGGAATTCTCACGAATTTTATCATGTAATTATACCGCCCAATTTCCCGTTTTGCCAAATTTTTTTTAGGTAAGTGTTTTACAACTGACTCATCTTATAGTTATCGATCCTTGCCATGCAAAAACAAGGATTGGCTAATCAGGAAGCAGCGGCTCTTGGTAAAGATATCTCAAATCCGTTGCTGACTTGCAATTTTAAAATTATGTTGACTCACCGTATCCTAAAAAGTGAAGAGTTGGCTAGCCGCAAGTTTATGGCTTGTGGTAAAAGCTGATGGAAAATCCATAATTGGTAATCGGCTCACCAAAGATAATTCTGATAATTTATCTAAAGAGTTGGCTAGTCGAGGAAAGTGGAAACTACGGTAAATACAAATCAAATCCGTTGAAAGCGGTGGTTTTGCTAAAATCACATGGTTATCGGTGTACCATAGTTCTTACTTGGCTGAAACATTTGGCTACTCGAGTAATGGCTTTTGGTAAAAAGATGCAAATCCATTAAGTTTTTCTCAAAAGATTGCTAGGGACTAGCAATAGTTTAGTGTGGGGTATTGATGAGTGTGTAAATCTTTCATCATTTTTAGTCAATCGAGCTATAAGCGTTTAAAATGCTGAAATGCATCAAAAATCTTGAAAATATCTCAAAATTGCATTTTATATGTTTGAGGATGCAAAATGTTCAAAATCAGGATGAAAAATGAGCAAAGTTTGCATAATTGGCTGATTTGATCCCTTAAGCTTTCAAATTTGTCAAAACTAGTCCACTGAGTCAAAATTTCAAAGAAAAAGTCACCAAGGTCCTTTTAAAATCATAAGTTGTCAAAATTAGTCCTTTGGTGAAAAATATCAAAGTTTGAAAATTACAAGAATGGTCCTTCAAGTTTGAAAATTGGCAAAATTGGCCCCTGGAAAATTGGAAAATGGCAAGATTGGTCCTTGTACTTTTGAATATTGTCACTTTAAGTCCTTGGAGCAACTTTGATGAATTGGCAGCTTAGGTCCCTCACATTTCAGAATTTACACTAAGGGTCCTTGTCATTTAAACCCTTGTCAAGCCATTTTGGACCTTGCCCAATTTTGGACCCCTGCCACAACCCTTTTTGACCCCCCCTTGATTATTAATATCTGGTCAATCCAAATAGTCAAACAGACCCTTTGGCGCCAACTCCTTTCTTCCACTTTGCTTTCCTGCGAAACCACCGCATCACTCCTTTATCTCACCTATCCATCTCCTTTGTCCCCCCACCAACACCTCAATCCAAATATCATTAAATGCATTCCTTTTCCCTTTACTCAACCTCCATCTGCTAAACATCCATTTCCCGCCAAAAACCATCTAATGGCTAGAATGGTCCCAACTGATCCAAGGGTCAAAAAGAGTGGTGGGAATCAATCAAGGAAGGGAGAGAAAGCATCTAGAGCTATAAAAGAGGCAAGAGAAGAGGAGGAAGACGAGTAGTTAGTTTATATAATTTTCCTTATGTCGTTTTTATTTTCCAGTGTTTATTTAATCTTTCAAGCTTTGTATTAAGTAATCTCGGTGTATTTATAAACCTATTTTGATAATCAATTGCAACTTTCTCTCTTCATTTTTAGGTTTATGTAAACTTTTCAAGATCAAAGTCATGTTAAGTGAATGTTGTTATAACTTGTTGTTAAGCATTCAAAAGCTCATATAAGCTCTCTCTAAAGCTCTCATAAGCTTTTAGATATTTTCAAATTCGATCTAGATTCAAAATTCAAAAATTCACAAAAATTCCAAGAAAATAGTGAGAAAATAAAAAACAAGGGAAGATGGTGCTAAAGCTTGGAGGCGGTTGAATATGGATTGCATTGGGAAGTAAAACTCCTTGGGGAGTGTAGGAGGTTATTCATGGTTCTTGGTTCATTATTCTCAGTCGACTTCTAGTTGTAAGCCATTTACGTGTACACTTTTTGCTTCATTAGCTTATATAAATAGAGGCATTGTATTGCTATTATCTTGATATGTTTAGGAATAGAATTGCATATTAGAACTTGTTATATCAGTATTTAAGGTCAGAGAGATTGTTTAGTGGGTTTAGCTTCAGCCTTTCAAAGGGGTGTTTGCTTTTAGGGCTTATTGTCTTAGAGAATATGTAGTGGTTAGTATCTGATAGGTCATGCTTGTTTTAGTCCTTTTGAACTCTTATCGTCTTAGATTGTGCACGCAATACACTAAAAGTCAATATTCCATGAAATCTATTCTCATCTCTTCAGCTTTGTTTTATACTGTCAAAACAGAAGTTTGATTTGTGTTCTAATTTCAATAGCCTAGCTTGCATTAGTTCAATTTCATCCATATATATCATTTCCAGTTCATGAATCATGATCAAAGTTCATTTTAGTCAAAGTATCAAGATCTGTCAAGTCTTTTAATTAACAACAATTTCAAAAGAATAATATTAATGTTTTCCAAATATATTTGGAATGAATATTAATATTAATATTATTCTTTTTAATTTTAAGTTAATTTATTTGTTCTTCATCAGAAGTGTTCTTCTTCTTAGTCAAAAGACTCATAATAGATTTTATATTCATTTATTTAATGACACTAGGCTTAATCATAGTTTTTGGCGAGTCAACTTGTATTATGTTTTCTTTACACATGTCAAATTGTATTAGTAAATCTATAACTTGTGCTAAGTGGAATTTTGTGACTGTCGATTTTATGGGATGGGTGGTGGTGGTGCAATAACTACTGTACGAGCCACCTAGCTCTAAAAAGTGAAAAAAGTAAAACAAACATAACATTGCATGTTTAATTAACCGAGTATGATCAATATAGATGAAAGTTCAAATATCTGAGCTTAGGTGGATCATTGGCGGTCTAATTCTCATCAAGAGTGACCGCAGGGTGATGGGATTTTTTATATAAAAAGGGATAGATGATGGAGTTTTTGTTTGATTTATTTTTATTTTAGTATTATTATAAAAATTTAACTAAAGGGAAAAAGGCTGGGATTAATGCCTTGCCAAAAATTTTGATGAGTCTTTTAATTAACAACAATTTCAAAAGAATAATATTAATGTTTTCCAAATATATTTGGAATGAATATTAATATTAATATTATTCTTTTTAATTTTAAGTTAATTTATTTGTTCTTCATAGAAGTGTTCTTCTTCTTAGTCAAAAGACTCATAATAAATTTTTGGTAGGCCAATATTCTTCACCTTCTTCTCTTTAAATTAAATTTCTATAATGGTGCTCTAATAAAATTATATCAAGCCAACACTTGATTATATATCCTTTTTCTTATGTAGAAATCAACCCATCAACCTTCATGTGCACGATTAGAATGCATTCTTCAGTGCTCGGCTCAGTAGATATTATTCCAACTTTCATTTTTGTTTATGATACTTTGTTTATTAAACATGTTTTTTTATGTTGGTTTGACTCTTTTCGGACTGAGGTGACTTGTACCGTAGGTGTTACACCTCCCCCACAGGCTTCTGCTAATGCACCACCAACCTTATCTCACGCGGCCGTAGGTGACGAGGTATTCAAGTTTCATCTATTAATCATTTTAGTTAATGAATCAGTGTTTTAGCTAATTAATCTGTTTTAAAATTTTGTTATTGTCGCGATGCTAGTTTTGGACCGACTTATCCGGTATATTGATACATTACCATTGAGTTTGTCACTATTTCTCCCAGCAAGTAGGATCTGCGAGCATACAAGTGAAGCTTGTTGTTTCTGAACTATGTTTACGGAGTATTGTTTTTACCTAGAATTATTAATATGCTACACATTAGCCGGTTATGTTAATGATCAAAAAGTGTATTTATCTTTTAAGACTTTGTAATCAGATTATTATGTCATGGGTTGTGTTATGCCTCATTTTGTATCTGATTGTCAACAAGCATTATCACCAACTTGTTGAGATCTATCATATGTTATTTTATGATTATAATAAGGGTGTTTGGTTTATGTGTACGGAATGAGGAATGGATTTCATTCCCGCATTAATGTTTGTTTTGTGGTCATCCCCGTTGGTACACTATAAAATAGATGTTGAGACATGGGAGGTATTTTGTAAATTTGGCGGGTAGTTTTTTCGTCATGTTACAAGAAGACAACATCTATGTTTACAGTAATAAGTAATAACGAGGGGGTGAACCCGTGTATGAATAAGTTCTATACATATATTATAGAGTAAACTCCAAAATACATCCTTGTGGTTTTTCGTTTACACCATACATCCCTCTATTAAGTTTCACGAGATACATCCCTCAGTTAGTAAAGTTGGCACAAAATACATCCATCGTTAGTAAAATCAGTTAATGAGGACTAACGGTGCAAATATATCTCTGTTATCTCACATTTGTTAAGAGATATTTACGTAAATCGTCCTTGTGGCAAGGAACAAATGCAACCAAAGTCCTTAAATTTATTTACAATTAGTCCTTGTGGTTAGACGGCCAGCGTTTGGTCAGCCGCGTGTCACCATGAGTGGTGCCACGCGTGTCATCCGGGTCGGTCGGGTTGCCCGTGGACCAATGAGTGGTACCCGCGTGGCATTGGTAAATACCATCTTTTGGCTTTCGAGTGGGATTGAACCGGGTTGTTGTGTGGGTAGCAATGCTTTGCCCAACTGGGCTAGGTATAGCTTCAAGTATATTTCCCTAAATTTAGTACATAACCCTTTTTAAAAGTTAAAAACCCAATTCATTATTATTAAAAGGTTCAATTTAGTTTTTGACATATCAATTTACGGAGTTTTATGGAATGTAAAAAAATAAATAAATATACCGTCGGACTCGTTTTTTCGTGCTCTTTTCAGGTGGTATGCTTTCGGGGGTACGATTTCAAGCGAACCTGAAAATCACGAAAATCATCGTTTTTCTTTGTTTCGCATTTTCGAGGTCCAAACCAAATCAAAAAATTCCTTTTGAGCATATTTGTCAATTCGTTTTTTTCGTGCTCTTTCCAATGGTATGCTCGGGGAATTTTTAGATTTCAAGCGAACCTCGAGAAAATGCGAAAATCATCATTTTTTTCTTTGTTTTTTAGCATTTTTGAGGTCCAAACAGTCGAAAAAATTCCCGAGCATATCCGAACTCTTTTAGATGCTCTTTTCAATGGTATTCTCGAGGGGAATTTTTTGATTTCAAACGAACCTCAAAAATCACGAAAACAAAAGAAACGATGATTTTGCATTTTAAGTTCAAACTAAGTCGAAAAAAATCCCAGAATACCATTGGAAGAGCGAAAAAATGAGTCCGATGGTGTATTTATTTATTTTTTGACAGTCCATATAACCTCATAAATTGATAGGCCAAAACCTAAATTAAACCTTTTGTTATTATTGAATTGGGCCAAATAATAAGGAAGAGTTATGTATTTGATTTTGAGTATTATTAATGAAACTATGCTTAGCACAATTGGGCATAGGTTCACTTCCCACACAAACAACAGGGTTGAATCCCTTAGAGCCAAAAGATGGTATATTTTACCAATGCCACGTGGCACCACCTCATTGGTCCGTGGCAATGACGAACCGATGACCGCATTGGCACCACTCGTAATGGTGACGCGTGGCGTCAATAAACGTTGACCGGTCTAACCAGGCCGAATTTGTAAATAAATTTAAGGACTTTGGTTGCAATTTGTTCCTTGCCACAAGGATGATTTACGTAAATATCTCTTAACAAATGTGAGATACGGAGAATATATTTGCACCGTTAGTCCTCATTAGCGATTTTACTATGAGATGGATGTATTTTGTACCAACTTTACTAGCAGGAGGATGTATCATTGAAACTTTTACTTGAGAGGGATGTATAGTGTGCTTGAGGTAAACTTTTGAGGGATGTATTTTGGAGTTTACTCTATATTCTATGAGGTCCAAATGTACAGAAAATTTGCAAGGAATAAAAGATTTTACAAATCCCCCCTATTTCCATAGCCGCTTCGATCTTGATTTCGCTCATTCCATTACAATCTGAATTTCAGAAGACAAAACCGAATAGATCAGGAGAATAACATATAGCACAAATCATTAGAGCACATTTAAACACCCTTCTGTCCATGATGTTTAAAACATAATAGACATCATTACATTCGCACAATAATAGACATCACTAAATTTAATCACTCTTATTAAACGTTTAAATTCGCACAACCAAAGAGTCAAATTCAAAAAGTTATATGATGTATAGCAAGATCAAACAACTATCTGACAAACATCATCTTTTTAACACAGAGTAAGCAAATCCAATGGTACTCACCTCCGTACTATACCTACAAAATAACATATGATCTCGTAGCTGAATATACCTTCAGTCGTTCGGTGTGAACTTTGGCCCTTTGAGCGTTCATATTGGCAACCTACATACAGACATAAACTCACCTTCAGATGTTAGTTCTGATCGAAGATTGCTCCAATGAGTTCCCCTCTCCCAATACATTTGCGGCTGTTGCTTATATAAGCCCAAAAACTAAGCTATCATAAGTCAGGTTTGTTCTCACAATTTGAATTCAAGAAGCACATATCATGTACTTCATCATCATATAGCGAGATTCATAATTCACAGATTGAATTCAATATAATGCATCAATGAGATTGCTTATTTTTTTCAGGTTATCTGCTTATAACTAAATATTTGCAAACGTATTTGACATAATCAAAAGATATTGCATAGTTAAAAGTTTTGGACCTGTTTCAACCCACTCAAACCTGGTGTACTTTGGACAGTTACATTACCCGCTCATACCAACCATTTGCCAGCTGCCCACTTTTAGTCGTAATGGTATATTGTTTTCATATGTCAAAGGTTAAAAGAAATACAGACAAACCTTGAAGGCGTAAGAAACTGGTTGTTCTTCAAATTTCTTTTTTGAAGTCAACTTGGAACTTATGATTTTAAAAGTGGCTCATCCATTGTATAAGCTTTGAGATCTTTGCACCCTAACAGCTGCCGGGGAGGAGAATTAGCGAAATATAATAGTATTATGTTAGCTCGATTACTAAATAGATGTTACGAGAAAAGGCGAAAAGATTAATTGCTTACATTAATAATTCGAGCCGCGAATTGTTGAGTATCATATCATCACACAGGTCATTAATATTGTGAATGAAAAATATTGCAAAACTTCAGTTGTCAAAAACATTTTAAGATGAATGAAAAATCTTGAAAAACTTTATTGAACGAACATAGATGTATCCTTGGTGTGCCTCTAATCACAATACGTGAAGCATTGATTACCTGATCAGAGTATCGATTCTAACCACCTCAAATTAGGACTCCAATATTGTGGTCCTATTACTTCCTGTTAATAGGATAATGATAAAAGCAAATTATAAATGGAACCATACTTAGATTTACTAATCAATTTGTTTTCAACATTTTACCAAAATGGTATATATGTAAGCTCTGACATAAGGGGCCCATATGGATATATGCAACTCAATTTATTTGCAAAATAAATGAATTTTTTGAGTAGGTAGAGTTATACTATCACACAACAGTACAAAGTACCATTTTCTTTCCATCTCTTTCTTACTTTACGTCAAGATCTATAGAATATATAACGTAAAATTACAAGTTATCTTTGATAGCATAGTAACTTGTAGCTCTAAGTAGTACACACAAATACCATTTTTTTTCCATTTCATAACACAAGTACACAACTCGCCTATCACTTGCCAGCCTCGCCCAGCATCTTCCTCGCCCAAGCCCACCATTGCAGCATCTCCCCGCCCCAGTGATTACCACGCCCGGGAGCTTGCGCCCACGTCGTATATCTACGTGTAGTGTTGGGATTTATGTTTTAAGAATCAGCGGTTAATATTGGAAAGTTCATTTTTATGTAAATCCACGATGCGAGAACGTAGCAATTATCGATTATAGTCCATTCTCGTAAAAAGCTCTAATGATAATGTATACTTCTGATAGCATACCATACCTGAGTTCAACATAGGATCCGAAAATTCTTTGGTGTCTTTCATTATAGAAAGAAGTCGCCAATATATGCAAGCACGGTAAGATACATTTGTAAAAACGTTAAAAATATGTGCAAAGACCGTTTCTTTATGGGTAAAAATGTGCATAAAAAGCAGACCCACATCACATTCACTTTGAAATTTATGGCTTGCTTCCAAATATGGTGCTTTAATTGTCATTCATACAAATGACCAAGCTATAAAGCCTGTGAGAATGTACTTACATTTGAAGATGTTCTTGAATTGTCAGAGTGGGCGTAGTTATTCCATTTACATTCGAAACTACATCACATCACCCACCATGTACCCAGTAAAAAACACTCCCAACTTATATCTATCGATGCAGCATACCAAGCAACTTCACATCAGAATCATCTTGCAAGACCCAAGCTTAAGCTTCTCGATACAGTGTTCCCATACAAAATTTTATCTCACAATCTTCTACATAATCAGTTAAAGCATTTTAACTGAATTTCTTTTTGCATCGAGGTCCCCTCAAAAGTCCTTTTACCAAACACCTTATCGATAAAAAGTAGTCAGTAGTCCACGCAGTTATTTTGCCACAAATCGGTATGAATTTGTTGTGTATCAAGTGAACTTCAAGACTCTTGGTACGCAACTCAGTTGCATATATCGAATTCACACATGCTTCCAGGATATTCTCAGAGTATCTGCACAAAGACAAATGAAGAAAGGCACTTAACCTGATGAAGCATTTACACCGAAAAACGTTTGGTCTTGCAGAATTTAGTAATCATATTCACAATTTTAGTTTGTATGACCAAACAACAAAATAGAAATAATAACTTGAATGGATGAATGAAAAAGGGCAAAGCAACATATGCAAAGACTTTCATAGATGGCAGAGCATATAGCTTTGAATCATACATCTGATTTATTAAGCATTGGTATCTTATCATACTTACTTAGCCCATACCCTTGTTTTTTTCCTTTCACAATATGATGGACCTATGCACAAAGTAGAAGTTCATAACACGTTTGTTGCATTCTGCCAATTCATTACCTCCTAGCGCAAGTCAAGATATCAAAGCAAAATTTCAATGACCAATTTTACACTTTCAAAGGTAATTGCAGCCTCTACAATGGTTCAAAGGACGTATTTAATCCATCCAACTAAGATATGCAACAGTTTTATAGAAGTAAAATGTTAAAGCATTTAACTTACTGAATGGAGATGTATCTACACAAATGCTGATGAAATAAACGATGAAAGCCGAACAACCCTATAATAAATTCAACAAAAACAAAATCAAAATCTGCAAATAAAAGGTTATGTCAACCTTAACTAAAGTCGAAATAAAATCACATATCTTATTGTTGGAAATGTATATATTTACAAACATGTGAATGTCTGGATTCGAACTCGTGATCACGGGATTGCACACATTAGCGAATGAGAATTAAAGTTAAATAATTAATGTTTATGTTTACGGTACTTATTGCACATAAGTCAGATTAGCGATGCGTTAGTATTTAACGGAAAAATGACTAACGGCCGTTAAATGAAAAGAGAAAGGACTAGAAATGGAAAACTTGGAAAAGTTATGGGTTTTTCCTTGGGCTTTCTACATGGCGGCCAAGGGGCTTCCAAGCCTAAATCATATCTTGTTCCCAAAGTTTCCTACTAGTATAAAGAGGGTTAGGTTCTAGGGTTTCATACAACATTGCATTGAATTAACCCTAGATCTCTCATCTCCTCTACCAGTGTATTAGGCGAACACACTGATAGTAAGGGAGTTTGGTTTAGTTTTCTTAAGCGAGGACTTGTGTTGGGTCTGTCGCTTGATTCGTTTGGTTAATTAGGTGATGTGTACAAGAGCATTAGTTTGTAAAGACATTATTCTTACACCAATAAGTACTTCTTTTATTTTGCTTTTGCTTTCGAGGGTTGTTTTATTGCTTTGCTCGAGGATTTGACATTCGCAAGATGTAAGATATAACTTTTCACATACACATCATAACATTAACACAAGGTAGCATATAGATGGAATTCTAGAGAGAGAAAGTTAGAGGTTTAGGGAACTTAGTGAGAGAAAGTGAAAGATATTATTATGAGCTCCAACTCTCTACCTTGGGAGGTAGAGAGTATTTATAGTCATTATATAAATCGCCACACATGGTCGTGGATCGGGCATACGATGGGTAAAGACCGTCCGTCCTCCACGGTGTTACCTAACTAAATACTACTTAACTTAAAATAACTACGACTACGAGCTTTCTAACGATTACATATACTTGAGGTGACCGACTCTTTAATACCGGAATTTCTAATTCCTAACAATCTCTCCCTAAGGGAGGTCACCTCAATCATGCACTAAAATTACATTGAATACAAACAGATATGACATTAACAATTGTTCTTGCATTCTTGATGTAGTCCTTTGTTTCTAAGCTCGTAGTCATTGATTCTTCACATTGCATGTTTGGTTACTTCAAGTGGAGGTCTTTTACTGATCCACGTGATAATAATTTTGAGCCATCATTTGAGATTATCAGCCATAAAAAATCTCTGTGACATCCTTTGTGGTGTTGGTATTATGTGATGTTGTGACTTTAGGACCGACATGCTCACATTCTGGATCATGATATCTTCTCATCGAGTGCGGAAGCATTTGTTGTTGAATCATGATATTGGCGGCGTAGCAGAAGCATGGAGTGAAAATATGAGAGTCATTGATGCACTAATCATGATTTCTTTTGAGATGAATGTGTTAAGTGAGCATACGGCTATGGATTGACGCTTCATTCGGTACATGCAGCGTCGGGTGCACCGCATACAGAGTTAGCAATAAATCGCCGAAAGTGTCTTTGATCACTTTCGTTGAATTGAGTACACGGCCCACGGTTCCCGTTGATCATTACATATGCTACTTTGTGATCGAGGTATAATTCGAAGAATTTCCTTGCGGGGTTTGCAATTGCTCTAGCTGTTCTCAAACCGGAACGTCTCAAAGAAGACAACACGGAGTGAGTGAACGGCCAATTTTAAGTCCATGATTGATGAAAAGAGATTTGAAAAACAATCGTGTATTGCTCAATAGAAATTGTTTTTGCAATACAACGAAGGTTTTAATGAAAATCAATTATCAATCATAAAACACCTTTTGATTTGAAAAATACGTACACGGTCGATGTGCTAATGAAAAAGTTTTTAAGCACAAAGACCGGTTTTCAAAGGTATCCGTCAATCCATAACGAACGAGATTGATTCAAAAGATTGAATCGCCCCATTGTTTCTGTTCGGTTGTCACATGGTTGATCCATATAATAGATCTCACATGCCACCTACCAGGAGCTTGTTAGATGTTGGCTCCAGAAGGCTTTCCATCTTCATTGTGAATATGTAAACACATCACTCAGATGTTCCGGCAATACCACAAGGATAATGCGTAGGACTCAAGATATAATCTCTCTTTCCCCATTGTGTGAAACAGAGAGTCTTCATTGAAAGTGTCCTAATGAGATTTATTGATGATCTCGTGGCTCTAGACTCAATTTGTGCATATTTGGATCCTGTGCGGGAGACTAGGGAGAGGGTCTCCTTCTTCAATATCAACAATCTCTAAAGAAAGTCGATAGATAATGTCGGTTCTCCGTGAGAATGAAACAAGTCCTTTTAAGAGGAACTTGAGTGGTTTGTGAAGTTGAAGTGCGGTCGTCAGGGTCCATGGCGTCTTGTCTTCAATACCGATGTTACCATGTTAGCATATGAATTGAACCGGTTTACGCCTAAGGTTGAATAAATGGAGGGCTATTTGTTTTCACCCTTTTCTCATTCAATTCTTTTTAATTCTTCAACCCCTTGAGTGCTTACCGAGACTTCATAGCTAGAACCTTGTTGGGTTTATTCCGGTACTAGCTCAGTCTCAGTCCGCACTCTTCCCATATCTCATTTTTCTCCTTTATCATCATACCTAAGAACTCTACACTAACTAGTGGATAGTCCCTGGGTAGATCCCTCGGTTCTGGCGGATCATGGGAACCAATACCTAACCTTATCATCCTTATATCACCATACATAAAGTAAATTTGGTCGGTTCTTTTGGTATTGTTCATCAGCCATTGGAACCAATTGAAAACCATTTGAAAATCAATTCGGATACTTGTGATATATTATCAAAGCATTTTGTACCTGAATTGTTTTTGATATTTTAGAACGAGAACTCCCCCTCAACATGTGCATCAAGTATTTGAAAATGTTTTGCACCCGGAGGCAAGAGAAAGAATTAACTTCTTTGATTACCATTTTCTAAAAGATATCAACATCACTTCCCTAATCGAATCAAGTAGATAAAGCATTTTGGGGAAGGATGAGGTTTTCATGATTTTGCTCCCCTCAATATGTGCCTCGAGATTTGAAAAGAGTTTTGCACATACTAGAGGAACACGCACATTGAGATAAGTGATCACGTTTCAAATCATATGTTTAATATAGATGCTCCCCCTCAACATGTGCATGGAAAATTTGAAATCGTTTGTCACATGTGGGGGGATAGCATGTACATCATTATAAAACCATTTACCTAATTATCGGTTTAAATCCTATTTAAATCACACATTCTCCCCGATCACAATTATCAAATCATTTGAGATTTGTGATCTCTTATAGATTTAAATTGATTTTGAAAGCTTTAAGGAGAATTGTGACTTGATTATGAAAGCGTTTTACGATAAGGATCGATTTTAAGACTTTAAACTCCATTGATAAACATGCATGTATATCTTTTGAAAACAATTTAATGCCAAATAACTTTTTAATTTAATTGAAATCATTCTCCCCTCAATCAATGACATAGGTTGTTGATTGAGAGATTGATATTTTGACAAATAAGTCCCGATGATTATCAAAAATAGAGACCGAGTTATTTTTCAAAGCATTTAGTTTTCAGCAGATAAATGTTTATAGAATGAGAGCATGGAATTTGAAAACATGGTAAAACATGGCTCTGTTCTTTCTTTTAAAAGGTTATTGCACAATGACAATAAACCATTGTTTCTCTTTCTCCCAAAAATATTTTTTTGAATTTTTTTGATTTTTTTTTTTTAAATTAGAAAACATCTAAAGTCCGTGTCATTCTTTGAATGACAGCACAAAGACGTAGATATAATCGAGGCTGAAAAACATGACAAATAGACAATATTTTTTTTAAGATTTTTGATATTTTTAGATTTTTATGGATTTTGAAAGTTTTATATTTTTCTATTTGATTTTTGAGGGTTTTATAATTTTGTATTTTTTTTTCGAATAAATATTTACAAGAGATAAATTAGTTTAAGAGAATGATGAAATGAGTACCGAGATAAAGATATCGTTCAGCACGTTGTAGAAGAAAGGAATCAACATCTCTTAAACTTTCGCCACCAAAGCATTCGAGGCTTCTAAGAAAATCTTCAGGACATGAGCCTTCTCAATTTGAATCTTTGATAGCTTCCCCCGAACCGACAAACATCGAATAAAGACCATTTCCCTAAGTATAGTTGAATAAAGCGGTCTCATTGATTGAGCTCAGCACCACGAAGAACACGAGAACACGAAGTAACAAGTTGAAACATTGATGATCTCGGTGGTTATCAAATCGGATTAGCGATTCGACCGTCACATGAACTGCTGTGCATCCCGATGTACACCTTACTCTTCGAGATTGACCGGTTGTCTATTTAGGGGAACAATATATCAACATCTTCATTTTACCAAGTGCATTCCGGTTATATAACATATAACCAATCAGCACATAATGTACACATGTACCCAACAAAGTAGAGCGATGACATCCATGTAACATGTTGAGTCACTAATCATCTCTGTGGATGTCAACTCTGAAATAACCGAATTAGCTCGATCAAGTGAACATGTTGTGCATATAACCGGAAGCACTTTATCATAAACAGTATATAAAGATGTCGATGTTGATATCATCTCACGTTCAAATATTAACTTCTCACATTTCTTCCAACGAACAGTAACATAATATATCCATAAACTTGAAATCTTGTGAGAAGAACTCAAATAGCCCAAATGAATCCTGTGAGAATCAACTGCTACATAAACTCTCTCTCTGACTATCTTTATCAACCCATATGTAGACAATTTGAAGTGACCACTGTTTTAGAAAAACCAATATACCAAACTTGAAACTGAGTCGAATTCCCGAGTATTTGTGTCTTAAGCTTGCACTTAAAGATGGAAGAACGGTTAATAGAATTATGCACCAAGCAAATCTCTTAAGTACTCAATACTCAATTAAAGTATGAGACATTAACACCTTTTGCGATTATCCACAAGCGTAATATCGCGTGACACGAGTAAAACAACGTAACTCCTAATAGTGATAGTTAACCAGGTCTTCAACCATCCACCTCGATTGCTGGTAACTAGATAACCCAAGACTTCAACTCTAATTCTTAAGCTCGAGCAAGTTATCAAATAAGATCACGCCTTTGTGAGCGTCAACTTCAACCTCAAATAAGTGATAAAAGTAACAGTAATCAACTTGTGTCAAATGCCCAACATGTGAATAAACATACAACCGGATGTACATTCACCCACTGAATGAAACGGAACAAATGATGCCTCAACATCAATGTATTCTTCCTAAAAGTATTCATGTAGAGACGATCATGGAGGATACACCAATAACTTCGGGCGGATGAGGTAGACATTTTCCTTGAAGTTCATGTGGTTGATTTATAGCATGTACGATGTGAGGAACAATAATCCATGAAGATTTGGCAAAGGAATACCAAAGAGTGGATCATTATTCATGAACAATAATCCGTGAAGATTTGGCAAAGGAATACCACAGAGCGGATCATTATTCATGAGTGCAACTGCAATATTATGATAATCATTATCAACGCCTTGAGGAATAAATGGAGATAGGGATTTTTGAGTAGTGAGTTGTACTTCGATGATGAACCAGGGATTGAGTCAATGAATCACATGAGCTTTTATGGATGATCAACATTCGCTGAGAGTTGAAGGTACTCATCAAACATATCTTTGAAAATCAATGAATCCCAAACATTGATTCCTAATTATCCTTAGTAAGTGAAGCATTAGGCGTTGGAGGAGAGTCATCAAAATCAAAACAATGAATCCCAGTTATCCTTAGTATATTCACCATAATCAAAAGAATATACACTCATCATCATCAAACTAAAATTCGTATAACCATTATTCAAACATCCATCATCATGTAGTATATTCACTCTTCTCCCCTCAAAAATTGCATCCGAAGTTGCCATTTTTGATTTAGCAAGAAATGAATATACACAATGAATGTAGATCCACTTGATGATTGAATGAGCATGGAAAAACATGAAGCTTGTTGATGAAGAATGTAGATGAGAATGGCCATTCACGAGAGAATTTCTCTTTAAATTAAGATAAAGCGCTTGAAGAAGCGTACACTTTTCTTTTCTTTGAAGAACGGGGCCTGAAGTGTTATCTGCAGACGCCATAATGATGAAGAACGAGGCCTGAACTGATGTGAGCAGACGTCATTGTTTAGAGCCCAGTTATATGTTTAGAGCCGCCCGAATCCAAATTCCAAGGGACGACTTGCGACACGCTTTGGATATGAGCGAACATAGAATTGGAAACATTGGATCCCCACGTGCTCATGGGGTCCTTTTGGTTAGCACAAACAATCTTTGAATCAGCCGAAACCCTAGGTGCAATGTCATTGTCACTAGGAGCTAAACTAGTAGAAGCATCGGACTTAGTCGAGGGACATTTTGTGCTTAATGGGATTATTCTACCGGTTGGCTTCCAAACCTTAACAGGCACTACTCTAGGCATAGTGGATCTAGTTAAGGGGCAAGGTTTGCCATTCGTGAATATTCGACCTGTTGGCTTCCACTGAAATCCTACATTGGTAAAACCTTCCTGTAGGTTTCGGTTGCTTATCTGTTTCGCTCTCCAAACTTTCTTAGGGTTATGAATCTTAGACCTCGAAATAACACATCACATTTATCATGATTACCAGAAATTAAACATTTTTTTTTGCATGTTTTGAGACAGACATAAGGCCTCGAATTAATTTTAGTAAGCTTGGAGCTAATACTAGAACTAACACGATTCTTTTGTTCAAATCAAACTTCTTGTCCCTATGGTGTTCTTTCACTTTCTTATCATGATCACTTTTAGTTTGCGTAATCCTATCCTTCTTTGCATAGCTTCTAGGTTTTGACCCGCTAATATTAGTGTCAATCTTAACATCTAAAGAAGTACGATGGAACATTACATGGCTTCACTACTTTCGCATTCTGGTCTAGAAGTGTTGGGATCCGAAATTCTAGGAGGCACATCAGAGGTTGCTTGCTTGAATTTAGATATGGAACAAGGCATATCAAGGGTCACATGCTTGGCTTTAGTCATAGAACGGATTTCTGTTTGGCTAGGCATAGAACAAGGCTTCACAGCTTTGCCTTTTTCACCTAAGGGTTTTGGACATGTTGCAATTACACATTCAAGCAACTCTTGAGATCGTTTGGCCGGGAGGCAAGCAAACCTAATTTCACTATCAAGAGGTTTGTTAATGAAATCCTCCTCGACAATCTCACGGAGACATTCTAGACTATCCTTAAGGTGAGCACAGTAGTCATGAAAAGCATGTTCATTATTCCTAAGATGAGAAGGAATATATTTAACACATCCAGATGTATTTGCAATCTAAGGGTGACTTTGAGACAACATTCTTATTGAAAACAAATGGTAGTTTTCCATTTCCCGACTTCTGATTCTCAATTTCCTTTTGTAAAGACGTTATTTTTGTTTGTTTTGGTCACGGGTGACGTTTATTGAATCATATAACTCTTTAAAATGTCGTTTAACCATTTTCTTAGAAAACTTTCGTTTTCCTTTTGTAAAGCATTTACTAGGTTTTGAAGATGAAACGTTTGAGAATTCTGAGAATCTAAAGGAGGAGGCATTTGGGAGCTGTCATATTGTTCTTTTGACCCTTTAATTGAGAGATTTGGGCTTTCAACTTTTTGATCGTGTTACAATGAGCTTGAATCTGTTCATCACGTTTGTTAATTTGAAAAGCGTCAAACCTGGAGCATCGAAGATGTCTTGATATTTGAAGTTTTGACATTTTCTTTGAGATGTTGATATTTTAGTTGTAAATTAAAATGCTCAGCCTCTAGTTTAGAAAATGTTTAACCAAATTGTCGTGATCATCCAGTTCAATTTTCTCGTTTAGTTTAGAATTAGTTTTTTCAAGCTCAATGACACGATCATGGGAGACTTTCAGGGCCAGAGATAGTTCATGAAATTTGGAAGCATTAATAGAGCAATTTGAAGCAGTGAAAAAGATATCTTGAGCAACACATTCAGTAATAAGAGTCTCATTTAAGGTATGCAAGTTCTTCCTCTCAATCTCATTATATTTTAGTGCACGCTCATAATCACTAACTTCAACTACCATTGCATCAAATTCCTTTTCCATTTCTTTAATATCTGATTTTATCCCTTTTTTAAGACTCTCAAAATGATCTTTTAGTTGTTTAAAGAAAGGCATGACCTCAGTTAAATAACATTCTTTCATTTGTTCAAAACCCCTTTCCCTTCATTTATCGATGGGTGTGATCCTTTTCTTACAAGTTTTCTCAAAATGGTAAATAGTTGAAGAATAACATATTGACTGATTAAGGTCTTGCTCTTAGTGGCAATAGTTCTAGGAACTAAATGCATTGGTGTATTTGGAGGATACACAGTCGCTTTAGGTAATTTCCTACAAGGGTTCTTTCAACAAGATTTTCAACTTTTTGCAAGTCCATATCCTTTTTCCAGAACACTTGTTCAGGGGTCAATAGAGTCCGAGGCTTAAACATGTTTAAGGATATCCAATTTTCCTTAGTGTAATCATGGGGTTTTATCGTTATCTTGTTCTTTTTACACTCGGGATCTTCTAGCTTCTTATTCATTTTCTCCCTAGTGACTTCATCGATTTCTTATCTTCCTCAGTGCACTCGGTAACTAGGTTTTGTCTAGGCTTAAGGATCTCATTACCATCATACAGTACCTTATGAGCATTTCTAGCCTTTTAATTACCTCTGGATTAGGTTCCTCAACAAGGGGAATGCTATGCTTATCGCTGAAGACTCTATGCTTAGTGATCATGTGGCAGTCTGAATGGTATTCCTTGTGCGTACAACTTATTTTCAAGCTTGTTTTTCAAAGTTTTTAGATTGGAAAAATCATTCAAAAGTTTTGATTCCTTAGCCTTGAATTCTTGCTTAAGCATTTTAACATTTTCTTGAAGTTCGTGTTTTTGCTTAGCAGTTTTAGAAAGCTTTTCTTGTAAGGAGTTTAACTCTTGTTTTAATACTTCTTCGCTAAACCTACTTTTTCTAATAGTTGTACGTATTTGGACATCCATTTCTGCTCACGGTGGTCAACTCAAACTTAGCACGTTGTTCATAAATAGCAACTGATCCTTATATATGTTAAGCTCAGTGGTAAGGGAATCATCAGGCACAAATGCCGCGTACTCATGCAGTTCATAATCATCATTTTGAGTAGAAGATGCACAACTAGGTACAATAGAAACATCCATGCAACTTACGAGCATTGACATACGCAGTGTGATGGGGTGCATCTCTATCTTGGGTACATCGAAGCTTCCATGGAGCGTTCCTTTGCTTAACGCGAGGTTGTGTGCGGTGCACCTCTCTCTCTTGTGAATTTGAGCACGAAGATTCCATTTTTCCATTATCCGACTCTTCAATTTTTGTTGTCACGACATTCGCATTCAGCAACACCGATTCTTCAACATACATTACCCAACTTATCACAACAATCTTTCAACGCACGACACTCATTCACGTCTTCATTCTTTTGGGCAGATTCTTCAATGTACTTTTTCACATTATCCATGAGTTGGATAAATGTCTCAATGAAATCCTGAATTTCCATTCGGTATGTTTTTGAAGGAAATTCAGTCAAGTGTTGATCGTGTCTGCTGAATATTCCCCACGATGAATGGCTAAAATTGTTTGTAGATTACTTGAAGAGAGCACTTTGGAACCATCCTTTTGAACCTCTTCATTGGTAAGTTGCAGCTTTAAATGTTCTAAGTTCAACAGCATGCTTCTTGTCAATGTAGGTAAGTCTGGCGGAAAAGAGCACTACATGTTGATCCCGGCTATGGATACTTGTTGTATGAGGTGAGATGAAGTAGCGATAGGGCTCAATCTTTGCATTCCATTTGCATGGCATTCAGTAGCAGAGGTGCAATTCATTCTCATTGTACTTTCGGAACATGAAGATTTCACATCCTCATTGTTTAATTCAAACATCTTTAATCGTTCGATTTAGCAATCATTAACATTATTGTCCACACATCATACAATTTAAGCATTCGAAATCACTTAGGTAGAGTAAGTAGTAAGACATGATGTGGTGGAATGCACGGATTTTACAGTCTATGATTTAAACCCAGAAATAGAATCTTTCGCGGGATTTTACTAAAATCAAGACCAAACCGTTAAGCAATGACCAATGGAATGTGTTAAGATGGCTGATGGATCGACACAATGATAGACAATTGTGTGTTAGGACTTATGATTGTTTGTGGGATATGTAGAGATGTTGTTTGGTTGTGATTTGGGTTGGTTGTTGCACGATTTTTCCGAGAATTTTAGGTCTAAAAACATAAAACCTCAATATTCTGTTGAGGCGGATTTAGCCCTCGAATTTTGACCCAGTTCATTGGTATTGACATTCTCCGTTCTCACTGATGCGTTTTGATGGGTAGAACGCTGAAAGCGGATTCGGATCAAAAGTTATGGCGTTTGAAGTTTTGTCGAGGAACGATCCTAAATTGCTAGAATTCTTGAACCAAGTAAGCTAAGACCAAGTCGCTAGGACCCCAAGTTAAGCTGGACACTTAATTAAATTCACACCACTAAGTCGCTAGATTCCCAAGTCGCAGACAAATGCAAGAAATCGCTAAGTAGTAACTTCGCTAACCTCAAGTCGCTAAGCGAAATTTTTGCAGCGACAATTCGCTACTCAAGTCGCTAGGAATACAAGTTAGCTAAAAGCAACTAACTCTGACCAAGTCGCTACCACAAAATTAAGCTACCGTAGTGGAGAATCCACTACTTGTACAACTTCGCTAGATCTAACTCGCTAGCTCCAACACTGTAAGTCGCTACAAAATGTGAAGCAAGTCGCTACCAAGAAAATATTCCGTGAACTAAGTCGCTAGCTTGAAAAACCATATAAACATCACTTTTCAATCAAAAACAACCCAACCAAGATGATTCAAGCTTACCAAATGAAAACCTAAACACTTTTGATGATTCTAAACATAAAAGTACCAACAAAATTCAAACTTTAACACAAGAAATCAACCAAATGATGCAAAACCACTAAACTTTTTCAAACTCAAAAACCACCTAAAATCCTATAAATCCAAAGATGTGCAAGATATGATCTAACCATGGCTCTTGATACCAATTGTAAGATATAACTTTTCACATACACATCATAACATTAACACAAGGTAGCATATAAATGGAATTCTAGAGAGAAAAGTTAGAGGTTTAGGGAACTTAGTGAGAGAAAGTGAAAGATATTATTATGAGCTCCAACTCTACCTTGGGAGGTAGAGAGTATTTATAGTCTTACATAAATGCCACATCGGGCTGTGGATCAGGCATCTGTTGATGGGTAAAGACCCGTCCGTCCTCCCGCGTGTTACTTAACTAAATACTACTTAACACAAAATAACTACGACTACGAGCTTTCTAACGATTACATATACTTGAGGTGACCGACTCTTTAATACCGTGAATTTCTAATTCCTACAGTGCGTTAAGCATACTTTCAGTTAATTAATTTATTTGTTATGATCTTTAAGTCTTCATTGGCCTCTTGATCTATATGTTTTGTGTATGTTTTATATATAAACTCAACAGTGGCATCGAGCCTTTATAACAAATAATTAATTACTTGAAACACATAATTAAAATAAACATGAATGTGTTATTATTTGTATGCTTAGATCTAGGGTTTGCAAAACCTAAACCCTTATTTTGAGGGGGGGGGGGGGGCGTTTATTTTGGTGCCTTAATTAGGGGTTTTGTAAACTATTGTTTTAATTGGATTAGAAACCCTAAGATGCATGCAACTTTATGTGTTTATGCGTAACTTTGATTTAATTGCATTAATTGTTAAGTGTAATTTTATGTCCATGATAATTATCTACATATTTTATCATGGATCTTGCTTTTATGTATGTCTTTCTTGTTTAAGTGATATACACTAAATTTTGATAGATCTAAAATTGGGGAAGACCTCAATAATTATTAATTTAATCAATTATGTGCTATGTGGTATGTAATTTAATTTTGACTTGCTTGTCGATGAATCGATGCATGTGGTTCACCTTGTACATAGATGAAAGCGGGTGAAAGTCTTAATTAAATATATGCATATTGACAGATCTAGAATTGGTTATTAATAGGTTTTATCAAAACGTTTGCATGGGGCTATTTGATATGCATGACTTTTATTTGTTATGCATTCATTGTTTATTTTTTATAAATACTTGCTTGTTTGTTATGTGTAACAAGGGTATTTTTACAAGAAAAATAAACTACGCCTAAACAATGGTGAAACATGTATTTTTAAGAATAGTAATCATAATCGTTTAATTGATTGATGACTTTGGTACAAATGGTTTGAAAGGCTCACCCATGAGAATGAACTAATAAAAGGGGTTTAAAGAATGCGCCTGATCCTGCGAGAAAGGATGTCTAAGGTTGTGCTTTAGCGTACACTGTCCTCGCCCCTCTGTAAGTTCGAGTGGAGCTACTTAGTAAGCCATTAAATGTGCAAGCTCATCTTAAGGGCGAATTAGTTTTAATTCCATGCGCCACTTCGGTGGTAATTACTCGAAACACTAAGTGTTTACACTTATGCAAAAGTACGGTATAATGGATGATAATTAACACTAATTCCTTGATTGGTGAACCCAATACCTCAATTAAAGTTTGATGATGAAAAGCTTATACATTAAAACAAGATATAAATGTTTTAATAAAACTATGCTACAAAGATGAATGCATGACATCTTTGTACATATTTGATTTGATATCAAAACTATTACCCTTTAATTTAAGTTATATGCCATCCAACGAAACGGAAACACCTAAGATTACTCTTTATTTGCGTGAGATCGTGACTTAGATCGTAATCAAAGGGTAAAATGTCCAATGGCGTGAGAGCGGGCATGGGCGATTTTGCATTTCTTAAGTTGGACAACTTAATTGAGTTTTTGTAGTGAGTGGCAACTCAAGGCATAAGATGGGATAAAACATGTTTACATGGCGATTGATATTGGCTATATGTAAATCCCATAAATCTAGGAATTGCAATTGAAATTGGCAATTGAGCAATAGCTCTACCATTTTGTAGAAGGTTCATTACTAGCGGATCAACTGCATTGATGAAATTATGACAATTTGGATCCTAGTTTTCAATAATAATTAATTGGTTATATGAATATGAACATTGGGTATTTAATTGTTTATTGAAAAGGTTAATTATCGAAAATACTAAAATTGAATTTTGTAATTCTTTTGAATGAATTAAATGCAACATTTAACTATAGCGTGGTTTAGTCTTTGATTAGTAAATTGATCCATTCTAGCATTAAAACAAATGTTTGATCGAGAATAATTTACTGATAAGACAAACGAAGTCTCTTTTCCATGAGAGACGCATGAGACTCAATCCTATTCCTTTTCATGAATGTGAAAGGTATAATAGGAACATTTGAATTGTCTAAATTCTAATGTAACTCTTAGCAATGAATTGCACATCTTATTTTCCATAAAGATTTCATTACCCTCATTTGGTGAATGAATCCTTTGTAACAACATGAATGTTGGTTAACTGGAAAACATGTATATGAGTTACTAGATTATAAGCTAGACTAATTACATAAAAATTGGTAAAAGGCAAACTAGCATATTTTATCTAGTTGTTTTGCTTTAGCTTTTAAAGGTACTACATACCGATTATGGGATGATAGGCACATTGAGGAAGAAATTGCATACCCAATTTTTCGAGTTAATAACATTGATGGATAACCTATCATTCATATAGTAGAATACACCTTTTAGTACCATAGTAATGATTACGTATGGTTCTTCAAATGTGTAGGAAAGTAAAAAGCAAGCAAGTTGTTTTCATTGGTTATGCAACACTTACAATGTTGTCGGTCATTGGGAGCATTTGTGTTGCATTCTGAATAAGTTGTTTTAATGATTTCTAATTCAGTGGGAGCTACAAGCCTTATTTCCTGTGTAGTAACCCATATTATCTTCAAAGATAATTACTTTTCAATTGTAGACACTTATGTTTTTAAGGATAGTCGGTATGCGTTTCCTTACTAAACAATATAGTTCTACATCTACTTGTTATATCTATGACACAAATCATATTTATCAAATAAACGAACGTGTATCGTGTTGTTTATATGCTACATGATGTTGTTCCATGCACAAGTGGGAGAAATCTTATTGTGTGCAAGGTACAACACATATTAATATGTGTTAAAAGAATTCTCTTATTTGTAAAAGTAAGAGAATAACGTTCTAATAGGAAGTATACATTTATATATGTATGATTGCCCTATTAAGATCATGTGTCAAGATGATAACAAAGACTACTTTATTTTAAATATTTATGTCATTCAATATTTAAGAAACACTTGTAGTTACAATTTATGTTACGTGAGAACGGTGAACTAGATTGTAGCCCAAGGTAAAATATATCGTGTCGTGAGCGAGCATGGATGATTCTGGGTTTCTTACATGGAACATTTCATGGAATGACATAATTAAATGAAGTAATCTAATACTACCTTGAATTTGAGTATTAGTTGAATGACTTAAATATATGTAGTAAATATTAACTTGAAATATTAATGAAACTCGAGTGGTGTTCATAATTACTTTAATTATAAATGTTTTTGATTTTGTAAAGTCACAAACATGAAGTCTTTTAATACAAGACTTAGAATATAAAGTAAGGCGTTAACTTGCTATGTTTTAAGACATATGCATGAAGTCAATGAGTTGATCAAAGACTTATAGCGTTATAGTGGGATTATAACTGTTATATCTTTTGACTTGGTCAAGAATACTTGTGTTATAATACATGCAATTGACTTGGTAATTCTATTGTACCATTAAGTTTTACTTTGTTGGTAAATATGATAAACCAAAGAGTAGATGGTTATCTTAAATATTGTTAGATTAATCTTACAATATTAATTCTTAAGAAATACCATAGTTTTATGGTATGTTCAGTTAGAAGAATCAAAATCTATTGACATTGTTTGATTCAAGATAACTATAGTTTTCTTAAAGTTATCAAGGTTAGTAGATTGAGTATAGATTGAATATACTCAATAAGACTCAACCTAGAAGATTAATAAGACACCATTTTTTTATGGAATGTGATGAATCACATTAAGTCTTATAAATGAAGTTCCGAATTTGTTAAACTACTTATAGAGTGAGTTGTAACAAACTAATGTTAGGAACTGTAAATGTTTTTTGTAATATCCCAAAAGAACAATGTATTGTTGCTCTACTTGCTAAACTATTTAAAGGTAATCTTTAAATTTTTAAAGGCCAGTGGGAGTTTTGTTTAGATCTTGAAAGATTGAATTACAAAATACATAATCTTCTAAAATGCACTAGCAAATATCATGATGAGGCTAAACATGAAAATGATAGACCTTAATATGATGGAATTGTCATTCATAGATCAGTAAGGATATCTAGATATTTAATATCTTGAGGAATATGAGTTCAGGATCATGGTAAGCTTTTATTAATCATGATGATGAATTTACCAAATGTTGAATTGTGCTAAAACAATCATACTATATGAATGTTGAGATGTTGTCCATAAAGATAATCAATTTTAGATACTTGGTTTATCTAAATGAAGATGATTTTCTTCAAAGGATGGAAAACCTAGTGGTTTAAATCTTTGTGTAGAAATCATATGGACAATATTGTACACGTATTTAATGCATGTCTAGTGATAATAATATTAATCATACTTAAGCAATTAACTATGATTAAATATTCTTTGAGATACATTAAATAGAAGTATAAAGATTATAATTGTCATACTTAGTTTCATTGATATGAAATTTTGACAATGAATATCAAAACTCTTTTTTGTGGAATTACTTTTCGAGGACGATAAGTAATGCAAAGGAGTTTTATGAATTCAAATAATCTTTGAATATGTACAGAATCCATGAATGGATATATGCATGCATCTAGGAGATGATTCTTATGTTTAATATTAAATCCATGTTTGATTTAATAATTAAAATAAGATAGCTCATAAGTATTCCTGAAAGCTAGTGGGAGTATTATTTTTATTTTCTTAAATCTTATAAGTTGTATGGGCAACTACATTCCACTTAAATTAAGTTTTAGTTGGGAATGAAACTTCGTTTGTAAGATTTGGAAATAAGACATACAACTTTGGAATATATGTTTATTACTATAAACATATCACGGTAAATAAATGAGTCTAATAGAACATGATGAGTACATATCTTTGACAAGATAGTATATGAATGAGATCTTAAAGTCTAACTTGAAGATTCATTATGAACATCATGTTGTGTAAGGATTGTTGTGTCATGCTTGATTACAAGATGATTTAACATTGTAATATTTATGTTTGGATTTAGAATTGCATTCCTTAGCACGGAGTTGCTCCGATTCTATACAACAATTGTTATGTAATTGTTATAGTCAACAAACTTGAAGTTTTAATGGCACCAAACAAATAATATTCAAAGTTTACGGATGTTTAAAGAGCATATTGTTGTACACAATAATGCTGGAATAATTGAGATGACACTCAATTCTAGTATCCTTGATGATGACCATGTTGACTAGTTATGCTCAACTAAGAGCATAGTTGCATTATACATTAAAGAATAAAGAATACTTTAAAACTTTAAAGTTTTGAAAGATAATTGTCATAAAAGGGTGGTTTAGGTTATCACGCACCTTATGGAATGATATGACAATATCAAGATATGTGTAAACATATACAAGAAATTCACTTATTGAATTCTTGAAATAAGTATTCTCAAAATTCCTATAGATCAAAGTTAGTTGAAATTATGCCTTGTCAACAAGTATGATTTTCATGACTTGTGGCAAAATTCATTGACTAGTATTATCATGCATTGATCTATTTAGTATTTGGATAAAGGATGTTAAACAATTATTATTTATAATGAATTAAAGTACGGTATACGTTTAATTTCATTTATAATATTGTGTCCTGTATTTGCATGTTTAAATCCTTGAATAACTTAAGTTATTCTAAATAGTCCGTTGTCGATCAATAACATGGGAATGATATTGAATTAGGGGGAATTGCATATATACCCATTAAAACTTAAAAACTTGCATATTTCCCCACAATACAAGTTTTTATTGCATGATGTACAATGCAATTTAAGCATGTTTTGGGTATATATGCAAATATACAAGTTTTAGTGGGTATATATGCAATTGACCCTATTGAATTAAGACAAATCTGAGTTAGAATATACTTGAAAGTATATTGATGCGTAACATGACTAATTTCAGATGATATTCAATGTATTGAGTATAGGACTTATCCCACCCGCATGATAATACTTTATGGATCTTTGTCATTAAGTATATCATGGATATTTATCCTCTGACTTGAGATACAAGAGATATGTCATGGATGTAGTGCATTTTTGTGAAGCAATCTAACGCTACACGTAGCTGGTAGTTATAAGGGTTGTTTTCAGAAGTGTTGCGAAATTTGTGAATCCTACTTGTAGTCAAAATGGGATTTGTTTCCTTCAAATTTATTTTGAAGTATAATACTGCTGGGCCCTTCGTAGGATTGTTAAGATGTTTGTATGGCCATACCCAAGGTCTTCTGGAATATGTTCAAAAATTGGTAATCTTAATCAATCACATAAAGCGAGAAACAGAATAGTTAATTAAGAAATGAGTGAGATCCATATTCTTATTAACATGGTATTAGAAACAAAAGGATGAATATGATGATGAATCATCAAACTTGGTTTTTCTCGAGAAAACCATACACGAGTTGTACCGGGGCATTGGCGTGTTGCTAGACGCTAACCAATGTCATTTCACGTTTGTAACATATCCAAGTGAGGGTCATTTGGAAATGTATATATTTACAAACATGTGAATGTCGGATTGAACTCGTGACCACGGGATTGCACACATTAGCGAATGAGAATTAAAGTTAATAATTAATGTTTATGTTTACGATTAATTATTGCACATTAAGTCCGATTAACGATCGTTAAGTATTTAACGGAAAAATGACTAACGGCCGTTAAATGAAAAGAGAAAGGACTAGAAATGGAAAACTTGGAAAAGTTATGGGTTTTTCCCTTGGGCTTCTACATGGCGGCCAAGGGGGCTTCCCAAGCCCTAAATCATATCTTGTTCCCAAAGTTTCCCTACTATTATATAAAAGAGGTTAGGTTCTAGGGTTTCATACACTTGTGCATTGAATTAACCCTAGATCTCTCCTCTTCTCTCTCTAGTCATATTCGGCCGAACACCCCATTAGTAAGGGAGTTTGGTTTCGTTTTTCTTAAGCGAGGACTTGTGTTAGATCTAGCAATCGCTTGATTCGTTTGGTTAATTCGTGTGTACAAGAGCGTGGTTGTAAGACATTATTCTTACACCAATAAGTACTTCTTTGTTTTGCTTTGCTCGAGGGTTGTTTAACTTTGCTCGAGGGATTGACATTACAGAGAGGTACGTTACGCATACTTTCAATTAATTAATTTATTTGTTATGATCTTTAAGTCTTCCGCTGTGTACTCTTGATGTCTATATGTTTATTGTATGTTTTATATATTATAAACTCAACACTTATAACGTATCAGATAAAAGCAAGATGTGACCCATGCAAAGAAGAATTGTGACAAATAATTCGTTAATAATAGACATTAGTCAAGACTTTCCCTATCAAAGCCAGCCAACAAATATGTTTGCAACATCAGAATCTCATATTTCAGCCACTTACAAAGTTAAAAGTATGTTCCAGACAATAAAAATTTAAAAATAAATAAATTTGGCAATCATTAAAACTTTCGGATGACATAATAAAAGAAGTAAATACATGTAGCATAATTATAATGCATTGAGAAAATCATGGTAGTTATCAAAATGTAAATATATGCATCTTTTCAAGAACAGTTATAGAAAGAATACGACCTTATACATTTCGAAAGAAACATGTAGATTGATAACTAAAATCATATGTCTAAGTAGTTAATAATAATACTACCATCTACACTAATTATGTTTCAACTTTTAACAGCAGCTCACAAGTTTAGTTTAATATTAGTTTAAGCAAATGTTAAGGGGTGTTTGTGTAACCTTATGTTTCGAGCTTAGGCTTATATATCATAAGCAGTTTATGGCCAATAAATATTAAGCTCATAAGCCTATATTTATTAGTGTTTGGGACTTTGGGTTAGCTTATTTAGTTAATGAGATAAAATGACCACAAAGCGCAATTAACATCTAAAAGTGTAGTTGTTATATGACGGTATAAAAGTCTTTTGTTATAACAGTCTTTTTCCCCCCTTTTGGGTAACCATGATTTTCGACCTTTTGACCGACTAATGCACGGGGTTTGAACCCACCGCCACACGGACTCAAACCGGGTAAAGCCCTCTCTTTTTCAGGAGGTTGGCGTGTGACCACTTCGGTCTTACATAAGACATTCCCTAAAGTAAGCCACAAAATTAAAGCTAATCAAAACCCCCTCATTATATAAGCTTAGGAAAACACTTGATTGGGCGTATTTTAGTTATATAAGCTGGTAAGTTAATAAACACTTGATTGAAATTCAGATTCTTCATCAAAAGAGTCGTATTGAAATTCTACAAAAAGATAGAGATGGTTTTGAAAACCTCCAACAGCAAACCAATCAAAATACGGTTAAAGTACAAAATGCATAATTATTTTAAAGAAAATTATTTTCTCTTTTATGACATCATCAAATAATGATTTTTTACAATGTTTTAAAAACCGGTTTTTAATGCACGACCGGGTCAGTCACCGAACCTGAGTTAGAGCAGTTCAACGGTTTGGGCCGAGGTCAACCGGTTTTTCCATTTATTATTGTTTTATTTTTTCGACCGGGTCAACCCG